>CAWTZC010000312.1:0-707500 GCA_963919715.1 Microtus obscurus
CTACAGTACTGAAAACAGCCTGGTATTGGCATAAAAACAGACGTTAAGACCAATGAAACCAAAGCAAAGACCTATATATCAATCCACACACCTACAAATACCTGATTTTTGACAAAGAATCAAAAAATATAAAATGGAAAAAAGAAATCATATTCAACAAATGGTGCTGTCAGAACTGGATATCAACATGTTGAAGAATGAAAATAGATCCATATCTATCACCATGCACAAAACTCAGGTCCAAATTGATCAAAGACCTCAACACATAACCAACCACTCTGAACCTCATAGAAGAGAATATGGGAAGTACACTTGAATGCATTGGCACAGGAGGTCACTTCATAAGTATAACCCCAGTAGCACAGACACTGAGAGAAACAATTAATAAATGGGACCTCCTGAAACTGAAAAACTTCTGTAAAGCAAAGGACATGGTCAACAAGACAAAACAACAGCCTACAGAATGGGAAAAGATCTTCACCATTCCCACATCAGATAGAGGTCTGATCTCCAAAATATACAAAGAACTCAAGAAATTTATCATCAAAAGAACAAATAATCCAATAATAAATTGAGTACAGACCTAAACAGAAAACTCTCAACAGAGAAATCTTAAATGGCTGAAAGACACTTAAGGAAATGCTCAACATCCTTAGCCATCAGAGAAATGCAAATCAAAACAAGTCTCAGATTTCATCTTACACCTGTAGGAATGGCCAAGATCACAAATACTGATGACAACTTTTGCTGCAAAGGGATGTGTGGTAAAGGCAATACTCCTCCATTGCTGGTAGGTGTGAAAACTGGTACATCCACTTTGGATATAAGTATGGCAATTTTTTAGAAAATTAAGAAACAACCTATCTCAAGACTCAGCAATACTACTTTTGGGTATATAACCAAAGGACGCTCAATCATACCACAAGGACATATGCTCAGCTATGTTCATAGCAACATTGTCATAGCCATAAGCTGGAAACAACCTAAATGCCCCTCTACTGAAGAGTGGATAGGGAAAATATGGTACATATACACAGTGGAGTACTACACGGCAGAAAATAATAATGATATCTTGAAATTTGTGGGCAAATGGATGGATCTAGAAAACATATTGAGTGAGGTAACCCATAGCCAGAAAGGCAAATATCATATGTACTCACTCATAAGTGACTTTTAGACATAAAACAAATAAAAACCATCATACAATTCACAATCCCACAAAACATAGACAACAAAGAGGATCCTAAGGGAGACATACATGCATCTAATCTACATGAGAAGTAGAAAATGATAAGATCTCATGAGTAAATTGGAAGAATGTGGACCATGGGAGAGGGAAAAAGGAGAGGAGAGAGATTGGGAGGGGAGTGGAGAAAAATATATAGCTCCATAAAATCAAAAAAGAATAGAGTATTCCTAGAATGTGCATTAGAATTGTTATAAAAAAGAACGTGCTTGGCTCACCACTGTGACAGTGAGTGTACTTTTGTGAACTTGTTTGTGCATGAGGTAACAGGGGAGTGAGGTTCTCATTGACGTGGGGTTGACTGTAGCTCATATATGTAAAGAAAATCAACAAAAAGTATAACAACTGATGTTGTAACCAGTTTTTCACTAATGAGTTGTTAGCATTGATGTGTTCTTCAAAGCATCACTGTCATTTCTCCAGCCTGTAGATGTAGTATGACTTAGTATCTGCTCAGCTTGACCTTCATGGCTGTTGGACATGTTTTCTCCCTGATGAAATGGTGCTAGAGGTAGTTAGTTGTTTCATAGATTGACCATGAAGATTAATCTTGTTGTCTGTACTTAAAGAACAGTACTTGTTTGTGTACAGCACACCATGAAGGCATTTTAGAATAAGTTCATTTATTTTATATATGAGTACAAGTGCCTGAACATGTGTGTGAAGGTCAAAGGGCAAGTTTATTTTCCTTCACCTTGGTTTTCTGTTGTTTTTGCTTTGAGGTGGGTTGTCTCCATTGTTTCTGTCACTGTCCTACACACACAAAGCTAGCTGGACCCTGAGCTTCAGACTTTTCTCATCATATCTCCTCATAGGAGACCTGGGAGTACAGACACAGCCACTGTTTGTAGGTGCTGCCATGTGCAGCCTGCAGTTTTACATGCTGAGTCACCTTCCTGGTCCACAGCCTGCCCCTCTGACTTTCTCTAGCCATGTTTCTACACATAGAAACTCAGCCACTTCCTAGGGAACTCCTTTATTAACTTTATTTACAAACTGGTACACATAAGAGAGAACCCATGGATAAAATAGATTTTTTTTTATTAAATTTTTTTTTGTTGGAAAAAAAAAGAAATTTCTGCCTCCTCCCCACCTCCCACTTCCCTCCCCCTCCTCCCCCTCCTCCTCCTCTTCCCCCACTACTCCCCCTCCCTCTCCAGCCTGAAGAGCAGTCAAGGTTCTCTGCCTTGTGGAAAGTCCAAAGTCCTCCCCCCTCAATCCTGGTCTAGGAAGGTGAACATCCAAACTGGGTAGGCTCCCACAAAGCCAGAACATGAAGCAGGATCAAAACCCGGTGCTATGGTCCTTGGCTTCTCAGCAGCCCTCATTGTCCGCCAAATTCAGAGAGTCCGGTTTTATCCCATGCTTTTTCAGTCACAGTCCAGCTGGCCTTGGTGAGCTCCCAATGGATCAGCCCCACTGTCTCCGTGGGTGGGTGCACCCCTTGTGATCCTGACTTCTTTGCTCATATTCTCCCTCCTTCTGCTCCTCATTGGAACATTGGGAGCTCAGTCCGGTGCTCCAGTGTGGGTCTCTGTCTCTATCTCCTTCCATCGCCAGATGAAGTTTCTATGGTGATATGCAAGATATTCATCAGTATGGCTATAGGATAGGGTCATTTCAGGTTCCCTATCCTCAGCTGCCCCAGGAACTAACTGGGGACATTGCCTTGGGCCCCTGGAAGCCCCTCTAGGTCCAAGTCTCTTGCCAACCCTAAGATGGCTCCCTTAATTAAGATGTGCGCTTCCCTGCTCCCCTAACCAACCTTCCTTTATCCCAATCATTCCATTTCCCTAAGTTCCCCCCAACCTCCCCTTCTCACATTTCTCTCCCCTTCTCCCCTTACCCCCTCCCACCACACCCTCAAGATCCCAATTTTTGCCCGGCAATCTTGTCTACTTCCCATAGCCGGGAGGATAGCTATATGTTTTTCATTGGGTTCACCTTTTTTTTTAGTTTCTTTAGGATATCAAATTCACTGACCTTTATTTATCTCTAGAAACCAAATATGAGTGAGTACATCCCATGTTCATCCTTTTGGGTCTGGGTTACCTCACTCAGGATAGTGTTTTCTATTTCCATCCATTTGCATGCAAAATTCGCGAAGTCATTGTTTTTTACCACTGAGTAGTATTCTAATGTGTATATATTCCACACTTTCTTCATCCATTCTTCCATTGAAGGGCATCTAGGTTGTTTCCAGGATCTGGCTATTACAAATAATGCTGCTATAAACATAGTTGAACAAATGTCCTTGTCATATGATCGGGCACCTCGTGGGTATATTCCCAAGAGTGGCATTGCTGGGTCCATGGGTAGGTTGATCCCGAATTTCCTGAGAAACCGCCACACTGCTTTCCAAAGTGGTTGCACAAGTTTGCATTCCTACCAGCAATGGATGAGGGTACCCCTTTCTCCACAGCCTCTCCAGCAAAGGCTATCAATGGTGTTTTTGATTTTAGCCATTCTGACAGGTGTAAGATGATATCTCAATGTTGTTTTGATTTGCATTTCCCTGATCGCTAAGGAGGCTGAGCATGACCTTAAGTGTCTTTTGGCCATTTGAACTTCTTCTGTTGAGAATTCTCTCTTCAGATCAGTGCCCCATTTTTTTAATTGGGTTAATTAGCATTTTAAAGTCTAGTTTCTTGAGTTCTTTATATATTTTGGAGATCAGACCTTTGTCTGTTGTGGGGTTGGTGAAGATCTTCTCCCAGTCAGTGGGTTGCCTTTTTGTCTTAGTGACAGTGTCTTTTGCTTTACAGAAGCCTCTCAGTTTCAGTAGGTCCCATTTATTCAGTGTTGCCCTTAATGACTGTGCTGCTGGGATTATACCTAGGAAGCAATCGCCTGTGCCCATCTGTTGTAGGGTACTTCCCACTTTCTCTTCTATCAGGTTCAGTGTGTTCAGATTGATATTGAGGTCTTTGATCCATTTGGACTTGAGTTTTGTGCATAGTGATAGATATGGGTCTATTTTCATTCTTCTACAGGTTGACATCCAGTTGTGCCAACACCATTTGTTGAAGATGCTTTCTTTCTTCCATTGTATACTTTTAGCACCTTTATCGAAAATGAGGTGTTCATAGGTTTGTGGGTTAAAATCCGGGTCTTCTATACGATTCCATTGGTCGACTTCTCTATTTTTATGCCAATACCATACTGTTTTCATTACTGTAGCTCTGTAATAGAGTTTGAAGTCAGGGATGGTAATGCCTCCAAAAGTTCCTTTATTGTATAAGATTGTTTTGGCTATCCTGGGATTTTTGTTTTTCCATATAAAGTTGATTATTGTCCTCTCAAGATCAGTGAAGAATTTTGATGGGATCTTGATGGGGACTGCATTGAATCTATAAATTGCCTTTGGTAGGATTGCCATTTTTACTATGTTGATCCTTCCAAGCACTTACACGGAGAGCCTAAATGCAAGTGGATGCACTTTTTGCAGACTGCTGCAACCCCCTGGGGTGATTCTTTGTTGCTTGGCAGCATGTGTGGCTTCCAGGTTTCTGTTCTCTGCACCTGTGTTCTGGGTTTCTTGCTCCATGTATGGAATTGATTTAATTACATCTAATTTGTTGAGTAACTCATATTTCTCAGTCTTTAACAATTACCAAGGTGAACAGTAAAGCAGAACCATTCCTGTCACCATTGCATTGATTCTAGTCATGACTCGGCAACTACACCATCTGCTGGATAGCAGGTAATATGGTAGATTTCATTACCAATGCGACTTTTAGTGCTTTGTTTTCTAATACTATGGATTGTATTATGCAAGGCTTATATGACTATGGGGATACCTCAATTTACTGGTTACTAGGTTTCAGTTTTCTTCTCCATATTTTATCATTAAGGAAGAATATGACACTCCTAGGAATGATACAATCTTTATAAACTAATAATAAACAGTTATTTGACAAGATTAATATAATAAGAAATCAGAAGTTATCTGAACAAGTGGATACGATGATAGACAGAATTGACTCCAAATCTTGTCAATGAATTCTCTCTTGTACAAGAGAGTTATCTGAAAGAATTCATACTGTTGATTTGACATTCAGAAGTTATCAAATAGTTTTGATAAATTGACAGAGAGAATGTACCTCCAGGATGGTGATCTACACGATATTCAAGTAAAGTTCAAGGAGAAGATGTTATCTTTAAAGGAGAATATTCAAACCTTGGAATCACAGGTGCAGAATGAGGACCAGAGACTTTATACCTCAATGAAATCACTAGAAATGTATACAGGCCAGGAAATTCAGGCTTTACAAAAGACAGTGATAAAAATATTTGAAATGATTAAGAAAATTATTGGAGCTGATGAACAGGGAAAGAAGACACAAGGACAGGATGCAACATTGCCAGTGGCTGTCAGAACTGGCTTACCCAGCGTTTTAACTGCCTATCCTGTAATTTACTCTGACAAAGCATCAGCTTCTAAGGGCTCAAACGGAGCCACGGAAGGTAGATGGGCAACTATAGGAATGAATGATGTTGTTATTTATGGCTTGCATTCCACGTTTGTTAAGGAGATGATAAAGACTTGGGTCTCTCACATCAGTGCAATCCCCCATGACTTTTTTCAGTTAGTTTCAGCAGTCCTGGTTATGTACTTTCCTTGATGTTTGGAATTTATTTCAGGGAGGAATCCAAAAATATGGAACAATAGGGAAAAGCAAAAGGTCTTGACATTTCCCAAGATCAAATTCTTGGTGAAGGCCCTTATGCTGACCCACAGATGAATAAATCTTGTCTCTATGCCACAAAGCACCCTTGAATGCTTGAAATAGGATTCAAGAATACAAAAAAGAATTGAATCATATACCAGGGTTAGACAGGGTCAGGGATAACACTTTACTGAATTTTTACAAAGATTAATTAAGGTTGTACAAATAAGAATAACAGACTCAGAAGCTAGACAAATAATTCTTGAATCTCTGGCTTTTGAAAATGCAAACTTAGAATGCAAAAACATAATTGGGCCTTTAAGGTTTAGATCAGCACATACAGATGAATGGATTCTGCATACAATGAATGTTGAGACACTTGACTATAATGCTGAATCTTGGGTAGGAGAAGCAATTTCCAAAGAAATGAGGAGACATCAAACTGCCAAATGTTTTAATTGTGGTAAATTAGGACATATGAGAAGGTATTGCAGGAAAGGAAATTCTAGGAACAATATCTCCTCTGGGAATGACAAAAAAGTAGACCATGGATGTCAGGTATATGTAGAAAGTGTGGTAACGTCTGACATTGGACCAATGAATGCAGATCAAAAACAGACAGACAATGCAACCTGACACCATCGGGAAACTCCTTTAGGGGTCTCTCACAGTTCCCCAAGCCAAAAGTGGCCCAGTTGTTCCCAATAACTGTGGAGGACATGTCACACCAGGAAAATTAAAAAAATCCAGAACCTTCGGCACAAGACCATACTGTTTTAAAGATGGCACAAATTTGGAGAAGTCAAAAATTCAAATAGGAAATAAGAAACATATATTATGGCAAACTTCTATAAATAATCAGAGACCAAAGCTAAGAATGGGTATAAATGGAATTGTAATTGTTGGCTTGATAGACATAGGAGTGGATGTGAATATCATCACTCCAGAAACATGGCATCCAAATTGGCCTCTTCAAGAGGCAGATGTTCAATTACTAGGAATTGGAACCATATCTCAAGTTAAACAAAGCATGAGATGGGTTTACTGTATTGGGCCAAAATGTCAAAGAGGGAAGCTGAGGCCATATGTAACTAATATTGCAATAAATTTATGGGGGTGTGACCTGCTACAGCAATGGAATACCCAGATCAAAAATTCCTGCAGTCCCAGGAACTCATAATTCTGGGAAGGATATAATAAGGTATTTATGGACAAAGGTCACCAGCCATTCAGGCTGTACAAGAACATACAGCAAATAGCAAACCTTTAGAGGTACCAGCAACCCTACTTTTAAAATGGTTAACTGAGAAGCCAATATGGATTAAGGAGTGGCCTCTAGCTGAAGATAAGTGGCAGGCTTTGGAACAGCTGGTGCAAGAGCAACTAGATGCTCACCATATTGAAAAATCAACCAATTCCAAATCCTTGGAATTCTCCTGGATTTGTTTTAAAAAAAGAAATCTGGTAAATGGAGAATGGTGACAGATCTAAGAGCTGCCAATAAGGTTATTCAACCTATGGGCCCTCTATATTCTGGAATCCCTTTGCCTTCCCTATTACCCAAAGGATGGCCTTTTATTGTTATTGATTTGAAAGATTGTTTCTTCACTATACCTTTACAAGAAAAAGATAGAGAAAAATTCACCTTCACAGTGCCTACTTATAATAATTCTCAGCTTAATAGGAGACATCAATGGACTGTACTCCCACAGTGGATGCTCAGTATTCTCACATTTTGCCAATACTTTATAAATCAGACATTAGAAATAATACATAAGCAATTTCCTAAGTCTATAATTTATCGTTACATGGATGACATTTTGCTATCTAATTCAAATATGGATACTTTAGAAAGAATGTTTGAAGAAAGTTTTACCTAAATGGGGACTGCAGATTGCTCCTGAAAAAATACAGAGAGAAAATTCTGTCAATTTCCTAGGTTGTAAAATAGGTTTGCAGAAAATTAGGTCCCAAAAAGCACAAATTAGGAGAGATCAGTTACCCACTCTTAATGACTTTCAAAGATTGTTAGGAGATATTTCCAGTCTATGACCAGCTGTTGGGATAACACCTGATCTAATAATTCATTTAAACCAAAGCTTAGATGGTGATAAAGACTTGAATAGTCCCAAAGAATTAACAGCTGAAGCAGAAAAGGAATTTACAATGGTTGAGGAAAAATTACAGGAGGTACATGCAGATAGGGTGAATCTAAATCTTAGTTGTATTCTAATTATATTGCCTTCCAGAATTTCTCCTACAGGAATTTTAATGCAGAGGGAAGATATTATTTTAGAGTGGATCTCTTTACCATATAAACCAAGTAAAAAATTAAAAACATATGTGGAAAAAGTCTCTGAATTAATTATACAAGGTAAATTGAGACTTTGTCAACTAGCAGGTATAGACCTAGCAGAAATTATAGTGCCTTTCACTACAGATGAAATAAAAAAAGTTATGGGAAGGCAATGAACCATGGCAAAGAGCTTGTGCTAATTTTTTTTGGGAGAAACTCATAGCAACTATTCTAAAAGCAATAGACTTAACCTTATAAAGAGAACTTCTTGGATTCTTCCCCGAATTGTACTTGATGCTCCAATAGTTGGAGCCCATACATTTTATACTGATGCAAAAAAATCAGGGAAGGCAGGTTACAAATCAGAAGAATTGAGTAAGGTCGAACAAAGCCTTTATAATTCTGTCTAGAAGGCAGAATTATATGCCATTCTCGTGGTGCTAAGGGATTTTAAAAAACCTTTTAATATAGTTACTGATTTACAATATGGAGAAAGAGTTATCTTCCATATTGAAACCACTGAATTTATACCAGATAATGCAGAATTGACTTTATTGTTTATCTAGTTGCAAGACATAATCAGGAATAGGCTATGTCCTATGTACATAACACACATTCGATCCTATATGGATCTGCCAGTTCCTCTAGCACAAGGTAATGTAGAAATTGATCAATTATTGATTGGAAGCATGTTGCAGGCCTCAGAATTTCATACAAAACATCGCATCAATAGCAAGGGTTTAAAGAAAGAGTTTTCTATTACATGGCAACAAGCTAAGGAAATTATAAAGAGATGCCCTACTTGCTCTTTCTATAACCAAGCACCACTACCTTCAGGGATTAACCCAAAGTGTACCCAAAGGAATGAAATCTGGCAGATAGATGTATTCCATTTTGCAGAATTTGGAAAATTAAAATATGTACACCACACTATTGACACTTATTCAGGTTTTTAGTGGGCAACTGCTTTAAGCTCAGAAAAGGCTGATTCAGTAATCACACATATATTAGAAGTTATGGCCATCATGGGTAATGAGAAAGGAAAGGTGTAGAAAATGACATTTAAATAACTTAGAGTTCTGTTAAGTGAGACACAATTGCTCCAGGTAGCACCAATCTATTCCCGAGAGAATGTTCAGCACCGAAGACACTCCACTTGGAGCTTGTTTTCTTCTTTGCAAAAACTGGCCTTTGGGAAAAGATATGCCCATGCCTCAACCACTGACAAGATATATAGTATGGGGAAATGGATAAGCAGGACTGTCAAATCTTGCCAAGACAGGGTAAGATGGTTTTGAAAATTTTCTTGCCTTTTAAAATAGTCTGTCAGTTATTCTAGGCCTTAGCAAAAGTTGGTTGCTTCAAGTTGCAAATGAGACTTTGGGTGATTGCCCAGGTAGCCAATTGTCTCTGTCATTTGTTGCACGTTTTGGATGTTGCTTGATTGGATTTGGATGTTGCTCAAGTAATATTATTTCCCTTCTCAGATCTTCAATGGGGTTAAAGATTAGATAACTGTAGTTACTTTTCTCTCATGACTTGGCCAAGTTATTTATTATACAAAACTTAAGCTAGTTAGAATAGGATATTTGTTCTTACTGTATATAATTTTGTATTAGGCTTAGAACTTCTTTATTTAAACAAAAGGGGAGGTGCTGTAGGAAGACCTGCAGCTTGTAAGTACCCGCCTACTGAGGCATGGCCTCTTGTACTATACACATGGATGCAAAATCTGCGGCTGTCTTTTTTTCCCTTCCTCTTTTCTGCTGGCTGCTTGTTTTGGATCATGGGATTCAACTGGTCAAGTGGAGGATTCTGATTTGTGAGTTTACCCCTAAATAAATAACTATTTCTCAATTCTGAGCTAGTGTGGGATTTCTTTTAAGCATCCATTCACCACTTCACCTGGCAGGTTCTCTGTGACACTCCTGGCAGGTTCCCCGTGACGGGGGGAGGGGGGGAGGAAGCCTGTGGACCATTAGAAAACCAACAGTGAGGGTCCACCAGCAGGTGTCAAGCCTAGTGTGATGGAAACTGCTATTTAGCCTGAGAATATGTGTGCACTTATCTCTCATCTTTCAGTTGTGCCTTCTGTAGTCTACTTACAAAGCAAAGCTTCCATGCTAGGAACTCATCCAGTTTCACAGTCTCTGTACTGTGCTTGCATGTGTCTAGGGGAATATAAGTCCTCACCAGCTAACTGCCGAGATCAAGAATACAGCTAAGCATTTGCTTTTAGGTGGTCTGGAAACAGAAGAGGAGAAAATGGAACAAACAAGGCAAAGAAGCAGCCCTTCCATTTACAAACTTTACTCAATCTTTTAAACCATTTATCTCTTTATTTTTAACCATTCATCTTCCTCTTCCTTTCTTTATCTTCTTCTTTCTCTCTAGTCCCTTCTTTTTCTTGCTCCTTCCTCTCCTGCTCTCACCCCTCTCTTTCCCATCTATCACTTTATTGATGGAATTAACTTTTTAACATGGATTCTTTTAACTGCATTAACTTTTAACATGGATTACTGGAGATGAACTGTTACAGAATAGAGATCACTTCACTTTATGTGACTTGCAGACATCTTTAGTTAGCTGATGATGTAGAAGATGATGATGAGATGTTGAGGTGTGGTGCTAGCCTGGACCATAAATTATTTTTCTGGACCAGACCCCAACATAAACTATCTCTGTCTGGATCAGCATGGAGGTGCTGGAATAAAGACACAACTCACATGGCTTTATTGGGAGGGAAATTCTCAGAGATCCCTCATGAAATTTTGAGTTCGTATCCTGAAGAATTCCTCTCGCTTTATTCTCCAAAATATATATAAATTATATATAAAAACATAAACTGAGGGGGAAAGCACATTAGTGTTCTATTTCCTAGGTAAACAGGTGAATGGCTTTTAGTCACATCCACAACTATCTGTGACTCCTCTGTCACATCTTCCTGTTTAATATGCTAGCCCAGTCACATAGACTGAATTAGCACTTCTTTTCAGGCATCCTCCAAATTACAAAGAAGGAGAAGAGCAACATTCTGACCTTTTGTTAGGTTAACAACAGCCTGTCTGGAAGGTTATGTGACGTGATCATCTCAGGTGTGGCCTCTGGCTTTAGAGCCTGGCTGCCATACCATATAGAAATATGTGCCTAAAATGTGAGCCAATATTTGGATATTTAATATTTGACAGATGTTTCTCAAGAGCTTGTGATTTCAGCAACACTATTCGTGTGTGTGTGTGTGTGTGTGTGTGTGTGTGTGTATTTATGTGAGTGTATGTGCATGTTTGTGTGTGAATGTTTCTGTGGATGAACATGGAGGCCGGCGGAGGCATCAGGTGTCTCCCTTTCATCCTCCACCTATTCCTTTAAGATGGACCTTCTCCATAAACTTGGGCCTATGTTCTCTCTTCTGAGCTAAACCCAGCAAGCCTCAGTGACTCTTCTATGTTTGCCTCCCTTGGAGTTGGGTTAGAAGTATATGAAAGACAGCTGCTTATTTCTGTGGGTGTTGGAATCTGAACTCTGGTCTTCATTTTTTTTTGAGCAATTGATCTTAACTGCTGAGTTATTTATTTAGCCCTATTATTTTTGAGACAGATTATTACTATGTAACCCAGACTGACTTTAAACTCACAATAACCCTTTTGCCTTGGCTCCTAGTTGCTGGGATTATAGGTGTGTGCAACAATGTCTGGCCAACTTGGTAGTAATGAATGGTATTGAATACCTAAGCAGAAGTTAAGCTATCAAATAAAGACCTTGCACTAGTAAGTGATTGAATTGGGACCTGAGACTGCAACTCCATAAACCATATCCTTTTTCAAATGCTCACAACATGGTGCTTCAACTGTGAAAGCCACCAGTTGATAATTACAGCTGGTATGCATACTCTATTGTGAAAAGCATGCTGTTTATGCACTCTGCTGTGGACAAGGACCTCAAATATAAGCATTGCTGTGTCAGCCCCCACTTTCTCTACTCTCCTCATTCTGCCCTTCCCTGTCACGCTTAATTCGGTTGGGGTTTATCCGATCAAGTCTCCTTGCTTCTTTGGAGGGAATGCTATCATCATTTCAGGTATCCAGTATTAATACCTTCTCTTTCTGCCACAGCAGCCTTCTGCCTGTGATGAATGGCAGGTGGTGTTTGGTTTTGTGGCTCCTCCCCCTGAGTGGGATAATTCTTTACAACCTCCCACATATTCTGTGACAGAATAGTTAAGCTCCGATTTTGAACAACATAGTTTGCTTCATAACAAACTATTCATTACCTATCTCTTTTTCTGAAGTCCCCACTCCACTACTGTTGCTCTTCCTCACCATCAGATAAGTTGTGCACACTCAGATTCTTCATCTGAGATGCTTTGTTTTCTTAAAAATGATTTGATGGCAGCCTATATTTCTCTATGAGAATCTGGATTCTGTCTTTCCACTTTATCTGTGTAAGTTCTCAGTGAAGAAGGCAGTGTTGGATAAGCATTTCCCATCCCAGCCATGGGTGATGTGACAATTTTTAGGTGACTGCTGAGCCCCTAAAATTCTGCCTGCTCTGAGAACTTTCATCTTCCCTGGACTCAGCATGGCCCCACTTTCTTGACTAATTTTTAACATAATGCTAACCTGTCAATTTCAACAATGCCACTTACATTCTCTCATCTTGCAATTTTACAATTTTGAGCAAAAACCAAGGACCTAGGGATCAAAAATGATTTCTATTTGCTCTACCATTCTAGAAGGGTTGTTCTCAAATCATGGTATTGCTTGAAAAACAACCAAGGAACTATATAAGTGTTCTTATTCATGGACACTGCACAGAGAGTCCACTATAATTCATCTAAATAGAGGCTGTGTATTGCTTTATATTCCAAGGTTACCATATGGGTCTATTAAGCATCAAGGTTGAAGATAAATGCTTTGAAGGAAATTGCCAACAAAGTCCTATGGATTCACAAAACCCTTGCAGTGTCCTTCCAGTGAATGCATTTTCTTCTTTTAACCTGTGCAATGGCACCTAGGCAGAACTACTAGTCTTAAAATAAGGAGAAACATAATTACTTCTTTGGAATTGTTTTTGTTAATGGGAATATAATACCATGTATAAGTGGAAGATGCAGCACAATTGGAAGAGCCCTTGCCTGCCATATATGAAGCTCTGGATTCAGTCCTCAGCTCTGTATGAAACTAGACATGGTGGACCACACACCTGCAGTTACAGTACTCTGGAGGGAGGGATGGGTCAGAGACTCAAGTCATCTCTGTTTAAATAGCAGATGCTATGTGTGCATAAGATATCACATAAACCCAATATTTTACTATTATACATCTGAAGTTTTTCTGTTTATTTTTTTAAATTTGTTTTTTAGTTAGTATACAAAAATGGTCTTCATTATAACATTTTCACAGATATGTATTAGAGTATCTGCTCACATTTGGCCCTTTATTCCTCTTGCTGGTATCCCCCATGTATCTGTTGTATTTTTAAAATACTATTTGGGTTTTTCTAATTTTTTTTCATCAACATAATTTATAGATGTAATTTTACTTTTTTGGGAAAAATTCAAATGACATCCAAATATAAATGAATGCACATGTTCCAATGAGTTGATTCTGTCTTCCTCATGGATGGGACATTAGAGCTGCATTAGAAAACTGTATGGCTAGAGTTCTGTCCTAACACTCTCGCTCCCAAGAGTATACTGCATTTCAGATCAGCATCATCAACTCCAGAAGACACTGGGAGGAGCAGGAACAAGCAGTGGCTAGAGTCAGCACACAGGTGCTTTTCAAAGGGTTCAACCCAGACAGACTGACAGAGCTAAGGAGCAGGAGAAACACACGGCTTTAGAGGATGGCTCCTTGACCACATCATACAGCTCCTGCTAGGACATGTGTCAAGACAACTGCCTTAAAGGATGCAGTGACATTTTCAGACTGAAAAGAGTCTATCTTAATCTTCCCATTGTAGCTTTAGTAGGGGAGTTGATGTCATCTATAAATTCAGGGCTGGATTTCCAAACACAGTTTATTTTTCAGAAATTAAACATAAAGAGCAAGCCCTCCTCCTCCCCCTCTTTTCCATGACAGACCTCAGATACATACCACATATTATGCCCCCACCCATCCCTATTTTAGAGAAATATTCTATAGGAACAATGGGAAGGATTAGTTTTTTTTGGCTGCTCCTCACTGTCCAGACTAGTTACACTGACTCAACCTAATTTTCCCCTTCTTTTGTGCCACCATCTTCCTCATCTTCTCCCTGGTGCGTTTTGGTGGTGGTGCTGTAGAGGAAACATTGGCTGGAGGACTATTTCTCCTCCCACAGATTTCGAGTGGACTCTCTAGTCCCCCTGTTTGTGTATTGGTTACTTTCCAGAAGTATGAACAAGCAGGTCACTTTGCATCCACAGGTAGGAAGAGGCAGATGAAGGCTGGTGCTCAGTGAGCTCTTTTGTAAAGTGACTGAAGCCTGTATTTAGGGTCTACTTCCCCATCTCAATTACCCCAGTGTAGATGACCCCACCCGAGCATGTCCAGAGGCCTGTCTCTTCACTGAGTCTGGAGCCTATCAAGCTGACAGTATTAAGCCCCACAGAGTTCTCATCCTGCCAACAGTTGGCTCCTCTTCAAGCCCTGACCACTGCTTTGGAGCTGGCTACCTGAACTCGTCTTTACTAATTCTTGTTCCTTCACAAGTACCTACATTACCTGTTCCACTTGATTGGTTTCCATGTTTTGCTGGAAGCACTCCAGGCCTTGGTGGGAAAAGTTCATATCTTTATCCTGATGCTGTCCCATTTCCAGGGCTGCCTTCTGCTGGAAGATGAAGGTGCTGAGCATCAATGTTGGCTTCTCAATCTGAGAAACAATTACCAACACATTATTTTGGGGCTGGGAGTAGAGCTGGGTTTGTAGAGTGCTTGCCTAGCATGTACAGACCCTGAGTTCTTTTCCTGTTACTGCATAAGCAGGTCTATCAGCACATAACTTAAGTGGTGGAGGCAAAAGATCATAAGGTCATGATCATCTTTAGTTACCCAGTGATATTAAGGCTATTTTGAACTAAACAAAGCCCTGTCTCAAAAGTAAAAGTGTCAAAACTGTATTAGTTTATGTTCTCATGGTCTCTCTCTCCCTTCCTTACTTCCTTCACCTCCTCCACACACTCTTTGAACTAAATATTAATATTGTTAATGTCTTTTTGCTGTTGCATTATCTGATATAGCATTATGGACAGATACTTCTCAGCTGTCGTGACCAGCTGATGTATGACACAAGCTGGCATGAGGAGCCTTGTCAGTCAACTCTTCCAGACATGTCAAGCACCTAGCACTAGAACCAGAGGAAAACCTCCCTCTGCACCACTGGAAGAAATGACCTTTACAAGTTACACAGAGTTTGGTTAAGTGTGAACGAGATCCACGTATTACATAACTGATTTCCTAGCCTTATGCAAGGCTATGCAAGGCTAGGAGAACCCAAGGATTTTTTTAAAATTGAAAATCCTTGTCAATTGAGAGGAGATTTATTGTATTTTCAATTTGAAATTCTGTTGCACAGGGCATTGAGTCTGGGCTTTCCAAAGGCTATGGGGTCTCTTCAGGCAAACCCTGGAGTTTGTGGTACTGTCCCCATCAGATGTTAGAAGAAAACTGTGTCCTTGCCTTGTTCCTTGACATTCATTTTCATCCTTCACTGCACATCTGGTAGATTTTACAGAACTGGCCTGAGACTGTTTGTAATATCTCTTTTAATTTATTTTAATTTTATTATCACTATATTTTGCATTTATTTATTTGTGTGTCTGTGAGGCATTTCTCTATGGTGCACATGTAGAAGTCAGAGGACAGTTTGAAGAACTCAGTTCTCTTCCTGAACCCTGTTCAGCTCCAGGGATGGAACTCATCAGCAGGCTTGGTGGCAGCAATTTTCCTGCTAAGCCATCTTGCTGGCCCTAGCAAGTTTTATTTTTCAAAACAAACAAACAAATAAATGTATGTGTGCGTGTCTATTTGTGTGTGGATAAATGTATGCTGTATATGTGGTACGTGTATGTGAATGTACAGACCAGAGGTCAACCCAAGTGTTGTTCCTCAGTTGACACATACTACTGGTCTGGAACTTACTGATTTAGGTAAGCTGACTGGCCAGTGAGTCCAGGGATCTTCCTATCTGCTTTTGTCTGTCTCCCAGTGTTTCAGTTTTAAGTGTGTGCCATTATGCCAGTTTTTTTTTTTAATATGAAGATTTTGGGGGATCAAACTGGTCTTTGTGCTGTCAGGACAAATACTTTAGATACTGTATGTATGTGTATTATTTTGTGTGTGTGTTTCTGTGTGTACATGTATGTCTGCGTACATGTCTGTGTAGACCACAGGTCTTCCTCCATCTCTTTCTTCCTTGTTTTCTGAGACAGGGTCTTTTATTGGACTTAGAGCTGACCAATTTGGCCAGGCTTGCAGGTGAGCACCATGTTTTCACATGTCTCTACCTCTCCAGTGCTGGGATTACAAGCAGGTGTCAGCACCCCTGGGTTTTAAATGTGGATTCTGGGAATCCAACTTAGGTCTTCATGCTTATGCATCAAAAATTTTACCAAGGGAGCAATCCTTCTAGAGCCCTCATCATTTCTACTTTCTCTACTAACTCCATCTATTGAAGGTGACTTCGCCTGTAATTTCCTGATGCTTTTTTCTTATTGAATATGGTACTCTAACACTACTAATAAAAACCCAGAAACAGATATTGGGGTTCAAGATTAAGATTAGAAAAACAAAAAAGCCAAGCCTCTGGAGAGCTCTTACCTCTACCAAGGCTCAGGCAAACAAAGGGCAGTCCTGTTCTCAGAGTGAATGTAGACTGAAATGCTGTCCATCAAACTTTAGACTGAAATGATCTTTTGTCTCTTCCTGCCTTATATACCTCTCTCTATTCAGCCAAATCACTCTTGTCTCCACCTTCCTAGTGCTGAAATTAAAGAATCTTTGTGTGAGTTCCATTTCTCTTTTTAGATCGAGTCAATGTTGTGTAGTCCAGGGTGGCCGTGAACCTGGAATTAAAGGTGTGTGTCCACTCCTTGCCCTCTAGGGGCTTAACTCTGCATTTTGATCTTCAGACAAGGTTTATTTATTAAAAAATAAATAAAATATCACAATATTTCCTACTTTTGTCTAAAATAAAAAGACTATAACTAATATAAGAAAATTATTTACAATAAGAACAATAACTATAAGCAATATATTCAGGCAGTAGGTACACCAATGATGTCTAGTCCATTTGCAATTGACAGATTCAGAGAAAATACTCTATTATCTATCCTACTTGATAAGTCCAAAGTCTTGTACCTAATTTACTTTTTATTATAACTTGCATTACCATCCCAAACTACTTTTTGATATCTCTCAACTTTATACATTTTACACCTCTTTAGTTAATTTCTTTTCTAAGTCTTGTAAACAAGGAAAATTATACTATCTACTCTTCAACTCACTCAGAGACCCAAGAAGAAAATAATATTAACCGAGTAATCAAGAAGTGAAGTGCAAGCAAGCGACTTCCAAAATATGTGAGAAATGACAGAAACAGATGGCTACCTGGACAATAACCAAAAGTGTTATGATCAATTGGTCTGGCCTACCACGTCAGTACCCTGTCCCTTTAAGAGATAAGCCCTGCCAACTCCCAACCCCCTATTCTGTCCAGGCAAGAGGATATTCCACCTCCTTCAACCTGTGCTCTATCTCTTTTCATTGCTCTTCTAAAGAGGTAGCTGCTTCTTCTCTTTCTCCCCCCAACCTCCCCTATCTCTCCCTCTCCCCCTTCTCCACTTTCCCTTCCCTTCCCATTCCTTTCCATAAGTCACTAAAGAAACTCTATATCCAAACTCTCTCTCTGCATGGCATATCTGTCTGTCTCTAACCCACCGCGGTCTCCCACCTGCCGCTGTTCCGCCAAAGTCTCAAGTGAACTGCCGTGGCCCCTCATGGGACTGGCTACTCCTCGTGGAACCACCGCCTTTTATGGGAACCGTCCTCCACTACCATATCTTTAAAAAAAAAAAAATAGCATTGGCTCTGTGACTTAGATTGCTTCCCAAAGCTAAAAACATGAGCATACCACTTGGATTGGTCCTCGTGTTGTTCAGACTTTTTCCTCTTTCCTTTTGAACCTCTTGTCCTTACTGTCTGGGGCACTCGGAGCAGTCCCTAGCCTCTGGTTCCTGAGTCAATGGGCTGGGAATCAGGTTGGCTTTATTTTCAACCCACTCACTAGCCGGGATGTCCAGCTAGTTGCCCTGGGGTTTGCACCATTTTCGCTGTTCTCATGTTATCAGCTATGGGAAACAAACCTTCAAAAACTATCAGCTCCTTTGTAATTTCTACCAGCAAACAGGACTGTTAGTGTCCTGGTGCCAGCATCTCATGCCCATCTGTTTTTCCTTTTACTGGGCAGCCCCTTCCCACATGCCTTTTTCTCTCTCCAATTCCTTTTATTCTATCTCTGCCACTGCTGTCGCTGAAACCAGAAATATTAGTCTGAATTCCACAGAAACCAGCAAGATTAGTTAGATCTGTGAGGCAGCTGTTTCCAGTTCCAGCCTTCCCTCCCCACCATGGCTGGTAGTGCGGTGACTGGGCAGCAGGGCAGCTCATTCTGTCCCACCGTGCCCTCCCTCCCGTGTTGCCTCCTACCACAGTAGTGAAGTCTGTCTCTCTTCCATTCACAGAGCCCTGTTTCTACCACTGTGGGCAAAAATTCTAAACCTGGACCTTCTACCAGCCCACTCCCCAACTTTCTGTCTGTCCACGGGGACAACTGGTAAGACCGCTCTCTTTTTGGCCTACTGCTTCTTTATTTTATTTATTTATTTATTTATGTTTATTTATCCATTCAAATATTTACACTTCCTCCCCTCCTCCCAATTCCCTCCTGCTCCCCCACACCACCTCATCCCTCTCCCACCCTGCTTGAGAGAGGGCAGGGAACCCTGCCCTGTAGGAAGTCTAAGGCCCTTCCCCCTACATACAGGCCTAGGGAGCTGTGCCTCCATATAGACTAGAGTCCCCAAAAGCCAGAACATCCCGTTAAAACAAGTCCCAGTGCCTTTATCAATGGCTTCTCAGTCAGCTCCCATTGTTGCCTTCCTATACACAAAGGAAGTAGAAGAGGGAAGTCAGAGAAGCATCACCTTTCACAATAGCCACAAATAGCATAAAGTATCTTGGGGTAACTCTAACCAAGGAAGTAAAAGATCTATTTGACAAGAACTTTAAGGCTTTGAAGAAAGAAATTGAAGAGGACACCAGAAAATGGAAGGATCTCCTGTGCTCTTGGATGGGTAGGATCAACATGGTAAAAATGGCAATTCTACCAAAGGCAATCTATAAATTCAAAGCAATCTCCATCAAAATCACAATGAAATTCTTCACAGACCTTGAGAGAAAAATAATCAACATTATATGGAAAAACAAAAAACCCAGGTTAGCCAAAACAATCCTATACAATAAAGGAACTTCTGGAGGCATTATCATCCCTGACTTCAAACTCTATTACAGAGCTACAGTAACGAAAACAGTATGGTAATAAATAAATAAATGAATAAAAAAACACCAAAATAAAAAATAAAAATAGATTTTAATGAAAAAAAAAGAAAACAGTATGGTATTGGCATAAAAACAGAGATGTCGACCAATGGAATTAAACAGAAGACCCGGATATTAACCCACAAACCTATGAACACCTGATTTTTTGACAAAAGAGCTAAAAGTATACAATGGAAGAAAGAAAGCATCTTCAACAAATGGTGCTGGCACAACTGGATGTCAACCTGTAGATGAATGAAAATAGATCCATATCTATCACCATGCACAAAACTCAAGTCCAAATGGATTAAAGACCTCAATATAAATCTGACCACACTGAACCTGATAGAAGAGAAAGTGGGAACTAGACTGCAACACATGGGCACAGGAGAGTACTTCCTATGTAAAACCCCAGTAGCACAGACAATAAGGGCAACATTGAATAAATGGGATCTCCTAAAATGGAGAAGCTTCTGTAAAGCAAAGGTCACTGTCATTAAAAAAAAAAGGCATCCTACTGAATGGGAGAAGATCGCAACAAAGGTCTGATCTCCAAAATATATAAAGAACTCAAGAAACTAGACTTTAAAATTCTAATTAACCCAATTAAAAAGTGGGGCACTGAACTGAACAGAGAATTCTCAACAGAAGAAGTTCAAATGGCCAAAAGACACTTAAGGTCATGTTCACCTTCTTTAGCGATCAGGGGAATGCAAATCAAAACAACTTTGAGATATCCTCTTACACCTGTCAGAATGGCTAAAATTGAAAACACCAATGATAGCCTTTGCTAGAGAGGATGTGGAGTAAGGGGAACACTCATCCATTGCTGGTAGGAACACAAACTTGTGCAACCACTTTGGAAATCAATGTGGCGGCTTTTCAGGAAATTGGGAATCAACCTACCCCAGGATCCAGCAATACCACTCTTGGGAATATACCCAAGAGATGCCCAATCATACTACAAAAGCATTTGTTCAACTTTGTTCATAGCAGCATTATTTGCAATAGCCAGAACCTGGAAACAATCTAGATGCCCCTCAGTGGAAGAATGGATAAAAAAAAGTGTGGTATATATACACATTAGAGTACTACTCAGCTGTGAAAAACAATGACATTTTGAATTTTGCCTGCAAATGGATGGAAATAGAAAACACTATCTTGAGTGAGATAACCTAGGTCTAGGGCTTCTTGTGTGACTGCCCTTTCTCAAGTTCTCCCCTAGCACTGCACTCACTGTGTGGTACATTCTTTTTTGGGGTTCAGGGCCCCTCAGATATTTTTCTCCCTCACCTGTGGAACACTGGCTTACATTTCTAACTTCTACCAGAGGACAGCTAAATTTAAATAGTGACACCACATGGACAATCATGGCTGCCACCATTTTCTTTGATCTTAACAAAGGGAGGAACCAGAGGTTCCACCCCAGCCAAAGAGCACCATCAGTAGGCTCTCCATGTGAGGTTCCAAGCCCTAGTCAGCTTCTTTTAATTCACTTTTCATTTAACTTTATATGGAACTTAAATTCAACTGTGTGTAAATGTATGCATATTTACTGTTATATGTTTTGAGTTCATTATATCTCATTCCAGACTAAGAAAGCAATAAGTCTCATATTTTAAATTGATATGTACTTTAAACTCAC
This sequence comes from Microtus obscurus, assembly GCA_963919715.1. Taxonomy (NCBI): domain Eukaryota; kingdom Metazoa; phylum Chordata; class Mammalia; order Rodentia; family Cricetidae; genus Microtus; species Microtus obscurus. The sequence goes on from CAWTZC010000312.1 coordinate 21,439, forward strand.
TTACAAAAATATTGTATATGAAATCTTTTTTACTTTAACATATATTAAACTGTTCTCCACTATTTTCAGTTCTACCATTAAGCTCCTATTGCAAACAGTTTTTCCTTCTCTTATAAGTATAAATCTTACTTAACCTTAAGTTTTTGTGAAGTTGAGAGCCAGTACAGTCAAGCTTGGACCTAGCTCTCCAGGCAGATTCTATGCTGTAGTTATAACTTATCTATACCTGATAAATAGTCCTCAAGTGCTGACCACTGGACAAATTGCCTTTCATATAAACTGAAGATCTTCAGACGTGGACAGAATCACTGGAATCAACAGCCTAGCTGCTCAGGTCAAGGTAGGCTGTCTTGCTACAGATTTTCTAACATACAGTATCTTCTAAAACCTGGTAGGCCCTGCGCTAAACAGCAAAATATGACCCTCAACGATCACGGAGGACCCTGAGGAGTGGCTCTAAGTAGACAACTGAGTAAGTTCTCTGTTGCTTATTTAATCAGTAACTCAAGTAAAAATTTATCCTTCTCTAACATCTCCAATACAGTTTGACAGTTGAGAGGTTTTGTCAGTTTAAAAGGACAGCCTCACCAAATGACTTTTAGTAAGATACAAATACAAGTTATCAAGGCATGTGCCTGCAAGTTATAAAGGTATGAGGACAAAAACAAGTTATCAAATCTCTCTCGTGCTGCCTTTCATAGTCTTAACAATTGTACAAATTGTCACAGTCATTCTGACATAAATGTCTAAAACTTACATTTTAACAAACTCAAAATTTTTGTAATTTTTCAGGGAGCCAAATTGAAGGATCCACCTTAAGCAGGTCTTAATTCCCTGGTACTAAAAATTTTTTTCTTCCTAAACTTAACTTTGTCCTCTGTTCTGCCAACAACTTGCCAGGTTCAAGAGACATCAGACAGTTCCATACCACAAACCCTGGACAGGAGTAAAGTAACCAGTTACCCCAGGATGTGACCAGCACCCAGATTTCTCAGTTTCCACCCCCCAACAATGCCCACAAATAAGTAGGAAGCAGTCTTGAGAATCTGCCAGTCCATTTTTTTAACCTGTTGTGCTTAACTTCCCACCTTTTTAGTATAAGAAAGAGATGGGAATGTTATGACCTGCTGGTCTGGCCTGTCACTTGGGTACCCCATCCATTTAAGAGACCAGTCTTTCCCACTCCCAACCCCTCTTTTTGCTGAGGCAAGCAAATATTTCATCTTCGTCAGTCTGTGTTCTCTTTTTGTCCCTCTTCTGAAGACGTGGCTGCTGCTTCTCTCTCTCTACCCCTCATGGGACCACCTCCCCTTGTGGGACTAGTCCCCCCCACCATATCTTTAAAAAAGAATAACACAAAATTACGCTGCAATGTTAGGACATCCATATTCATCATAAAGGTCTAAAATATTTGACAGACTTCTCTCTGAAGTAGGATTTTTGAGGGACTGTCCCTTTTTGTCTTGACAATGTTTTGCAGTCACTTTCTTTTGTGTCCTTCTTGTCCAATTAGGACAGCTTATTGTTAGCAGTCAAAGCAAGGGCATTTTCTTGCCCAGTGATTTACTTTTGCCACAAAGAAAGCAGACTCCATGTGGAGTTTTTTTGATGCCCATCATCTTCTCTAAGTTAGATTCATGTTGCCAGGAACAGACATGTCTCATTGTCATAAAAAAAGTTATTAAAACATCTTAAATGCCATATTCTGTAGATTTCTGAAGTGTTTCAAGATGACTTGCTTATCTAAAATATATCTCTGCTTGACCTTGAAAACATACCTAATATGAATACAAGTTCAAGTGTAATAGATTATTAACCTGCATTTTCTTATTATCCTAAACAGTTGGTAACAATAACTTTCAAGAACTAGAAATTTTCATTATATTGTTAAATGAGATGTATAGGTACAATACCTTGAACAAGATTAGAAATGTGTATACAGTACATTTTAACAAGATTAATCTCAAATTTATATCAATATACATAATAAGTATACAATATACAACAGTCCAATCCAATATAAAATGTTTAAAACTAGTAGTTGCTTTTAAAAAGTAGATTCAATAACTTACCTTTTTATCTTATTATATCTATATCCTTCCTTTTTTCTTTTTAGAGTAGAATCAATAATTTATCCTTTTATCCTATACTTCCTATATCCTCTTTTTTTCTTTTTAAGACAAGAACTTTGAATCTAATCACCTTTGTTCAACTTTCCTCCTGACTGTAACCAATAACAGTTTGTAACCAACCCCCCTAAACAACGACAAATATCTATAACCCATTGAATGATCAAAAACTACCCATCACACCTCTTGGGAATGTTAGTGTTATATTTTTAAATTAACTTCCTGCTGTATGGGGGTGGTGGTATCTTTAGGGCATCCCAAAAAAGAAATATTTTGATTCATTGTCAAATCCTGGGAGAAGTAGCTGTATCATTTGTTGTCCAGTCTCTGTGTAATATGAAATGTGTACTGGGGGTGTAACTTGGCAGAGTGTTTGCTTAGCCTCCTGAAGCCTAGTCTACTCCAGGGGGAAAACAAAACAAACTGGGTATAGTGGCATAGGCCTGTCCTCTCAGTACTTGGGAGGTGGGGGCAGGAGAGGAACATACATTCAAGATAGTTCTCAGCTAAATAGCCTGTATACTTTGTTTAAGATTAGATGGGGATGGGAGGGTAGGGGCAGCAATAAGATGGACTTTTCTACTGGATAGAGTAGTCTGTTAGGCTGGACCATCTCAGCTAACCACCTCAAAATTGTACTGAACAGTTTGTAATCCAAAGTCAGTCTTTAAGTGATGTTTTTCAGCTTAGTGGTGTTATCACAGTCATGGAGGAATTGTCATTGTGGGGCCCCATCCTCATTTTGGAGACTTTGAATGTTGCTGCTAGGCTTGCTCAAGGTTCACTGCAGAACACTGATAGAAACTCAAACACGAAATTATGTACAGGAAGGTAGATGAAACATTTTTCTGAATTAGTTAGTACTCATGAAATCTTTGGCTAGATTTACTTAGTACTCATTAATATCATGACAAAAGTCACCTATATGTATATTAATCTTATAAATTTTGAGATATTCATACCTTAAAGAAGCTGTTAAAGAGTCAATATAAAACCCAAAGATTATGATATTAGTGGCAATAAAATAGTCCTTAAGTATTTGTTTTTCTTCTATCCCATATCAGTTGGCTCCTCTGACAGAAGACAGAGATTTTGGATCTTCCTTTAATAAGCATGCTTGGGTTTAGAGAAGGAGAGAGCCACACTACAACTCCAAAGCCAGCTTGAATCTTTAATTGGACTGGGACTACAAAGAGACCATTTGCATTATTTGTCTGTAGAGAACAGCAGAAACAAACATCTGGGAAGATTTATGAAATTTTATCCTGTTGGAAATGTGACATACAAATAGGCCAGTTTACTCTTTTTCTTTTCTCTTTCTTTTCTTTTTTCTGGGTGACTTGTCCTTTTTCTTCAGATGACTCATTTGTCCAGTGGTCTTCAGATTCCTTAGTTAGATACCCTTTTCTCCTGAAACAACAGAAACAAAACCCTTCCCCAACCTTAATTTTGTGAAGAGTCTCTTTTGGCAAGTTATAATTGATTGAATGAAAAGTAAAAGTTTTATACATTAGTTTAGATTAAATAGCCACACTGTTTAATGAACTATTCTAGTTAAGGGGTGTGTCTTGTTCAAATAGAATCTTTATCAATTTTGATGGTATCCATAGCTTTTCTTCTCCTATGGAAACAAAAGCAAAACCCATTTGCCAATGTAACACACGTCCCGGTTTCAATTCTGAGGTCAGTACATCTTTAAAGTGTACCAGCTGCTTTAATTCTGTAGTTTTTCTACTATCTGATATCTCTCTGTCCCTTTCTCATTATCATTTAGAAAATTCAGGGCTAATAAAACATTATACAATCTATTTCTGGGGTCTTTATAATCCCTTTTTATTTATTTAACATATCCTTTAACATTTGATTTGGTCTTTCTTTAACTGCCTCCCTGTAGGATTGTGTAGTACAATTGTAATATGCTTTACATTATAATAAACAAAAATAGTTTCTTTTTCTTTTAGAAATTCCAGAGCATTGTCTGTCATTATTTGTACAGGTATACCCATGATGACCATGACTTCTAGCAAATGTGTGAGTACTGAATCAGCCTTTTCTGAACTCAGAGAAGTTGCCCATGAAAACATGAGTAGGCATCAAGGGTGTGGTGTACATATTTTAGTTTTCCAAATTATGCAAAATGAAACACATGAAATATAAAAGATTTCATTATTTTGAATACTCTTTGGGTTGCTTCCTGCAAGTAGTGTTTTTTGGTTGTATAAAGAACAAGTAGGATATTTCCTTTTAATTTCCTTGGCTTGTTGCCCACATAATGGGAAAAAAGTCTTTTTTTAAACCTTTGTTATTGACATGATGATTTTTGAAATGGAATTCAGAGGCCTCCAGCACATTTCCAAACAATAATTGATCAACTTCTACATTACCTTGTGCTAGAGGATCTGGCAGACACGTATGGAATCAGATATGTTTTATGTATATGGGATAATTCTTATTTCTGATTATATCTTCTAACTGAATAAATAACAAAGTCAATTCTGTATCATCTGATATAAATTCAGTGGTTTTAATATGCAAAACAACTCTTTCTGCATATTGTGAATCACTAACTATGTAGGCAGGTTCTTTAAAATCCCTTAGTACCATGAGAATAGCATGTAATTCTGACTTTTGAACAGAATCATAAGGATTTAGATCAACTTTACTTAAAATTTTACCTGCCTTTCCTGATTTATTTATTAATTCATCAGTATAGAATGCAGAGTCTCAGGATATTGGTGTTTCCCTTCTAATGCAAGGAAGTATCCAGTTAGTTCTCCTTATAAGTTGAATTCTCTTACTTTTGGGATATTTGTCATTAATCTCTCCCAAAAATTTCTACAAACTCTTTGCCAGGGTTCACTTCCTTCCCATAATGTCAATTTCATCATTATTAAAAGGAACTGTATCTCAGGTGAAACTGAGCATAAGGCAGAAAGACAGAGGCTAATTTGAATGCCCTCATTCTGGTGAAATTCTTACAACTGGATTTGTGTCTACCAAACCTTCAATGACAATGACATTTATTTGTATTTTTAATTTTGGTCTTTGCTCATTTATAAAAGCTTGCCAAAATACTCACTTTATGGTTTCTTCTGAGTTTTTTGTTCTCTCTTCTATAGCTGATATATTTTCAGAGCAGTATGGTTTCTTACAATAGTAGGCATTTGGCCCTTTAATTGCTCAGGGAAGGAGTTTCCTCTATGATGGCAAGAAATGATTGAACTGGATTTGGCATAGGACCTGTGAGAGGCCCCTCAAGGAGTTTTCTGTTGGCAAAGGCTTACATTGAATATTTCTTGTTGACCTACATCATTAGTATAATGCCTGTACTTGCCACGCCTCCTGCATAATTCAGAAAGGAGGGGTGTTCTACTTGACATTTCAATTTTTTCTCAAACCTCTGGGAATCACCTTTTCCCATCAAAGCATCAACATGGTCATGAAATTCAATATTGATTGTGTCTTGGATCCATTCCTCCAAGGGTACTGACCTTATCTTTAAAGGCACAATTATCCATTTGCATTGAGAATAAGCATAAAATCCAGATCTTCAATTGTTATTTTTCTAGCATCTGAATTTGATAGTATTCTAATTACTGCTGAAGTCCTTCTTTGTAAGAAATCCGTGATGGCTTCCTTTGGGCACTGTGGTAGGAGAACTCACCCAACATTCATTTGTGATCTCTGTGAGTTCCCACACAGGCATCTACATCCATATACATATGCAGTTACACTCACATAGGCAAATCACAATACAATACAAGCAAATCTTATAAAACAAACTAAGCTCACTGCAAAATGCTGTGCAAGCTGTTGTGATGGTGTTGCCACCCCAGCACATAATGGGTTAGTGAGTAAAGGAAGAGGATGACAAGAAGGAAAGGTTGCCAAGAAGCCTGTACCAACCCTAGCCAGGTTAAGCTTCTTATAGTATACAGCCAGGCTATAATTCCTCCAGTATACAGTTAGACTGTACTTCCTTCAATATGCAGCCAGGCTACACTTCCTCCAGTATACAGTCAGGCTGCACTTCCTGCAGTATACAGCTAGTCTACACATCCTGCAAAATACAGTCAGGCTACATTTCCTCCAGTATACAGTTAGAATGTACTTCCTCTAATATGCAGCCAGGCTACACTTCCTGCAATATACAGCTAGAATGTACTTCCCCAAAATATACAGCAAGGCTATACTTGTTCCAGTATACAGTTAGCATACACTTCTTCCAGTATACAGTTAGCATACACCTCCTCCAGTATACAGTCAGGCTACACCTCCTCCAGTATACAGTCAGGCTACACATCCTCCAGTATACAGTCACGCTACACTTCCTCCAGTATACAGTCAGGCTACACTTCCTCCAGTGTACAGCTAGTCTACACCTCCTCCAGTGTACAGCTAGTCTACACCTCCTCCAGTGTACAGCTAGTCTACACCTCCTCCAGTGTACAGCTAGTCTACACCTCCTCCAGTACACAGCTAGTCTACACTTCCTCCAGTGTACAGCTAGTCTACACTTCCTCCAGTGTACAGCTAGTCTACACTTCCTCCAGTGTACAGCTAGTCTACACCTCCTCCAGTGTACAGCTAGTCTACACTCCTCCCAGAGTACAGATAGTCTACACCTCCTCCAGTGTACAGCTAGTCTACACTCCTCCCAGAGTACAGCTAGTCTACACCTCCTCCAGTACACAGCTAGTCTACACCTCCTCCAGTGTACAGCTAGTCTACACTTCCTCCAGTACACAGCTAGTCTACACTTCCTCCAGTGTACAGCTAGTCTACACCTCCTCCAGTGTACAGCTAGTCTACACCTCCTCCAGTGTACAGCTAGTCTACACTTCCTCCAGTACACAGCTAGTCTACACTTCCTCCAGTGTACAGCTAGTCTACACCTCCTCCAGTGTACAGCTAGTCTACACCTCCTCCAGTGTACAGCTAGTCTACACCTCCTCCAGTGTACAGATAGTCTACACTTCCTCCAGTGTACAGATAGTCTACACTTCCTCCAGTGTACAGCTAGTCTACACCTCCTCCAGTGTACAGCTAGTCTACACCTCCTCCAGTGTACAGCTAGTCTACACTCCTCCCAGAGTACAGCTAGTCTACACTCCTCCCAGAGTACAGCTAGTCTACACCTCCTCCAGTACACAGCTAGTCTACACCTCCTCCAGTGTACAGCTAGTCTACACTTCCTCCAGTGTACAGATAGTCTACACTTCCTCCAGTGTACAGATAGTCTACACTTCCTCCAGTGTACAGCTAGTCTACACTCCTCCCAGAGTATAGCCAAGCTGCACTTTCCCCAACATACAGCCAGGTTTCATTTCCTCCAGTATGCAGATGGGCAAGGACTTTCTTCTCTGACTCACTGTTTTTCTTGGCTGATGATCTCTTCTTCCTTTGCTTCTTAAAGTTCCCTCTGTGCTCGTACCATTGGGTTCTCTGAAATCCTGATTAGCCAGACTGATACCACAGAATAAGACCTTCTACTTATTTAAGTGCAAGATTGTTGCGGGAGCTGCAAGTCTGCTTTCTATCCCACTTGGCTCCCGCACGGCTAGCTTTACACCAAAAATAACAACACACAAACTATATTTTTTTAAACACTGCTTGACCTATTAACTCTAACCCTTACAGGCTAATTCTCATATCCCGATCTACCCATCTCTAATAATCTGTGTAGCATCAGTCTTACTGGGAAAGATTCTAGCCTACATCCATCCTGGGTCAGAGCTCGTTGCATCTGCCTCAGAGAGCAGAACTATCTCGTCTGCCCAGGAGAGGGGAGCATGGCGTCTGAGCTCACTTCCTCTTCCTTCCAGCATTCTGTTCTGTTTACTCCTCCCACCTATGTTTTAACCTATGGGGCCAAGCAGTTTCTTTATTACTTAACCAATGACCTTCCTCCATCACCAGATTAAGAGGTGCTTTGTGTCAGGGAAGGTCTAGCCTAGAGACAGGGTATGAGACCAGAAAAGAATTGGGGGCAACAATCCTAATTAATAATAAATCATGTTGGTGTTTGTCAGCACACATATTTTGAGGGACCTGGGGTGGCTTTAAACAGTGGAGGGTAGTTGGAATTTTTTGTGGGTGCCACTAACCAGCTCCCAAATAAAGACACTGATACTTATTATTAATTATTCATGTTTGGCCTTAGCTTAGGCTTGTCATGCTAGCTCGTTTAGCTTAATTTAACCTGTTTCTGTTCTTCTACATTTTGCCTAGGGGCCTTTTGCCTTTCATTCTGTATGCTCTTCTTTTCTGCTTCGTGTGTCTGTCTGATCCCGGGCATTTTCCTGGCATCTCTTTTTCTCTCTTGCCCCAGCCTAAATTCTTCCTCCTACTTGTTCTCATTGCCTGGAAGTCCTGCTTATGCTTTCTACTTTGCTATTGGCCATTCAGCTTTTTATTAGACCAGTCAGGTACCTTAGACAGCAAGGCAGAACAGCAACATACTTTTACATAAACCCCAGGATGCCAGTGTGGGTCATGCCTGTGGGGGTATTTGTGGTCTCTGGACATGCTGTGGGGTATTTGTAGCCGATGGATATGCTTATGCGTGTGGGGGGAGAGGCTTGAGCCCTCTATTCCTGGGGGGATTTGGGGCCTCTGGACATGCCTGGGGGGATTTTTTTTATTATAGTCATAGACATAAGAAGATCCATTTTAGTTGTGGGCAGGGTCATTCCCAGAGTAGGGGATTCTGGACTATATAAAATGGAGAAAGTGAGTTGAGCACAAACAACCAAGCATTTGTTGTTCTGTTTTCTGCAGACTGCAGATATCACATGACCAGCTAGTCCCATTCCAGCTGCCTGATTCCCCATCACCATGGACTGCACCTTCAATTGCTTATGTCAGGGCATTCTGTCACAGTGGCAGGGACACCAACTAAGAAACCACTTGACACCTAGCTACCTTCTGCAGGTCTTAAGTGATGTAACAATGTTGCCAAGTTGTGTCATAGAATCTGAAAGCTTTCCTTTGTATGTGTTGTGAACAAAATCACTGTGGAAAAATACCGTCCAGGCGCTGACTTTTGGCTAATATGAATCCTTATATAGTGCTTTTAGGGGTAGCTATTAATTAGACACATTATACATTATACAATCAATATGCCTTAGTTCCTCTAAATTATCCCTTAATTTGATCACAGTGCAACACAGTTAACAAGGCAGAATAACTTTTAAATGATGTCTAATTACCACCCTAGTCACCAGATGTCAGTTTTTAAATGCAGGTCACAGATCAAAAGGCATATTTTCCATTCGTAGGGGAGGAAATGGTGGCTGGTGATGAAGTTCAGCGGTCCTAGTCCGTGGCTTCTGGAGAGTGTTCGGCCATCAGCAATGGGTGACAGCAATTCTGTTCCTGAGTGAGCAATGCTGAAGAGCTCAGGTAGGTGTGTGTGTGTGTGTGTGTGTGTGTGTGTGCACTCGCCCGCGCTTGCTTCATGTTTCTCTCTCACTGAGGAAGCCACACCTCAGCCCCAGAGGTGATAGGAAGAACTACAGAGAAAGGCTGGTTGGCCAACTATCAGGAAATGCTGGCTTGTAGGTAGTGATGGTCCATAAGCGACCAGGGAAGGGTAGGAGGTAGCCAGGCCTATCTGCCTTCTAAGTGCTTCAGTGGTCTACCTTTACCTTGTCAGTGTTCTTTCATGCATTTCCTCTCTCAACCATCTCTCCTTCCCTCTCCCTCATATCTCTCCCCCGTCCCTCCTTTCTGTCTTCTCTTCAGTGAAATGAAATACAGAATTGCATATAGTCCAGGGATTACGTTACTTTCCAACAAAGCCCTTTGATCTAATTTAAGTTAGAAGGTGAAACTGCTTCTGCATTCTTTCTCTAATATGCCCACCATCAAGCTCAGGGGTTGATAAGGAACACCAACATCATCCTATGATGGTTCTATTTAATAAGTAGATGATTTAAGCTGTGAAACCACACATCAGTCTCTAACCAAGGAAAGCCTGGTTGATGGAAGCAGAAAGCCCTTTCCATTTGTTCTGAAGATGCAGGTTTGTTATAAACAATTTTGGTGTTCCAGGCTGGCCACCGGAGATGAGTAGACTCTCATGTGCACATAGATATGCGCAGGAATGTCTCTTCTAGGAAGCAGACAGCTGTGTCAAAGGTGCTGCGGTCTTGGCGGTGGCAGGACTAGACTCTGACCAGAGTGATCATTTCGTTTTTACTTAGTTGAGGGAAAAAGGTGGACTACCACTGGTGGCATATCTTTCTAGCATTGTTGTGAAAAATATATTCAACATCAAAGGCTCAGCGCTGGAGCTGGATGGGCCACAGATTTGTAGCCACCACGTTGCCAAACATGATCTATGTAGCTGGAGAGATAGATGGCTCAGACAGTAAACGGCCTAATGTCCAAGTGTGAAGATCAGGCTTGGTGACATACTGTGGGGCAATATTATACAGGCCACATATATCTGCATTGTTGGCAGCCAGGCTCTCAAGCCACAGTAGCAACCGAGCACTTACAGACTGACTGTCTCCAGAGCTCAGGATATGCTGATATTGTGCTGCTTTTTTCTTTGTAATTACCGGGACCGGCTGGGAAGAGATGTTAATCCACTCTAGTGACAGAGCTGACTTTAGTCCTGCTACTCCAGAAACAGAAAGCTGTTTGGAGAATACATGCAGGTGATCTTCAGGATTTGAATGAACCCTGAGACTCCCTTCCGATATTGCTGTGGGAACTGTCTCAATTATTCCTGTGCCTCCACACCGGGCCAGAGAGATAAGTTATGTTGGGGTTGAACCCCAGCAACATACCCTTGGAAATCCCCTACTAAGGCCAGGAATAAGAGACAAGCACATCCTTCGGACTCACTGGCCAGCCAGCGTGGACTATTCTGTAAGTATTTGAGGGACTCTGACACACACACACACACACACACACACACACACACACACACACACAAAGGTGGCTAAGAAATAGCATCAGTGGTTATCCTATGATTTTTGCAGGCACACACAGACACACAGTTGTATGTATTGATCCCTTTGCAAATTCTCACACATAACACTTTTATTCTCAAGGCCTATCCTTCACCATCACTTTTATCTGTCAGTTTTGTAAACATATTAAGCATTGAGCCATAACACTTCTAATACCCCTTGTTCATTCTGAGCTATCTTTGAAGCCACAGCTGTCCTTTTACACATAGTTTGAAGCTGACCTTCTCCCTTACTAACCAACTCCCACTGCCCAGATGCTGCCTCTTCTGTTCCATTCCACGGTTGCTTAGCAACCATGTGCTGTCCTACTTTCTTTCTTTTTCTTCTCTGTCTTGTTTTCCCAGTGAACATTGTGGAATGCAGGAAGCGGCGTCACCACTGTGCTTTTTCTGTCAGTTGTTACAGTCAACAACTTCCTTGAATGACTGCTTCCTTCGGTGATAACCACTTTAAACAGGAACCAGCTTGGGAAGGAAAGGGTTGATCTGGCTACATGTCTCTACTACAGGCCATCCTGGAGGGAAGCCAAGGCAGGAACTCAAGGTGGGAACTGAAGCAGAGGCCATGGATAAACACTGTTTACTGACTTCTTTTACAAGGCTTGCTCAGCCTACTCTCTTATACAGCCCAGATCACCTGTCCAGGTATGGAACTGCCCCAAGTTGCTGGGTCCTCCCACACCAATCACTAATCAAGAAAATGCTTCATAGACTTGCCTACAATGCTACATCCAATGGAGATATTTTCTCAATTGAGCTTCCTTCTTTCTAGATGACCCTGGTTTATCTCAAGTAGACAAAAACCAAAACCAAAACAACTAATTAGGACAGTAATGTAGAAGGCTGTGAGTTCACAGACCAGAATATAAACCCTGTGAACGGTTATATGACTTCTGTGTCATCTTACACATCACAGATGGGGACACTGAGACTCACACACTCAGAGTTTTAACTTGTGTATGCTCCTTGTTTCAGATCAGTATAGTGAACACTCACGGAGGTGCTGTGTTAACACAGATATGTGATGTTTCAATCAGCACACATTGATTCTTTCTGTGCAGACTGTCAGAAAGTATTCTCTTAAAAACATGTTTCAGGGGCTAGGGATATGGATCAAATTAATCAAACCAAACTGTTTGCCACATAAACATGAAGGTAAAGGCCAGGTGTTGTGGCACATGCTTGTATTTGGGAGGCAGGGACAGCAGGGTTCTTAGGGCTCGCTGGCCATCCTAGCTGGACTGGTGAGTTCTACGCCCATGAAGAAACCCTGTCTCAAGAAACAATATGGATGGCTCCTGAGGAACAACACCTGCAGTTGACCTTTGGCCTCCACATGACATAAATCCTTTACACACGCATGCCTTCACACACATACAAACACACACCCACGAGTTTTAGGGCATCTTTTTTTTTTTCTTCACAAAGGGTTTCTCTGTGTTGCCCATAGTGGCCTCAAGCTGCTTGTATCAGATGATCTCAGAAGGCCCTCCCACCTTGGCATCTAATAATGTGGCACGATGCCTGGCTTTCGAGGATAAAAACAAAGTCATTAAAAGATCATAAACAGCTCAACAGGTGACATTGATTTTCTGAAACCAAAGGTGAAATCTGTGCATGCTGGGTGGGAGGAATTTTAGCCACTGCCTTGCTTCCAGACTCCTCTTGCCCCTTAAGAGAACGTGAATTGTGTTCCTGTGTCAGTCAGCCTCTGTCACTGGAAGGACACACCCAACACAAGTTACTTTAAAGCCAGGTTTACCTTGGCTCAGGATTGTGAAGGTTCAGGGTGAAGATGACCCGCCCCTGCTTTCAGCCTTATGGTAGTGGAGGCACATTGTGGCTGAGGGTGAATGATCACATCTTGAGCTGAAGACGATGAAGTTCTCATCTCTATTGGAGAGTATGTCCACAGTGACCCAAGACTTCCTCCTGGACTCCCTCATGCCCAATCCCAAATAAAGGTCCCCAGTACCGCCCATTACAAGCAGCCTTTCCCATGGAAATGTCTGGGGACAGTGTTCAAATTCAAAGCAGAGCAGCCTTCTCCCCTCTTCTTTTCAGCCCATGGCACTCAAAAGAAGGTGATCCCATCTGTCCCTAGGGATGGATTCTGATCAACTGTAGTTATTAAATAAGAGATTAATCTTAGGAGCTTGCCAGGTAAGAAATGTTTAGCATTGAAATCAGAGTCAAGAGAAACTGCTTCTTAGAACCCTATGGGAAGTGTCCCCCTCCCTCTCATAAGGTGCATGAGGACCTGGGGTGGTGGTTTAACCAAGTAGTTACCATGGAAGCACAAGGGCCGTGTGTGAATCCAGAGTGCACATAAAGAGCTGTGTGGGCTGTCAGACTTGGAATTTCTGTGTTGGGGCAGTGGAGACAGGGGGATTGCTGGGACCTGATCACCAGCCAAACTGACCTACTTGGCAAGCTCTAGGGCAGTGAGAAGCCCTGTCTCAAAATACAGGACCCAAGGATGTCCTCGGGTCTTCACATACACATGCACACTCTTGCACATGTAGCTCCTGAACTTCTCTCCCCACAGTACCTGGGAACTAGTCTCTCTCAAATCAACGCAAACGAGAATACCGTGGGGACCCAATTATGTTATATTAGAAATGTCTTAGGACCACAGAGGTAACAGCCTTAGAATAAAATATTCTTCAGTAAACCCTGTGCAGGAGTGAACTTGAGTTCTGTACTTTTACCTCACTTTGGGAACATCACCAATTCTTCCTCTGCACTCTGTGTTCCACAAGCAGGCAGAGCTCATGCTAACTGGAGTCCTGTTGTCTGACTGACATTCTGGCATAGGCCCACGAACAGAGAGCTCCCTGAGCATACAAAATCTGTCTGTGGCAGGCAACAAAATGTAATATCTGCTGTAATATGAATTAATACTTCTGCAGACCACTCCAGGGAGAGCTCAAAACTAGTCAAGTAATTCTGAGTGCTGTTAGAGATTTTTAAAATAGTGATTTGAATATTACAGCCTAGCTTCTAATAACCCCAGGGATCTATGGCTGTGTGAACACTTATGCTCGGTGCATACCTGCATGGAACCCGCATTCAGTGGAGCTGTAGGATTTTGTAGTAAGATACAGATTGGGGATTGAGAACATGAAAAATAGAGAATGAAGAACTCTTGGCATGCACACTTAACACTCCTAATGTCTTTATTAAGTTCTCAACAGATTCCTCGGTGGCATTAAGACCATGGCATTGGTACCATGTACTTATTCTGTGCCAAGTACATTATAAACATTTTTTTTCTTTTAATTGTTCCAGTCACAGTGGGTTTTCCCCATTTTGGAGAAAAACAAACCAAGTCTTAAAGAACTTAATAAGCAAACCAGGTGTGGAAATCCCAGTACTTGGGAAATGGAGGCAGAAGGATCAAGTATTCAAGGTCTTCCTTGGCCACACAGTGAGGTCGCGGCTTTCCTGTCTCAAAAAGAAAAATAAAATTAAGAAATTTGTAAATGGGCCAACATAGAGTATGAGAAAGTTTTAGCTTATTTCTCTTCAGACTTAAAATGTAGGTCATCAGTCAACATGTTACACTGCCTTAAAACTATGTTATATATTGCTTTGCTCATTTCTTCTTGATTTTTTTTATTGTTTTGAGTGATGTGTGTGTATGTGTGTGTGTTTTTAACCACTGATCCAGATTCCTGGCTCTCATTTCTTTTTTATTTAACATGAATATCAAGGTATTCTTCAAGGGGAAATGAATACAGTGGAATGAATACATTAGAGAATAAAGAGAAGTTGCTGCTCCAGAAACTTACAAAACACCCTGCATTTAATGCATATACGAGGTAGAACATAATGACCAAGGGAAAATCATTCTTGCGTGGTTTCCCTACAAAACTATCCACAAGCGGCTCACCTAACATTAGGTGGTGCATTTCGATGTAGGGAAAAGCCTGGTGCAAGGATGAAGTTGGCGAGACATTGCAATTTTAATCTTTTCCAGTAGGTGGCAGTCATGCACCACAGTTACCTGAACCTGATTGGCAGTTACAACTCACAATGAGTCCGAAATTCTTTGATTTTATAATGCTAGCGTTTCCCGTGCTATCTAATTATCTCCGTCGAATTGGTTGAGTACATGAAAGACTTACTCAGTACAATACGAGATACAGGTAATGTGGTAGTGTAGTTTTCAGTGTCAATTTATACACTTTATTTTAAGATAGTACCCAAAGTGTAACAAATCTTGTTGGAGCCTATGGATTATATTTATATTCATGATGAACAATCCACTGTGATGGAAATAGTCTTATGAAAGCACAGCATTCTGTTAAATTATATGGTCAGATACAGAATTGAGATTCTAATAAAGGTTTTCATAGAAGGAAATGAGATTGAAAAATAAACCCCATTCCTGGAAACTGATATGCCTTTTAATCAGGCTTGAAAAGTTATTCTGATGATCTCCAGGGAGTCTTCAATATTTTAGAGGGACAAGAATACTGTTCTAGGAATAAAGAGTTTGTATTTTTGAGTTCTGATTAAAGATTTTAGCAATATCCCTACCTCTATATTCATTGTTTTTTCAAGTCCATATTGAGGGCTTACAGGTGCATTCTCAGGCCACTCTATACTTGTTATTCTTTGGTCCCGCCCTCGCCACGCCCACGCCTTTTAACCTCCAAACTCCGTCTGATATCTCTCTCTCCTCCGCCATCTTCCCGTGTGCACGCGGACCTCTCTCTCTGTCTCTCTATCTCTCTTTCTCCTTCTCTCTCCCTCTCTCCCTCTCTTTCTCTCCCCCTCAATAAAATGCCTTACTTATTCTCTGTGGTGTTCATGCCTCTGTTTCTCCGCCACCGGCCGCCAGGCGCGTGCACCCCGCTGGTGAGAACCGGCCGCCGTTTCACCAGCCTGCCTCGGTAATTGCCTAAATGAACATCAATGGTGCCGTCTTTCTGCCCGTTTGCAAATGTGGACCTTACCCGTTAAGAGCCAGTATACTGCAGCTATATTTAATTCAGCCCTCAACTGTTCAGAGATCTGGGGAATGTGATATTTAAGTATTTAATTATTAAAAACTTTTCACAACAACAAAAAGAGACAGGTTGGCTCCTAGCAGCAACTCTCCCTCCAAAGGAGACAGACACACAGAGAACAACGTCCTTCTGCATTTCGCTTCAACTGCAGAGCGCTAACCATTGGGCAAACCTGCCTTTCATCTAAGCTAGAGATCTCTAGACGTGGACAGAATCGCTGGAATCGACAGCCTAGCTGCTCAGGTCAAGGTAGGCCTGTCTTCCTACAGATTTCTTAGCCCACAGGATCTTCTGGAGCCTGGCAGGCCCTGCGCTAAACAGCAAAGCTCAAGTACAACCTCCAGCGACCATGGAGGACCCCAAAAAGAGTAGCTCTGAGTGCCAACCAAGTAAGTTCTCTGTCATTTTTTTAAATCAGTAACTCACGTAAAATCTTATATTTCTCAAAGATCTCTGACAGTTTGACAGCTGAGAGGTTTTATCAGGTTGAGGTTTTTGTAAGGTGACCTCACCAAACAAATTTCAAATCAAATTTATCTCTTATGCTACAGTCATTATATGTTCTAAAACTTCTGTTTTCACAAACCCAAGGAGTTCTCTTGAGTTCCAGGGAGCCGAATTAAAAACAGGTCAGATACCCCTCAATTCCCTGGTCCTAAAAAAATTTTTTTTTAACATTAATTTAACTTTCTTCTTTGTTCTGCCAATACCTTAGGCCATGCCACAAAACACTGGTCAAAAAGCAAAGGGACCAGTGACGCCAAGATGCTCCAACCTTCTCTCGCGCTCCCCCCCCAAGACAACGCCCACAAATCAGCAGGAAGCAGCCTTGAGAATTCGTCGTCCCAATTCCTTCAAACTGGAGCATCTAATTTTTTTTTTTTTTTATTAAAAACAAGAGGTGCATATGTTATTCTTTGGTCCCGCCCTCACCACGCCCACGCCTTTTAACCTCCAAACTCCGCCTGAGATCTCTCTCTCTCCTCCGCCATTTTCCCGTGTGCACGCGGACCTCTCTCTCTGTCTCTCTATCTCTCTTTCTCCTTCTCTCTCCCTCTCTCCCTCTCTTTCTCTCCCCCTCAATAAAATGCCTTACTTATTCTCTGTGGTGTTCATGCCTCTGTTTCTCCGCCACCGGCCGCCAGGCGCGTGCACCCCGCTGGTGAGAACCGGCCGCCGTTTCACCAGCCTGCCTCGGTAATTGTTAAATGAACATCAATACTCAGCTTTCAGATCACTTGGGTTATTTTTGGCAGGCTCTTACTGTGTGGCAGAGGCTAACCTTCAAGTTTCTATCTTTCTCCCTCTACCACCTATATGCAGGGGTTACAGGTGTGGGTGACATCATGCCCAGCAACACACTACTGCTTTTAACAAATGTAAATTTGTGTGTGTGCACAGAAGAATGGGAAAGTGAGAAGACACCTCAGGTGGACTTCTAAGGTAAAACCCACTTTTGTCAGTGTCTATTACTGGCCTGGTATTTGTTTTTGTTTTTTTGTTTTTTCGAGACAGGGTTTCTCTGTGGTTTTGGAGCCTGTCCTGGAACTAGCTCTTGTAGACCAGGCTGGTCTCGAACTCACAGAGATCTGCCTGCCTCTGCCTCCCGAGTGCTGGGATTAAAGGCGTGCGCCACCACCGCCCGGCACTGGCCTGGTATTTGCCAAGTGCGTTAGGTGGCTGAAGCACGCCCCAGGGCTTGATTTGTCTTGAACCCCTCATCACAACCTTCTGCTCCACTCCTTTATTTTTGTTTGCTTACTTTTTCTTTTTAACCAACTGTGATGACTAATCTTGGTTGTCAGTGTGACTACATCTAGAACAACTAAAGTCCAAGCAGATGTGCATGCTTGTGAGGGATTTTCATGATTGAGTTATTTGAGGCGGACGACTGATGCTAAATCCAGGCCATAACTGGTGGTGCCTCTAAGGGCATGAAAGGAGGAAACGTTTTGGGAGATTTTTTTTGTTTGTTTTTTTTCTTTTCTTTTGTTTGTTTTTGCCTGACTGCTTTTCCTTTTGCTGGCAAGCTAATCTATCCTACTGCTGGGACATGTCTACTTTGGAATTAGCACCTGTTTCATCGGAACACCAATATGACCTGAAGACCAGCTAAGACATCCAGCCCTGTGAGCAGCTACTGGGTTCTTGACCTTTCCTGTGGGGGACAGCCATTATTGGACTACAGATAACAGCCTGTAAGCTGTTCTAATTAACCTCTTTTTAATACACACAAAGAGAGACACACGCAGACACACACAGATACACACAAACACACAGACACACAAAGATACACACACACACACACACACACACACTCACGGTGCTGTTTTGCTAAATAACCCTGACTAAGGCACCTGGGTTCCAGGGATTGAGTTCAGCTCCTTACTTGCAAGAGAAATGCTTCACTGCTGAGCCCTCTCCTCAGACCCCTGCATTGCTAATGAGTTGTGTTTGCATAAGACCTCAGTGTGAACAGAATTTAGAGGTTTATTTATTTGTTGCTGTTTTCACTGAGTAGTTTGGGTTTCTGCTGCTGGTGCTTCTCCTTGCTATGCTGGCTGACACTCTTATTTGCTTTCTGTCAGGCCTATCTCCTAAATGACACAGCAGCAGCTATCTTATTTTAAGAACCCAAGTCATTCTGATTGCACAGTTAAAAAGCTCCCAGTTAGTAATCAGAAGATCTCCTGCTGGCATTTGTGAGAATCACCCAAGCGATGACTTAGTGGCTTGAAAGTCACAGTCTTGAGCATTGGAGGTTTTCATTTATATGTCAAGTTTGGAAGAAGTTACCTCAAGAAGTTGCCCGGAAGAAAGAAGTTGTATTGCTTTTTTTTTTTTTTTTTTTGTTGCTCTGATAGAACACTCCTGGCAAAAGCAACTTCAGAAAGGTTTATTTGACTCATAGTTTCAGAGGGGTACAGTGCCATTACAGCCATCAGGGACATCACAGCCATCATAGGAGGGCAGGCAGGGCAGGCAGGGCAGGAGTAACATGAGGCCATATTACATTAGCAGTCAGGAAACAGAGAGAAAATAGGAAGTGGGGCCATAAAATCCCAAAGCCCCCTTCCTCACAACATACTCCCTCCAACAAGGTTTGAGCTCCTAAAGGTTCCACAGTCTTTCAAACAGCATTACCGGCTGGGGACCAAGTGTTAAAACACATGGGCTTGCCCGGTTCAATTCCTTTTCAAAGGACAACAGAAACCAAGAAAGTGACAAACTGCTAGTTTTGCTGAGAGCCCAGCAAGGTTGTATTATGCTTCTGCAGTGGTCCTTGGGTACATTTCTTTCTTTCTGTCTGTGAATATGTGCCTATGTGAATGTATACTAGGAGTAAAGTGGTCATTGTATTTGGTAAAATTTCCTTTATGAAATTAAAACTGTTTGCCCTTTTCTTGAAGGGTGACAGAAGAGTATTAGAAAAATTTCAAACTCCCATGGTATTTGGAATCTTTCAGATCCTTACTAGAATGTCTGTCTGCAGCTCCTGGTTCTATCTTTAGCTGGATTTAATCTAATTGCTTGTTATACAGAATTATGTCTAATGGCCTTCACATGGAACATAACTATGCATCAAGTTAACAAAGAAGATGTGGTGGTTAAAGTTTTTTTTACCTGCTATGCCTTTTATAGCCCAGAACTTTTTCCCTTTTTCTGTGAGGCTAAAGGAGAAAATGAAAAAAGCCAATGAACTAGCAATAGCCACTCTCTGAAGCAGACATGAGACAAGAGCTAAAATGGGGAAAATTGTCTAGAGAAAAATGAAAAATCGATCTTTGGTTTTCCTTAATGGCAGCACTGAGGATTTTAACGTAAGGATAGTGGGGTGAGAGTTCGGAACATGAAAACTGTCAATTTAAAGATTTCTGTTTAAGTCACTTCAGTATAGCACATGTCACTCATCTGCAAAGTATCAGGGACAGAGCCCTTTCCAAAGTCCAGGTAAAAAGGCAGAGAGTGTACAAGCATCTTTCTAGAGAAGAATCAGTGAGATTAAGGCTAAGTCACTGTGCACTATGGCATTCCAACAGACTGACAGCTGAAAAGTAGAGTTTATATCCCCTGCCTTGGCTAAGTGATTCTCGCAATGGTAACATGGAAACAGCAATAACAACAAAACACTGCTTAGAGATGGAAAGTCATAGACGACTGTCGGTCTCAGCAAAGCACCTGAGAGAAGACAGTATGGTCCATTGCTTCTAAATTAGATCACAGATTTCCTAGCTCATGGTAGCATCTCAAGACTTACTCTGAAGGCAAGTATCTGAGAAAATTACAGTTTAATATCTTAAGTTCATTGGCTCTTGCTAATATCACAGGAAGGCAAAACCATGCACATACAAGGAAATTCATGGAGCCCTAGGGAGCTGGCAGCAGCATAGTACAGGGAGAGAGGGTGCCGGTGCAAATTTAGCTCAGCAGATGATGGGTCCCACACAATAAATGCCAGCCTTGAGGAGAGGAACTTCTGTCAGAAGAACCAGAGCAGACTGCGGAAGTAAACTTTACCCACTGAGATATTCACGTGGTTAATGGCCTGGACTGTCACCTTTCCCTTTACACATGGGAAAATTGCAATGTCGACACAAGACTCTGAGGAGAGATTTTGTGAGCACCTAAAGAATGTTGCTTGTTAGAAACAGAGAACAGTAAGATTATGTTTGCCAGGTTGAAGAATTCTATCCTATTTCCTTAGATGTTGGCAGTCAGAGGAAACTTATGTGATGATGAAGATGCAAAGTTATGTTGACAGAGGTTTCTTTTCCATCTGGTCCTGCAGCTGTTCAATCCCAAAGAAAACAAAGAGGCCTACATTAACTATGAACTGGTTGGTCTATTAGCTGAGGCTTCTTATTCATTAACTTTTCCATCTTAAATTAACCCATAATTCTTGTCTGTGTTAGTCAAGTGACTTTGTACCCTTTATCAATGAGGCATTCTCATCTTGCATCCTCTACATCTGGGTGATGACTACAGACTCAGCTTTTCCTCTTCCCAGAATTCTTCTATTCTGTTTGCCCCACCTGTATTTCCTGCCTGGTTTCCCCATCTATACTTCCTGCCTGGCTACTGGCCAATCAGCATTTTATTAAACCAATACAAGTGACAAATATTTACAGGGTACAAGACACTTATCCCATAGAACATCATTCAAAAAATTCAAAGGAAACATAATAATATAATAATCCAGGCTCTCTGTGTATATTCCATCTTTACATGGTTTATTTCCCTTTATTACTTTTTTGACAAGTTTAATATTTATTTTATTACCCTTACTTCTTTAACCTATACTTTTACTTTCTCTTTACTCCTTTCCCTCTCCCTTTCAAGTCTATGTACATTTATCCAACTCTGTGATCCATTCAGAAGTCTTTTAAAATCTGAATTTGTCTGTATTGTGTACCTGTAATAATTTTCTGACCAGGAACACTTTTTTTAAAGGGTATTTAAAAAAAATTATTCTACTTGCTATATGTCTGCAGGCCAGAAGGTTTCACCAGATATCAATATAGATGGTTGTGAGCTACCATGTGGATACTGGGAATTGAACTCAGGACCTCTGAGAAAGCAGCCAATGCTATTAACTGCTGAGCCATCTCTCCAGGCACAAATCAAGAGTTGCAGAGGCCATGTGTCACTATTAAACATTGGTAACATGCTGCTCACAGACCCCATTTAAGTTCTTGGCTTCATGAAAGAGCCAGAGATTATGCTGGCTGCATGAACCAGGAAGCCACTTCAGCTAAAAGAGCCATGCCTCTGCTTGCCATCAACAAACAGAGTCTATCTGAAAAAAAAATGTGGCTATCAAGAAGCTGCACTTAATGAGTTAAGTACAGAGACATTTCATTTTATGGGCTGCTAATCTAAACCAACATATTTATTTTAAAGGCATTTTTGTTGCGGGAGGTCTTCCCGCCCCTCCAACCAATAGCTGCTGAGATACCAGCCCATTGGGGCGTGGTTTCTCTCCCTTCAAAAGGCTTCTATTTCCTTCCGCTGGTCTCTTGACTTCCTGTTCGGCTGGCGATTAGTCTCGCTTCATGATTGCGAAAAGGGCTGTTGTCTGGGATCGTGATCTGTAAGTTTTTCCTCTTTAAATAAATACTACCCTATTAATAATAATTCATAACTGGTGTGGCATTGTTTGTGGCTTACGCCTTCACCTGGCGCCCAACGTGGGGCTTTTAGGACCCCTAGGCTGCCAGCTGCGAGTTCGGCTTGGTGCAAGCCTTCCCTTCCTCAGCCGTGCGGAAGCTGCAACCCCTTAGGGTGACTCTGTCACGTGGAGGCATACACAGCTTCTGGGTTATTCTCTACCCCTGGATTCTGGGTTTATGGTTCCGTGTATGCCGTTTTTTGTTTAGTTTGTGACTTAGGCCCCAGTGCCGAGTCAGAGATACACTTGGCCTTCAGGCCCATAACATCCAGAGAGGCAGATCTCTGAGGCCGACCAGGTGGTGGTGGCATACGCCTTTAATCCCAGCACTTGGGAGGCAGAGGCAGGCGGATCTCGGTGAGTTCAAGGCCAGCCAGGCGGTGGTGGTGCCTTTAATCCCAGCACTCGGGAAGCAGAGACAGGCGGATTTCGGATTTCGGTGAGTTCGAAGCCAGCTGGATAATAGGTAATATGGCAGTTTTTGTTTCCAACATGACTTTCACTGTTTGGGCTACCAATACAATGGGTCTAATCATGCAAAATTTATATGACTATGAGGATAACTTAATTTACTGGTTACTAGGTTTTAGTATTCTTTTGAATATTCTATCATTTAGGAAGATTATGGTACTCTCAAGAACTCATGCAGGTCAGGAGATTCAGGAGATTCAGGAGATTCAGGAGACTCAGGATTCAAAAGAGGTAATAATAAACAAAATAATAAAAAGACTTGAAATGCTTGAAAAAATGTTTGGAACTGGTGAACAGAGTAATAAGGCACAAGGACAGGATACAAAGCCAACACCAGCTATTAGAACTGGCTTACCCAGGGTTTTAGCGGCATACCCTATACTTGATTCTGACAAAGCATCAACTTCTAAAGGCTCAAAGGGAGTCAGAGAAGCTAGATGGATGCCAATAGCAATGAATGATCTGAAAGAAATTAAACAGGCTATTGTTACTTTTGGCTTGCAAAATGCATATGTACAGGAAATGATAAGGACTTGGGCTTCTAATGCTAGAGCTACCCCCTATGATTTCCATCAGTTAGTGTCTGCAGTTTTAGATAAGGGACCTTCCTTGATGTTTGGAATTTATTTCAGAGAAGAGTCCAAACATATGGAACAGCAAGGAAGAGCAAAAGGTGTCGAGGTTTCCCAAGATCAAATTCTTGGTGCAGGAGAATATGCTGATCCACAGGTCCAAGCTCTTTATGACGATGAAGTACTGCATCTATGTCACCAAGCAGCTTTAAATGCTTGGAATAGGATACAAGATCCAGCAAAAAGGGTTGAATCATATACCAGAATTAGGCAGGGACAGAGAGAACCCTTTATTGACTTTTTGCAAAGATTAATTAAGGCTCTGGACGTAGGGGTACCAGACCCGGAATCTAGACGAATACTTCTTGAATCTCTAGCGTTTGAGAATGCAAACATAGAATGCAAAAAGATAATTGGGCCTTTAAAGTCTAGATCAGCACCTATGGATGAATGGATTCAGCATACGATGAATGTTGAGACGTTTAGCTATAATGATGAATCTTGGGTAGGAGAAGCGATTTCCACAGCAATGAGGAGACATCAAACTGCCAGGTGTTTTAATTGTGGTAAATTAGGACATCTCAAAAGGGACTGCAGGCACAGAATTTCTAGGAATAATATCTCCTCTGGGAATGACAAAAATAGGGGACCTAGGCCTTCAGGTATATGTAGGAGATGCGGTAAAGGCCGTCATTGGTCCAACGAATGCAGGTCAACAACAGACAAACAAGGCAACCCAATCCCATTGGGAAACTCCTTGAGGGGCATCTCGCAGGCCCCGAAGCCAACAGTGGCCCAGTCATTCCCAGTCACAGTGGAGAACGTGCCTCACCAAGAAATCTAAAAGCTCCAATTTCTGCTGTAAAAAGTAATACTAGTCTAAATGGTGAATTACGTGTGGAGGATGAGTTAAAAAACCCAGTAGGACAGAGTAAACGTATATTTTGGCAGACTTCTATTAACGACCAAAGACCAAAGCTAAAAGTCTGTATAAATGGCATTTTTATTGAAGGCTTATTAGACACAGGTGCGGATGTAAGTATCATTACCCCAGAATCTTGGCATCCGAATTGGCCTCTTCAAGAGGTAGATGTTCAGTTTCTGGGAATTGGAACCCTATCTCGTGTAAAACAAAGCACAAGATGGGTTGAATGCATAGGGCCTGAAGGGCAAATAGGAAGACTAAGGCCATATATAGCCAATATTGCAATAAATTTATGGGGCCGTGACCTGTTACAGCAATGGAATACCCAGATTAACATTCCTGCAGTTCCAGGAACTCATAATTCTGGGAAAGATATGATGAGGTATTATGGAAAAAGGTCACCAGCCATTCAGGCTGTACAAGAACATATAGCAAATACCAAACCTTTAGAGGTACCAACAGCCCTACCTTTAAAATGGCTAACTGAGAAGCCAATATGGATCAAACAGTGGCCTCTAGCTGAAGATAAATTACAGGCATTGGAACAGCTGGTGCAAGAGCAATTAGATGCTCACCATATTGAAGAATCAACCAGCCCTTGGAATTCTCCTGTGTTTGTTGTAAAAAAGAAATCTGGTAAATGGAGAATGGTGACAGATCTAAGAGCTGTCAACAAAGTAATTCAACCTATGGGCCCACTACAATCTGGAATTCCTTTGCCTTCTCTATTACCAAAGGGATGGCCTCTTATAGTTATTGATTTGAAAGACTGTTTTTTCACTATACCATTACAAAAAAAGGATAGAGAAAAATTTGCCTTCACGGTGCCTACTTATAATAATTCTCAGCCTAATAGGAGATATCAATGGACTGTCCTCCCACAGGGTATGCTCAATAGTCCTACATTGTGCCAATATTTTGTAAGTAAGCCATTGGAAATAATTCGTAAACAATTTCCCAAGTCCATAATTTATCATTACATGGATGACATCTTATTATCTGATTCCAATAAAGATATTTTAGAAAGGATGTTTGAAGAAGTAAAGAAAGTCTTGCCTAGGTGGGGATTACAAATTGCCCCTGAAAAGATTCAAAGAGGAAATTGTATTAATTACCTAGGTTACAGAATAGGGTTAGAGAAAATTAAAACGCAAAAGGCACAAATTAGGAGAGACCGGTTAAAGACTCTTAATGACTTCCAAAGATTGTTGGGAGACATTTCCAGCCTACGACCAGCTGTTGGGATAACACCTGATCTAATAGTTCATTTAAACAAAACCTTAGATGGTGATAAGGATTTGAATAGTCCAAGAAAACTGACAGCTGAAGCAGAAAAGGAACTGACAATGATTGAGGAAAAATTACAGGAAGCACATGTGGATAGGGTGAACCCAAATCTTAGCTGCATCCTAGTCATATTGCCTTCCAGAATCTCTCCTACAGGGATTCTAATGCAGAGGGAAGATATTATTCTAGAGTGGATATTTATACCTAATAAACCAAGTAAAAAAATTAAAAACTTATGTGGAAAAAGTCTCTGAATTAATTATAAAAGGTAAGCTGAGACTTCGTCAACTAGCAGGTATAGACCCAGCAGAAATTATAGTGCCTTTTACTACTGAAGAAATAAAAAAGTTATGGGAAGACAATGAACCGTGGCAAAGAGCTTGTGCTAATTTTTTGGGAGAAATTAATAGCAACTATCCCAAAAGTGGTAGACTTAACCTCATAAAGAGAACTTCTTGGATTCTTCCTAAAATTGTACGTGATGCTCCAATAACTGGAGCCCGCACGTTCTATACTGATGCAAATAAATCAGGGAAAGCAGGTTACAAGTCAGATGAATTGAGTAAGGTGGAACAAAGCCCTTATAATTCTGTCCAGAAGGCAGAATTATATGCCATTCTTATGGTGCTAAGGGATTTTAAAGAACCTCTTAATATAGTTACAGATTCACAATATGCAGAAAGAGTTATCTTGCATATTGAAACTGCTGAATTTATACCAGATGACACAGAGTTGACTTCATTGTTTATCCAGGTACAAGACATAATCAGGAACAGGCTTTGTCCGATGTACATAACACACATCCGGTCCCATACAGGTCTGCCTGGTCCTCTAGCACAAGGCAACGCTGAGATTGATCAATTATTGATTGGAAGCATGTTGCAGGCCTCGGAATTTCATAAAAAGCATCATGTCAATAGTAAAGGCCTAAAGAAAGAATTTTCCATTACTTGGCAACAAGCTAAGGACATTATAAAGAGATGTCCTACTTGTTCTTTCTATAATCAAACACCGTTGCCTGCAGGGAGTAACCCAAAGGGTACTAAGAGAAATGAAATCTGGCAGATGGATGTGTTCCACTTTATGGAGTTTGGTAAATTAAAATATGTACACCACACCATAGACACGTATTCAGGTTTTCAATGGGCTACTGCCCTGAGCTCAGAAAAGGCAGATTCAGTAATCACACATTTATTGGAAGTTATGGCCATCATGGGTATACCTGTACAAATAAAGACAGATAATGGTCCAGCATATGTATCTAAGAAAATGAAACGCTTTTTTGATTATTGTAATATAAAACACATTACAGGTATACCAAATAATCCTACAGGTCAGGCAGTTATAGAAAGATCAAATCGTACTATAAAGGATATGCTGAACAAACAGAAAGGGACCGAAAATACCCCCAGAAATAGATTACATAATGCTTTATTAACCTTGAATTTTCTTAACGCTAATGAGAAAGGAACGACAGCAGCAGAAAGACATTGGATAATGGAAAAGTCTGCTGAACTAAATCAACCGATTTATTTCAAAGATGTGCTGACCTCTCAATGGAAGCCAGGAGATGTGCTACGTTGGGGAAGGGGGTTTTGCTCTTGTTTCCACAGGAGAAGAAAAATTGTGGATACCATCAAAATTAATAAAGTTTCGATTTGAAGAGGAGAAACCTCTTGGAAAGGAGAAATGACAACTCATCCACAATGATATTCATACAGGTGGTAAGAAAAACATATAGAATGGGGGCAGGGTTCTGTTCTTATCTCCACAGGAAAACACTCACCTTTGAAAAATTCAAGGGACCCTGGATATTTGGATACTGACAGATGGAAAAATACCTGCCCAATAGGAAATATCAAGAAAACTGAATGTGTTGTGTAAGTAAAACATATTAAACCATATTTCTAAATTTATAGAGCTGGTTTTGAAGTTGGACTCTGGCTCAGTCCCTCTCCAAATCCAAGCCTGTTAGTAAGAGAAAAACCCAGAGTTTCTGGAGTTTCTGTCTCATGTCAAGAGCCATGATATGGGACAGAAAGAAATATGAGTTTAGAAAACATCTTTGCTTTTCTTCATACCTATCATACCTCCATTGAATATATCTATCATGCCTTTCACTGAATATATATATGTCTATATAATTAATGTTTAAGTATTTTTACAATAAACAATGAGTCTTTTCTGAAGTGACATTTGAAGTTTCCAGGAAGAAGATGGGGCCCCACAACAACAACTCTACCTGGTTGATATGACTTCATGATACTGATAGCGCTACTACAAGACCTGTTTTGGATACCAGCTGCACAAGAAGATCCCAAGTTGTTTAGCTGAAATGGTGCACATCTTGTACAACATTCTGGCCAGACCTCCACAAAATACTCAGAGACGATTTGCAATTTTAAAAGACATTGATCTTGAAATTTAACCATCATTTTGCTTTCACAGGATCCCCCAGAAAGAACGTCGCCCCTATGACAGCTGGAAGTAATTCTAGAGGACGACGTCCCCTCTCCCAGTAAAGTTTGCCCCTGGGTTTAGGGACATCATTTAGGGGTTGGGAAGTTAGGGGAGGAATTTTATAAGCTCAGGGATCAAATTAAAAAAAAAAAAGAGGGATGATGGGATAATAGATTTGTAATTGTGAGTTACAATTTTTAGACAAATATTGGTATTGATTCTTGTATATTGATACAAAGTTAAATTATATTGACTATTGTATGCATGCATGTTTCTACCTCTGTTTAAAATATTTTTTATGTATTGACATATATTGTATCGATATATATGTATTGTATATATTTACCATATTGCAGTGTACATTTCTACCTTTGATTAAGATACTTATATATTGTTTGTGTATTGATATATATTTACCATATTGCAATGTATATTTGTACATTGTTTATATTTGGAGGCCATTATCCTCATTTGTTACACAGATGTTTATTGTCTTAGTCTTTAAGTTAGATAGATATTGAGAATTATATAGATTAATAGTCATCTAAGTTTGCCATTTATAATTAGACTAATCAGGTTATTTAGATATATAGAGATTATATTCAGTATAGATAGATGATCTTCAACCTCTTCAAAGAGCTGTAGAAAATGGCCTTTAATCTAACTCAGAGTTTGGTGGTAGTGAGACACAATTGCTCCTGGCAACACCGCTCTATTCCCGAGAGAATGTTGAGCACCAAAGACACTCCACCTGGAGCCTTTCTTTTTGGCAGAACTGGCCTTGGAGCAAAGAAATGCCCATACCTCAACCACTGACAGAGATACAGAGCGTGCATCAATGGATAAAACAGGACTGTCATATCCTGCCAAGACAGGGTAAGATAGTTTTGAAAAGTTGCTTGCCTTTGAAAATGGTATGTCAGTGATGTTAGGCCTTAGCCAAAGTTGGTTGCTTCAACGCTGCAAACGTGACTTTGGGTGATTGCCCAGGTAGCTAGTTGTCCCTGTGATTTGTTGCATGCTTAGGAAGTTGTTTTACTGAACTTCCTAAATACCCAGGTAACATTATTTCCCTTCTCAGATCTTTGATGGGGTTGAAGACTATATAACTATAGTTACTTTTCTCTCATGACTTGGCCAAGTTATTTATTATACAAGTCCTAAGCTAGTTAGAATAGGATATTTATACTTATTGTATATAATTTCATAGTAGGTTTAGAACTCTCTTATTTAAACAAAAGGGGGAGGTGTTGCGGGAGGTCTTCCCGCCCCTCCAACCAATAGCTGCTGAGATACCAGCCCATTGGGGCGTGGTTTCTCTCCCTTCAAAAGGCTTCTATTTCCTTCCGCTGGTCTCTTGACTTCCTGTTCGGCTGGCGATTAGTCTCGCTTCATGATTGCGAAAAGGGCTGTTGTCGGGGATCGTGATCTGTAAGTTTTTCCTCTTTAAATAAATACTACCCTATTAATAATAATTCATAACTGGTGTGGCATTGTTCGTGGCTTATGCCTTCACATTTTGACTTCAAAATTTTAGAATATGGATATCATGCTTTAAAAAAAAGATTCTACTTTTGTTTCTACAGAGGATGAGAACCTGTGGATTCCTACCAGACTAATATGGTTTGATCAAACAAGACACACTGAAACAATGGCCCAGATGGTTCAACATCCAGGACTGCTGGCTGAGATGGAACTACCACACAGGATACCCCATGGCAGACCTGATTAATGGCACCTCCAATCAGCAGGAAATAGTCTAGACAACTACACCCAAATTCCCAAATATTGTTTATAAGTGCTTATTTACATTTAAAGGGGGATATGCTATATATATGAATACTTTGCATTGGTATGAATTTTGGTCTATTAATATAAATTTAAGATTAATTTTGTTATATATATATCTGCTTTTGATTAAGGAATTGTATTTGTGCAGCTCATTTATAAATGTAGTGGATAATTAAGAAATATAGATTAATAGATAGATATCTATATTAGTCAAGCTTGTGGTCATGTTAGTTAGGGCTTCTAGATATATAGCGATATATTCAATTAAATAGATAATCATCAAACCTTTCAAAGACCTACAGAATATGGCATTTAAAAATTTTTTAAGAACTTAAGACTTTTCATGACAATGAGACACATCTGCTCCTTGCAGCACCAATCTACTTCAAGAGGATGATGGGCTTCAAAGAGACTCCTTATAAAGTTTGCTAGCTACTTGGGCAAATACTGCTCTTGACCAGACTACTCGATGTTATGCTGTATGAACTGGCCATGCAGGACCCATGGAAAAATGACTGCTGAACTTATCTAAAGGTGAGACTGTCCTTCAGGGTTCCTGCTTCATGAAAGAGTCTGCCAGATATTCTGAAGGACACAGAAGAAAGAAACTGATATGCAGAACTGGTCTTCAAATTTCCTGCTTAATGGAAAAATCTGCCAGATACTATAGGCCTGTAAACTGAAGATGGATGCCCCAATGTTACAGAAGTTTCAGGGTCCAGTGTTGAAATGCAGACTAAACATCTGACTGTTTTAATCTTTGGGACACAGAACTGATTTTGATTAAATTATTAAACCTAAGAACTAAGATCTAAGCTTTTCCCCCAGGGAAAGAAAGACTCAAAAGAAAAATGACTAAAACTTATTTTCAGTTAAGAAAGGAGGCAAACTAAGGATTTAATTGTTGCTCAGAGACTGGAACTTGTATTTGATTATGGCAATGTCATTATACTCTTAATGGTATTGACCTGATATTTGCAATTACATATAAGATGTTCAGAAAAGTTGGTATTGACCAACAATGCTAAGAATTATGAAATTGACCTGATGATATTTGTAACTGCTTATAGATGTTGAGAAAAGTTTGATACACCCTGGAAACATTTGGGTTTAATGCATATGTTAAGAATTTTAAATTCTGATCCTTTGTGTTGCCTTGAAAGAGGAATGTTGTTTCTATACTAACCACACTGGAATAGTTAGAGACAATATGGCTAAGGTCACGAAAGAATTAGAGTATAGAAGAAAGCAAAGAGAGCAAGAGGAGGGATGGTTTAAAAACTGGTTTTCCACCTCCCCCTGGGTCACCACCCTCTTACCCTCCCTTTTGGGACCCCTCTTAGGATTTTTATTATTGGTGGCTTTTGGACCATGGGCCTTCAGTAGGCTCACTAGGTTTATTTGCCAACAGGTGGACTCCCTGGCCTCCAAATCCATTCAAGCCTACTATTACTGGCTTGATCTGACTGATCAAAGGCTAGAAGAGCCCCTTGAGAGTGAGTCTCCTATAGGAGCCTCATAAAACCCAGAGATATGTGTGTCTGTCCACAACAGGCATGGGCAACAGAAGGAAGTGCAAGGCAAAGCACTACAAGGAGAGGACCATGCATTCTGTCTTTGGGTCTCATGAAGGTCTCCAGAAATAATTAGCATTTCCCCCTGTAAATATTTACAGACCCTCAGCATTTCCTTATTTCTTCCTATTAGCTAGGGATGTCTCTAGACCTGACATTCCAGCATCCTACACTCCCCCTGCCCTTTCGCTATATAATGCTCCTGAGAAAAAATAAAGTTGGCAACTTGATCAGAATACAGACTTGTTGTCCATTTCTCATATCTCTTTTCCCTTTTGTTCCTTTCCTTAAAGGCCATGCTGTGCTCTCAGTTCATGTCCCACTGGTCAGGACACAGAACAACTTTGGGTGACTGTCCAGGCAGCAAGTTGTCTCTCTCTATTCTAGAGTTTTAGAAGTTGCTTAAAATACATCTCTTGTTAACTTAGGTGATACTATATTTTTCTGGAGTCTTTGATGGAATTGAAGAATAGATAGTTATAGTTTTCATTAATTATTATAAAAAGTAGATATAAATATTATTACTATAATTATTGCTTGATATATGTTTCATTTTATGTAATTTTACTATGTTGAAGTTAATAGCCTTCCTTTTATTTAGACAGAAAAGTAAAGATGATGTGGGTTAATAAAAAGTGAAGATGATGTAGGTTTTATTGGTTAATTGATAAAGAAGCTGTTTTGGCCTGTAACAGGGCAGAATAAAACTAGGTGGGAAAACTAAACTGAATGTAGGGAGAAAGTAGCTGGAGTCAAGGCGAAGCCATGTAGCCATCACAGGAGACAGATGCTTCTGTCAGAGTCTGCCAAAACTTTGCTGGTAGGCCACAATCACACAGATTAATGGAGATGGGTTAGTTTAGGATCTAAGAGCTAGATAGAAATACACTTAAGCTATTGGCCAGTTTTGCAAATAACATAGTTTCTGTGTGATTATTTTAGGTTTAAGTGGCCAGGAATGAATGAGAAGCCTCTACCAGCAAAGTTATGTACACAAAACAGTACAACATTGTAAGGGTTAATTATCATTGTCAACTTGGCTAGATTTGGTATTAACTAGGAGACATATCCAGGTGTGTTTGGAGAATGTTCCTGAGGTTTGATGAGGCATCTTAATCATGGGCAATGTCTTATTATGTATGGGCTAAAGTCTGAGAGTAAACTAAAAGGGGTAAAGGAGGAAACTACTGAGAACTGCCACTGTTCTGGTTAATTTTTGTCAACTCAATACAAGTTCAGGCCATCAGGAAAGAGGAAACCTCAATTGGAACAATGGCTCCATCTGATTTCCTTGTAGATATGTCTATGGGACATTTTCATGGGTGCTTGTTTGATTAGTAATTGATATAGGAGAGTTGAGCCCACTCTGGACAGTGTCATTCCTGGATAGGCTGTTCTGGGTATAAGAAAGCAAGCCAAGTAACAACATTCTTTCATGGCCTTTGCTTGAGTTTCTGTCTTGACTTTTACTCAGTGATGGAGTGTCCTTGGGACATGTAATTCAAATAAACTTCCCTTTCCCAAGATGCTTTTGGTCAGAGTGTTCTGTCATAATATTAGAGCATAAACTAGAACAAGCACTGGTATTTTGTTTCTTGATTGCAGACACAACGTGACCATCCCCTGATGCTCCTGCTGGCATGCATTTCCCACATGATGGCTGCACCCTCAGACTTGGAGCCAAAATAAATATTTTCTTCTTCAAATTGCTTCTGTCACATTTTTTGTCACAGCAAGGGGAAAAGTAATGAATATGATTGTTGCAAGAAGGGGCTGCTGGTTTGTCCTGGCCACCCGGCTAGCTTAGCCCCAAAATAACCACACAGAAACTGTATTAACTAAATCACTGCTTGGCCCATTAGTTCTAGTTTCTTATTGGCTAATTTTTACATTTTAATTTAAAGCTTTTCTATTAATCTGTGTATTGCCACCTGGCAGTGGCTTAACAGGTAAAATTCCCAGTGTCTGTCTCCAGTGGATCCATGATGTCTCTCTACTCTGCTTTCTTCCTCTCAGAATTCAGTTCTGTCTTCTCCGCTTACCTAATTTTTGCCCTATCAGGCCAATGCAGTTTCTTTATTCATTAACCAATATAAGCAACACACAGAGGGGACTCCCACATCATATGATTGTTTTAATTAATTTTTTGTTGCCATGATCAAATGCATGACAGAACCAATTTAAGGAGGAATTATTTCTTTTAGTTCACAGTTTCAGAGGGCCGGGTCCATGGCACTTTGTGGTTAGAAAGAACCTCATGATAAAGCCATGTGGCAGAGGCTTTTCTTCATGGTAGATTGAAAGCAGAGAAAAGGCTAATAATCCAAGGTAAGAGAGAACAAGAAAAAAATGCCCTCAGTGACCCACTTCCTATAACTAGAACTCTACTCCTACCTTTTACCAATTCTTGATAATGTCACCACTATCATTGATGTCACCATATTATCATTGATGATATCAGAGTACTCAATCTAATCATGTCTAGAGAGGATTTTCCCATCAGCTACATAAACACATTCAGAGGGTTGTTTCCTTAAGTTCCTAGATGATTTTGAATTTACCCAAGTTGAC
This sequence comes from Microtus obscurus, assembly GCA_963919715.1. Classification (NCBI taxonomy): domain Eukaryota; kingdom Metazoa; phylum Chordata; class Mammalia; order Rodentia; family Cricetidae; genus Microtus; species Microtus obscurus. Next base: position 55,389 of record CAWTZC010000312.1, read on the forward strand.
AACAATAACCCTTTCAAACACAATGAAAATACATTAAATAAAAGTAAGTAGGATCTTGAACCTGAGAGTTGTTTCAGTGAGTAAAGGTGCCTGTTGCCAAATTGTTCTTTGGCTTGGCATGTATGCCATGGCATGAGAGCCTCCTCCGAAACAAATAAATAAATGTAATTAGAAAAACTTAAAAATAATGATGTATAAACTAGATGAAGGATAATCATGATAAGAAGGGTACTGCAAAATGAATGAAAGGGTAAACATGAGGTGTTGACTGAGGTTTCTGTCCTGCCCAGTTCCACAACCATTCAGTTCCAAAGAAACACATAGAGGCCTACATTAATTATAAACTGGTTGGCCTATTAGCTCAGATTCTTATTAACTATTTTTTACATCTTACATTAACCCATTATTCTTGTCTGTGTTAGACATGTGGCTTGGTACCTTTCATCAGTGAAGCATTCTCATCTTGTTTCCTCTCTGACTGGGTGACAACTATAGACTGACTTTTTCCTCTTCTCAGAATTCTCCTGTTCTCATCATCCCACCTCTACTTCCTGCCTGGTCACCCTGCCTATTACTTCCTGCCTAGATACTGACCAATCAGTGTCTTATTAAAATAATACAAGTGACAGGATAAAAGACAATTGTCCCATATCAATGAGGCTGCCTAGCAACTGTTTGCACACATCAATAAAGAGAGAGAGGAATTTCAGTGTTACAAGACTTTTAAGATAGAGCCATTATCGAATTCATGGAAGTAGTCAAAGAGATCATATCCCTAGGAATGAATCGGGTTTAGGAGGAAACTTGAACTTAGTTTTCGATTTAGATTCTAAGCCTCATGGCGAATTATCCATGTAGTTATAAAAATCTAAATCTGTTGTTTGGAGAAGACCAAACAAGGTCAATTTCATTGGAAAATTTATGCTTTTTGTAAACATTCATTTCAGTTTTACAATTTGTTCTTCCATATACATGTATTTGTCTTACAAACATTTACATTCTTTGTTTTACAACTGAGCTATTCATTCAGTTAAAAAATCCATAAGAATGCAACTTGATATTTGTTTTAGTTTGGTTTAATGTAAGAATATGACTAAAATTAGTTATCATTATATAGCATCAATACTTCTGAATGTTACTGCCTACATTCCTTGGTTGGAGAAATGTACTACACATCAGCCTTTCTTTCAGTGATCACCTGGATGTTACTGTACACACCATACCATGTACTTAGTTTCAACAGTTCATGTGAAGTAGAATAATTATCCAAAGGTGGAGTGAGGAGGAGTTGAAGGGCCACAGAAAGGGTGAGGGGCAAATTCATATTTATGAGACAGAGGAGAAGAAAGCCAAGTGGCTGCTAGGAACCCCCAAAGACATTACATAGTATGAGTTTTCAGGGGACGAAGAGCATGAATTTGTTATCTAGGTTCTCTGGGGTTGTGGACTGTAGGCTGGGTTTTCTTTGCTTTATGTATAAAATCAACTTATGAGTGAGGAACATATTGTACTTGTCTTTCTGGGTCTGGATATCTCACTCAATATGTTTTCTCTAGATTTATCCATCTTCATGCAAATTTAAAGATGTCATTATTATTATTATTTTTTATCACTGAGTAGTATTCCATTGTTTAAATGTACTAATTTTCTTTATCTGGTCTTTGGTTGAGGGGCATCTAGGTTGTTTCCAGGTTCTGGTTATTACAAATAATGCAACTATGAACATAGTTGAATGCATATCCTTGTGGCACAAATGAGTTTACTTTGGGTATATATATCCAGAAGTGGTATTTCTGGGTCTTAAGGTAGACTGTTTCATAATTTTCATAAAAATTGACACACTGGTTTTCAAAGTGGTCATACAAGTTTGCACTCTCACTAGCAATGAAGGAGTTTCCCCCTTACTCCACCTTCTCTCCAACATAAGCTGTCATCATGTTTGTGATTTTGGCCATTCTGACAGGTGGTATCTCAGAGTTGTTTGATTTGCATTTCTCTGATGGCTAAGGATATTGAGCACTTCCTTAGGTGTCTTTCAGCTATTTGAGATTTGTCTATTGAAAGTTCTTTGTTTAGATCTGTACTCCATTTTTAAATAGGATTATTAATTCTTTTGATGTCAAGTTTCTTGAGTTCTTTGTATAGTTTGGAGATCAGCCCTCTGCCCAATGTAGGATTGGTAAAGACCTTTTCCCATTGTGTAGGCTGCTGTTTTGTCTTGTTGACCATGTCCTTTTCTTTACATAAGCTTCTCGGTTTCAGAAAGTCCCATTTATTAATTGTTGCCCTTAGTGTCTGTGCTACTGGGATTATATTTAGGAACTAGTCTCCTATGCCAATTCATTCAAGTGTACTTTTCACTTTCTCTTCCATGAGGTTTAATGTGAGTGGCTTTATGTTGAGGTCTTTGACCCATTTGGACTTGGCTTTTGTGCATGGTGATCAAATTTGATTTTTCTTAACCCAGAATTAATCCATAGGCTCGCATTTCCTGTATCATAACCTCTCTTTCAAAGTGACATATCTTCTGACTTAAATTTTGAAGTCAAGATATTTTTAAAATATATAGGGTTGGTTTAATCTAGCATCTTTCATAATCCAAGGTCTCTTAACATAATCCAAGGTCTTTCAACAGTCAAAAAATTTAAAGATAGCACAATAATGTACATAATACAGAATCTCTGTGTATGTTCCATTTTTACATGGCTTACCTCTTTTATTGATTTATTCTACTTCTTAACAGACGTTCTCTACATTTTTCTTTTCTCTTCTAAGCCCACATATATTTTTAAACATATTGTAACCTATTTAGCAGTTCCCCCCTCCCCCACAACTTTGGTCTGAATCTGTCTTTATTGCATATCTCTATCTTTTTCTGATCACATTTGTCTCTAAACTGCTAAGCAGCAGTTTAAAGCGATGACTTTGGTGGCTGTTTTGGCCACATTCTTTGTTGCTAAGAACCTAATTTCAACACAGAGGTAATGGTGGGAGCCACATTTATTTTCCTAACTCTGGGAAGTTTATAGCTCTATGATGTCACTGAGCAGTATATTACTACCCCTATAACAATCTTTTCAGTGTTTGGTATCAGGACCTCTGATACAAGCTGATGATTTTTGCCACTAGCACTGAGCAAGGAAGCTGTCTCTTAAAGGAAACATACCTCTGATCACTGCTAACAAGCAGAGCCCACCTGAAAAAATGCTGCTACCAAGAAGCTGTACTTGACTCTGTTCTTTTGTGTGTTTAGAATCCCCCTTCACTTTTTTTTAAAGCTTTCTCAGACTTTATGTAGAAATTCATGCTGAACATTTGGGTACCACATGCAATCTGATGTCTATCTCCTGCCCACCTGCTCTCAAATACCTGGCAGCCACTTCCCAAATTACCAAACAAAGGCTTATATTAATTATAAATGATCAGCTATTAGCTCAGGCTTACTATTAACTAGCTTTTGCATTTTAAGTGAACCTATATTCCTTATTTATACTCTGCCACATGATGGTATCTTTATTAGCATGGCAAGTTCATATCTTGCTTCCTCTGTGTCTGGATGGTGATTACTGATTCTGCCCTTGTCCTTCCCCTCATTCTTAGTTTGGTTATCCCTTCTATACTTTCTGCTTGGCTACTGGCCAATCAGCATTTTAATAAACCAACTCATGTGACAAGTCTTTACAGTATACAAGAGGATTATTTCACAACAAAAGCAGCACATTAAATCATTACTAATTAAAAATAAAAATTGTTGAAAGCCAGGCATGAAGGCACAGGTTTCTAAACCCACCTACTCTCCAGATTGAGGTGGGGAGATCAATTGAGCCTGGATTTCAGGGCTATCTAAATAACGTAGCCTAACCTTACAAAAAAGAAAGAGACAAATTGGGCACCAGAAATAAGAAAGGAAATGAAGGAAGGAAGCAGAGGAAGAAAATTTTGAATGAAGACCTATATTTTTGCAGGTCAAAGTGAAAAGGAAATATGGAAAAATCTAAGTATAAGAACAAAACTCCAGGGGCTGGAGAGATGACTTTGTGGTTTAGAGCACTGACTCCTAGGGGTCTTGAGGTTAGTTCCCAGAAACCATATGGTACTTTACAACCATCCATAATAAGACCTGGTGCCCTCGCCTGCTCTGCAGGCAGACATACAGGCAGAATATTGTATACGTAATAAATAAATAAATCCTTTTTTTTTTTTAAAGGAGAAAAACTCTATCTGGAGAACAGGGTCTAGGGAATTCTTGGTGTTGACACCATCTCTGGCTCTTTTATTTCCAGGAGAACTAAAGACTATTTTGGTGACTAAAGAACAAACAGGGGTTGAGGCAGGTGACTCATAGGTCAAAGAGCTTGTTATGCAAATGTAAGAACAAGAGTTTGAGTCCCTACTTCCCATATGAATGCTAGGCTGGGTTGGTGGCCTGTTTATGATCCCAGCACACAGAATTGAGCTGGCCCTTTCTACTAGTTGAACTGGTAAGTTTTGGGCTCAGGTGAGAGGTCCAGCATCAATATATAAAATGTAGCTTTTAAGGAAGACATATAGCCAACCTGTGGTTCTCATATGCATGATGCACCTAGGTACATTCATGTTTACATGTGTTCCCACACCCATGAAATACCCTTACACATGCACCTCATACACACAAAAACAAACAAATGACAACAAAAATCCAAATACTGCCTATTTTTTTGAAATAACAATTCTGAAGAAAGTAAAAGATGGCATTTGTTCTTGGTGAAAAATGTTTTGTGGGGAGCACAGGATGCTTCATGCTGATGACTCATGCCTGTGTGCGGCACACAGTTCCAGAAGCTTCTGTCTTGCCAGTTTGGCTGATGTCTGGCATGACCCAGTGATGAGCTCTGCCTCTTTTCTATCATCTGGTGGATTGTATTAAGCCACGTAAGCACAGTAATTTAATTATTCCTGCCCTTGATGAATGATGCTTTCTAATGTTCCTGCACTGAGGATCCTAAATCAGAAGCATAGGTTAGGTTGGCATTTGACTTCACTGAAGTGCCAGAATTCTAGAATTTAGAACACGTTCCAGGAGAAAACTAAAGTCTGGTTGCCAAGTTTGCTAAATATGCACAAAACAATCCTATACTCTTGAGTGGCTGGGCATGTGCTTCTTTTGCCAACTTGGCTAAAGCAAACATACACTCTCCCTTTCCAACTTGAAACTAAAGAGCCACTCTCACCCAGATCCCTGGAGGGCCAGTTCAGCATGTCGACCAGCTTCCCTGTGTGAGTCTCTCATCAAACATCAGTGCTAATTATGACTGATTAGATGAGTTGCATTTGTTGACAGAATAGCTAATGGAACTAATCAACTCCAATTTTTTCAAGTTAATTTTGTAAATGTATTCCAACTGAAGCACCATGGGGTAGGGACTTTTCTTATTGAAGCTCTTTATTAAAGAGTATGGGATAAACAACTGTAGTTTTCTTAAGTTACTTAAGCTTGTGCTTGATAAAAAGAATTTTCTGGAAGTTCTAGGAGAGTATGTAGAAGCTGACAAGAAGTTCATGGCACCATGCACCAGCAGACTCAGCTATTCTCAGATAATATCTGCTTTAGAACATAGCTGCTTAAGAAGTCTTTATTTAGGACAAATGACCTTGCCAAAGGATCATGTCTAAACAGTAAACTGGAAATTTGTATTTATTGGGCAATTAGCTGGCATCTAACACATCTCTTTCTGTTCAAAAGTGAACATCTGTTGCTGGAGTTACAACATGTACTGGTGTCCAACCCCTTGAGATAACAGGGATGCTTCCTCATTTGTGGAAGTAGAACTGAACCCTGAACTCAAGAGCTACCTTCAGCAATGATAAATATTCTGATTTAGTGAACCAACCAACAAAAACAAACAAAAACCAGGCATGTATTTTTGTTCTTAAATTCAACCCAAAAGCCAGTGTGAAGCTTTCTTAAAGCTGCTTTCATGCTCAGGGTTGCATTAGCACAGCCCGGCATGCAGTTTGAGTCAGCTCTCTCTGACATGCTAGCGTCTGAGGGGGCAGTTGTGTGTTTCCTCTTTTTGTGCATCCTTCCTCTTCCTTCTTTCCTCTTCTCCCCCCTTTCCCCTCCCATTAATTGAAATGACATATTTTAACTTTCTAAGGCAGAATATTTTGTTGACAATGAAAATATCTTTGCTTCATTTGGCATTTACTAACAATTTATACTGAAGAACCTTCAAGGCATTATTTGTGTGGCAGTTCATTTTTACAAATTTCCACAGTTAACGTTATTCATTTTATATACATATTATATATATACATATATACATAACATATATTATATATGTGTGTTAGTGTGTGTGTGTGTGTGTGTGTGTATGTGTTTTGAGGTAATTCATATACAGACACCCAGTCTTATGACTTGAAAGGTCATTTTGAAAACATTTTTTATGTGCTCACATAGGACATGGGAAACCTAGGATTTTTGTAGTTCAATTCCAGAAGTTAGAGTTGGAGGAAAGGTAGAGAAGCATGTGGCGAAGCTTGTGGATTGCACCTTTGCTGGTGTCTTGTAAATTATTTAGTTGTACAAATGTTTGCTCTGAAATGAGTGAAGGTTTGCATTTTATTCTTGTCAAAACATTTGTGAACTGACATTGAAACAATGATGTTTGAAATGTCACCTTTAATGCCTATCTTCTCCCAGACTGGAGCTGTTGTAGGCCTCATGCTTCTGGGACCTCTGGAGGGTGTGAGGCTGCTTTTTGTCCCTCCTAGTGGCACTTTAAACTGCTGTTAAACCACTACCACTCAGGCTGCAGCCCGTGGAATTCTGTTTCCCCAAAAATGGATCTGTTCCTGCTGATAAAGGTATTTTTAACAAAATCTCTATGATACTGATAAAACTCAAGATTCAAAGACTAAGGTGAAAATCTGAGGGCTCACAGAGTTAGAGTAGCAACTGACTAGCTTTTCTTTTTCCTAGAGTCTGGAAGCCTCTTTCCTTCCACACCACCCCAACTAAGAAACCCAGCTCTGATCCTTCCTGCCACTTCCTGTCAACAAGTTGCAAACCCTGCCCAAGTTAATTTTATTTCAATAATGCACATGCAGTGCTAGGAGCTGATTTGAGTGGCTGCCATTACAAGATGGCATTTGGCCCCGGCCTCACTTGATAACTCCATATTAAGGTTGCAGTTCTTCCACCAGAAAACAGGGTGAGTTGTTGTGATCTAGCTGCCCACACTTCCCCTGACCAGCAGGGGAACTTCCTTGTGGTCTGTAATTGACAGGGATATTCCCCTGCTTTCTTTCCTGCTGGTGGGTCTCCGGAAAGGCAGTTAAGGTACCAAAGTATCAAAGGTTGCTAGGCAGAATCCATATATAAACAGCTATAGTTCAGAGCTCGGTGCCCCTCGCTTTCTGCTCTCCCTTCAACCAAGAGGCTCCAATAAAGCATGATTTGAGAAGAATCCTCGTCATGTGGCTGTTCTTTCCTGCTGGCCAGGGAGTTCGCCGCAACTGGTGCCGAAATCCCGGGACGCTGGGACAAGCTTTGGTACCGAGTGAGGGGCCAAATAGGATTCAGAACTCCACGCGGAGCGGCGACGTCGGTGAGTCTCCCAAGTATGATGATTGCTGGGGTTGCTCCTGAGGTATTTGCTTGATCTTTATGGCCCTCGTCATTGTTGTTTTTCTGTGCTGCTTTTGGTGGCACTGGGAAAGGAGGAGGGCACTGCAAGCACACCAGGACAGCCTATCAGAGTCTGATTTAAAAGGGGGGGACTTAGGCAGGTCTAGACTGAAAAGAATAAACATAAAAGGTATACCTAAAAAAAGAAACTCAAGACAGTCTCCAGTTAAGGCTGGGGATCCACGACAAAAGTGGGTTTTCCGTTCTCACCAGTAGAAGAAGGGAGAGTGGGGTAGTAGAGCCGCTACCACAGCGGACAGAAATGTCAAAAACGTCAAACGTGTTGTAAACGTCAAACGGGTCTTAAAAGTCAAACGGGTTGTCAAACGGGTTGTCAAATGGGCGCTTCATCTTTGCACCCAATTTTTTTGGCTCTCAATGAGCTGTTATGGAGTGCTTTGGAAAGGTTTTTAGCAGAGAATGACACAATTGCTTCTTGGTTTGCCGTCTCTGGGAATCTTAATGTGTCATCCTGGGATAAGCTTGGTAGAGAGCTGAATTCTGCCACTGAACAAGGTACGCTAAGGAAGGGAGTGATATTCGTTTGGTTCAAATTACCGAGGCCTCCGGAGTTTGCAATGGAGTGTGAGCAGCTGCGGCCCCAAGGCCAAGGAGCTCTAGGCAGCTCCATGGCCAAGCAGCACTGAGGGTCTGCGAAGCTGCAAACACCGGGACTTGCCTCAGGGCATAGAAGCACAGCATAGATTGTAGTAAAAACCCTTAAGAACTCAACGTCCCCGCTCAGCAGGAAGTAGCCAAAGAGATTGACAACGCCCAAATTCCCTAAAACATAGTTTAAGCGGGTCCCTTTCAGAGCAGCAGGATCAGCTGGGTTGCTAGGGAAGCTAAAGAGGTGCACGAGGGAGAAGGTGTCTTCCATGCACTCAGCTGACAGGAATAAATGAGAAAGCCACTCCTAATGACAGGAGCAGGCAGAGGAAAGACAGGGAGGGGAAAGCAAGATTGCCTCCCCTTCCTCTCCTCTGTGCTAGCCCCTCTGCTACCAGTTCTGACTGCCCTTGCTGCTGCTGCAAGCACAGCTGCAGTTGTGGAAATTGGCTCAGCTTGGCTGTGAATGGAAGTATCTGGGGCTGTGTATGATATGAAAAGTTTAAAGAATTGTCTAGCTGTCTTTTAGGTAATTGGTCTGGTGAATTCGAACAACAACTTTCAGAGAAGTTGCAGGTGGCGATAGTGACTGCAGATTCCACACGCATGGATACCAGCATGGCAGAAGAACTATCTTCCTGGATCACTCCGTGGATCATCTGAAGGAGTGGGTGGGAGTAAGAGCCCTGGCAAGCTTAATGGTGCTTGCCTCCCTGGTATGCCTGTAGTACATCTGTCACATAAGGGTTTCACAGCATTGCAATGCAGTTGTGATCATACAGGCCTTCATGGCATCTCGAGATAAGGTTGTGGTTCTACGAGCATTAGCTACTTTGGAGAATGGCGATTCACCCCAAGTATGGTTGTCTGTCCTAAAAGGCCAGTAGGTTTGTTCCTTGCATAGCCTTTGCACTCTCAGGGAGAAATTCTCCATTGCACTGAGGAAGGTATGCATTTTTACTCTGAAGTACTGCCTTTGCACCTCCCATGAGTTTATTCCATTGCACGGGAGAAGGAGTACCAGGAATTTTAGGCCTCCTTTGATCGGTCCTCGCATCGTGAGGTGAGGACCTGAACAGGAGTAAGACCTTCTCACTGGCCTACAGAGAAAAACAAAAAGGGGGAACTGCTGGGAGCCGATTTGAGTGGCTGCCATTACAAGATGGCATTTGGCCCCGGCCTCACTTGATAACTCCATATTAAGGTTGCAGTTCTTCCACCAGAAAACAGGGTGAGTTGTTGTGATCTAGCTGCCCACACTTCCCCTGACCGGCAGGGGAACTTCCTTGTGGTCTGTAATTGACAGGGATATTCCCCTGCTTTCTTTCCTGCTGGTGGGTCTCCGGAAAGGCAGTTAAGGTACCAAAGTATCAAAGGTTGCTAGGCAGAATCCATATATAAACAGCTATAGTTCAGAGCTCGGTGCCCCTCGCTTTCTGCTCTCCCTTCAACCAAGAGGCTCCAATAAAGCGTGATTTGAGAAGAATCCTCGTCGTGTGGCTGTTCTTTCCTGCTGGCCAGGGAGTTCGCCGCAATGCAGCACATCTTTACATAGTTAAACAAATGCAGTATAAACAAATGTAACATATCTTTGCCTAATTAAATATTCCAAACACAGTACAGAGTGGTGGAAAATTGATGACAGTTCATGGAGATCGGAGAATAGAGACTTGCATGCCATTGTCATTTCAGTTCCCTGAATGAAGAAATGATGTCAAACAAGGGAAGCTGAATATTCATTTGTTATGAGAGCATTTTGAAACAAACATCATTATTGAGGTGTTTTTTTCCAGTCCCATCTGCCTACCCACCTCCACTAACAACCTGACTGATTTGTGACACAGTAACCAGGTTATCCTGGGTTTTGGGGGCTGTGATTCTTGAGTAGAATCTGTTGTATTGAGAACTCCCAACAGAACCCAGAATAACTCTGTTTACTGTATCAGAATGGCAGGTGATTGGGAAAGAATTAAAATTCCAAAGAGCAGAGGAGGAAACTCAGTAGGTGAAAATACTTGCCAAGTATATGTGGGGACCTGAGTTCAAATCTCTAGCCTTCACATAAAACACTTAGTGCAGTGGTATGTACACATAATCTCAGCTCTTGAAGGCAGAGATACGAGGATCCAAGGCCCAGACAGTCTAGCTAGAGCTCCAGGATGGGAGAGATCCTGTTGAAAACAAAACAAAGCAAGCTAACAGCAAAACATAAAAGAAACAAAAACAAATAAATTGTGGAAACAAATGGAAGATACTTAATGTTGACCTTTAACCTTCACAGTTGCACACCCAGGCTCATGCACCCCAATATCCGTACATACCTGCGTGTACACACAAACTTAAAAGAAAAGTCCTTATGAGAACACTGTCTTCCCTCCAAAAATGAATTCTAAGTTTTATGGATGTGGGAGAATTGACTAGCTTAAATTTTAAAATAGTGGGAGGAGTTTTGTAAATCTTCCAGGCTAGAAACATGTGTGTCTCATCCAGCTGTCATAAGGCTCAGTGTGCTTGCTGCACTGCTTATACAGCTGGTTAAACTGAGGCCCTGCATACTACTGAGTTTTCAGTCACTGTGATAAAATACCCCAACCAAAAGCAACTTAAGGAAGAAATAATTTATTTTGGTGGCCAGTTACATAGGCACAGAGTCCATCAATGGTGGAAAGACGCAGCATGGCAGCAGGAGCAGGAGGCTGGCTGATCACATTGCTACCTGCACACTGGAAGCAGGAAGTGGGGTGAGATTACAAACCCTCAAAGCATGCCTCCTAGTGATGTACTACCTTTAGTTAGGCTACACCTCCCAAACTCAATAGTCTCCCTAAGTAGTGTCACTTACCGGGGACCAAGTGTTCAGATACATGAGTGTAGAGGGAAACTTTCATTCACACAACTAGAGCCTATTCCTAATAGCTTTGAGACTGCTAAGAATGGGTACAAAGGAATTAAAAGTTATTCTACAAGTTTTCTGTGTTGTGTTGGACAGTTTTATTTCAACTCAACATAAATGAATGTAATCTGAGCAGCAGGAGCCTCAGTTGAGGAAATGCTTTCATGAGATTCAATTGTAAGGTATTTTCTCAACTAATGATTTATGGGTGATGCTGTCCCTGAGCAAGTCATGGGGAGCAAGGCAGTAAGCACCACTCCTCCATGGCTTCTACACAAGCTCCTGCTTCCAAGGCCCTAACCTTCTGACTTTCTTAAGTGGTGGACTGTGACATTAGGCCAATGATGGCTTTCCTTCCCAAACCGCTTTGGTAATGGTGTTTCATCACAGTGCTAGCCACACCCACTAAGATGCAGCTTGGTGTGTTTTTAATTATAAATCTTTGTTTTCATGATCTAAGAATCTTTTTAACATAAAGGTCCTGTCCCATATAGTGGATCTTTCTCTTGGCCTTCTTCATCACCAGAGCTCTTACTCCCTCATAATCAGAGTTATTATGATCTGTAGAGATGGGCAGACAGACAGCAGGACTAGGGATTTCAACTGTGGGGCAGGTGGCTGCTGTGTAGGTTCTGGTGGCTGGGGTTACATTGGTCTGTGTCCTGCAGGGAGGCTGTGGGATTTTGGGATCATGTGGTGAGGTGTTTGTTTTCATGTGCCTGCACTATTGGCTGATAGTGAACACTTTAAGAGAAAGGAAAGAAGTGTAATGGAAAAGAGTCAAAGCACTGAGGTTGTACCCTTGAAGCAGATCAGATCTCCAACTCTTCCTTTCTATCTTTGCTTTCTAGCTGTCATGACATGAGCAGTCTTCCTTTGCACATGCTCCTGTCCTATCCATCACAGGCTTCAAGCAACCAGGTCAAACAACCTAGAACAAGGCATTTAAAGCCATGAGTCAAACAAATCTCTTTCTCTTAAAACTTTATTAAATTTTGTCTATGTGTATGTACCTTCATGAGGTTCATAAATTTAAGTATAGGTACTTGAGGTAGCAAGAAGAGGGCATCTAGATTCCCTGGAACTACAGCTGGTATGGGACAATTCTGTATTCTGTCAATTATGTTTTAAATAAATGCTGATTGGCCAATAGAGAGTTAGGAAGTATAGGCAGAACAACCAGACAGGAAGTAGAGGTGGGGCAATGAGAACAGGATAATTCAGGGAAGAGGAAAATGAAGGCAAAGGCGTAAGTCAAAAACAATCCTACAACAGTTTAGAATTATGATTAATAAAATGGTTATTTATTTAAAGGGGAAAAAACTTACAGATCACCGTCCCAGACAACATCCCTCTGCACAATCAGGAAGGGAGTCTAGTCGCCAGAAGCAGAGCAAGAAGTAAGAGAGAGCAAGAAGGGAAGTGGCTGCTTTTGTAAATGGAGAGAGACCACGCCCCAATGGGCTGGTATCACAGGAGCTATTGGCTGGAGGAGTGGAAAGACCTCCCACAACACCTCCCCCTTTTGTTTAAGTAAGAGAGTTCTAAACCTACTATGAAATTATATACAATAAGTACAAATATCCTATTCTAACTAGCTTAGGTCTTGTATAATAAATAGCTTGGCCAAGTCAAGAGTGGAAAGAAACTACATTTATATAGTCTTCAAACCCATCGAATATCTGAGAAGGGAAATAATGTTACCTGAGTAATTAGGAAGTGCAATCAAACAACTTCCAAAACATGCAACAAATCACAGAGACAACTAGCTACCTGGGCAATCACCCAAAGTCACGTTTGCAGCGTTGAAGCAACCAACTTTGGCTAAGGCCTAACATAACTGACATACCATTTTCAAAGGCAAGAAACTTTTCAAAACTATCTTACCCTGTCTTGGCAGGATATGACAGTCCTGTTTTATCCATTGATGCACGCTCTGTATCTCTGTCAGTGGTTGAGGTATGGGCATTTCTTTGCCCCAAGGCCAGTTCTGCCAAAAAGAAAGGCTCCAGGTAGAGTGTCTTTGGTGCTCAACATTCTCTATGGAATAGAGCAATGTTGCCAGGAGCAATTGTGTCTCACTACCACAAAACTCTGAGTTAGATTAAAGGCCATTTTCTACAGCTCTTTGAAGAGGTTGAAGATTTTCTGTTTATATTGAATATAATCTCTATGTATCTAAAGAACCTGATTAGTCTAATTATAAATGACAAACACAGAATACTATTGATCTATATAATTCTCAATACCTATCTAACTTAAAGACTAAGACAATAAACGACTGTGAAACAAATGAGGACAATGACCTCCAAATATAAACAATGTACAAATATACATTGCAGTATGATAAATGTATATCAATACACAAACAATATATAAGTATCCTAATGAGAGCTAGAAATGTACACTGCAATATGGTAAGTATAGACAATATATATCATATATATCAATACAATATATGTCAATACATAAAAATGTTTTAAACAGAGGTAGAAACATGCATGCATACAATAGTCAATATAATTTAACTTTGTATCAATATATAAGAATCAATACCAATATTTTTGTCTAAAAGCAGTAACTCACAATTACAAATCTATTATCCCATCATACCTCTTTTTTTTACCCCAAAATAATCCCTGAGCTTATAAAATTCCTTCCCCAACCCTCAACCGTATACTAATTATAATCAACCCTTAAATGATGTCCCTAAACCCAAGGGCAAACTTTACTGAAAGAGAGGACATCGTCCTCTAGAATTACTTCCAGCTGTCATGGGGGTGACGTTCTTTTTGGGGGATCCTGTGAAAGTAAAATGATGGTTAAATTTCAAGATCAATGTCTTTTAAAATTGCAAATAGTCTCTGAGTATTTTGTGGAGGTCTGGCCAAAACGTTGTATAAGATGTACACCATTTCAGCTAACCAAGTTGGAACTGTCTTGTGTAGCTGGTACTCAAAACAGGTCTTGTAGTAGCACTATCAGTATCATGACGTCATATCAACCAGGTGGAGTTGTTGTTATGGGGCCCCATCTTCTTCCTGGAAACTTCAAATGTCACTTCAGGAAAAACTCATTGTTCATTGTGAAAAACTTAAACATTAATCATATAGACATATATATATATTCAATAAAAGGCATGATAGATATATTCAATGAAAAGTATGATGGATATGAAGAAAAGCAAAGATGTTTTCTAAACTCATATTTTTTTCTGTCCCATATCATGGCTCTTGACATGAGACAGAAACTCCAGAAACTCTGGGTTTTTCTCTTACGCACAGGCTTGGACTTGGAGAGGGACTGAGCCAGAGTCCAACTTCAAAACCAGCTCTATAAATTTAGAAATATGGTTTAATATATTTTAGTTACACAACCTATTCAGTTATCTTGATATTACGTATTGGGCAGGTATTTTTCCATTTGTCAGTATCCAAACATCCAGGATCCCTTGAATTTTTCAAAGATAAATGTTTTCCTGTGGAGATAAGAACAGAACCCTGCCCCATTCTATATGATTTTCTTACCACCTGCATGAATATCATCATTGTGGATGAGTTGTCATTTCTCCTTTCCAAGAGGTTTCTCCTCTTCAAATTGAACCTTAATTAATTTTGATGGTACACACAATTTTTCTTCTCCTGTGGAAACAAGAGCAAAACTCCTCCCCCAGTGTAGCACATGTCCTGGCTTCCATTGAGAGGTCAGCACATCTTTGAATTAAATCAGTTGATTTAGTTCAGCAGACTTTTCCATTATCCAATGTCTTTCTGCTGCTGTCGTTCCTTTCTCATTAGCGTTAAGAAAATTCAAGGTTAATAAAGCATTATGTAATCTATTTCTGGGGGTATTTTCAGTCCCTTTCTGTTTGTTCATCATATCCTTTATAGTATGATTTGATCTTTCTATAACTGCCTGACCTGTAGGATTATTTGGTATACCTGTAATGTGTTTTATATTATAATAATCAAAAAAGCGTTTCATTTTCTTAGATACATATGCTGGACCATTATCTGTCTTTATTTGTGCAGGTATACCCATGATGGCCATAACTTCCAATAAATGTGTGATTACTGAATCAGCCTTTTCTGAGCTCAGGGCAGTAGCCCATTGAAAACCTGAATACGTGTCTATGGTGTGGTGTACATATTTTAATTTACCAAACTCCATAAAGTGGAACACATCCATCTGCCAGATTTCATTTCTCTTAGTACCCTTTGGGTTACTCCCTGCAAGCAATGGTGCTTGATTATAGAAGGAACAAGGAGGACATCCCTTTATAATGTTCTTAGCTTGTTGCCATGTAATGGAAAATTCTTTAGGCCTTTACTATTGACATGATGCTTCTTATGAAATTCTGAGGCCTGCAACATGCTTCCAATCAATAATTGATCAATCTCAGCGTTGCCTTGTGCTAGAGGACCAGGCAGACCTGTATGAGACCGGATGTGTGTTATGTACATTAGTCAAAGCCTGTTCCTGATTATGTCTTGTACCTGGATAAACAATGAAGTCAACTCTGTGTCATCTGGTATAAATTCATCGGTTTCAATATGCAAGATAACTCTTTCTGCATATTGTGAATCTGTAACTATATTAAGAGTTTCTTTAAAATCCCTTAGCACCATAAGAATGGCATATAATTCTGCCTTCTGGACAGAATTATAAGGGCTTTGTTCCATCTTACTCAATTCATCTGACTTGTAACCTGCTTTCCCTGATTTATTTGCATCAGTATAGAATGTACGGGCTCCAGTTATTGGAGCATCACATACAATTCTAGGAAGAATCCAAGAAGTTCTCTTTATGAGGTTAAGTCTACCACTTTTGGGATAGTTGGTATTAATTTCTCCCAAAAAATTAGCACAAGCTCTTTGCCATGGTTCATTGTCTTCCCATAACTTTTTTTATTTCTTCAGTAGTAAAAGGCACTATAATTTCTGCTAGTTGACAAAGTCTCAGCTTACCATTTATAATTAATTCAGAGACTTTTTCCACATAAGTTTTTAATTTTTTACTTGGTTTATTAGGTATAAATATCCACTCTAAAATAATATCTTCCCTCTGCACTAGAATCCCTGTAGGAGAAATTCTGGAAGGCAATATGACTAGGATGCAGCTAAGATAACATGGGTTCACCTTTTCCACATGTGCCTCCTGTAATTTTTCCTCAATCATTGTCAGTTCCTTTTCTGCTTCAGCTGTCAGTTTTCTTGGACTATTCAAATCTTTATCACCATCTAAGGTTTTGTTTAAATGAACTATTAGATCAGGTGTTATCCCAACAGCTGGTCGTAGACTGGAAATGTCTCCTAACATTCTTTGGAAGTCATTAAGTGTCTTTAACTGGTCTTTCCTAATTTGTGCCTTTTGCATTTTAATTTTCTCTAACCCTATTCTGTAACCTAGGTAATTAATAGAATTTCCTCTTTGAATCTTTTCAGGGGCAATTTGTAATCCCCACCTACGCAACACTTTCTTTACTTCTTCAAACATCTTTTCTAAAATATCTTTATTTGATTCAGATAACAAGATGTCATCCATGTAATGATAAAATTATGGACTTGGGGAATTGTTTATGAATTATTTGCAATGGTTTGCTCACAAAATATTGGCACAATGTAGGACTATTGAGCATACCCGGTGGGAGGATAGTCCATTGATATCTCCTATTAGGCTGAGAATTATTATAAGTAGGCACTGTGAAGGCAAATTTTTCTCTATCCTTTTCTTGTAACGGTATAGTGAAAAATCAATCTTTCAAATCAATAACTATAAGAGGCCATCCTTTTTGGTAATAGAGAAGGCAAAGGAATTCCAGATTGTAGTGGGCCCAGAGGTTGAATTACCTTGTTGACAGATCTTAAATCTGTCACCATTCTCCATTTACCAGATTTCTTTTTTACACTAAACACAGGAGAATTCCAAGGGCTGGTTCATTTTTCAATATGGTGAGCATCTAGTTGCTCCAATGCCTGTAATTTATCTTCAGCTAGAGGCCATTGTTTGATCCATATTGGCTAATCTGTTAGCCATTTTAAAGGTAGGGATGTTGGTACCTCTAAAGCTTTGGTATTTGCTGTATGTTCTTGTACAGCCTGAATGGCTTGTGACCTTTTTCCATAATACCTCATCATATCTTTCCCAGAATTATGAATTCCTGGAACTACAGAAATGTTAATCTGGGTATTCCATTGCTGTAGCAGGTCACAGCCCTGTAAATTTATTGCAATATTGGCTATACATGGCCTTAGTCTTCCTATTTACCCTTCGGTCCCTGTGCATTCAACCCATCTTGTGCTTTGTTTTACACAAGATAGTGTTCCAATTCCCAGAAACTGAACATCTACCTCTTGAAGAGGCCAATTAGCATGCCAAGATTCTGGAGTAATGATACTTATATCCGCACCTGTGTCTAATAAGCCTTCAATAAAAGTGCCATTTATACAGACTCTTAGCTTTGGTCTTAGATCGTTAATAGAAGTCTGCCAAAATATACCTTTACTCTGTCCTACTGGTTTTTTTGACTCATCCTCCATGTGTAATTCATCATTTAGACCAGTATTACTTTTTACAGCAGAAATTGGAGCTTTTAATTTTCTTGGTGAGGCACGTTCTCTACTGTGACTGGGAATGACTGGGCCAATGTTGGCTTGGGGGCCTGCGAGAGGCCCCTCAAGGAGTTTCCCAACGGTATCAGGTTGCCTTGTCTGTCTGTTGTTGATCTGCATTCATTGGACCAATGTCAGCCTTTACCACATCTCCTACATATACCTGAAGGCCGAGGTCTCCTATTTTTGTCATTCCCAGAAGAGATATTATTCCTAGAAATTCTTTGCCTCCAATCCCTTTGCAAATGTCCTAATTTACCACAATTAAAACACCTGGCAGTTTGATGTCTCCTCATTGCTTTGGAAATTGCTTCTCCTACCCAAGATTCATCATTATAGCTAAACGTCTCAACATTCATCGTATGCTGAATCCATTCATCCATAGGTGCTGATCTAGACTTTAAAGCCCCAATTATCTTTTTTGCATTCTATGTTTGCATTCTCAAAAGCTAGAGACTCAAGAAGTATTCGTCTAGCTTCTGGATCTGTTACCCCTATGTCCAGAGCCTTAATTAATCTTTGCAAAAAGTCAATAAAGGGTTCTCTCTATACCTGCCTAATTCTGGTATATGATTTAACCCTTTTTGCTGCATCTTGTATCCTATTCCAAGCATTTAAAGCTGCTTGGTGACATAGACACAGTATTTCATCGTCATAAAGTCTTGGACCTGTGGATCAGCATATTCTCCTTCAATAAGAATTTGATCTTGGGAAACCTCCACACCTTTTGTTCTTCCTTGCTGTTCCATATGTTTGGATTCTTCTTTGAAATAGATTCCAAACATCAAGGAAGGTCCATTATCTAAAACTGCAGACACTAACTGATGGAAATCATGGGGGGTAGCTCTAGCATTAGAAGCCCAAGTCCTTATCATTTCCTTAATATACGCAGAGTGCAAGCCAAAATTAACAATAGCTTGCTTAATCTCTTTCAGATCATTCATTGCTATTGGTGTCCATCTAGCTTCTCTGACTCCCTTTGAGCCTTTAGAAGTTGACACTTTGTCAGAATAAATTACAGGGTATGTCGCTAAAACCCTGGGTAAGCCAGTTCTAATAGCTGGTGGTGGCATTGTATCCTGTCCTTGTGCCTTCTTATTCTGTTCACCAGCTCCAATAATTTCTTCAATCATTTCAAGTCTTTTTATTGTTGCCTCTTTTGAATCCTGAATCTCCTGACCTGCATGAGTTTCTAGTAAAGATTGTATGGTTCTTAGGAGTACCATATTCTTCCTAAATGATAGAATTTTCAAAAGAATACTGAAACCTAGTAACCAGTAAATTAAGTTATCCCCCATAGTCATATAAACCTTGTATGATATGGCCCATTGTATTAGTAAACAAAACAGTAAAATTTGTGTTGTAAATGAAAACCGCCATATTACCTATTATCCAGCAGGTGGCGCTGTTGCCAAGTCACAACGAAAACGGGGTCCTGTTTCAGTGTCCGCCTAGTATTTGTTAAAAACAGGAAATGCAAGTTGCTCAACAAAGTAACTGTAATTGAATCAATTCTGTACACGGAACCATAAACCCAGAATCCAGGGGTCGAGAAGAGTAACCCGGAAGCTGTGTATGCCTTCACGTGACAGAGTCACCCTGAGGGGTTGCAGCTTTTGGCCACTGGCAACCGGCAACCATGTGCTCTGGTTTGTGCCGCTTAAGAGCTGCGCTTGCAAGGGAGATTTAAAAACGACTCAGAAAAGAGCAAACCACGTGGGCAGAGACTACGCAGGCCTGTGGAGTTTAAATCCACATGGGGAGGCAAACGATAGGGTACGTGGGGACTTGAAGTCAATCTGAGGTGTCTAAAGGGAAAATATAAAAAACTACAGCAAGAAATGCCACTGCGTGATAATTTATATTAAACTGCTGGCTCCACGCACAAGGCACAGGCTGCAAGGCACAGGCCGCGGCTGAAGGAGGGAGGGCTCATGCCGCAGGCAGCCAAGCGTGGGAAGGAGGGTGTCCTAAAACCAAATGTTGGTGGCCAGATGAAGGCGTAAGTCAAAAACAATCCCACACCAGTTTAGAATTATGATTAATAGACTGGTTATTTATTTAAAGGGGAAAAAACTTACAGATCACTGTCCCAGACAATAGCCCTCTGCACAATCAAGAAGGGAGTCTAGTCTCCGGAATCAAAGCTGGAAGTAAGAGAGAGGGAGAAGGGAAGTGGCCGCTTTTTTAAAGGGAGAGAGACCATGCCACAATGGGCTGGTATCTCAGCGGCTATTGGCTGGAGGAGCAGAAGGACCTCCCGCAACAGGAAAGCCCATTACTCTGCAGTCCTGACCAGCCACAGAAGAAGCAAGATGTGACTGCCTCACTAAAAAGGGTATTGAGCCATATGGCTAACATAGACCAGAATAATGGGCTAATATATGTTATAAGAGTTAATACGATGCCTGAGCTAATGGGCCAATCAGTTTATAACTAATGTAGACCTCTGTGTGATTTTTTGGACTTAACAACTGTGGGAACTGGGCAGGATCAAAAATCTTAGACAACATACAGGTAGTTTTGGGTTGCCTGGTGTGGGTGTTTACAGTCAAATACTGATCTTCCAAAACAGTATTATGCACTCTCAATTGCTTGGCCATATCTCTAGTCCCTTGTAGTAGGATGCTGCTAGTTAGTTTCTGACTGCTCAGTCCTGAAATAATCACTCAGACACCAAATTATTTGCAATACGTTTTGGCCAATGGCTTAAGCTTATTCCTGGCTCACTCTTATACCTTAATTTAACCCAATTCTATTAATCTGTGTATTGCCACGAGGCTGCAGCTTACTGGGTAAAGTTCCAGCCTCTGTCTCTTATTGGGGCTACATGGCTTCTCCCTGACTTAGCCTTCTTTTTCCCAGCATTCAGTTTTCCCCAACTAGCTCTATTCGATCCTATCACCGGCCCCAAACAGCTTTTTCATTAACCAATGGTATTCACCGCATACAGAGAGAAATCTCACATCAATCCTGTCTTTTAGTTTATTTTGAGTATATTGTCGCAGTGGTGGCTGGCAAACTCCCAGAGTATATATTGGCTTCCTACACTTTGGTATTTGATACCTGCTGCAATTACAGTTCAGGTTTTAAGGCAATAGCAAACTGAATTTTTTGTTTAAAACTTTAATAGTCTCTGCAGTTGGGCATCTTGAACAGACTAATCTGTCAACTGTGAACTTTGGGTGGCTGGGGACTGTAAGGGGAAGTTCAGCTGAGTGAGGAAAAACCAAGCGAGTGCTCATGAATGGGAACAAAGCCCCACATACCAAAGCACAGCAGTTCAGCTTCTGCCCAGATCACAAATGTGACCTGCAGTGTGTTCAGAGTCCCTCCCAGGGTTAAAGCACAAGTATAGGAGTTGGGAAAGATTGAATGTGGGCAACAAAGCCCAGTTAGGGAACACTTCTGAAATGAACCTTCAATTATCCAGGCAGAAATAAAAAAGCAACAATATTGAATAGACATACTGGCCAGACAGTAGTGTTTAGAAAACTTTTTTGTTTGTTTGTTGAAGAAAGTAGTTAAAATTAAAGTCAAAATTAAAAACGAATAACTGAAGGATTCTGTTTACTAGAAAAATGAATTCGCATTGAGGAGATGGTTTAGTGTGTGTCTTAGTTAGGGTTTCTATTGCTGTATTCCTCTGTTCATAGAGGAAAACATGTAATTGGAGCTGGCTTACAGTTCAGAGGTACAGTCTGTTATCATTGTGGCAGCGAGAATGGCAGCATGCATGCAGACATGGTGCTGACTTCATAATGACCAGAAGGCAACAGGAAGTATCCTGAGCACAGGAGACCTCAAAGCCTGTCTCCACAGTGACACACTTCCTCCAAGAAGGCCACAGCTACTCCAACATAGCCACACCTCCTAATAGTGTCACTCCCTTTGGGGGCCATGTTTTTTTCAACCCCCCCATTTTCATTTCAGCATTTGCTGAAAGCATGAGGTACTGAGTTCAAATTCCTACCACCCACATAAAATGCCAGGCAGGGTTGTGAACCCTGACACTGTTCTTCGTTGTGGAGACAGGAGGAGCCTAAGAATTCACTGGCAGACTAGCTAAGCAGACACGCCAAGCTAGTCAGTAAGAGACCCTGCCAAAAGTCAATAAGAGTGATAGTGATAGAAGATATTTGAGGCCCTGCTCTGGCTTTCCATGCATCTGTACACTCATGTTAATGCAGCAATGCCCCTCCCATGCACACACACACACACACACACACGTGCACACACATGCACACACACCAATCTAGAAAATCATAGGATGGCTAGGATAATATCATGAACTCTTCTTGTTGCTATGACACACCAGTCACCAGAAGCAAATCAGGTAAGAAATGGTTTACTTTGGGCTCACATTAGAAGGTAGAGTTCATCATGATGAGTAAGACATAGTAGTGGGAGCAAGAAGTGTCTGCTCACATAACATGTGCAGTCCTGAGGTAGAGAATGGTGAGTGCTGTGGCTCCACTCACCTTTCTCTTTTTTCTTGAATCTAGGGCCAAGGAATGGTGTAAACTACATTCAAGGTGGGTCTTCTCTCCTCAGTTACATATCATTGAAATTGCCCTCAAAGACCCTTCAGAGGTGTGTCTCCCATGTCATTATAAATTCAGTCAAGTTGATAATGATGATGAACCATCACATACATGCAAGAGCTTTTCATACAAAACTATTCTGTAGAGATAGAAGCTATGGGCCACTTCCTGCCTCCCAGCTCCTGGTCACCAGCTAGCTTTACCCAAAATAATTACATGGAAACTGTATTCTTTTAAATACTGCTTGGACAATTAGCTCTAGCCTCTTACTGGCTAATTCTCACATCTTGATTAACCCATTTCTAATAATCTGTGTAGCACCACTAGGTGGTGGCTTACCAGGAAGGATCTTAACCTGCTTCCATTCTGGAAAGGGGAGCTATAGTGTCTGCCTCACTTCCCTTCTTCTGTTCAGTCTACTCCACCTATCTAAATCATGCCCTATCAGGCCAAGCAGTTTTCTTTATTAATTAACCAATGAAAGTAACACATAGACAGATGACCCTCCTCCATCACTGTTCTGAGTGCTATGTTGTTAGTAATATCCACCGCTAGGTATTATTTCACATCAACATTTCTTGTACCTTGCCAACCCCTCTTTGGTTATTGAAACAGAACTGTCTCATGTTGCTGTAAGAGAGGAACAAATCTGCCGGAATTGTAGTTCAAAAAGCTAGTGAGTTGGGTTGTTTTACAATGTTGAACACGAGAGTCTTAAGTTACTGTGAACACAAGATATATTCCTTTGCATAAGGGGGGCAGGCAGACTTGCTGGAGGTATGTTTGTTTAATGCGCTCTTGGAATTTTTGACTAATTCTACTTAATTTCATAGCCTTTCATGTTGTCTAGTGGGAATTTTATATTTCCAGTAATTTTCAAGGGAGTATAAGCTAAGCATTCTGCAAATGAATTACATTTGATCTGAATATTCCACATAAAACTCTTAACCCAGCAGGATGAGAATTCTAACTAGTCTTTTTAAATAAGCATGGTTGTCTATCAGTTTATTTTAAAACTTTGGGTAAAGGTATTTTTCTGAAAGGTATATATTTACTATTTAAAGACAACACGCTGAAGAATTAAGTATCAGGAAAAACCAGTTGCACACTCTAAGCCTTCTATTTACATTTAAACTTGGCAGAAGTGTTTGTTTGGCCCCCTCCCTCTTCTATTTACATTCCATACTCTGGGAAATGACTCAAAATATCCCTAGGTTTAGAACAGTGGGGACCTGTTATGCAATTTATTGTCAAATATTTATTATGCAAATTGTTACTGCGGCCCATTCTTCATCTGCTAGTTATGTTTGATATAAAAGGGAAAAAGCACCTTGTCTCTCATTTTCTATTAATTATTCTTTACAATCTTTCAACCACACAAACATGTTTGAGATTGAAGGAATGTATTACTAACAGTAGGAGATGTCTTGTACATAAAATATTTAGGATTTTTTTTTTGACATTTGCAATTACATTCCCTAATTGCTCAGGGAATTGTTGAGGAGGATGAGTGACAGATGATGCTCTTGCAGTAATCTCTGTGGCTTTCTGTCCTGGGCATGGAGATGACTTGTTTCAAAGGAAACACAGGTCAGTAAACAGAGAATACAGAAGAAACGGACCTAAAAGTGAGGTAGAAGAAAGCCAGAGTTTTTCTCCCCATCCATTTCATGTATATTAGCAGTCACCTACTTTGCTGTGGTTACAAAGACGTATTTCCTATCTTGTGGATGCTTAGTCTAGAAAGGGGCAAGGGACCCACTTCCCCCTTGATGAGCACAACTTTAATATGTTACTTGAATATAGATACATTGGTCTTTATCGTGTTGTTTTTTCTTTTAAATGGTTTGATGTATCTCAGAGTGGTGCCAACCCTACCACATTGAAAAGGGACCTTGAATTTCTGAACTTATTGCTTCTGTCCCCTAAGTGCTGGGTTTATAGACCTGTGCTCTGCTTATGCAGTGTTAGGGACTGAATCCAGGAGTTTGTGTATTCTAGGCAAATATTCTACCACTCGAGTAACATCCCCAGATACTTCCTCCTCTGTCTTTGAGAGCATATCTCCTGTTAATCAGGGTCACCTTAAACTCACTATGTAGCTGAGATTGGCTTTAAATCTCTGACCCTTCTACTTTCATCTTCCAAGTATAGGGATTACCAGCAAGTGTGCTGACATTTGCCTACATTCCAATACTGAGGAGATGGAGACAGGTCATCTTCATTATTACAACAAACTTGAGGCCACCCTGGACTATGTGAGACCTGTCTCACAAGTTTCTGTCACCTTGCTCTCCCCTTCCCTCTTGGTTCATAGAATGTCTGTCTTCAATGCTTTTGTATTTTCCAGGGTTAGTGATTATTCTGAAAGACTCAATTTCCAATTCCATGACCCGGAACTCTGAAATCTAGAAAGATTCACATTCCTATGACTAAAAGGAATCCTGAAAGCTTACAATCATGAGAACAGAAATCTCCCCAAACTACAATTCCTGTGGGGGATTTAACAAGGCCACCCATTTAACAGACAACTGGAAGCAACCAAAGTTACAGTTCTACATATGTCATTGTACAGAGGGGGTCTCTGGTGCCTATAATGCCCAAGCTAAATTCTGCTTGCTTTTTGTTGGCATTTGTGTAGGCACGCATCATTTATGGTTGCTGTGGTTCTAAGGTACATGGTACCTTAGAACTTTTGCTTTCTTCTAGATGTGGAGTAGGCCAGCCTAGCCCAGTGTCTGGAATCTCCAGGGGCTGTAATTTGTTACGATTTTGACTGAAAGACTTTACACATAATGCTAAAGTTTATGAAGTTACTGGGAATAGTGTAATTCTGATTTTTAATATGTAACTATGTAGCTGTTTTTTAAACTGTATTTCTGATTGAGTGACTTGAAACATTGTGAAGACAAAACCAGTCGAGTTCAGGTGATGAATTTATTTTTTAAGATAATTATGCTAAAATATATGGAGAGTATCACTGTGGGTGGCAGGGTGATGAATGGACATGATATAGTGAGAGGATCATGTTCACAGGCTTTTATTTTGAAATTTATTTTTATCCTGATGATAAGACTCAGTAGAAATATTTTCTATGACTAGCATTAAGACTAAAAAGTAGAAAGAAGGGAAAACTGGTTCCTGAGTCAAACTTCCAGTCAAATGATTACATTTTTGATTCTATGATATTGATTGGATAAACTTCTTCATGTGTACTGCCAATTTACTTACCTATAAAACATGGATAAAAATTCAGTTTCAGAGGATGACTGTGAGTCTTATACTAAAACCACAGTTCTCAATTTTATGGTTTGCAATCCCTTTGGCAAATCTCTGTCTACAAAAATATATATGTTACAATTCATAACAGTAGTAAAATTAATGTTGTGAAGTAGCAACAAAAATAATTTTATGATTGGAGTTCTACAGCATTAGGAATGTTGAGAGCCAGAGAAAAGTGGGCAAGTAGGTTTGGTTACTTTCAGCAAACACAAGTGCAGCTCTTTTAAAAGGCCCTGCTGAAGAGCACTTGGATGGGGTTTGCAAGCTGCTGGCAGTGCACTACCAACTGGTGGGAGACTTAGAGCTGGGGTAGTTAGACTGGCTCAGGCCAGGGCCCACAGGCATGAAGCTCTGCTACCAACAATCTGAAGGGGGTGGAGCCAGCCACCAGGTCATATGCTAGCAGTGAAAGGCCTAGCCACAGCTTAGCAGTTTAAGATTTGTCTCACATGGTTAGAAAATATTGCATGGGCTCAGGAAAGATAGATCCAGATAGAAAAAAACCTCTAAATAGGTTACAGTGTGTTTACAAAATATGTGTAGGGTTAAGAAAGCAATGAAAATGGATATAGACAGTCATAGAAAATAATAATTATCTAATAGTGAAATAAAGTCTTTAAAGAGAGAATAAAATAATATAAAAAGGTCAAACCATGCTAAGATGGAAAATACACAGGGAGTCTGGATCCTGTATGGTGTCTTGTTGCTTTTGATGAGCAAATAACAATGGCTGAGACATATGGAATAGTAAGAGGGACTGATGAATTAAAAACAGATACCTTAGGAATTCCTTAACTTTAAAATGGAAGTCAGAAAACATATTGCTTTGGGAAAGAGTATGATTTTTTTTTCCACAGGATATTAAAGGCTGTGGATTGATTCAGATTTATATAGATCCAGCCCAGAGAGAGAGACTCTGCAAAATAAATAAATAAATAAATAAATAAATAAATAAATAAATAAACAAACAAAACCTAGGAAAGCTACAAGAGTGTAGTTGTTCTTTTTCTTCTTTACTCTTTTGTCTCTTTGTACCATCTAGGTCTCAAATAAATCATGTAGAGTCTTATTTATAAATGTCTGGCTTTAGCTTGACTTTTTTCTCATCAGCTTTTCTTAATTTAAATCATCTCATTTATCTTTTGCCTCTGGGCTTTTACCTTTTTCTATTTTGGCATATCATTTCTTCACTTCTTACTCAGTGGTTTTCTATGTAGTTGTGTGGCTGTGTGGTGGCCACTGCATTCTCCTTCTTCTCTTATTTCTCTATCCTTTCTCTCCCTAGATTTCTTCTCCTCTTATTCTCTCTGCCTGCCATCCCCCACCTATCCTTTCTCCTGCTCCACTGTTGGCCATTCAGCTCTGTATTAGATCAATCAGGCATTTTAGGTAATACAGCTTCATAGAGTTAAACAAATGCCACAGATAAGAATGTAACACATCTCTGCATAATTAAACAAATGTTCCACAGCACAAACAAATGTAACACATTTTAACTGATATTCTACAACACAAAATACGTTACATATATTTTACCTGCTTAAACATAAAACAAAACTTATCTTTGGCTGACTTGTGTACAACACACAGTACATACTTCCATTAAAGTAAATATGGATGCTACCTTTGAAAGTTTGTGCGTATTCAGAGAAAGGGAGCAGACACCAATGAAAATGGGTGACCCAGGTGATTCAGGCTCTCACAATGCCTCTGCTGCCGTTTCCTCAGATTTATGCATCCAGAACAGCTTCAAGGCTTCGGGCTAGAATGTTCCAGCCTCACAGACTATTCTAAGTGGGACTGCAGATATGGATTGTGGTTTCCCATTGCACAGAAACTGGATAACAAATCTTATAGCCAGTTCTATGATATTTAAGGTTTGTGGTCCAAATAGACAACCCAGCATTACAGAGAAACCTTGGGGTAACTGTGTAGGTAGTCATCTGATTTCTATCATTTCTTATAGTTTTGGAAATTGCTTGCTCTGCACTTCCTGTTTACTCAGGTAATATTATATCTTTCTTGGATCTTTGAGGGGGTTGAAGACCATAGTTTTAGTTACCACTTCTCTTAGTCATGATAGAAAAGAAATTAAAAAAAGATTGGACTCATCAAGATAAGATAATATTTTCTCTGAATATTCCAAATAAAAATGAATTAAATACTGTAAATGCAATTTTTTGTTTTTGAAGGCAGGGTTTCTTTTTTTATTATAATTATTATTAAAAATTTCCACCTCCTCCCCTCCTCCCATTTTCTTCCCCCATCCCACCAATTCTCCTCCCCCTCTCTCTCCAGTCCAAAGAGCAGTCAGAGTTCCCTGCCCTGTGGGAAGTCCAAGGTCCTCCCCCCTCCATCCAGGTCTAGGTAGGTGAGCATCCAAACAGACTAGGCTCCCACAAAGCCAGTACACACAGTAGGATCAAAACCCAGTGACATTGTCCTTGGCTTCTCAGTCAGCACTCATTGTCCGCTACGTTCAGAGAGTCTGGTTTGATCACATGCTCCATCAGTCCCAGTCCAGCTGGCCTTGGTGAGCTCCCATTAGATCAGCCCCAACGTCTCAGTGGGTGGGTGCACCCCTTGCGGTCCTGACTTCGTTGCTCATGTTCTCCCTCCTTCTGCTCCTCATTTGGACCTTGGGAGCTCAGTCTAGTGCTCCAATGTGGGTCTCAAGACAGGGTTTCTTTATGTAACAGCTATGGCTCCTGATGCTCACTCTGTAGACCAGGCTGGCTTTGAACTCACAAAGACCTGCTTGCCTCTGCCTCTCAAGCACTGGGATTAAAGGTGTACACCACCACTACTAGTTGTGAATATAATTCTTACTTGATAATTGTTCTTATTGTTTATAGTTTTATTATGTTGGAGTTAAAATCTTTCATTTTTATTTAGAAAAATGAAGAAATGTGGAATATTCCTTTATACTATGTGAAGATGTATCATTGTGATTGGTTTAATAAAGAACTAATTCATGAATAGGTAGGCAGGAAGAGGTTAGGTGGGACTTCTGGGGATAGACAGGACTTGGAGAGGAAGAAATGTGAGTCACTGGCCAGACACAGAGGAAGCAGGACATGCAAGGGGACAGGTAAAAACCATGAACCACATGATGGCATGGAGATTAGTAGAAATGGGTTAATTTAAGTTATAACAGCTAGTTAGAGACAAGCCCAAACTAAGGCTAAGCTTTCATAAGTCTCTGTGATTTGGAGTTTGGAAGTCCATAAAGGCCTGCTACACTTTTCGAGCCTAGACTTTTAGACACAAGGCAAGCCATAAAAGTGTGTACCACCTTGTCTGGCTTTTGGAGTGGGGTAATCTTTAACTTTTGAACTTTTATTGATTCTTTGTGGATTTCACATCATGCATTCTGATCCCACTTATTTCCTCATCCTCTCACATCTACCCTCTGCCCTTGCAATCCCCCCTTGTCTCAAACCCCCAAATTTAAAAGAAAAACCAAAACTGAAACAAAACCAAGAAACAAAACAAAAGCAAAAAATAAAACAACCCCCAAAACAAAAATCAAAACAACCAAAAAAATAAAAAAATAAAAAAGAAGAACCTTGTTATGGAGAGGTAGTGTGGTTCATTGAGTCACACAGTGTACCCTTAGGTCATTCATCTTTAGTTGCAAGTGTTCATTGTCATGAGTCATTGGTCTGGCTCATTCTACTATGCCACTGATAATGGACTCTTCTTGAGACTTCTCTTAGATACCCAGTTGTTTTCCTGTCTCATGGGGATCCTGTAGTTTTGGATATGTAGATTCAACCTCTTCACATGCTCCAACAGTTCATAGATGAGGTAGATGTTGGGGTCAGCCACCTCACAGCCTTAGTTATGGGTCTGGGTGGTAGCTGGGTTGGTCAGCCCACCAGCTTTCCCTCCTTGTCTCCCAGGAGAACTCTACAGCTCAACCCATACAGCCCGTGGCAAGGAGTGGGGCCAGTTCTCTCATTCCCAGTTCCTCAGATCTGGGTCACTCACGTTCACATGACCAGGGCCAGGTATACTGTTTTGCTTAGGCAAGATGTAGTGCCTTCTTTCTCAATCGCTGTTGGGGGCATACAGTGGGAAGGTACAAGGTCTCCTTTCACATGCTCAGGGCTGTGTCACCTGTGTCTGTGACAACAGGGTCAGCTCTAGTGTGCTGTCCAGGTGAAGAGTGGGACCATCTTTCCCAAGTATGGGGGCCAGCTCTCCCCTGAGGGCAGAGCCAGCTCTCCTGTTGCAGTATCTATCAAGGGGCAGGACCAGGGCCAATGAAAGGCAGAGATGGCTCATCACAGCATGATTCCATGACCTCTTGTGCTAACAAGGGCCTCAGGCATCATCATAGACTCCAACTGCAGTAGAATCACAAACCCAGACATAGCCCTCAGCAGCAGCTCTGGTCTGGAGGTCATCTTGGCCAAAGTGGAAGCACAGGCCATCCAGATCAGTATGGTCCTGGTGGCAGCCTGGCCCTCACATACTAACATGGTTGGTCTCAGGTGATTGACCAGACCCTGGGCAATTACAGAGTCCTCAGTGGTAACGGGAGCCACAGATGCCACCCGAGACCCCAGCTACTGCAGGGCCATACAGACCCAGACATAGCGCTAGGCAGTGGTCCCAGCCAGGCATATCTGTGGTTCCTAGTGGCAGCACAGGCAACCCAGATCAGTATGGTCCTCACAGTGGTATGGTTCTCAGATGCTGATATGGTCTCAGGTGGCTGATAAGACCCCAGTTTTTCACATGGCCCTTGACGGTAACAGGGGCCATGGACATCAATACAGACTGGTCTCTGTAGGGCCATGGACTGAGACATGACCATCAGCACCAGCCCTGATGACACTATGGCTCTGGATGACAGTGTAGGCCACTCAGGTCAGCATTGCCCTCTTGCCAGTATGGCCCTCGCACACCCTTGTAGCCACAGCCTGTGGTCCAGACCCTGAGAATCTGTGTAGTCTTTGGTGGCAACGTGGGGCATGGACATTAATACAGACTCCAACTGTGATAGCTCCATGGAGAAGTGGGGTAGTTTTAAAGGAACCTCAGATGATTATTTTTTTAACATGAGACCAAAACTAAGTTGCTACAGTGGTTATTTTCTTTCCTTCTAATTATTTTTATTTGTTCGAGGTTACAAAATAATTGAATCATTTCTCCTTCCTCCCTCCAAATGCTCTAATATACCTCTCTTTTTCTTTTTTCAAATTCATATCCTTTCCCCATTAATTGTTGCACAAAAATGTTTATGTATGTGTATAATATATGTGTAATATATATATATATTATATATACTAGGGACACACACACATATTCCTATAAAAACACAAGCAAAACTATTCAGTCTGCATTATGCTATTTTATGTGTGTTTTCAGGGTTGACAACTTGGTATTAGAAAATCAATACAAAACAATTAGTGTGCTCTTGCCTGGGAAAGACTATTTTTCCCACTCAATATTCCTTTGTTGCCTATAGCTCTTTGTATTGGGGTGAAGCCTCCCCTTCCACATTAGTGTGTCTACTACTATTGTCCTTGTTCAGTTCATGTTTAGGCAGAAGTCATGTTGGGAAGACTTTATAGGTGTAGCTCTGACATTTCTAGGAGATACAGTTTCCCTGTAAACTCTCTGATCCTTTGGCTCTTGCAATATTTTTGCCACACATCTGCAATGGTCCCTGAGACTAAGAAATAGAAGCTGTGTTGTAGATGTATCAGTTGGAAATGGACTCTAAAACTCTGCATTTTCACTAATTGTATTTTTCTGTATGGTGTCTGTCTTTACAAAGAAAAGTTTCCATAATAGGGTGAGGACCACCCTCATCTGTAAGTATAAGGACAAATATGTAGAAGTTTGTTAGGGATTATGCTGGTTTAGTAAATTGGTGGTTATAGTTTCTGCTCCAAGATCCTGATTCCATTAGCTCTGTGGCTGTCTAATTTCTAGTACCAGGCATGGTTTCCCTCTTGTTGAGCCAATCTTAAGTCTAGTTAGAGAGCTGTTATCTATTGCCATGGTAATGGTGGTAACACAAAAACCTCAAGGTTATTGTGCCATCCTGGTCATTGTTGTGGTTTGCAGGTGACTGATCTCTTTTTTAGAGGGTTCCCACATGAGTCCTTGCTCCCCTGCTTATGATATCTGCCAAGGAAATTACAAATTTCTTGCCTTTCCCAGACTGGTCTATATAGTGACTTCCAGGCCAACCAAAGCTCCATGGTGAGATTCTGTCTCTCAAACAAAACATAACAAAACCCCAAACCACCAGACAGGATAGTTTTTTTCTCTTTTCATTTAAATTCCTGGGGCTTTTGGTTTCAGTGGGGGCTTAGGATATTTAGCCCATGCTGTTGACCAGTGCTGGGTAGTATCCAGTCTCTAAAGCATTGATAGATGTCAAGGATACACTCCTGCAGTTTGAATTTCCCCTTTTACAAGGTATAGGGGAGAGTTATTGTCTGTTACCCATAATCTTCCTCTGTCTCTGTCTGTCCTCAGTGTTGTGCAAAGTGGGTTCTTCGTTGACTGACAAAAGAAGATGCATCTGTGGAGTGTGCATTCCATAAGAATATCCTTTGTAATGCCCATAAAGAGACAGGATGTCAATTTAGAGTCTCATCTGTCACAAGCATTTTCAATCTTGTCATAATTTATGAAATAATATAAATTGCAATCACTTTCAACCATAAAATCCTGGCAGCTACTTCAATAGCCAGACTTTCATCCAAAAAATGTGATCTACAGGCAGAATAAAAGTTTCAGAGAAGAGGTGTCATTTAATAGGCAGAGCTATTATCTGGTGCTCACAAGAGAAAACTTTCTCAAAGATGGGCATTTCACCACTACCCATATTGAACAGATCTGTGAGGGGGAAGTGCTGGGTTACAGTTTTTTGGGCATTTTAGGAGTGAATTCAAGGATGATGTAAAAATGTACAAGTGGAAAAAAGAAAATTTTTAATGAATGATCTGGTGTTTTGGAGCCCATTTCCTATATTCAGACTAGAAACAAGGGGTAGGGCCTTGGTCCTGACTAAAGTGGTGACACGGCAGAATTTATTGATGCCCAGGGAAAGCCTATGAGAAGCCTTACCTTCTCTGAGGAGCAGATGGGGGTGAGGTGAGGGGTGTAACAATGAAGGGGGCCTGTTTGTTGGGGTTTCTGTCCTGCCCAGTACCCCACAGCTGGTAAGCCCCAAAGATAATCACACAGAGATCTCTATAAGTTATAAAGCTGATTGGCCCATTAGGTCAGGCTACATATTAGCTCTTGTAGCTTATATTAACCCATTGTTCTGATCTATGTTAGCCATGTGGCTCAGTACCTTTTTCAGTGGGGCAGATCACATCCTGCTGCTTTGGTAGTCTGGGCAGGAGTTGGGGGAATCAACTTCCTTTTCCCCAGAATTATTTTGTTCTCATTGCATCATTTCTACTTCCTGTCTGGTTTTCCCACATATACTTCCTGCCTGGCAAATCAACATTTATTTAAAACATGATTGACAAAATACAGACAATTCTCATGCACCATTTCTCCCTCTTTTTTTTTTTTAAAGGAAAATATCCATAATCCATTTTTTGGGAATGTGGGTGTAGTATTCCAGGCTACTTCCAGCTGGTTGGGGGTGCTGATAATCTTATGGGGACCTAAAGAAAATTTAGAGTTATGATCAAGTCCTGACTGAAGTATCCTGTGAGTATTGATTATCTCAGGCAGCAGTCTTGAACCTGTTCTGGATGAAGAACTCAGACATCTGGGCCATTTATTCCTGCCGGAGATTTCTCAGGTGGTCTTCCTTGATCAAACTGGATTTTTCTTATCTCAGAATGAATCCACAGCCTCTCATTTTCTGTGGAAACAAAAGCAAAATCTCTTCTCCAAAGTAACATACCTTTTGACTTCAATTTTGAAGTCATATATTTTCAAAATACCTATCTTGGATTAATTCTGCAGCATTTATAAGCAAATATCTTTTAGTAGCTGTTGCTCTTTCCTCAGAATTCAAACAATTTAAAGAGAGCATAATAGCATACAGTATAAAGATTCTCTGTGTATTTTCCATCTTTATGTGGCTTTATTTTAATCTCTATTTCTTTTATTTTTTACTTTTAACCTTTGGCTTTTTGAGACAGGTTCTCTGTGTATCTTTGTCATGGAACTCCCTCTGTAAACCAAGCTATCCTTGAACTTACAGAGATCCTTCTGTCTCTGCCTTCCAGGCAAATCTTACCTGCCTGTGGCACCACAACTGGCTACTCTCTTTCTTTTCTTTTAATTTTTTTTTACTTTGAGAACTTTAACCTTTAGCCTGTATATATTTTTAACACAATGTAAACCATTTAGAGGTTTTCTTCCTCCTTGAATCTCTCTTTACTGTATGTCTCTCTTTTTCTGACCACATGGGTCTTTAATTTGCTATGGAATACAGAGAAGATTAAAGCTGTGGCTTTGACTACTAGATCCAGCTCGTTCTTTAGCTTTATGAAATTCCACCCTCATGGTGGAGGTACTGGTTGTAGCCGCTTTTTCTCCCACAACTCTGTGGTGTTTCAAGGTCCTTTCCAGAAAGCAAGCTGCAACAGTGTGTCTATAAACAACACTCAAAAGCTCCTATGGCATTTCAAGGTCCTTGCCAGGAAGCAAGCTGCAACAGTGTGTCCATAGCTCCATAGTCAGGACCGCTTGCTTAAAAGAGACAGAGTTTTCCCTGGCAGGAAGACCCAGAAAGTTGGCATTTTAAAACAGTGCAGCTTTTTCCCCCGGTATAGCTGAAAACTTAAATGCTTTACTCTAGTCTTTCCCAAGCTTTCTCAGGCTTTCTGTGGATACAGTTATCCAATGGGTGACATTTGTAACAATGGGGGGGCTGCTTGTTGGGGTTTTCTGTCCCGAATGGTACCCCACAGCCTGAAATCCCCAAAGAAAATCACACAGAGATCTCTATAAGTTATAAAGCTGATTGGCCCATTAGGTCAGGCTACTTATTAGCACTTGTAGCTTGTATTAACCCATTATTCTGATCTATGTTAGCCATGTGGCTCAATACCTTTTTCAGTGGGGCAGATCACATCCTGCTGCTTTGGTGGTCTGGGCAGGAGTTGGGGGAATCAACTTCCTTTTCCCCAGAATTATTTTGTTCTCATTGCATCATTTCTACTTCCTGTCTGGTTTTCCCACCTATACTTCCTGCCTGGCAAAGCAGCATTTATTTAAAACATGACTGAGAGAATACAGACAATTCTCCCGTACCAGAGAAGAACTATACACACACACACACACACACACACACACACATATATGTATGTATATATATACATATATATATGTATATATATATATGTATATATATATATATAAAATTTCCTTTGTATCAAACTCTCTAACTTTTCCATGCTGTTGTTTAAGTTTTCTTCTGCTGAAAGATGCAAGTAGGTCTGTTGAAAACAACAGCTCTGTCCATCAGCCAGGAGGGCTGTTCTACTATGAGGTGAACTGGCAAATTTAGGATGATGATGAAGGGAATAGGAGAGAAAAAAAAAAGAGAAAGGGGAAGGGAAGGTAGGGAGAGAAGGGGGAGGGAGACATTTGAGACTGTGTCTGATTGGTTCTTCTTGTACTTTGATAGCAACATGTAGTACCTTTTCTAATCTTACCATCCTGGATTTTTTCTTTTTTGAAACAAGAATCTCAGTACATAGCTCAGGCTGGCCTGGAATTTACTATGGAGACTTGGCTGATCTTGAGCTCACAAAGATCCTTCTGCCTTCTCTTCCTAAGTTCTGGTATTAAATGTGTATTCCTCATAACTGGCTCATTTTTTAAAAAAGCAGGATGCAATGTATTTAAGCCAACCCTTCAACTTGATATGTAGCAAAGGTTTCCTTGGACTCTCCTGCCTCAATCTTAGACTGGTCTTGTGCAGATAATCCTAGCCACTATGAGTTGCAGAAGAGAGCACTGCACAAAACTCCTCCAGCTCTTATATTACTTCCACCCCCTCTTCTGTATTATATTGTTCTTTGAAACTTAGAGTAAGTGGTGTCTTTTAAATGGTGTCTTTTATATAGCCTTAAAGAAAAGAGTTATCATTTATTTATATGATTTTTAAGATAAAGATTTTGTGAGAAAGATTTTTATAACTCATATATAGTAGAAACTAGAGGGAAACAGGACATTTAGTTGATTCCTGTCATATACAAATTACTAAGCTCAAGTTCAAAGAGCTTCACCATCCTCTTCTGAATCTTCAGGAACCCAGAGATTAGATATGGGTAGACCCTATATCTCTCGTTCTCAACTGTGTCATTCAGATATGTTTTGGTTCACTGGTGTGCTGGAATCACACTTAGAGAGATCCCTTTTCTTCCAGGAGGACACAAGGACAGGGTGATAAATTCTTGTCTGGCTGAAAGTAGGTCCTTCAGTACTATGCTTATTAGTATAGGGAGAAACTGTATTTTTTTAGGAATAAGTACCTAGTCCCTATCAAGATGGCCAGACAAAGAGAACCATACTAAGTGTCTTAGTTAGGGTTTCAATTGCTGTGAAGAGAAATCATGGACATGGCAACTCTTATAAAGAAAAACTATTTAATTAGTGTGCATTACATTTGCAGAGGTTTAGTCCATTTCCATCATAGTGGAACATGGTGGTGTATAGGCAGACATGGTACTGGAGAAGCAGCCAAGTGTCGTACATCTTGGCTTGCAGGCAACAGCAAGTGGTCTGTCTTACTGGCTATAACTTGAGGATGTATTTAACTTTCAAAGCCCATCCCCACAGTGACATACTTTCTTCAACAAGGCCATACCTATTCTAACAAGGGCACACTTCTTAATTTTTCCACCCCTCTTGGAGTCCATTTTTTCTAACCATCATAGTCCACACCCTGGCCCCCAAAGACTTGTAGCCACATCATAATGCAAAATGCATTTAGTTCAATTTCAAAAGTCCACATTGTCTATGACAGTCTCAAACTTATTTAAAGTTCTAAGTCTCTTCTGAGAACTACGTGATCTCTTAACTGTAATCCCATGCATGCAAAACCAAATTAAAGAGCAGATCACATACTTCCAACATATATTCCAACACAGGATATATATTACCATTCCACAATATAGGTAAAGGAGCATAGTGAGAAAATACTGGATTAACCAAGACCAAAACCATCTGGGCAAACTGCAAGCTCTGGGTCTCCACATCCGATGTCAAAATGTTTTTCAGGACTTTCAGCTTTTTTGACCAAAACACACTTCTTTCTCTTTGGGTGGATCTACTCCCCGAGAGCAGCTCTCCTCAGCAGGCACCCCATGGCTCTGTCATGTCTCCAAGGCAATCCAGGATTCAATTTTACAGCTTCATGTAATATTCAGGGACATCCCTAATATATGCCTGGTCTTGGCAGCTTTTCGTAGCTGGGGGAGGGGGGAGAAATTCCATAGACCCTTTTATTCTTGATTCTAAAGCCAGAAACATGTTCTGACAAGTTTTGGGGATTGGTGGACTGAAACATGGCCTCCTCATTCAAATAAATCTTCATCAGTTTTCTGTTTTCAATAGTTTTCCTCATTGCCTAAGCTTTGTTGTCCTGAAACTGAATCTGTAATCCAGGATGCCTCAAATTCAGATCCTCCTGACTCTGCCTGTGGAGAACTGGAATTAAAGGAATTCACTCACCACATACAGCTTTAAGCTTTTCTTTATTCCTTTCTGTAAGTTGGGCGGGATCTTGCACTGACATCACCATTCTCTTTATTCCTTTTCTCAATCTGCTTTATCTCCTCAAATATGGGACTTAGCTCCATTCCACTTCCTGGTGCTTTTTTCTTCTCAAATTGTTCTACATCTTGTATTTTTCCTTGCTTATCTTGCTTCTTTTCATTATAAACTTCATTAAACTTAACACTAATAAGCAAACAACAGAGTCTATATTAGGCTGTTTTGAAATGTCTGCTGCCAGAAGAATGAATTCAAATCTCTTCATGTTAGCTCCAGGCAAACTTTTTGGAGAGGGACAGAAAGCAGCCACATTCTTCACCAAAATATCAAAAGAATGATCTCTAGGTGACATACTAAACTTTCCCTCTGAAACATCTTAAGCTTGCCCCCCCCCCCAGTTCAAATCATCCTCACCACCACTGTCTGTCATGCTCCTATCAGTATGGGCCTGTACGTAGTATTTCAATTATTCAACTCTTTTTCTAATCTACAGTCCCAAGGGCAATATTCTTTCAAATAAATACATATTCAGGTTTATTGGAACAATACCCTAGTCCCTGGCACTAACTTCTGTCCTACTTAGGGTTTCTATTGCTGTGAAGAGACACTGTGACCATGGCAACTCCTATTAAAAAACATCTAATTGGATGGCTTACATTTTCAAAGGTTCAGTTCATTATCATCATGATGGAACATGGTGGCATGCATGATGTGGGAGTGACTTCTTTCTAATCTGTTGATTTCATTGGTTAATTAATAAAGCAACCGCCTTAGCCCATTTGATAGGCCCACCCTTAGGTGGGTGGAGTAAACAGAACAGGATGCTGGGAGAAAGAAGCTGAGTCAGGGAGTCGCTATGATTCTCCCACTCCAGACAGACACAGGT
This sequence comes from Microtus obscurus, assembly GCA_963919715.1. Lineage (NCBI taxonomy): Eukaryota > Metazoa > Chordata > Mammalia > Rodentia > Cricetidae > Microtus > Microtus obscurus. The sequence goes on from CAWTZC010000312.1 coordinate 93,604, forward strand.
TAAGATCTTCCCTGGTAAGCCAGCTCATGGCCTATACAGATTATTAGAAATGGGTTAGATTAATATGTAAGAGCTAGCCAATAAGAGGCTTCAACTAATGGGCCAGGCAGTGTTTAAAAGAATACAGTTTCCGGGTAATTATTTCAGGGCTTAAGCCAGCCATGTGGGCGGCTGGGTGCCGGGGACACAGCCCCGCCGCTCCTCTTTCAACACATGCAGGCAGACATGGTACTGGAAAAGGAGTTGGAGTCCTACATATTGACCCCAAGGCAACAAAAGTGGTCTGACACACTGAGCATAGCTTAAGCAAAGGAGACCTCAAGGCCCCACCCCCACAGTAATGCACTTTTTCCTACAAGGCTACATTTACTCCAACAAAGGGCCATACCTCCTAATAGTGGCATTTACATTGTGGATCATTGTCTTTCAAATCATTATACAAAGTATTTCAAAGAGAGGGGATTAAATGTGGGGAGTAGCCACAAAGGCACTGACAGTTTGAGGGAACAAAATATATTGTAGTATTCCACAATGAGGACTCCAGAGAAAGTAATTGTTCCTGAGGCTAGGGGATCCAATAGCACGTAAGGGTGTCACTAGAACTAGAGCATGGCATAGAGAACACATCTGTGTTTCCAGGTCTCTCAGTGTCCTAGGACTAGACTGCCATGCAGTGCAGCTGGTGCTCAGATCTCCAAGGTGCTTCCCACTAGCATTTCTATGCTGATGGAGGACCTGATCCAGAAGGAATGTGGATTGTTTAGGAGTGTGGCCTAGCAAAGATGGCCAGTTCTGAATCCAGCAAGGAACTTGTTCCTCTCCACTGTTGATGGAGGAGTTTATTTCTGGTTGCAGGCAGAAAACATGCATCTCTCTCTACTTTTCTGTTGCTGCAGAATTGCACCAGAACCTGGAATCTGTTCTTGCAGTGTCCCAGGCTCATTATGATCAGTCAGAGTGGAGCAGCATGGAGGGCTGGGCTTGTGTGTATATGAGGTGTGTGGAAGTGGGTGTTTGAGAAAGAGAAAGAGAGAATGGGAGATGTTAAAAGGTGGAGAGAAGAAGAAGAATTCAAGTGTGTATGCCACAGCACACACACATTGAGGTCAGAGGATTATTTTGTGGCATTGGTTCTCTCTATCCACCTTTACATGGGCTTGCTATCTCAGTAACTGGGGAGGTCTCCTGCTACTATCACTACTCTTCTTTGGTCATGGAGGTCTAGAGTTTTTTACTTCCTTCTTTTCTTAGCATGGAGGAAAAAAGTATTTGGTGGATTATCCCTGCTTACTTTGAATATGCTGAAGGCCTTATTTCTCACAAAACTCCTTCAAGTAAGAAGGAAGTAAGAAGTAATCCTTCAGAGAAATTTCCATGCTAAAGCGTGGACAGTTAGGGATTAGGTTACCTGTAATAACTTGCTCACTGTGTTTTTTTTTTTTTCATCAGCTTCACCACAGCAAAGTTTCTGACCCTCTGTCAGAGATAAGTGAGATATAAATGAGCAAAGGAGGATCTATGGCAGGTAGCTAATGCAAATGGAAATGAGAGCAGAGAGCACTGGTGAGACTCCTTCAAGAGCGCAAAAAGTAGAAGCACAGATATTCCAGATATAATGTAGTCAACTGCATGTAAAAATAAAGGAAAATGACGGCCCTTTGTTCACGGGACGCCCAGGCAGCGGGGAGATCGGAACCGGGTGCCAGGAGGGCCATCGCTGGGGTGAGTGAGTTTCTGGCCGCGGCGGCAGCCCGGGACAGGGAGCTCAGACGTTCCCCCACCCCTCCTGCACTTCCTGGTCAGTCTGCAGGGGCTGTACTCCTTGATACCTCTTCTCCATTCCTGTCCCACACAGCTTGCACCCAAGGCCCTCCCCCACTACCTCTGACCCCCCTCCCCTCTTTGAACCACACAACAGCTCCCAGCTCAGCCTGTTTGGGCGCTGGGACAGGGTCCGAATTGGGAGGGCATTTGGGAAGGTGGTGGCTCCTTTGTCTAGGTGGCCGGCCTGCACCAAGCGGGGCTGGCCCTTTGTTCGCGGGACGCCCAGGCAGCGGGGAGATCGGATCCGGGTGCCAGGAGGGCCATCGCTGGGGACGGTCCCTGCTTCTACACTGAAGAGATACACCCAGAGACACAGGCACAGCAAAGACAGGACCAAGACACCAGGCCTCTCTAGGCTTCATTTGAAAGAGGAGATGGGAAGGCGCCAATGCAAGAACTCCTCCAACAACCTGAAAGGCAACATGACATCACCAGAACCCAGGGATCCCAAAATAAGAAGAATTGTACACCCTACTCCAGAAGAAGTAGAAGAAATAGACTCAAAAGTGAATTATTTGAAAATAATAGAAGACCTTAAACAGGAGGTGAAAAACTGCCATAAACAATTAGAGATTACAAACAAAAAGGTAGAGGAAATGAATAAATCGCTCAAAGATACCCAAGAAAACCAAGAGAAACAAGAAAATGCAATCAAACAGGTAAGGGAAATGGTTCAAGACCTGAAGAATGAAATGGAAGTAATGAAGAAAACTCAAACCGAGGGAAGGTTGGAGATCGAAAATCTGGGTAAACGAACAGGAACTACAGAGACAAGTACTACCAACAGATTACAAGAGTTAGAAGAAAGAATGTCAGACACTGAAGATACCATAGAGAAAATTAACACACTGATCAAAGAAAACAGCAAAACTAACAAATTCTCATCACAAAACATTCAGGAAATATGGGACACAATAAAAAGACCAAACCTAAGAATAATTGGTATAGAAGAAGGAGAGGAAGTACAGCTCAATGGTTCAGAAAATATATTTAATAAAATTATAGAAGAAAACTTTCCCAACCTAAAGAAAGATATTCCTTTGAAGGTTCAAGAAGCATACAGAACACCGAATAGACTGGACCAAAAAAAAAACATCTCCTCGCCATATAATAATCAGAACACAAAACATACAGAATAAAGAAAGAATATTAAGAGCTGCAAAGGAAAAAGGTCAAGTTACTTATAAAGGTAAACCTATCAGACTTACACCTGACTACTCTATGGAAACCATGAAAGCCAGAAGGTCCTGGATAGATGTACTGCAGAAGCTAAGAGAACACGGATGCAAGCCCAGACTACTATACCCAGCCAAGCTTTCATTCACTATAAATGGAGAAAACAAAATTTTCCAGGATAAAAACAAATTTAAACAATTCGTAGCCACAAATCCAGCCTTACAGAAAGTAATAGAAGGAAAATCACAAACCAAGGAGACCAACAATGACCACAATAACTCAAACATCTAGACACCCTTCACCAGCACAACTAAAAGAAGGCAAACACACAAACTCTATGGCTAAAAAAGTGACCGGAGTTAGCAACCACTGGTCATTAATATCCCTTAATGTCAATGGACTCAACTCACCTATAAAAAGGCACAGGCTAAGAGATTGGATACGCAAACAGGATCCAACATTCTGCTGTTTACAAGAAACACACCTCAACCACAAAGACAGGCACCTACTTAGAGTAAAAGGATGGGAAAAGGTTTATCAAGCAAATGGACCTAAGAAACAAGCAGGTGTGGCCATACTAATTTCTAACAAAGTTGACTTCAAACTTAAATCAATCAGAAGAGATGGAGAGGGATATTTTATACTCATAACAGGAACAATTGATCAGGATGAGGTCTCAATCCTGAATATCTATGCCCCTAATATAAAAGCACCCACATATGTAAAAGAAACACTACTAAAACTCAAGGCTGCCATCAAACCGCACACACTAATAGTAGGAGATCTCAACACTCCTCTTTCACCAATGGACAGGTCAATCAGACAGAAACCTAACAGAGAAATAAGAGAATTAATGGAGGTACTGAATCAAATGGACTTAACAGACATCTATAGAACATTCCACCCAAATAGGAAAGAATATACCTTCTTCTCTGCAGCTCATGGAACCTTTTCGAAAATTGACCACATCCTCGGTAACAAAGCAAACTTCCACAGTTACAAAAAAATATCCATAACCACATGTGTCTTATCAGATCACCATGGACTAAAGTTAGAATTCAACAACAATGCTACCCCCAGAAAGCCTACAAACTCATGGAAACTGAATAGTCAACTATTGACCCACACCTGGATCAAGGAAGAAATAAAGAAAGAAATTAAAGTCTTCCTTGAATTCAATGAAAATAAAGAATCAACATACTCAAACTTATGGGACACTTTGAAAGCAGTCCTAAGGGGAAAGTTCATAGCCCTTAGTGCCCACTTAAAGAAAACAGAGAAAGCATACATTGGAGACTTAACAGCCCATCTGAAAGCTCTAGAAAAAAAAGAAGCAGACTCACCTAGGAGGAGTAGAAGACTGGAAATAGTCAAACTGAGGGCTGAAGTCAACAAAATAGAAACACAGAAAACAATCCAAAGAATCAATGAAACAAAAAGCTGGTTCCTGGAAAAAATCAACAAAATTGATAAACCCCTATCCAAACTAATCAAACGGCAGAGAGAGAATTTGCAAATTAATAAGATCAGAAATGAAAAGGGGGACATAACCACAGACATAGAGGAAATTCAGAGAATCATTAGATCTTACTACAAAAGCCTGTATGCCACAAAACTGGATAATGTAAAAGAAATGGACACTTTTTTAGATAAATACCATATACCAAAGTTAAATCAGGACCAGGTGAACAATCTAAATAGACCTGTCAGTCGCGAAGAATTAGAAGCTGTTATCAAAAACCTCCCCACCAAAAAAAGCCCAGGACCAGACGGTTTCAATGCGGAATTCTACCAGAATTTCCAAGAAGACCTAATACCTATACTCCTTAAGGTATTTCACAATATAGAAACAGAAGAGTCATTGCCAAATTCCTCTTATGAAGCTACCGTCACTCTGATACCAAAACCACACAAAGACTCAACCAAGAAAGAGAATTACAGGCCAATCTCACTCATGAACATTGACGCAAAAATCCTCAACAAAACACTGGCAAACCGTATCCAAGAACACATGAGAAAAATTATCCATTATGATCAAGTAGGCTTCATCCCAGAGATGCAAGGCTGGTTCAACATTCAAAAATCTATCAATGTAATCCATCATATAAATAATCTGAAAGAAAAAAACCATATGATCATTTCATTAGATGCTGAAAAAGCTTTTGACAAAATTCAACATGCCTTTATGATAAAAGTCTTGGAGAGATTAGGGATACAAGGGTCATACCTAAATATAATAAAAGCTATTTGCAGCAAACCGACAGCTATCATCAAACTAAACAGAGAGAAACTCAAAGCCATCCCACTTAAATCAGGAACACGACAAGGCTGTCCACTCTCTCCATACCTCTTCAATATAGTGCTTGAAGTTTTAGCAATAGCAATAAGACAACATAAGGGGATCAAGGGGATTCGAATTGGAAAGGAAGAAGTTAAACTTTCGTTATTTGCAGATGATATGATAGTGTACATAAGCGACCCCAAAAACTCCACCAAAGAACTCCTACAGCTGATAAACGCCTTTAGTAATGTGGCCGGATACAAGATCAACTCCAAAAAATCAGTCGCCCTCCTATACACAAAGGATATGGAAGCAGAGAGGGAAATCAGAGAAGCATCACCTTTCACGATAGCCACAAACAGCATAAAATATCTCGGGGTAACTCTAACCAAAGAAGTGAAGGATCTATTTGACAAGAACTTTAAAGCATTGAAGAAAGAAATTGAAGAGGATACCAGAAAGTGGAAGGATCTCCCTTGCTCGTGGATTGGTAGGATCAACATAGTAAAAATGGCAATCCTACCAAAGGCAATTTATAGATTCAATGCAATCCCCATCAAGATCCCATTAAAATTCTTCACTGATCTTGAAAGGACAAAAATCAACTTTATATGGAATAACAAAAAACCCCGGATAGCCAAAACAATCTTATACAATAAAGGAACATCTGGAGGCATTACCATCCCTGACTTTAAACTCTATTACAGAGCTACAGTAATGAAAACAATGTGGTATTGGCATAAAAATAGAGAAGTTGACCAATGGAATCGTATAGAAGACCCGGATCTTAACCCACAAACCTATGAACACCTCATTTTCAATAAAGGTGCTAAAAATATACAATGGAAGAAAGAAAGCATCTTCAACAAATGGTGCTGGCACAACTGGATGTCAACCTGTAGAAGAATGAAAATTGACCCATACCTATCACCATGCACAAAACTCAAGTCCAAATGGATCAAAGACCTCAATATCAATCTGAACACACTGAACCTGATAGAAGAGAAAGTGGGAAGTACACTACAACAGATGGGCACAGGTGATCGCTTCCTAGGTATAACCCCAGCAGCACAGTCAGTAAGGGCAACATTGAATAAATGGGACCTACTGAAACTGAGAAGCTTCTGTAAAGCAAAAGACACTGTCACTAAGACAAAAAGGCAACCCACTGACTGGGAGAAGATCTTCACCAACCCTGCAACAGACAAAGGTCTGATCTCCAAAATATATAAAGAACTCAAGAAACTAGATTTTAAAATGCTAATTAACCCAATTAAAAAATGGGGCACTGATCTGAAGAGAGAATTCTCAACAGAAGAAGTTCAAATGGCCAAAAGGCACTTAAGGTCATGCTCAGCCTCCTTAGCGATCAGGGAAATGCAAATCAAAACAACATTGAGATATCATCTTACACCTGTCAGAATGGCTAAAATCAATAACACCAATGATAGCCTTTGCTGGAGAGGCTGTGGAGAAAGGGGTACCCTCATCCATTGCTGGTGGGAATGCAAACTTTTGCAACCACTTTGGAAAGCAGTGTGGCGGTTTCTCAGGAAAATTGGGATCAACCTAGCCATGGACCCAGCAATGCCACTCTTGGGAATATACCCACGAGGTGCCCGATCATATGACAAGGACATTTGTTCAACTATGTTCATAGCAGCATTATGTGTAATAGCCAGAACCTGGAAACAACCTAGATGCCCTTCAATGGAAGAATGGATGAAGAAAGTGTGGAATATATACACATTAGAATACTATTCAGCGGTAAAAAACAATGACTTTGCGAAATTTGCATGCAAATGGATGGAAATAGAAAACACTATCCTGAGTGAGGTAACCCAGACCCAAAAGGATGAACATGGGATGTGCTCACTCATATTTGGTTTCTAGAAATAAATGAAGGTCAGTGAGTCTATAATTTGATATCCTAAAGAATCTAAATAGGAAGGTGAACCCAAAGAAAAACATATAGCTATCCTCCTGGTTATGGGAAGTAGACTAGATTGCCGAGCAAAAAACGGGGATCTTGGGGGTGTGGTGGGAGGGGGGGTAAGGGGAGAAGGGGAGAGAAATGTGAGAAGGGGAGGGTGGGGGGAACTTGGGGAAACGGGATGATTGGGATAAAGGAAGGTTGCTTAGGGGAGCAGAGAAGCACACATCTTAATTAAGGGCGCCATCTTAGGGTTGGCAAGAGACTTGGATCTAGAGGGGCTCCCAGGTGCCCAGGGCAATGTCCCCAGCTAATTCCTGGGGCAGCTGAGGATAGGGAACCTGAAATGACCCTATCCTATAGCCATACTGATGAATATCTTGCATATCACCATAGAAATTTCATCTGGCGATGGATGGAGATAGAGACAGAGACCCACACTGGAACACTGGACTGAGCTCCCAATGTCCCAATGAGGAGCAGAAGGAGAGAGAATATGAGCAAAGAAGTCAGGACCACAAGGGGTGCGCCCACCCGTGGAGACAGTGGGGCTGATTCTTTGGGAGCTCACCAAGGCCAGCTGGACTGTGACTGAAAAAGCATGGGATAAAACCGGACTCTCTAAATCTGGTGGACAAAAAGGGCTGCTGAGAAGCCAAGGACCATGGCACCGAGTTTTGATCCTGCTTCATGTTCTGGCTTTGTGGGAGCCTACCCAGTTTGGATGTTCACCTTCCTAGACCAGGATGAGGGGGGAGGACTTTGGACTTTCCACAGGGCAGGGAACCCTGACTGCTCTTCAGGCTGGAGAGGGAGGGGGAGGAGTGGGGGAGGGGAGGAGGAGAGGGAGGAGTGGGAGGGAAATGGGAGGCGGGGAGGAGGCTGAAATTTCTTTTTTTTTCCAATAAAAAAAAAAAAGGAAAATGAGAACTGCTTAAGCAAACAAGAAATTAAGCCACCCTCACATAAAAGAGGTCCAGGCTGGGAACAGATGTGCCCAGTGATATCAGAGATACAGGTTTGTCTCTCTGCTCCATAAAGCTAGTGAAAGTTTCAATTTTCAAAGTAACCTTGTAGTCCAAGCTTGGCTATTACAGACAGGTTCCGCACAGCAGGGAAAAAAAGAGAAAAGGAAATAAAGACCCTTTCACAGTTATGTTGCTTCCTTTCAGCATCTTCCCAGAAGATTCATACAATACTTCTCCTTGGCAGAGAACAGAAAAAAAGGAAATGATGATGCAGGCAACTGCTAGGGATTTAAGCATATAGCAATCTTAGCTGCACAAAAGGCTAGAGGATATTCTTTAAAGATTTCATGGTGCAAGGATTCATCCACACAACATGGCTGATACTTCTGGGTTCCAGGACCACACATGTGCAGACAAGCTGGCAGGCAGAAGTGCCTAATGGCCCAGAAATCTTAAAGGACTCCACATGACCCACGTGCATCATGGTTTCATCATCTATGTATGAATGCAGCTGCATGAGCCCTTGCACACATATGTTAGCTCCATCATCTGCACATGATGCAGCCATGTTATGCTCCTGTGCCCATGTGCTAGACAGCCTTTAAAAGCTGGAAGCACCATCTTGAAGCTTTCTCTCTCTGCACACCGACCTTCACCAGACCTGCACCCCCTAATAAACTCCTAAGTGGGTTTGTTGCATGTTCTATGTTTCCTTCTCACTTGTTCCAAGTAATTTCATTGGTGTCATGAGACTCTGATGTAGGATGGTCTTTATCTATCTGTTGTTTCCTTGGTTGAATAATAAAGAAAACTCCTAGCCCGGTGGTGGTGGTGCACACCTTTAATCCCAGCACTCGGGAGGCAGAGGCAGGCGGATCTCTGTGAGTTTGAAGCCAGCCTGGTCTACAAGAGCTAGTTCCAGGACAGGCATCAAAGCTACAGAGAGACCTTGTCTCGAAAAACCAAAAAAAAAAAAAAAAAAAAAGAAAACTGCTTAGCCTGATAAGTCAGAACATAGGTAGGCGGGGAAGACAGAACAGAATGCTGGGAGGAAGAAGGCAGTGAGGCAGACGCCATGATTCTCCGACCTGTGACAGACAGGTTAGGATCTTTCCTGGTAAACAACAACCTCATGGTGCTACACAGATTACTAAATATGGGTTAAAGCAAGATATGGCGATTCGCCAATAAGAGGCTGAAACTAATGGGCCAGGCAGTGTTTAAAAGAATACAGTTTCTGTGTAATTATTTCAGGGCATAAGCTAGCCAGGCAGCTGGGAGCTGGGTGGCAGAAACGCAGCCTGCTGCTCCTCACTACAAGACTCAGGAGTCTCTCCTGTCCCGAGCTCCTCTCCTGGGGTTGGGATCCAGAAACGGATATTTTTTCCACAAAAACCACGTGTTCCATCTGCTTGAGTGTGACTTCTATGCATACCTCCAGCTTCAGTTTGTGAGTTTCCCCATTTAGGTCAGTTTAACCATTTCTCCAAACCTGAGGAATTGACCGTTGAGCTCCCAGAAACGAGGGTGGGAGGCAGCCCTCAACCACGGCCTTCATGGCTATGGTTGAGCCCTTTACTGACATACATCTTTGGATTGCTTCCATTAGCTGAAATTATGTTTGGACCACCCAACTGTCTACCTCTCAGGTCATTTACTTGGGATTGACTATTACCCAAACCCCCCAAAAATGATTACTCTAGACAGAAAAAGCTAATTTAGTCCCTTGCAGTTCCTTCTTTGTAGAAGGAGGTTTTATCATTCCTAGTAATAGCTGGTTTTCTGTGTTCCTGAATCTCCTCTTTTTCTCTCTTTGCCCACCCCTCATATGAGGCAGCACTCAGCTCTCTGCATGAGCCGTTTCTCCATCCCATTATTAAACCCTTCCAGAGACTCCAGAAAGCCCTTATCCAGGTCCCAACTGTTCATTTCCCAGATTTAACCCATCCTTTCTCCTTCTATGTAACAGAGAAGGAGCGATATGCTCTTGGGGTCCTAAAAATCAGCTGGGACCTTCCTTTGCACCTGTAGCATACCTGTCAAAGAAGCTGGACCTCACCACTCGGGGGGGGGGCACTCTGCATATGTGCTTTATTGGCCAGTGAGCTTCTTATTTATGAGTCAAAGAAACTAACCTTTGGTCACCTACCACTGTCTTCTCCCACCACAATCTGTCCCATCTCTTAACTTATAAAGGCTTACAAACCTTACCTCTTTCCCAAGTTCTTTCCCTTCAGGTGGCACTAGTGGAAGATGCTACTCTCACTTTCCACTCTTGCCCACCCCTTAATATCTCAAATCTCCTACCTCAGCCTAATACCATTTATTTCCCATCTCATTCCTGCCTAGAAACCTTAGAGGATCTACTTCCCTACCCCTCACACATAAAGGAAGGAAAATTGCCCCAGGCCACTTATACCTGATACACAGATGGCATCTCTTTTTTATGAGGGGGGACCCATAGAGCAGGCTATGCCATTGTGTCAGATACTGGGGTGGTGGAGACACAGGCACTCCCTGCCCATACTACTAACCAGCAGGATAAATTAATAGTCCTTACCCATGCCTTCCAGTTAGCAAAGGAACAATATTTAATTGTTTACATAGACTCCAAATATGCCTTTAATATCCTCCTGTCCCATGCAGCTATCTGGAAGGAGCATGGGTTTCTTACAATAAAGGGGGATACACAACTAACTCAGGTTACATTATGAACTTGTTAAAAGCCTCCTATCTCCCCAAGGCTATAGGAATTATTCACTGTCAGTCAGATGAGACTGACAGTTCCATTATTTCCAAGGGAAATGACCGGGCTGACCAAACAGTTAGAACACAAGCATTCCAGAGCCCAAACCTCCCTCAATTACTTCAGGGGGTTCATACAGTACAAACTACATTCTCATAGACACTCTCTGACACCCGGCAAATCCTGTCCTACCTACATCAACTCTTTCATTCTAATAACAAAGCTCTGTTTCATTTTGTCAAGGCTCATCTCCAACCAACCCCTGAGGACTCAGAGTTCTTAAAAGCTATCACTGCCTCTTGGAAGGTCTGTCAAAAGTCAGATTGCAAGTCCCAGTATTGTAGCTTACCTTTTCTCACTCTCCAGGCCAGGGACTCCCTTCCAGGAACTGACTGGCAGCTTGATTTTACTCATATGCCACTGTCAGATGAGTTAAATATCTCCTGGTTTTGGTGGACACCATATCTGGGTAAACTGAAGTGTTTTCCACCACTAACAAGAGGGCCCAGACAGTTTCTGATGTTCTTCTCTGAGAAATTATCTCCCAGTTTGGAATCCCAACCTCTCCTCAGTCGGATAATGGCACAGAGTTTACCTCCTAGATCTCTCAAATTTTATCTAAGGCCCTTAACATTCCCTGGCATTTCTATATCCCATACCATCCTCAGTCTTCAGGGAAGGTAGAAAGAACTAACCGTTCCTTTAAAAAATGTTCTTGTTACCACGTTACAGGAGCTTCACCTTGACTGGGTAAAACTTTTGACTCTGCCCCTTCTTAGGTTTATGGCTCTCCCCAAAAGCACTCCTTTTTCATCTTGCCCATTGAACTCATGTATGGGTGGCTGGTTTTAACTCCCGGCCTCTCACCTAAAACCTTTCCCTTCCTGATCACCTGCTTACTCCACTGTTATCCCTTCTTGGCTCCCTATTATGGGATTTTACTGACTACTCATTATCTCTACCATGTGCTAATTCATGCCCACCACCAATTAAAATAGGAGATCAGGTTCTATTTTCTACTCCAGATCAATGCCCCTTACTCTTTTTCCCCAAACGGCAAGACCCCTTTAAAATTCTTGTAACTCCCACAGTTGCCAAGTTTGAGGGACTCTCATTGGATCCAACTGTCTCACCTTAAACCTTTTACTGTTCTCACTCAAAATAGCCTCTCATATATGGTAACTCAAACAAGGCCCTGCTCCCTTATGTTCCAGAGGACACCAAGATCAGCCACTTTTTCCCCAGTCTGAGAAAAATAAAATTTTCATCACTGTATTCAACCCTCCTCTGCCGGAAACTCCATATACTCTCACTCTTCCTTTTTCTCCTATATGTTTTACCAACTTCTCTATATCTCCAACGTCATACTTAACTTTCCAGTTAACCACTCAGCTGTTACTGCAGGGATCATCATTAAACAAAGAGCTGGAGGTACAAGGATTGCCAAGAGCCCAGGTGGTAAGAAACAATAACGAGCTTGGGGACATTCACAGCCCCAGACTCCAGAAACTCACAAAACAGATTTTAATATAACAGGCTTATCACTGACTGCAGCAGTGTTAAGGTAATACCATGATGCTAAGGAGAACAAGTGCCTTAAGATTTGTTTCAGGTAAAACATTGAGGGGTCTAATAATTCCCCTTTCTAATTATTCTCCTTCTTTTCTTCCCTTCTCCCCACCATCTTCCATTCCAACACTATACCATCATAATCATAAGCTTTTAATATCTCTAAAATTTATTTCTTTTCAAACATTTATTGAATAATCTCCAGGGAGCCAATTGGATCTATCTAAATGGACCAGGCTCACCCAGAATAACTATCTATCATTTAATTCCCTTATCATTCCTGGTCTTGGGAACCTCTGGGAAATTCCCTCCTCTACTCCTCTCCCCCACCATACCCCCCATCTATCTACCATCTTGGGACTCTCCTCCATTAATCACCAGGATCTAAATTTTTTTCCAGACATAATTTTTTGCCTTTCTAGCAACTTGTGAGGTCCAAGCTTCCAGCCAGCCAGTTTCACAGAGCCCAGAAAAAGCTGGAAGCACCATCTTCAAGATCTCTCTCTCTCTCTCTCTCTCTCTCTCTCTCTCTCTCTCCACACTGAACTTTACCAGGCCTGTACAGTCCCCCAGCAAACTCCTAAGTGGGTTTGCTGCATGTTCTGTGTTTTCTTCTCACTCACACCAGGTAATTTCACATGGTCCTTTCCAGTAGAGATCAAGGTGCATGTGAAAGGAAAAGTGCAATGTCTTTGTCCATTTGAACTGTGAGACTATAACTGCATGGCTTATAAACAAGCATTGTTTTTAACTCTGAAAGCTTCTAAGTCCAAGGACAAGACATGGAAGACCGGGTCTGGACAGCACCAGCTTCCTACTTCATACTTGGTGTCCTTACAATTGGCAAGGGCAGATGAGTCTCTAGGACTATTCCTACCCATGAGATATAAGCCTCCACTACCTAACTACCTCATAAATGCCCATCTTCAAACATTACCACTTTGGGAATTAGTTTCAACATACAAATTCTGATGGGACATATGTGGTCTACACGAGTACATGGAGAAAAGCAAGTTTCTAGATGAGGGTGGGTATATAGGCTTGACAACTAGTTTTCTCTGAGTCTAGATTACTGTGTGACTCTAGAGTGAGAGAAAATGGATTGGTAGTTGCCTCCTAAAGTAATCACAGGAAGAAAGGTATCAGCTGACTCTCAGGAAAAATGACTATCTTGATCAAATAATGGTGTCATAATTGTATGTGTAGGTCAAACTGTAGGAAATGTACTGTGTCTCACTCAGCTCCCATTAAAGCTGCTAAAAAGATAAAGTGAGAATGTAAAAGTAGAAAGAATCAAGAGTACTCTCACTCTCAGAAAACTGTCCTGTTCCACAGAAAAGAATGGCCACCCATCTTGGTTCCACAACTAGTTTTTAAAATGCCTCTCCCTTTAAAGCAAGGGATAACCAGGCTACAATACACAACCCCAGAAATGCTCGGTAAAAAGGAGGACCCTAAAAGGGACATAAGTGGAGGCTTCAGAAAGAGGAAATAGCTAAGATCTCCTGGGTAAGCTGGGATGGGGAATGGAACAAAGGGCATGGGGGTGGGGACATGAGGGACTGAGATGGTTGAGTTGGGGGAGGGATGGAGAGGGAGAGGAATAAAGGAGATACCTTGATAGATGGAGCCATTATTGGGTTAGGGAGAAACCTGATGCTAGGGACAGTTCCAGGAATCCACAAGGATGACCCCAGCTAAGACTCCGAGTAATAATGGAGAGGGGGCCTGAACTGGCCTTCTCCTGTAATCAGATTCATAAATACCCTGTCACCATAGAATCAACATCCAGTAACTGATAGAAGCAGATGCAGTGATCCACATCCAAGTGCTGGGCTGAGCTCCTGGAGTTCTGTTGAAGAGAGGGAGGAGGGATCATATGAGCAACGGGAGGTCAGGATCATGATTGGGAAAACCACAGAGACAGCTGACCCGAGCTAATGGGAGTTCACTGACTCTGGACTGACAGCTGGGGAACCTGGCTTAGCCTGAACTAGGACCTCTGAGTATGGATGACAGTTATATGGCTTGATCTCTTGGAGGGGCCTCTGCCAGCAGGACCAGGACTTATCACAGGAATATGAACTGGTTTTTTTTTTTAAGCCCATTCCTTATCATGGGATACCTTGCTCAGCCTTGATATAGCCTTGGTCCTGCCTCAACTTGGTTGCCAGACTTTGTTGACTTTTCAAGGGAGGCCCTGCATCCCTAGCGGAGTTGGATGAGGTATGGGATGGGAGAGGGAGGCTGGGAAAGTGGAAGGGAGGGGAAACTAGAATTGGTATGTAAAATGAAAAAAATTTAAACAAAAGAAAAAAGTACCTCTCCTGAGATATTAAGAGAATCCTTAAACAAGAGAAGGATAAAATAAAGATGGTCTCTCAAAACTGACTCCTAAGAAGACAGTAGACAACTGAAGGTTCCTTTCATTTGGAAATGATTAAAAAGTCAAATCTGTAAGCTGGACGTTGTAGCACACACCTGTAATCCCAGCAGAAGATGGGGTGCGATTGACGATTATGATCATTCTTGCTACAGGACAGTGAGGCCAGCCCATTTGAGATTCTACCTCAAACAGTCAAATAACCACTAACAAGTGAAACTTCTCAGTTCAAGTAGAAATTTGTTAAATGTATTGTCTGGAATCGTACGTTTTGGTAGCTGAGAAGGCTAAAGAGAAAACAACCATAAGCACGAAGTAGAAAAGAAGAGTTCAAGACCTCGGCCCCTCCTATGGAGGGTATAAGCAGACACAGTCTTGTGTTCACCCAACTTTCCATTCTGCTCATATTTTAAAAAGGGAACTGTCTAGGGACAGGTTTTTTCTCAACACGGGAGTAAGTGGTTTCCACAGCAGTGGCTAAGGGTGAAGTTTTCTTTTTGTAAATAGTATAAAAAGCATCCTCTTCTGCCTTGGCAATCAGACTCGGGATCCCTAGCCATTCTGGGCTGCCATCAGTGGACTGTGTTCTGAGACCCAGCCTTCATCTTTGTTTCTGCATTTCATAGACTTCTCTTGTAAACAATCTCAACCACAATGGATGTGGTTTATTCTGTAAAATATAAACGTAGTTTAAAACTCTTAGGTTGCTGTATTTCCCGTGGAAAAGGAAAATGGACGATCTATAATAAAGCATAACTGGTCTAGGCAAATGTTTGAGTTCTTTTCATTGGTGCTTTTAGAAATAAGTCCATTAAATCAAAGAATAGGTCAGGATACGCAGATAATTATTTTTCATTCCCTCAATAAGTTGCAATGACACAAGGTCATACCTACTATGTTCTGTTAGTTAATTCTGTAACTCTGGGATTTGGACTCATGAACTTTGTCTAATATGAACTTTTTCCTTCACTACCAGCTGAGGTGTGTTATTCATAATCCATCAGAGCCTCGATGCTTCTGTAATTCCTCCCATATTGCACCAGTAGTTTTTAGTGATAAAACATAAATGAGTACACTAAAAAGTGCTGTGGTTTACAAAAAATGTCTTGGCATTTTTCCAAAGGCTGGAAGAGCTCTTTCCCTACTTGTCATTTTAAGAACATTTCAAACAATTTACCAAATGTGCAAAACTACCTGAACACTTTGGCATTTATCTGTCTGTCTGTCTCTCTATATTTCACTTATTCTTGAATTTTATGAGGTCTTGTTTCAAAATCATGCTTTCTAAAACCTTCATCATTTTAGATTTACTTATTTCCAATTGAGAACTCTTTATTCCATTTAACATATTGGATTTGCCTATTTTTCTTTATAACATTTTTCTACCCTAGAGGATGAAAGTATTTAACTTTTCTTTTCTTGATTTTATTCATATTCTCTTTCATTTCCTTCCCTCAGCTCACATAACAGTTATAAAAGAAAACACATAATATTGGTCTGCTGATTTTGACACTGATGTGGAGCATCCCAAAGACAAGAGGGCTGTTTCTGCCCCATCATGTCCTGCACACAGCAAACACTTGGTATCTATGTATTTACCACATTAGTTTGAAAGCAAGTGATTCAGCAAACAGCTTCCTGACTTGTGCCCACCAAGGCCATGCTTATGTAACCTAGTCTGATGTAATAATTAAAAAATAGAATTGGTTAAAGCTAGGCATTTTACTATAACACAGACACATTTTGTTTTTGTTTATTTGATTCCCTGCTCCTGAGTTTGTTACAGGATGAGGTTTAAAGCACTGACTGAATTGCCAAGCAACTGAAAATCATTTTCTTTCCCTGGTTGTTGTTGTTTTTGCTATTTTGAGAGAAGAACTACCATGTAGCCCTGGTTGGCCTGGAACTTTTCCTTCAGATCCAGCTGCCTTGTGCTCACAGAGACCCGCCTTCCTCTGCCTACTGAAAGCTGGGATTAAATGTGGGCACCATCAGGCTTCTGGGGTTCATTTTTATCTTTTTTACATGCTGATTCTAACTAGGATGAGAGGAAGTGGGTTTGGTTTATATTCCCCTGTCAGTTAGTGATGTTTAGAAGTTCTTCACAGACTTGATATTCAGTCTTTTGAGAAATGTCTTTTCTGGACATTGGTTCATTGAGTGTGTGTGTATGTGTGTGTGTGTGTACATGTATGTATGTGCACATTTGCACCACTTTTCCCAGCTTCTTGTCTACCCTAGTGACCATGTATGAGCTCTTTAATTTTTCTGCTTGTGGTTTATGCAAGGAGGCTTGTGGCTTCCTAGCCTCTAGCATTTTCAGTACTTGTTTAAGCTTAGGCAGTCTTTTGATTCATGACCCTGGCCTCACCCTGTCTCTCTGTTGGCCCAATCATTTGTAGCTTAAAGGATAAATCAGTTTTTTTTTTTTGTAGCTGTTAGGAGCTCAGCTATATCTGGTATTCAGGGACCTGCATGAGGTAACAGGAGAATTCAAAGTCACAATTCTTTGTGAAAAGGCAGACACATTCCTGGTGCCTGAGAGAGAAGTATACTTAGGTTTACTTTGATCTGGTGATAGCCTGCCATATATTCAAATGTATCAGCCATATTCTCATGTGCATACTTTAGTTTTAGCCAGGTATATACTCATATACTGACATGCATACTTTAGTTATAGCCAGGCATATACTCAGGTGCATGGTTTCAGTGAGTTTCCTAGAAGGCAAATCTGTCACATCCTCAAACTTATTGTAGTAGCTTATTTTTGGTTAGTGTGACAAAATACATGAAGATAATTTTCAATTAATGAAAATTTGAATTATCATACACAGTACTAATTTTTATTGTGAGATTTTCAAATAAAATTTGTTTTTGTTGATCCCCCAATTCTCCTATGTGCTATTCTCTCCACATACTTCCGACAGCTTTCTTGTCACATCCGTCCTATCTTCCCTTCCTTAATGCCCCTTTCCTCCCTCTCATGGTCTCCTTTCAAATTTTATATTCTGTACCAATAATCATCTCCCATATCTCTGCATATGGGAAAGAACTTGCAATTTTTGTCTTTCTGAGTCTAATCTGCTTTGTTTAATATAATATTTCTATATTTGACAATTTTCCTGAAGTTGTCATGATTATATTTTATTTATATATGAATGAATTAGTGGTGACAGCCAAGGAATGTTCACAGGATGAGGAAGTGTGTGAGAGTGGAGAGGGCAAGTCCTCTTTATAACCGCACTGTCTACATACCTGACCGAGGCTCCAGGAGAACTGCACTGATCTCTACAGTAGCCTCCCCAGTGACTTAGTCACTTCCGACTAAACTCTTCTAGAAATTTCCCTTTCCCTTCCTCTACCTTGCCTCCCGTTGCTCCTTTTCCTTCCTTCCTTCCTTCCTTCCTTCCTTCCTTCCTTCCTTCCTTCCTTCCTTTCTTCTAAACTTCTCTCTTTTCCTCCCTCTGTCCCTCCCTCCCCACTCTCTCTTTTTTTCTTTCCTTTTTTCTTATTTATTTATTTATTTATTTTGGTTTTTCGAGACAGGGTTTCGCTGTGGCTTTGGAACCTGTCCTGGAACTAGCTCTGTAGACCAGGCTGGTCTCAAACTCACAGAGATCCGCCTGCCTCTGCCTCCTGAGTGCTGGGATTAAAGGCGTGCGCCACCATCGCCCGGCTCCTTCTTTTTTATTTATTAAAGATTTCTGTCTCTTCCCCATTGCCACCTTCCCTTCCCTCCCCCAATCAAATCCCCCTTCCTAGTCCGCCCAAAGAGCAATCAGGGTTCCCTGCCCTGTGGGAAGTCCAAGGACCACCCACCTCCATCCAGGTCTAGTAAGGTGAGCATCCAAACTGCCTAGGCTCCCACAAAGCCAATAGGTGCAGTAGGATCAAAACCCAGTGCCATTGTTCTTGAGGTCTCAGTAGTCCTCATTGTCCACTATGTTCAGTGAGACCGGTTTTAACCCAGGCTTTTTCAGACCCAGGCCAGTTGGTCTTGGTGAGTTCCCGACAGAACATCCCCACTGTCTCAGTGTGTGGGTGTACCCCTCGTGGTCCTGAGATCCCTGCTCGTGCTCTCTCTCCTTCCGCTCCTGACTTGGACCTTGAGATTTCAGTCCGGTGCTCCAATGTGGGTCTGTCTCTGTCTCCTTTCATCGCCTGATGAAGGTTAATATTCAGGAGGATGACTATATATTTTTCTTTGGGTTCTCCTTCTTATTTGGCTTCTCTAAGAACCCGAATTATAGGCTCAATGTCCTTTATTTAAGGCTAGAAACCAAATATGAGTGAGTACATCCCATGTTCCTCTTTTTGGGTCTGGCTTACCTCACTCAGGATAGTGTTTTCAATTTCCATCCATTTGCCTGCGAACTTCAAGAAGTCCTTGTTTTTTACTGCTGAGTAGTACTCTAATATGTATTATTCCACACTTTCTTCATCCATTCTTCAATTGGATCAAGCATCTAGGTTGTTTCCAGGATCTGGCTATTACAAACAACGCTGCTATGAACATAGTAGAGCATATACTTTTGTTGTATGATACGGCCTCTCTTGGGTATATTCCCAAGAGTGGTATTGCTGGGTCCATGGGTAGGTTGATCCCGAATTTCCTGAGAAACCTCCACACTGCTTTCCAGAGTGGTTGCACAAGTTTGCATTCCCACCAGCAATGGATGAGTGTACCCCTTTCTCCACAACCTCTCCAGCAAAGGCTATCATTGGTGTTTTTGATTTTAGCCATTCTGACAGGTGTAATACTCTGGTTTCTCTTCAGATCGTATAATCTTTCGCCTTTTTTTCTTTTTTTTCTTAAACTATTTTTGGTTTTATGTGGCAGTGCTGGAGCTCACACACGCTGGGCACTATCACTGTGCTCCACCTCCATCTGTGGCTCCACCACTTCTGCATGTTTATTGTCTCAGGATGAATTATGCCTCTTCCCCAAGGGCACTGTCTGGATCCCCAGTACTTCAGGTGTGATTTTATTTGGAAGTGGGGTATTTCCAGAGACAATTAAATTAAAATGTGGTTATTAGAGCATCTTCTAATCCAGTTTAATATTCTTATAGAATGTGGTGATGGGCTTATAAACCAATTCACTGGAAATCCAGGAAAATCTAGAAAAGACATAAGGAAACAATTTTTTTCTCCTGAGTAATCCTCTGAAAGAGGTAAACTTCACAACATCTTGATTTCAGACTTACAGCCTCCTTCTGGGAGTTATGCAACAATTTTCAGGTCATTCCATTGCTGAGGGAAGTCACAGCAGAAACTCAGGGCAGAATGCCGAAGGCAAGAAGCAAAGCAGATGCCGTAGAGGGATGTTGCTTCCTGGCTTGTTCTCCATGACTTTCTCAGCCCCCTTTGTCACTCCACGTCATTTCTACTCCTTGATAGCCCGTCTGCTTTCATGTCCCAGCTATCCCATTACCTCTTCTTCTCTCTTATGCCTTTTCTAAGGTTGCTTCCTCCCCTCCCATGGTTCTTTTCTATTTCTCTCTCTCTCTCTCTCTCTCTCTCTCTCTCTCTCACACACACACACACACACAGAGACAGACAGACACATGTTGTGTATGAGAGAAAGCATGCACTATTTTTCCATTTATTTAGTTTTTATTATTTTTAGACAATATATACTTTTTTTGTCTTTTGCAAAGTAATTTATTGGAAAAGCCACATTTTACAGTGTTATCAGGGGACAAATGTTACTCCCAATTTGCCTTTCAATATTGACAACAATATTGACAATAATCAACCAGTAACAATGTGTGTATAAAAGCCTGCCAAGGAGCTGAATAGCAACACTCTCGGTAGAGGTATGGGTGGGGTCACAAGTTCGTGGTCAATCTGGGTTACATAGGTAAGTGGGTCTCTTTAGTTTCAAGCTAGCCTGGTCTACATCGTGAGTTCCGGGACAGCCAGAGATACATAGAGTCTCAAACAAACACCAGTGGGGGGCCATAGTGAAACCCATTTGTCCTCAGACCTTCAGGAGATGAGACAATCCTAAGTGCTTCCATGGTACAGGAAGCATGGACCAGGGGTAACCTAGCAACTGTCTCTCTAGGAAAAGACCTCAAGCCCAATTTTTTTTTTTTTTTTGATTTTCGAGACAGGGTTTCTCCGTAGCTTTTTGGTTCCTGTCCTGGAACTAGCTCTTGTAGACCAGGCTGGCCTCGAACTCACAGAGATCCGCCTGCCTCTGCCTCTCTTTCTAGTGGATTTTCACGTGCCGCATCAGCGTCCCCTTCTGTTGAAATGCCGCGTTGCAATCCATGCACTTGTAGGGTCTTGCGTCGCTGTGGATGTCCATATGGACCTTGAGGTTGCCCTTGTGGTTGAAGCGTTTTCCACAGCTCTCACACATTTACGGCATCTCCTTCGTGTAGGTCCTGATGTGATCCAGCAGGGAGGACTCATGGGTAAACACCTTGTTGCAGATGCTACACCCGTAAGGCTTTTCGCCCGTGTGGATGCGCTGGTGAACTCGGAGGTCTGAGGACTGCAGAAATCCCTTTTCACACAAGTGGCACCGAAAGGGTCTCTCTCCTGTGTGGGACCTCTGGCGGATGATAAACTGAGACTTGTAACGAAAAGTCTTGTTGCATTGATGGCACCCAAACGGAACCCAGCCAGCGAGGTGAACCATCGACTGTTCAGGCCATAGGGTAGTGACTGCTAACTGCCCATCTTCTGTATTGCCCACACAGGAGGCCGTTCCTTGGGGAGTGGGCAAGCTGTCTGCACTGGAGCTGCTAAGCCTCTGAAGACCCGTATTCACAGCTGTATCCCTGTTTGCTAGAATACGGGTGACCGGTGTGGCTGCATCCATGTTTGTGTCTCCCCGGAGCATCACTGAGGCAGCTTCTGCTTGGAGAGGATCTAGTGGGAGGGATTCCACATACAACACCTACAACCTGAGAGCCCTTGGGCTGGAGAGATGGCTCAGTGGTTAAGAGCACTGCTTGTTCTTCCAGGGGTCCTGAGTGTTCAATTCCCAGCAACCACATGGTGGCTCACAGCCATCTGTAGTGAGAGCTGGTGCCCTCTTATGGCCTCATACTCACCAGGATCCTACATCGGCTGAGGATCCTGAGGTAAAAACAGGTCATTCCAGTCCTGTACCAAGTCACTCCCCTGGCTCCACTCAGGTCTCAGGTAGTCTGGCTCTCTGCTCCCAGGAACCCTCTCCAGAAAAACTTCCTCTTCCTGGCTAATGCACGACTCAGTCCTTGGCAGGTTCTGTGACCCCGGACTAGCCTCGTCACCGCTGAGACTATCATCCGACAATACCACCATGTTCTCACCCCAGTCATCCGCCTTGACTTTGGCCATTTCCAAACCGGAACCACGTAGAAAGGACATCTGTCCTTGGGAGATGACAGACTGACTGGTGGACGGCTCTTCAATATCCAGCAGGTACTGCAACTCTGGGTGAGCCTGGCCTCTGTTGAGGGGCTCCTCGCTCTCTGATGGGTACTCTGCAGACCATCTCACGTCACCCCATCCATTCTTCATGTCTGCAGCATTCTCAGTACCGGGATGCCGAAAGAGGTACATTTGTCCTTGGGAGTGGATTATGGACCATTGGCGCGGTTTCCCGCCGCTCCTCAGTAGTTTCTCCAGTTCTTTGCAGCTCTTCACTCCGTTCTCTATCACTATGGCCTGCAGCTCTGGCCCCACAGAGATCATAAACTTCTCCAGATCCAGGAGGTCCAGGATATCCTCCTTGCTATGCAGGTCCGGTCTCAACCACATAAAGCATAGCTCAGACATCCGCTTCAGATCCTGGATGGGATCGGACCCCTCTGAGGGACTAAACTCTCTGAATTTTAGGTGCCAATACTTGGAGTTGTAGTCTTGCTTTTCCGCATTTGTTTCCTGGGATACTAGTGATGGCATCTCTTCTGATTGGAGGCTGTCTGGTGGTACGCTTGCAGCCATGTCTGTGATTCCTGTCTAAACTGACCTACTCCTTCAGCCACAGCCAATAAGACCAGTGTTGGTCCCGAAGCCCCTGGTGCTGTCTTCGCTTCCACAGTCTCGATTTTTGCAAGCTCTTTCTGCAAAGCCAATATATACTTTTATATCTAGCTCAATCTAGCTTCAAGCTCATGGCTGATCTTTGGCCTCATGCTCTCTTGATGGGATTACAGATCTGAGACACTTTGTCTGGTTTCTCTCTCTCTCTCTCTCTCTCTCTCTCTCTCTCTCTCTCTTTAGAATTTTTAAAAATGTTTTATTTATTTATTTTTTTTTAAATTTTTTATTTATTAAAGATTTCCGTCTCTTCCCCACCACCGCCTCTCCTTCCCTCCACCACAGGTCCCTCTCTCTCCACTCCTCCTGTCTCTCCACCTTCCTTCCACAGAATCTCCAATCCATTCCTCAGAAAGGGTAAGAACTCCCACCGGGAGTCAACAAAGTCTGGCAGAACAAGCTGAGGCAGGACCAAACAGGACCCTTCTTCCCTGTATTGAGGTTGAGCAAGGTATCCCTCCATAAGGAAATCAGGAACAAGACAAGGCTGTCCACTCTCTATCTATCTATTCAATATAGTACTTAAAGTTGTAGCTAGAGCAATAAGACAACAAAAGAAGATCAAATTGGAAAGCAAGAAGTCAAACTTTCACTATTTGCAAATGATATGATAGTGTATATAAGTGACCCCAATAATTTTACCAGGGGATTCCTTACTTATTTTTCAATCAACAAAAAGCTTTATCACCTACCCCAAAGCTCAGGGAATATCATTCTCTCTTAGAGAACAGAAAGAATGAAGGAACCAGAGGATGGGGAGGTGGGTACCAAAAGATGTCTTCTGAGCTGCTGTACTCACAAACTCACACATTTGTGGTTATATGCATAAGACCTGCACAAGATTAGGGCTTCCAATACTTCATCACGAACAGGAGTGGGCTCATGAGATCCTTATGACTCCCTGAAAGATTATTGACAGTTGACCGTTTCTGAGTAGGGGTTCTCATTTTCTTTAGTGGCATAACCACTGATAAGTTGCCCATTTTGTAGTGAATAACTGCTCATCCATATTGGGGCTAGAAACTCTAAATGCAGTGAGCCATTCATGAGAAACAGACATAAAATGGGAGAGAGACTTGGTAAGAATAAGGGTTCTGCAGGAGGTAGTGGGATGAAAAATGATTGACAGTCATTATATAAATGTGTGGACCTTTCAAACAAACAAAAAAATACCCAACATCCATTTTGTTGGGTCCCATTTTCCCTTGTTCAGCACCAGCATCCTTCAGGCTGCCTCTTAGGAAATCCTAAAAAGAGTTCTGGCTAGCAATCCCATGATCGCATTGCAGAATTTTGCTTATCCCCCCCCGCCTTTTGTTGATAAGGTCTCACTATATATCCTTGGATTTTCTGGAACTCACTATGTAGACCAGGCTGGTCTTGAACTTACACAGATCTACTGCCTCTTTCTCTGGATCGCTGGGACTGAAGGCACACACTACCACTTTCAGTCTTATCCCACTAAGCAAAACTGCTAAGTTCTGAGCAGACTATCATCCCAACAAGGGCAGGGGCAGCATTGTTCTCTTTCAATTTAGTATCATCTCAGTGTATGGCAGGATCCAGAAATTCTAATTGGCTTTTTGGTTTACTACTAAGCACCATTCATAACACACTGAACCACACTGATTATATAGAGACCCTGCTGTTATTTGCTATTTTCTTTGACAGGAGGCACGACATTCTAGAAGTGCCTCCCTCACACACTCATCAAAGGATTCTTTGAACTTAACCCAAGAAGCCTGTTTGTAACAGACCTGCTGAGAAGAGAACGGCACTTGGTGGAGAGCTTTCTTTCAGCTGTGACGATCTCTGAAGAGCTCCTCTGTTCTTCTTCTCCCCCAACAGGATTCCTCATCTCAAACAGTCTTTGAACAGCCATCAAAACCCTACATTTTTCTCAGTTTCATATATATATATATATATGATGTCAACCATTCAGCACTTCAAGTTTTCAGTCCCTGGCATCATGGTTTATTGATTTGGATCTTTTGTCAGAAAGTGCCAGGATGGCGGTTTAATTTTGTGCATAGAAAATACTCTTGCTTTTTCGCAACGGGTTTGCCGTCAGAACGCAGGTGTTGTGAAAACCACCGCTAATTCAAAGCCAAAATGGGAAAGGAAAAGACTAACATCAACATCGTCGTCATTGGACACGTCGATTCCGGCAAGTCCACTACAACCGGCCACCTGATCTACAAGTGTGGTGGAATCGACAAACGAACCATCGAGAAGTTTGAGAAGGAGGTTGCCGAGATGGGAAAAGGCTCCTTAAAGTATGCCTGGGTCTTGGACAAACTGAAAGCTGAGCGTGAGCGTGGTATCACTATTGACATCTCCCTGTGGAAGTTTGAGACCAGCAAGTACTATGTTACTATCATTGATGCCCCAGGACACAGAGACTTCATCAAAAACATGATTACAGGCACATCACAGGCTGACTGTGCTGTCCTGATTGTTGCTGCTGGTGTCGGTGAATTCGAAGCTGGTATTTCCAAGAATGGGCAGACCCGTGAGCATGCACTTCTGGCTTACACCCTGGGTGTGAAACAGCTAATTGTTGGTGTCAACAAAATGGATTCCACCGAGCCACCCTACAGCCAGAAGAGATACGAGGAAATTGTTAAGGAAGTCAGCACCTACATTAAGAAAATTGGCTACAACCCTGACACAGTAGCATTTGTGCCAATTTCTGGTTGGAATGGTGACAACATGCTGGAGCCAAGTGCTAATATGCCTTGGTTCAAGGGATGGAAAATCACTCGCAAAGACGGTAGTTCCAGTGGGACCACCTTGTTGGAAGCTTTGGATTGTATCCTGCCACCAACTCGTCCAACTGACAAGCCTCTGCGACTGCCCCTCCAGGATGTCTATAAAATTGGTGGTATTGGGACTGTCCCTGTGGGCCGAGTGGAGACCGGTGTTTTAAAACCTGGCATGGTGGTGACCTTTGCTCCAGTCAATGTGACAACAGAAGTAAAGTCTGTTGAAATGCACCATGAAGCTTTGAGTGAAGCTCTTCCTGGGGACAACGTGGGCTTCAATGTGAAGAACGTGTCTGTCAAAGATGTTAGACGTGGCAACGTTGCTGGTGACAGCAAAAATGACCCACCAATGGAAGCTGCTGGCTTCACTGCTCAGGTGATTATCCTGAACCACCCAGGCCAAATTAGTGCCGGCTATGCTCCTGTACTAGATTGTCACACAGCTCACATAGCATGCAAGTTTGCTGAGCTTAAAGAAAAGATTGATCGTCGTTCAGGCAAGAAGCTGGAAGATGGCCCGAAATTCTTGAAATCTGGTGATGCAGCCATTGTTGATATGGTTCCCGGCAAGCCCATGTGTGTTGAGAGCTTCTCTGACTATCCTCCACTGGGTCGTTTTGCTGTTCGTGACATGAGGCAGACAGTTGCTGTGGGTGTCATCAAAGCTGTGGACAAGAAGGCTGCTGGAGCTGGCAAGGTCACCAAGTCTGCCCAGAAAGCTCAGAAGGCTAAATGAATATTATCCCTAACACCTGCCACCCCAGTCTTAATCAGTGGTGGAAGAACGGTCTCAGAACTGTTTGTCTCAATTGGCCATTTAAGTTTAATAGTGAAAGACTGGTTAATGATAACAATGCATTGTAAAACCTTCAGAAGGAAAGGAGAATGTTTTGTGGACCATTTTTTTTTTGTGTGTGGCAGTTTTAAGTTATTAGTTTTCAAAATCAGTACTTTTTAATGGAAACAACTTGACCAAAAATCTGTCACAGAATTTTGAGACCCATTAAAGCAAGTTTAATGAGAAAAAAAAAAAAAAGAAAATACTCTTGCTTGCTAGGGAACTAGTTTAGTGAAAAGCAGGTCCAGGTACCTCAAACTCATCCAGGATGGTTATAGATTCAGATGTTAATAAATCCAGCTTTCCTCATTAATAACAGACTCCTCAAATTAAGGGAAAATTTTTACAGGAAAGAAAGTGTTATTCTTTGATAAAAAGCAGTCCTTCATTTTCCTAGAGTGTTCCAGGTATTTCTTGAAAGGAATACCACATTTTCTTCCATGCTGCCTCTCTATCCATGCAATTATATGGCAGGAGGGAGCTTGATACTAAATACCCATGCATTAGGAACCCGTTAAATTCAAAGTGGACCCTTAAAATGGCAGTGCTGATGACAGTGTCCTAAGATGAAGGCTTGGGCCTGATACCGGAAGGTTTCTGGCTGGATAAACAGAGTTCTTGTTTGGTGAACAGAAAACTGAACTCAGCATTTCTCAGAGATCTTCTAAGGTTGGTTTCTGTTTACCAAGAACCACTACTTCTCTTGTGGGAAGGCATCTAGTTCCTTATTTATCCTAACAGCTTCCTTCAGTTTAAAGATCCATGCCTGCTGATTTTCATGTAAAATTTACCTGCTTTCCTGCCAAATTGATGCTCTCTATCCTCAGAGACAGCCCAGTAGTTTGATTCAAGTAAACTTTTCTTTCGACCCACAGAGTGGTCTGGTTTGGTGGTTTTAGTGCATCCGCACTTACAGAATGAAGCAGATAGATAAATGCTTCTCAACCTGTAAGTCACAATCACTTTGAGGGTTGAACAACACTTTTCTTTTGCCGGGGTTGCATATCACATATATCAGATATTTACGCTATGATTGATAAAAGCAGAAAAATTGAAGTTATGAAACAGCAACAAAAATAATTTTGTGGTTGAGGTCACCACAACATGAGGAACTGTATTAAAGGGACACAGCGTTAGGAAGGCTGAGAACCACTGAGACAGACACAGGAAGTGGAAAGTGAAGACCCTTACACATAGAAAATAGTGTTGTTTTCCCTATTGCCATTCTTTGGCTCTAACTCCCATCTATCACCTGGCTCTATCTGTTGGGTTAGCCTACTGTATTCTCCTTTCTAATTTGCCATGGCTCATCAAGGTCCAACACCTGCCCTCACTGAGGTCAGTTCACAGCAACAGAACCTTGACAAAGACAGAAGTATTGTCTTGTTTGAATAGCTGTGGCCTTGTAGGAAGAGGTTTGTCTCTGTGTGGGCGTGGAGGTTTTAAAAACTCTTGCCAGGTCCAGGCTTTCTCTTCACCTTTAATTATCAGATCAGATGTAAGCTCTCATTCTAGCTCCAGCACCATGCCTGGCTGCCTGATGAAATATTCCCATGTTTTGATCATGGACTAGCACTCAAACTGTAAACAACGCACCAATTAAATCCATTCTTATAAGTTTTCTGTACCATTCTGTACCATGGTGTTTCATCATAGCAATAGTAGAGTAACTGTGACATAGGTCAATCTAAAGGATGCAGTTTCTCAATTGTGGTTTCCACTTTCCAAGTGTGTCAAGTTGACAGCCAAGATTAGACAGCTTAGTAACTAAAATCTAGGGTATATGGTTTTTTTTTTTTTTGTGACATAGCTTTCTGGCTAATATCCTCTATAAGAACTAAAATGGAGGGTTTTCATATCCTTAATATTTCATACTCTATAGATACACTTCTGTATACCTGGGTAGAAGCCTCACAGCTACTCTGGGCTGGATAATGCATGTCTGATATTAGAAAAATCCAAGGAACCATACGGGTTATCTCAGAGTCTTCCTGTTTGGCTGGGGGCTTTACCCCAGCTCCTGGCATAAGCTCCCTTCCTTGGGAGTTGCCTCAGTCCAAACTCGACCTCTGAGAAAGCCCGCCAAATGGTGACCCCAACCCCAGAAAGGGTAAGGAAAGCCTGCCAAATGGTAACCCCTCCCCAGGGAATGTTGAGACCACTCCCACAAGCTATTTAAACTGCCCCCCCCCCAAATGAACACACAGTCTCTGTGTTTCATGTGGTCTCACCGTCTTTCCCTTTCCCTCTCCATGTTTTATTGGGGGATCACCTGGGAGCATTCCATTAAACATGGACATCTTTTGGTGTGATTTGGTCTGATTCGGATTATTTGTGTCTGTGGAGAAATTTGGTGTCCTTAAGAAAATACTTAACATTTGGAGATTAACATGTGGGAGAGGAGGCGGCTGTTTTTCCACCATCCCAGAGGCACGTGTCGCGAAACACCCTTGTCATGCATGCTCTAGACCAGGCTAAAATTGGCTTCGTCTTGGTGCATACCCCTTTTTAGTACATGCCACTAGGGCCCATTTGCATTTATTTTTGTCGATTTCAGGCTTTCCCACGGGAGTCATGATCATGCCAGATGCCTAATTCAAGTGTTGAGCCAGGCATCGCTGAGGTGGGACTAAGTGGCTAAGTCTGCCACTCATTTCTCATGACTCACACCCCACCCCACCCCCATTTTTGACTGAAGAGCCCTGTCCCAGTGGATGCATTGTGACAGGCTTGAGTCCCAAGATTTGTCATAGACTACTAAATGGGACTCCTGTAATTTAAAGCCAGATCCTCAAATGCCCTTGGGCAGCTTTTTACAAAAATCCTTTTTAAGTTGGGGCTAACATCTAACATAAAAACAAATAAGGCTCCAAAAATCCATGGTTTCTAGATGTGTGCTCCTGCCCCCACTTCTCCCTACTTCTGCTCCCCTCCCTACATCTCTAGTTGCTTGTCTCTCACTGTTTGTTCTCTACAATGGATCTGGATCCCTCTTCCCTCCCCTTTTCCTCTAAAATTCTATAGGTGTTCCTTATTTGTTTTTGTTCCCTCTTGCAGCATCTGCTAATCTAGTCCTTAATGGGACCACCTCTGGGCTTCCCTGGTTTCTGCCACTTGCTTACATCAGGATTTTTAAGTTGGCCATCTGACACAGGTTCCTAAAGAGGTTTTATTTGTCTGTCTGTTAAAATAATGTGGCCACAGTATGCTTGCTTTATGTCTCTGTATGTGTGTTTTATTTTACAATATGCTTGTTTTATTTCTTTGTATGTATGTGTGCATGTTTTAAGATCTGTAAGGCTTATAACTTTAGATTACAACAGCTCTGGAAAAATACAAACACGTGGGTAATCTCCATTTTGACCCTACCACCGTCCTGAGTTAGAGTACCCATGTATGCTTTGACTTAATAAAATATTCCTTCTAATCTTCTTACATTTACTAACATTGGTAAGCTGTAACTAATTTGCTGAAATACATCTCTAAATTTAATTTATATGTCTAGTTTAAATATGTAATGGTACCCAATTCTCAAGTGCCTTTACAGATCTGAGAGTGTGACATTTAACCAAAGAAGTGGTGTGGGAGAATTGTCTGTATTCTGTCAATCATGTTTTAAATAAATGCTGATTGGCCAGGCAGGAAGTATAAGTGGGAAAACCAAACAGGAAGCAGAAATGATGCAATGAGAACAGGAGAATTCTGGGAACGAGAAAGTTTATTTCTCCCAGTCCTGTACAGACCACTAAGGAAGCAGGATGTGACCTACCAGCTGAAATAGGTACAGAGTCATATGGCAAAAATACATCAGAATAATGGGTAAATATAAGCTACAAGAGCTAATAAGTAGCCTGAGCTAATGGGACAATCAGCTTTATAACTTATAGAGATCTCTGTGTGATTTTCTTTGGAGCTTGCTGGCTGTGGGATAAAGGGGAGAGGGGGACAGAAACCCCAACAAGCAGGCCCCGTTCATGTGACAGTGTCCTTAAGAAAATACTTAACACTTGCGACTCAACATTTACTGCTGTTTAATTACGTGCATCCTTGAAAAGCTGACAGACTACTTCCTGTTCCCCATAAGTTAAGATGTGGGAATCTCAGCTTCTTCCCCAGCACCCTGTCTGCCTGTGTGCTACCATGTACCACCATGAAGCTAATGGACTAAAGTGAAACTACAAGCTACTTAACTAAATGTTTTCCTTTGTAAGAGTTGTTGTGTTCATGCTATCTCTTCACAGCAACAGAAACCCTAAGACAACAGGTGTATGTGTGCATATGACACACACACATACATATACACATGTTACACACATATATGCATACACACAGTAATTAACATGTGTTCAATCCAGTTTTATGGGAATCCTGAAAATAAGAGAAAATGTGATTCTGCTGAATGGCTTTTGAGGACACAATGAAAGGACAGTCACCTATAACCAGAGAGCTGTGCCTTGGAGGAAGGACACCTTGTTATCAACTTCATCTTGAACTTCTAGCTTTTAGAATTTAAAAGAGAAATGTCTGTCATTAACATTGAGCAGTATGTGCCTTTAATTTTGCAGCACTACTCAGACAGAAAGCAGAGCTGAGGATTCTTTATGTGTTTACTCATGAGACACACAAGTGAAATGAGGTATTCCTTGAGACCTCAAATTTATTACCACTTTAGTTTACAGAAATAAAACAAATAGTTCTAGCTTCTTCTTGAATCATCCCTTCTCTGAGGAAGAAGAATTTTGGTGAACAGGCTTTTTCTGTATTACTTTACTTTGAACCTATAGGAAAAAATTTGTATCTACAGTGAATAGAATAACTAATTCTGATGGCAGTTGGCAATATGTTTAAAAAATGTGAAAAAGATACCAGTGTCTATGTGGAATTTAAGGACATATTTACTAAAGTGGATCTTTACCACTTTAATTTGATTTAATTAGTTTCTAGTCAACCCCTCTCTGCTTGAAAGGTTTGCAAATTGCAACGTCTCTAGTAGTCTCAGTAGATTCTACCTGAATGCTCTGTAGGTAAATGAAGACTTCACTATCATCTCAAATTCTGGAGTTCCTGAGCATGAATTTGCAGGATTTTCAACTATCTCACTTAATGATTCAGTTTGGAAATTGTGTATGATTTTACTAGAAATGTAGCAGAGGGGAGCCACTCTACTGTTATGTGGAGGGCACAGAGAATTCAAAATATTGAACTTCATCCTACTCTCTTTCTGCTTGTTAATCACAGAGTCTGAGCATGTTGAAGGCATTCTTAGAAATGTGCGTTTGAGTTGGTGCTCTAATTTCTGAAGTGGCTTTGAAATGGAATTGTAGCAGGAAGCATCTTTCTTTGATTAGTTCCCACTCGATTCTGGGACAAGATGAACACAATCAAGAAAGAAAAATTTGGAGCTCACAGCACTATTCATAAATAAGATAGCTACCCATCTATGATGTCTAATATTCTTGTCTGCTTGACTAGGTTTAGAATAATCTAGGAACACACCACCAGGAATGTCTGTGAGAGTCTTTCCAGAGAGGTGTGACTGAGGAGGTGTGGTAGTTTGAATGTAACTATAATCTAATAATCTATAACCCCCATAATCTAACAAGAGTTATTAGGCATTATTAAGATATTAGTATAAGAGGTCTCTTTTTTTGTGTGTGTTGCTTTCATTGGTTAATTAATAAATAAACTGCTTGGCCTGATAAGGCAGAACTTAGGTAGGTGGAGAAGACAGAACTGAATTCTGGGAGGAAGAAAGCAGAGTCAGAGAGACACCATGGACCCGCCAGAGACAGACGTGCTGACTCTTTCTTTGTAGGCCACTGCCACATGGTGATGCAGATTAATAGAAATGAGTTAAATCAAGATGTGAGAGTAGGTCAATAAGAGGCTAGGGATAATGGGCTAAACAATAATTTATTTAATACAGTTTCTGTGTGATTATTTTGGGTGTAAGCTAGCCAGATGGCCAGGAAAAACAAAGGGCCACCCTCCTTGTATAACAATATCCGGCTTTGTTGCATTGGGTATGGTCTTGTTGGAGGAAGTCTGTCACTGTGGGAGTGAGATTTAAGATTTTCTTGGTCAGGATACAACCCAGTGTTGGAGGAGATGGCCGCTTGTTCATCCTGGCCGCCTGGCTGCCCAGCTCCAAAATAATCACACAGTAATAGTATTAATTAAATCACTGCTTAGCCCATTAGCTCTAACTTCTTATTGGCTAACTCTTACATATTAATTTAACCCATTTCCATGAATCTGTGTATCACCATGAGGTCATAACCTAACAGCAAAGTTTCAGCATGTCAATCTTTAGCGGCAGATCCATGGCATCCCCCTGACTTCCCCCTTCTTTCTCCCAGGATTGAGTCCAGTCCTCCCTCCCTCCCTAAGTTCTGCCCTATCAACAGGCCAAGGCAGTTTCTTTATTCATTAATTGTAATCATAGCACACAGAGGGGACTCCCACATAATGTCCCCTTTTCTGTTTAAATAAAAAAAAAGGTTTTAACTTTAACATAGTAAAATTAGATGTAGCAAAACAGGTATCAATCAAGAATTACAGTTACAATATTTCTATTTACTTTATCTTTTATTACTTATTCATTATCTTTTATTATTATAACTCAGGAAAACTATAAATATATATCTATTCATCAACTCCATCAAAGACTCCAGAAGGATACATTACCTAAGTAAATAGGAAGTGCATTGTAAGCAACTTCTAAAACTCTAGAATTGACAGAGACATCTTGCTGCCTGGACAGCTACCCAAAGTTCTTCTGTACCATTGGGGCATCCATCTTAAGTCTACAGGCCTATAGTATCCAAAAGACTTTTCCATGAAGCAAGAAATTTCAGACAGTTCAGTCACCTTCTTTTGTATCCTGTAGAATGTCTCGCAGACTCTTTCATGAAGCAAGAACCCTGAAGGATCTTCTCACCTTTAGGCAAGTTCAGCAGTCATTTCTCTGCAAGTCTTACATGTCCAGTGAAGCAGTCCAGGCAAGAGCAGTTTCTTGCACAAATGGCTAACCAACTCCATAAGGAGTCTCTTTGATGCCTATCTGTAGTGAGGAGGTGAGCAGGCCTTCTTTTTATCCTGCCTGGTTCCCGCATGGCTAGCTTTACACCCGAAATAACAACACACAAATTGTATTCATTAGAATACTGCCTGGCCCATAAGGTCTAGCCTCTTGCTGGCTAATGCTCACATCTTGATTAACACATTTCTAATAATGTGTGTAGCACCATGAGGTAGTGGCTTACCGGAATAGAATCAGCATGTCTGACCTGGCGGCTGGCTCCATCGCATCTGACCAGAGAGGAGAGGCATGGCAATTGCCTCACTTCCTCCCAGCATTCTGTTCTGTTTACTCTGCCTACCTAATTTTCTTTTTCTTAACCTACCTAATTTTCTGTCCTATCAAAGGGCCAAGGCAGTTTCTTTATTAACCAATGAAAGTAGAAGGCATACCTACATCATTTTCCCTTTTTCTGTTTAAACAAAAAAGAAAGGCTTTCAGTTTAACATAGTAAAATTACACAAAACAAAAACAGTTATCAAGCAATAATTATAGTTATAATATTTATATATATTTTATCTTTTATCATAACAATGGAAAACTATAACTATCTATCTATTCTTCAACTCCATCAAAGACTCCAGAAGGATATAATATTACCTAAGTAAATGAGAAGTAAGCAACTTACAAAACTCTAGAAATCAAAGAGACATCTCATTGCCTGGACAGTCACCCAAAGTTTCTCTGTACTGTTGGGGCATCCATCTTTGGCCTACAGGCCCATAGTTTCCAGCAGACATTTCCATGAAGCAGGAAATTTCAAAGGCATTTCAGTCACTATATGCTGTACCCTGCAGAATGTCTCACAGACTTTTTCATGAATCAGGAACCCCGAAAGATCATCTCACCTTTAGGCAAGTTCAGCAGTCTTCTCTCTGAGGTTTCTCTGTGTCCATTTTATGCAATAGTCCAGGCAAGAGCAGTTTCTTGCCCAAATGGCTATCAAACTCCATAAGGAGCCTCTTCAATGCCCATCTTCCTTTTGAAGTAGACTGGTGCTGCCAGGAGCAGACATGTCTCGTTGTCATGAAAAGCCCTAAGTTATTAAAACATTAAAAGCCATATTCTGTAGTCTTTGAAAGATATGAAGAATGCTTATCTGAAATATATCTATGTACTTCTAGAAAATCTAACTAACATGACTACAAGCTTGACTATTATTGATGATTATCCATTAACAACATATATATATATACATGTATATGTGTATATATATTACATTTAAAAAATGAACTACACAATCACAATACCTTAATCAATATTAGAAATACACATATACATATAACAAAATTGACCTTAAAATCCATACCAATGCAAATTATTTATATCTATATCATATCCCCCTTTAAATGTAAAAGAACATTTATAAACAATATTTGGGAACATGGATGCAGTTTTTTCTCTCCAAACTGCTTCCTGCTGTATAGCGGCGCTGTTATTCAGGTCTTTCGTGGTATAACTTGTGTGCTAGATTCATCTCAGTCAGCAGTTGAGTGAAGTAATTTTTTGAGGGTGTTCACAGTAACCTTTCAGGAGGGCATGGTCCATCTTACCATATTGGGACAGAAGCAATCCACAGGGTCTTATCTTCTGTGAAAACAAAAGGACTTTTCCAAAGCATCATAACCTTAGATCCAAATTTTGAAGTCAAGGTGCTTTCAAAATATCTATCTTTGATTAGTTCAGCAGCACTTATAAACAAATATCTTTTAGCAGCTGTTGTTCCTTCCTCAGCATTAAAACAATTCAAAGAGAGCATAATAGCATACAGCATCAAGATTCTCTGTATTTTCCATCTTTGTGTGGCTTTATTTTAACCTCTATTTCATTTATTTTTACTTTTCTTTTTTTGATACAGG
The DNA here is from genome assembly GCA_963919715.1 of Microtus obscurus. Taxonomy (NCBI): domain Eukaryota; kingdom Metazoa; phylum Chordata; class Mammalia; order Rodentia; family Cricetidae; genus Microtus; species Microtus obscurus. The sequence goes on from CAWTZC010000312.1 coordinate 129,070, forward strand.
TTCTCTGTATATCTTTGTCCTAGAATAACTCTGTAGACCAGGCTGTCCTTGAACTCACAGAGATCTGTCTGTCTCTGCATCCCAGGCACTGGGATTAAAAGCGTGTGCTACCACACCTTGAAGTCACTGAGGTCAATCTACCTCTGCCCCTTGAAGTCTCAGAGGTCAATTTACCTCTGCCTCCCAAGTGTTGGGATTAAAGGTGTGTATTACCACACCCAACTACTCTCTTTCTTTCTTTACTTTAAAAACTTTAACTTTTTTCTTTCAAACCAGCACATATTTTTAAGCACACTGTAATCCATTTAGAGGGTTTTTAAAATCTCTCTTTACTGTATATCTTTCTTTTTCTGACTACATGAGTCTTTAAGGAGAGGGTTAAAGACGTGGCTTTGATGTCTGGATATAGACCATTTCTTAGCTTTCCAGCCTCATGGTGGAGGTACCGGCTGTAGCCATTTTTCTTGCCACAACTCTATGATGTCTCAAGGTCCCTGCCAGCAAGCAAGCTGCAGGATTCTGCTCACAGACCACACTCAGTTGGACTGCCTGCCTGAAAGAGTCAGAGTTTGCCCTGGCAGGATGGCCCAGAAAGCTGGCATTTTAAAATGGCAAAGCTTTTTTCCTGCTACAGCTGAAAACTGAAAAGCGTGTGTTCAGCTTTTCATCAACACCATTTAAGTGTTTAGTGGCAGGACCTCTTAAAAGAGCTACAGGATTTTGCATCTAAAGCTGAGTCAGAAAGCCTTTCTTAGATGAGAATGCTTGCTTGCCTCTAGCAAGCAGAGCAGACCTGAGAAATTGCTGCTACCAAGAAAACATGCTTTATTCTATTCTTTCCCAAGCTTTCTCAGGCTTTCTGTGGATTCAGTTATCCACATCTGGGTGCCATTTGTAGTGAGGCAGTGAGCAGACCTGCTTTTCATCGTTCCTGGCTCCTGCATGGCTAGCTTTGCACCCAAAATCACAACACACAAATTGTATTCATTTAAATACTGCCTGGCCCATTAGCTCTAGCCTCTGACTGGCTAATTCTCACATCTTGATTAACCCATTTCTAATAATGTGTGTAGCACCACGAGGTGGTGGCTTACCGGAAAAGATTCAGCATGTCTGACCTGGCTGCTGGCTCCATCACGTCTGACCAGAGAGGAGAGGCATGGCGATTGCCTCAATTCCTCCCAGCATTCTGTTCTGTTTACTCTGCCTACCTAATTTTCTGTCCTATCAAAGGGCCAAGATCATTTCTTTATTAACCAATGAAAGTAGAAGGTCAACCTACATCACCTATCTTCCTCTTTAAGTAGCTTGTTCCTGTCAGGAGCAGATGTGTCTCATTGCCATGAAAAGTCCAAAGTTATTAAAACATTTTTAATGCTATATTCTGAAGATCTCTGAAAGATTTGAAGAATATCTAACTGAAATATATCTCTATATGTCTATAAAAACTAACTAACATGACTACAATCCTGACTCTTACAGATGACTATCTATTAACCTATATTTCTTAATTATATATTACACTTTAAAATGAATCACACAAATACAATATCTTAATCAAGAGCACAATTATACATATAACAAAATTGACCTTAAATTTTTATCAATAAACCAAGATTCATACCAATGCAAATTATTTATCTATAACATCAATCCTTTATATATAAACAAACATTTATAAACAATATTTGGGAATATGAGCTTAGCTCTGTTCATACTGCTTTCTGTTGTTTTGGAGGGCACTGTTCCTCATCTTTCATGGTGTACCCTGTGTGCTAGGTTCATTTGAGTCAGCAGTTGTGCAAAGTAATTTTTAGGCGGTATTTATGGCAACTTTTTAGGGGGTTGTGGTCTATCAAACCATATTGGTCTGGAAGCAATCTACAGGTTCTCATCTTCTCTGAAACAAAAGGAGAACCTCTTTTCTAAAGCAACATATCCTTAGACCCAAATTTGTAAATCATGATACCTTTATAATATACATTCTGGTTTAGTTTTGCAGCCTATATTAAAACATCTCTCTGTATTTCGCTCATTTACATTAAAATATCATAGATAACACAATAATATGTATAATCAAGACTCTGTATATTCTCTATCTTTACATGGCTTATTTTTCTTTGCTCCTTCTAATCTATGAGTCTCTGTACTCTGTTTCTTTACAGACTTTGTTTTATAGTTTAAAAACCATTTACTTCATTTTATAATTGTTTATATTATTTTTATTCTTTCTTCCAAGGGTATGTATATTTATTCAACAATATGACTCATCTGGATTTGTCTTTATTGCATATCTGTAATTATTTTGTGATTAGAATCATTTCTTAAAATGCTAAGCATGTTGGACTCAGTGGCCCTGGCTACTGTCTCTGCCTCTCTCAAGCTTTAAATATGGTGGAGGTAGTTCCCCCTCACTGCTAGGACTGCTGGGTAGGAGCCATCCTCATCATGCAAACTCTGGGCAGCAACCTGCAGGATATACATTCTTTTTTTCTGAGTAAAAGTTAAATCCACCATGCAGTGTGGCCTGGAAATATCTCTGTTTATGGTGGCAGGAATCCGCCAGGCTCTTTTGCTCGTGCATGCCTCACAGCCCTGATCCCATTGCCTGCCCAAGCAAGGTGCACTAAGCTGGTTCCAGCTACTTTCCTGCTGACTCTGAGTGGGCACACAAAAACCCAGGCCCATAAATGGCATTCAAATGCTCCATAGCCGGAGTTTGAGCTGGCAGCATTGCCCAGAAAGTTGCCTTTTTAAAAAGGTGTGGCTTTTTTCCTGCTATGGCTGAAGCAGGAAAACCTCTCTTAGAGGTGCTGTGTCACACTGCCAGCAAACAGCAGGAAGCTGGGTTAAACTCTGTAATTTGTGTCTAGAATTAAGCTCTCTCAGGTTTTTAAGTGGATTTAGTCCACCACATTTGCACCAATTTGTTGGAAGAGAGGGTTGCTTGTTTATCCCCACCACCCGGCTGCCCAGCCCCAAAATAATCACACAGAAACTGTGTTAATTAAATCACTGTTTGGCCCATTGGCTCTAACTTCTTATTGGCTAACTCTTACATATTAATTTAACCCATTTCCATTAATCTGTGTATCACCATGAGGTTATGACCTTCCAGCAAAGTTTCAGCACGTCAATCTTTGGTGGTGCATCCATGGTGTCCCCGTGACTCCACCCTTCTTTTTCTGAGCATTTAGTCCAGTCCTTCCTGCCTACCTAAGTTCTACCCTATTAACAGGCCAAGGCAGTTTATTTATTTATTAATGGTAATCACAGCACACAGAGGAGACTCTCACATCAACCCAGTGTCTCAGGTTGATTTCCTGTTGTTGCCTGAAAGATGTAGGACTCTCAGCTACTACTCCAGTACCATGTCTGCCTACATGCCACCAGGATGCACCTTGATGATAATGGACTTAACCTCTGAAAACGCATGCCAACTCAATTAAATGTTTTATTTATAAGAGCTGCCATGGTCATAGTGTCTCTTCATAGCATTTAAACCCTTAACTAAGATAGGAGGGAAGACTTCATGAATGTAAGTGTCACCATTCTATGACGTGGGATCTCTGAGTGAATAAAAAGGGATAAAAGAAAACAAAGTACAATATTGATATCTCTCAGAGATTCCTGAGTGTGCATATATGTGACCAGTTGTTTTATACTCCTGCCCCATGCCTTTGTCACCATGGCAGTTCTTAATCCACGAGCAAAACTAACAAACTCCTAAGTTGCTCTTGCAGGGGTTTTGTCATAGCCATGAGAAAAGTTAACTAACAAAGCACCTTACTTTATGTTTTATTTTTAAAGACATGACATGAGCCAGATGTGTTTTAAAATAGTTTGAGGCCTCTGAAGAAAGAAGTAGAAAAAGACACTTAAAAAATGGAAAGACATTCCCTTTTTATGAACTGATAGAATTAAAATTGTGAAAATGACTACTTTCTCAAAAGCAACTTTCAGATTCAAAGCATTTCCAATCAAAATGTTCATTTCATTGTTCCCAGGAGCTGGTCGGTGGTGGCGCACGCCTTTAATCCCAGCACTTGGAAGGCAGAGGCAGGAGGATCTCTGTGAGTTTGAGACCAACTTGGTCAGGCTCCAAAACCCCAGAGAAACCCTGTCTCGAAAAACCAAAACAACAACAACAACAACAACAAAAACAAAAACAAAAACATTGTTCCCAGGAAAACAAGAAAAAACAAATCTAAAAACCCCAAAGGAAAAAAAAGTCCAAAATGTCTTAAAATCCATATGGAAACATGAAAGAGCCCAGATACTCAAAACAATTCTGAGCAAAAAGAACAATGTTGGAGGGATTCTATTCCAAATATCAAACTATATTACAGAGCCATTGTAATAAAAACAATGTGGTACTTGCATGAAAACAAACATGTAGACCAATGGAACAAAACTGAAGATGTTAACATGAGTACCTGTAACTCCTATCATTTAATATTTGACAAATACAAAAACACACACCAGAAAAAGAAATCATCTTCAACAAACGGTGCTGAGAAAAGTGGTTGTACACATGCAGAAGAATGAAATAAAATCACCTTGCATTAAAAACTAACTCTGAGTGGGTGAAAGACTGAAATGCAAAGTGAGAAACACTGAAGCTGCTAGAAGAAAACAGACTGCACTCTACAGGGTATACATGCAGGTAAGGACTTCCTGAATAGGTTCCATTTGCCCAAGAACTGAGACCAACAGTTGACAAGTGGGATTTCATAAAAGACTTCTGCACAACTAAAGAAATAGCAAGCCACATGAAAGGAAAGTCCATAGAATCGGAGTCCATCTTTGTAAGCTCTATATTCAACAGGTGATAACTATCTAGAATACATAAAGAACTCAAAAACAAATTGTGGTATGTTGAAAGTAAATGGTCACCAAAGGGAACGGCACCTTTAGAAGGTGTGGCCTCGTTGGAGGAAGTGTGTTACCTGTGGAGGGAGACTTTGAGGTCCTCTACATGCTTAAGCCATGCCTAGTGACCACTTCCTGTTGCCTGCACAAGATGTAGGACAAAGTTACTTCTCCAGCACCATGTTTGCCTGTACACCACCATGTATCACCATGATGATAATGGACTGAATTTTTGAACTGTGTGTTGGCCACTACAATTAAATGTTTTTCTTTAGAAGAGTTGCCATTGTTATAGTGTACCTTCACAGCAATAGGAACCCCAAGACACAAAGCAAAAAAAAAAAAACCCACCCAGAAGAAAAAAGAGAGACTAAGAAATATTTTTAAGAAATGATCATTGTACCTAGCAATTAGAGAAATGCAAAAGAAACAAACAAATAAATTGAGATTTCATCGGACACCAATCAGAATGACAATGATTAACAATATTACTAATAACAAATTTTGGAGCGGGTGTTGTAAAAGGGAAGCTCATTCACAGTTGGTAGGGTTGCAGTCTGTTCCACCTGGTCTGGAAATCACTTTGGGGACTCCTCAAAAAGCTGACAGTAAATCTACCATATGACATAACCATGCCACTAATTGGCATATGCCCAAAGACCTTGGTATCCTACCCCACAAATGCTAAAGCACATTCATTGCTGCTCTGTTCACAACCTACATATAGTTCAGATAATAAATGCATAATGGAAATGTAGTATATATCCAGTATGGAATACTTTTCAGATGTAAAGAAAAATGAAGTCATGAACTTTGCAGGTAAATGAATAAAACTAGAAAAAATCACATTGAATCAGCTAATCCAGACCCAGAAAGACAAATGTCACATGTTATCTTTTATCTGTGATTCCTAGTTTCAAATATTCAGATGTACGTATATATACTAGAAAAAGTAGAAAATCAAAAAGGAGTCATTGTTGGGGGAAGGCATTAGAGGGAGAAATAGCAGAGGACAAGTGATCCAAAGGGAGCTCTAATTAGTAAAGGAGGATATATAAATACAGAATGAGGGTAAAATAATATTAAGAATATCTGAAAAAGTCACAAGAAATCATATTATTAACTGTATTCCTAAAAGTACCCAGAATACAGTAAGTTGGTATATAAATATACATAAAATTTAAATGAAACTTTCTCATCTGGATTAGCAGTGTTCCCTTCAAGAGCCATAGACCATCTAATAAACACTAGACACCAGGCATGAGAAACCCTCCTTTTAGGTATTCACTAAAGTTGTCCAAGAGACTTCCAAACCATTATAAGATATTGTTATTGTCTTTGGTTGTTCCCATATGTGGAAGGTAAGTCCCATTGCTGAAGACACCATGCACTCAGGCCTCTGAGCTGCAACTGACCTAAAAGCCTTCTCTCTGAGGGCTAGCTTTCATGACACCAGAAGGTGCCATGCAAGTTTCCAAAGGACGGAAGCCACCAACAGTTCTACTCTGCTTTGGCATATATGAACCACAACAATGGCCATCTCAGCTCAATAATCTATGGGTACAGTATTGGCATGCATACCTTTCTGATAACCTACAATGCCCCCCACTTTTGTTCCAAGACAGAATTTCTTTGAGTAGCCTTGGCTTTCCTGGAACTAGCTCCATAGACAAGGCTGGCCTTGATCTCTAGAGATCTGCCTCTAGCCTCCTCAGTGCTGAAATTAAAGGCATGTGCTGCCACCACCGCCTGGCCCAACAGCAACTCTTTAATTGAACTCAAGACTCAGTCAACAATAAGACATCAATGTTGAGCAGATTGTATTTATATATTTATATACTTGAGAATATACATATATTCATATCTATCTATCTATCTATCTATCTATCTATCTATCTATCTATCTATCATCTATCTATCTATCTATCTCTACAATTATTGAAAAAAAGGGGCCTTGAATTTGAAACACCAAAAGAGACAAGGATGGGTACATAGAATTTTCAGAAGGAGGAAAGGAAAGAGAGAAATGGTGTTTTGTTATAATCTCAAAAAATACTAAAAAGTGGTTTAAAGCTGTGGAAAAGACTTTTTCCCATCTACTCTGAGCTGTTTGGATCAAACAGAAAAGTGACAGAAGAAGCTCTTGGGGGACTGTTTTTGCAGATTTTCTCTTTCTGTATTGGTGAAGATTAACAGAATTTTTAGCTGAGAAGAACATGTCAAGCGCTGAACACCAAACAGAAATATAGAAATCGATGGCAAGAACCATGAGATTGGCTTACTTCCAGACACTATTCATAAATATTCTAAGGAATGACTTATAGGGAGTTTTATGGATAATTCTTGAGGAAAAGTAAAAAGGTTGTTCTTCTATTAATAATCTACAAGGTGTATGCTAGGACACCCTAGGCCTAGAGTTTGTAAGATATTTGTTTTGTGCCAAAGGACCTGGAATTACCTGAGCTATCAATTATTTTTGCAAGTCATTTCAGTGAGAGTTTGTATGTCACCTGTGAGTTCTAGTCCTTCTCTCAGAGTTAAGTTTGGATAAAAAATAAATTAAGATGAATAAGAGTGTTTTGTTGTTGGACTTTCTTGACCAACAATTCCCCAAATAATGACACAGAGGCTTATTTTTAATTATAAAAACTTGGCCTCTGGTTTAGACTTGTTCCCAAATAGGTCTTATAACTTAAATTAACCTGTTTTTATTATTCTACATTCTGTCACATGGTTTTAATTTCTCTTCCATTCTGTCTATTCAACTCCCTCTATGTTTAGTTGGTGTCTCCCTCACATACCTGAACTCCATCTGGTGCTGGGGATCCAAACTCAGGTCATCACATTTATGTAGCAGGCACTTTACCCACTGAGCAATCTCCTTCAGGGCACTCCATTTTAAAGTAAACATGCCAATAGGGTTTGAGACATTCTTACAAATGTAATTAAGATTCTTTGTTTTACCAACTATCTATCACATATAAATCAGGTGTAATTCTATGACAAAATGAATATTCCAATTTATAGTTTGAGCATGTAAGCACCAGTTGAACTTTCTATAAATGTGCACAGACATTATAAATGTCAATTTTATAGTATAGTCATGTTTTAACTTAGGATATCATAATGTCTACCAAAACCTTAAAGTCCTTCTCTTATAAATGAATCAACTTTGAAACTCGTTTGACTTGAGGGCAGGATAGAGTTAGTAGTAGTGGGCATAAGCAGAGAGGAGAGAAAGGAGAAGACAAAGATTGAGGAAGGGTTTGTGTTTAGTAGACTGCTTAAACACATATCTGGGGAGGATGATAATAACTATATTCTGAGACAGGCATGATTTCCTAATGTCACAATAACACTAACAAGAGACATGCTTATCCAACATGTGGGTCAAACTGTAGTGATATTTTATTCTATTTTAATACATAAAGATTTCCTGAAGACTAGAGAGTAAAACACTAATCACATGCAGGCTAGACAGTGATGGTACACACCTTTAATCCCAGCAGCCACATGAGTTAGCCTTAGAGGCAGGGCTGTGGTGATGCATGCCTATAATCTCAGCACTAGAGTGGAATACAAGGCAGAATGAGACAGGAACTCACTCTCTTTCAGTCTGAAGATTTCATAGAGTTAAAAATTCTCTAGTGGCTTGGCTGCTTTGCTTTTCTGATCTTCAGGTTGAACCCTATTATTTGCCTCTGGGTATTTATTAATCATGCTACATTTGGTATCCAGCATTCTGGTTATGAATTGAATTCATGAAAAAGTTGTTTGCCTGTGACTTTTAGTTACTGGCACAAACTCGAGCTGCACCTGGGGCTCCCACTGGAGCTACATGTGGGCTCCAACCTCACTTCCTTTTTTTTCCCCCAAGCCTCTGAGTGAGTTTAGGATTTTCCCGTTGTAGTCTCTCTGAAAGTCTCCAGCTGCCACTCAAATTTCGGAAGCTCTTGGGCTCCAAACAGCACACTACTCATCCTTCCTAGACTGGCTGCGTCTGCCTTCCTGCAGACTTCCACCATAGATACTTTTCACGAACAATCCCCTGTGCATTTTTAGGTCCCCCCTCTTTCTCTCTGTCCACCATGTGTTTTGGGTTATCCCTGAATCATCTTTGTGTACTGCTGCCAAACTGTGTAGTTGCCTTGAAATCTAGTTAAGGCTTTTACTGTCTACACAGCAGCAATAAGCTTCACATCTTCATCAACGTCATCGGTGGATTGGGTAGGACAATTTGGAATTCTTAAAGGGAGGAATTGTTTAAAGAGAGTCTTCCCACATTAAAAAATCGAAAAAACCCATTACAATGAAGGGATTTGGGTCTCTGTATAATAATATGCTAGACATTTTGAAAATGGAACGATTAAAGTAGAGGATATCTAATTTAGATGGGATTTATGTAAGGCCAATTTTAAACATTATCAGCTTTATTATTTTGCCTTATCATTTGAAAAGTGAGTTAATCTGACAGCTAAAATACAAGCTTTAGAAAAACCTAATAAAACAAATCACAGAGAGATTAAAATATAGATAGAAGAATTCAATAAAGAATCAATTTCAGCATTGCAATAAAAGAATAAAGAGGAACAGCCTAAGGTTTTCAAACAAGTAGCCTTACAGGACTTGTCATATGGCAGAGGCTTTGTTGCAGCTAACTAGACTCTTGTGCCAATATTGGATATAAGGAGATTCAAAAAAGCAATAGTCTCATATGACATGCAATCACCTTTTGTGAAGCAAAAGCCAAACTCTTTGTCAGTTTGCAATGGATTTTCCCTAATGACTGGATAGAAAGTGTTTTAGAGCCTGGTCCACAATTACAATGGAGTACCTGGTTCAGAGAAGAGCTAAGATTACTGAACAACGGAGTAAAGTTATAAGTATGGAAATCTCCCAAGATCAACTTCTTGGAGAAGGAGATTATGCTTACTACAGAAAGGCAAGCTGTATATGATCACCACACCCTGGATTTATGTCACTTAACAGCTTTGCATGCTTGAAGCAGAACTGGAGAAATAGGAAAGAAAAATGAGTCATTTACTAAACTTATACAGGTCCCAAAGGAAGTGTTTATGGATTTCTTACAAAGATTAACTTCAGAAGTAAATAGAATGATACCAAATTCAGAAGCTAGACAAATAATAATTGATTCTCCAGCTTTTGAAAATGCCAATTCTCTATGCTAAAGGATAAGGCGGATAGGGGAGATGATTTCCAGAGGTTTGAGGAAAAATTAGAATGTCAAAGGTTATAATTGTGGCAATCAAGTTACCTTCAAAGAAACTGTAGAAACAATGTTTTTTTTTTCTAAAAATAATTATTCATAACACCCTTTCTTCTGGATTACGAGGAAGGTGTGGCAAAGGCAGGTATGAACTAATGAATGTAGGCCAATGAGGAATATAATGATAATCTTTTGCTGTCAGGAAATTCTATGAGCACCCTCTCATAGGAGCCCTATGCCAAATGTGGTTCAGTTGTTTCCAGTCATCATAGAGAAAACTCCTTCTCAAAGCAAAGAACCTAATGATTATTGTAAGAAACAACACTGTTCTGGATAATAGAACAGTAATAAAATAAAATAAAGAGAATAAGAAATTTAGGAGAAATTATAAAGTGAGTATTTTGGCAAACTTCTATAAATTAACAAAGACCAAAATTAAAAATGCACATAAATAATGTCATTGAATGTCTGGTAGACACAGGTGCAGCTGTAACAATAATTTCATCAGAATCTTGTCACCCAAGTTGGTCTCTTCAGGACGTAAATCTTCAATTTTTAGGGATTGGAACTTTATGTCAGGTAAAGTAGACCACAGGATAGATTGAATGTATAAGGTCATAAGGATGGCAGGCTTTAGAACAGCTGATACAGGAACAGCTAGATTCTCAGCATATTGAAGAATCCACCAACCTTTGGAATTCTCCTGTATTTGTTATTAAAAAGAAATCTGGAAAACGAAGAATGGTAATATATCTAAGAGCTGTTAATAAGGTGATTCTGCCAATGGGCTCTCTATAGTCTGCAATTCCCTTGCCTTCACTCTTGCCTAAAGGACAGCCTCTTATAGTTATTGAATAAAAAGATTGTTTCTTCACACTATACTTTTATAAGAAAATCACAGAGAAAAATTTGCCTTTATAGTGCTTACTTATAATAATTCTTATCTTACTAAAAGATATCAATGGAAGATTATGTCATAGGGAATGTTAAATAGCCCCATCCTGTGCCAGTATTTTTAAGTCAGCCATTGGAAATGGTCTGTAAGAAATTTCCTGAATCTATAATTTACCATTATATCTATGACATTTTGCTGCCTGATTCAAATGTAGGCACTTCAGAAAAATGTTTTGCCTTGGTGCAGTTTGCAAATGCTTTTACAAAAATACAAAGATGAGATTCTGTTAATTATTTAAGTCATAAAATTGGTTTGCAAAAAGTTAGATCACAAAAAGTGCAAATTAGAAGAGTTCAATTGCAGACTCTTAATGTCTTCCAAAGATTGCTAGGAGACATTTCCCATCTCTGGCATATTATTGGGATAGGTCCTGGTGGTCAGATTAATTTAAACAAAACCTTAGATGGCAAGTATTTAAATAATCTCAGGGAATTAACAGCTGAAACTGAGAGATAATTGGCTTTTATTGAAGAGAAATTACAGAAGGCATATGTGGATCATGTGCATCCAAATATTAACTGCATTCTCATCATAGTATCCTCCAAACATTCCCTACAGGAATTTTAATACAGAGGAAATTTAATACAAATCTTAAAATGGATCTTTTTAACCATGTAAACTTAGTAAAAAATTGAAAATTTATGTGGAAAAGATCTCTGAGTCAATTATAAAAGGAAAATTGAGAGTTTGTCAATTAGCAGGAATAGACCTTGCAGAAATTATAGTATCTCTTAATAATGATGAAATGGACAAATTATGAGAAGAAGTTGAACCTGGGCAAAGGGTCTGTGGTAATATTTTGGGAGAGATTAACAACAATTTTCCCAAAAGATGAGAGAATTCAACCTATAAAGATAAGTACCCAGATTCTTCCTCTTATTATACAGGATATAGCAATAACTGTAGCCCCTTCACTCTAGAATGATGCAAATAAATCAGGAAAGGCAAATTACAAATTATATGTTATTCTCATAGTACTAAGGGATTTTAAAGAACCCCTCAACATAGTTACTAATGGGAAGTATGCAGAAAGTTGTTTTGCATATTGTAATTGCTGAATTTCTACCAGATGACACAGTATTGGTTTTATTATTTACTTAGTTAAAAGATACAGTCAGGAATATGTCATCTCTTATACATACTATACTTCTGATCTCATATAGGTCTGCCAGGTCCTCTAGCACAAGATAATGCAGAAATCAATGAATTATTGATTGGAAATGTGCTGAAGGCCTCAAAATTTCATAAAGACATCATGCCAAAAGCAAAGAAACAGATGTAGAAAACCTTTTCCGTTACATAACAACAAGCCAAGGAAATAATAAGGAAATGTTCTACTTGTTTTTTATACACCCAAATACCACTACTTGCAAGAAATAACCCAAAGGACACTCAAAGGAATGAAATTTGGCAGATGGATGTGTTCATTTTGTAGAATTTGGCAAAATGAAATATGTACAGAAACCATGGATTCATGTTTTCAATGGGCAACTGCTTTGATTTCAGAAAAAGCTGATTTGGTAATCAGACATTTGCTAGAAATTATGACCATCATGGGTATACCTGTACAAATAAAGACAGACAATATATCTCAAAGGAAATGAAACATTTTTGCTTATTATAATATAATGCATCTTATAGATATAGCACATAGTCCTACAGGTCAAGAAGTTATAGAAAGATCAAATCGAATGCTAAAAGATATATTAAGTAAACAGAAAGAGATGATAAAGACCATCAGAAATAAATTGCATAATGTTTTATTAACTTTGAGTATCTGTTAATGAGAAAGGAACAACAAATGTGGAGAGACATTGGATAATAGAAAAAAACTGTAAAATTCAATCAGCTGATATATTATATAGATGAACTGACCGCAGAATGGAAACCAGGACATGAGTTATGTCAAGGAAGGGGTTTTGCTTTTGTTTCCACAGGAGAAAAAAGCTATGGGTACAATCAAAATTAATAAAGGTTCGATATAAACAAAGGACACCTCTTAATTAGAAAAGAAAATAGTTCAGCAAACAGTAATCTAAATTAACCTAAAAAGCTAACAAATGCTTTTCATTTGATAAGAAATAACTTGCCAAAGCAGAATCTTACCAAAGTTTTGGCTAAGGAAGAGGTTTTCTTCTGTCATTTCAGGAGAATAAAGGTATCCAGTTAATGGATCTGAAGACCACTGGACAAATGAGACATCTAAAGAAAAAGAATTAATCATCCAGAAAACATGTTTCAAGAAAAAGAATAAACTGGCCTAATATATATCACATTTCTAGCAGGATAAATTTTATAAATCTTCCCAAGTGTTTGGTTCTGATGTTCTCTATAGATATGTAATCCAAGTAGTCCAAGACCAAGTTGTGGTCCCAGTCTAATTAAATTAAAGTGACTGTCAAACATTGTCAAGACACAGAGGGACAACCCTTCAGAACATCCTGCTGCACAGAAAAGTCTGTCAGATATGCTAGACCTGTAGGCCAAAGATGATGCACCATCATTGCAGAGGAAGTTTGGGTGACTGTCCAGGCAGCAAGCTGTTTCTGTCATTATTCACATTTTTTGGAAGTTGCTTACTTGCACTGCCGGCTTACTCAGTTAATATTATTTCTTGGTTCTTTGAGGGAGTTGAAAACTAAATAGTTACAGTTTTCCTTGTTTACCTTACTCAAAAAGCAAGTTATGATAAAATGTAAACTAGGCACAAATCTTTGAGCTTACCAAGACAGGGTAGATATAGAGTATTTTCTCTGATTTTGTTAAATGCAAATGGACATTGTTGATGTATATATATATATATATATAATTGCCTGTATATATTGTGTGTAACTATTGTACTTATTGTATATAACTTTTTATATATTATATTAGTTATAGCCTTTTAAATTTAGACAAAAGGGAAATGTAGTGATATTTCATTTGTATTTTAATAAATAAAGCTTGCTTGAAGATCAGAACACAAAGCAGCTACAGTTGTCAGTCATACAGGCCAGGGAGTGGTAGCATGCACCTTTAGTCCTAGCAGACACACTAGGTAGCCTTAGAAGCTGGGCGGTGTTGTTTCACACCTTTAATCCCTGCAGTAGAGAGGAATGTAAGGCAGGATGAAACAGGATCTAAGTCTCTTTCAGTCTAGAGAGTTCATAAAATTAAGAGCTCTCTAGTGGCTTGGCTGCTTTGCTTTGCTGATCTTCAGGTTGAACCATGTCTCTGGGTTTTTATCAATCATGCTACACCAAACATACATGAGTAGAAGCATTCAGGGAAAAATTAAAGACAGCTCAATGGTTAAAGAGCTTACTCTTCAGCATGAGAACAGTTTGGATCTTTAGCACCTACATAAATATCTGGAGGATGTGGTAGACACAGGTCCAGCTTGTGAAGATGGAAAGGGGATCCCAGAGAAAGTTGACTAGCTGAGCTAGCCACAGAAGTGAGCTATGGGTTTGATGGAGAGATCCTGCATCAATCTGTCCTGTATAGAGTGATGGAAGGTGATTTCCAACATCAATCTCCTAGTTCCACATGCATTTACATTCATGTACTTAACCACAATTAAAAACTGTGCACATAAATATGCAAACTGCATACATGCATATACATAGGAAAATGAAAACAATGAAAAAAGAGGCATACAGTCATGTAGAAAAATGGTACTTATGTTTTTTATGCCATAGCTGATGTTGGATAATTGTTCATTTTGTCCAATTAAATCTTGATAGCAATCTTTAGGGACAGTTAGTATAAGATGCAGATAAGGAAATTTCAGATTAGTATTTTGAAAATCTGCCATGAGTATATTCCTATAAAACTTTACAACAGTGATTCACACTGACAAATATTTGCGTTTTCTGCTGCACCTCACTACACTCTGTGGAGTGGATAATGATGGCAATGTTCCAAGATAACAGGCAGCAGTGGGGTGAAAAAGCTATACCTATTTTTCATGAGTTTAAACAACAAATGGTTATTTGCTTTCAATGGAAATTTCTTAAGATTAAAATATTGAATTTCTGGGACCATTGTGAGTTTAAAGCAGACCCTTCATTTTAGGAAGCCATGGACAGTTACAAA
The DNA here is from genome assembly GCA_963919715.1 of Microtus obscurus. Lineage (NCBI taxonomy): Eukaryota > Metazoa > Chordata > Mammalia > Rodentia > Cricetidae > Microtus > Microtus obscurus. Next base: position 144,201 of record CAWTZC010000312.1, read on the forward strand.
CTCATCAGACATCTGATAGATGGAGCTCAGAGCATTTTGTTAACACTGAAAAAGCAAAGGTTGTTTCCAGTAACTCTGTTGCCACCCATGGGAGCCAGGGTGGTAAATTTGCTTGACCTCAAGTGTTTTAGGTGACAAGATTTTGTCCGTATGGGAAAAGGTTTCTTAACCTCCAAACACCTTGGGTTCAATAGGACCTTTGGGGGAATGCTTACACCTGCAGGCTCAGACCGTGGGAAGCTAGTGGATGCTTGGCAGAGGGCTGTGACAGCTCTCCACATCTATTCCCTTATCTCCTGATTACACTGCTTTTTAGAAGCTGTCCCTGGGGTAAATCTCTTCCATTGATTTTGCTGTCAGGAGTCAGTTCAAGTTCATGGGAAAGAAGATTAGTACCTCACTGGCTAAGTGCTTTAGCAATTTGCCGCATGTGTTAAATTATGGGCTTTATCAGCTCTGAGCTGGTTAATTTCCAGAGGAAGGCAAAAATGATACTATATGTGCCAATCCTTGATCTTCACATTTCAGTCATTGGGGAGTGAATTTAGGAAATGTAGTAAAAATCTCAAAAACCTAGGACTGAATTTTTAATGTTACCAGCAATTTCTGTCTCTCTGGCTAAGCACTTTAGTCTGTTTCTCTGAATTTCTGTAGAACCTGCCTCCACTATTGTCTCCAATTTATTGAAGGAAGTGTAAGGGCTTGCTAAACTATTTTTAGTCTTATTCTTGGTTTTTAATTTGTGTGAGTGTATGAATGATATGCGTTGAAAACAAAGGCAATGTGGTGATGAGTGACACCAGAAGGTTGTGTCCACACCCACAGCTGGGAGAAAGCACTGTTTTCAAGAGTCTCATGTGACTCCTACAGGGGGGTAGTAACGTATTGCCACCTCAGTATTTGCTGTTCTCAGGCAAGCCTCACTGGAATTCTAAAAACAATAACTATTCTTTAAAAATTATTTCACACTACTGGAAATCTCCAAACAATGTCCTCTAACTAGATTTCTATTTTGCACACCAATTTGTGTCGGAAACAATGAAAAGGGCTTCCAGCAAATTCTTTTGTTGAACTTGAGAGAGGCTTGGTGGAAGCCTTCCATGGCACTATTCTTAGCTCTGAATACTCTGCAAATTCAGAGGACAATTTCCCACAATGCTTCCTTGACATTTCTCTGGATCACAGAGAAGTAGATTTCACTCCCTGATTTGTCCGACACCTCCTTGGCTTCTGGTCATTTATTCTTTTCCTCTTTGAGTTACTCCATCTTGCTCATAGTTACTGGTTGAATGGCACTTGAAGGGTGGCATTCTCACAGTTTGCAATGCCTTATTTACATGTAGACACCAGTACCTATTTGGTATAGACTTAACTCAATGGTGAAGATATCAGAAATATTTCCTGAAAGGAGGGTTTTGGTTTGAAGCTACTGTTTATCAGCACTCCTCAGTAGCCGTCAAGAGCAGGGACACAGAACTGAAAGAGACCATGAGAATAGAAATTGAGGGAGTTCAGTCCAGCTATAGTCACAATAGAGGTGAAGGAGTGAGAAGAAGTTTGGAGGAGGTAGGATGTATGATGAGGAGCTCTTTCCAGTTTAGTTTATGTTACCAAAGTGTTTGTATTTATTTCTAAAGAAGTTATGATGTCTGGTCTTTCATAAAATTGTAGTTCCAATATAAATCATTTTTCTCTTCATCTCAATGCATTGCTTTTTGCTAAGCAAGTAACCATTTTGGGACGTATAGTAAGGCGGAGGCTCATCCTTTACACTGCTCTCATTGAATGAAACCGAAGCCTGAATACATTTAACCTTAGAGCTACATCCCAGTGGACAAGTCACCTTTGAAAGCACTCCTTATAGTTGAGAAATCTCCTTCACTTACCCAAAAACCACTTGAATGGATCATTGCAAAACCTGCATACCATCACTGTCCTTACTTATAAACACTTAACAAGGTTTCCTTACCCGACTTCTGGGCTCCCAGCCTCTCTAACTTGCTTTCCTCAGGCTCAATGTCAGACTTCACTCATTTGATCCTTGATCTTTCTGAATCCAGAAATGCCTGTTTTCCTAGGCATTTCCTTCCAGGCAGCATATCCTAGAACTCATTCCTAGCTTCCCTCTCAGAGCTGCTTCCTGCTATTGTTAGATCACACCCTTAGTCATATTCTATATGGCTAAGAAAATAGAGGAAATGTGTTTTGCTTTAGATGGACATACAAGGTGTCTAGAGTGCTCTACTTTCTTCAGTGCATGTTTCTGGAGCCGGTCTGGTGAAATGGAACAGTCAACCATAAATGGACATTTCCTCACTGCTTCTTGTCATGAGATGACTCTTTTGAACATCTTTGTCTTTTCCCTCCCCTTCTGCATTCTCTTCTTCTGTCTCAGGAGCTCAGGTTTCTTCAGTGTCCTCTCGTCTAGGTTTTTTCAGGATCTCATCTTTTTAAGGTTGAGGCTACACAGGATCAAACCAATCAAAATCCTAGCATAGAGTAGGTAGAGGAGCCCGTAATTTTTTATTTAAATTTTATTGTTTTCTCATACATTCCATTTTGAACAGTTTTTCTTCCCTCCACTCCTCCTAGCCCCTAGATCCACTCTTCTTCTGTTTCCCTTTGGAAAGAAAGAGCAGGTCTCCCAGGGATGTCAACCTAACACTGTACAAAAAGTTACAATAAGACCAAGTACAAACCCTCATATCAAAACTGAATGAGGCCACCCCATGGGGGAAAAGGGTTGCAAGTGCAGGCAAAAGAATCAGAAACACCCCACAACTCCCACTGTTAGGAGTTCCATGAGAACACCAAGCTACACAAGGATTGTCTAGGCAGAGGACCTAAGTCAGACCCATACAGGGTCTGTGTTGGTTGCTTCTGTCCCTGTGAACCCCTGAGAGCCCTGCTTAGTTGATTCCATGGACTGTGTTCTCCTGGTGTCCTCAACCCCTCTTGCACCTACAGTTCTGAGGACCTTGTCTTTATCTTCTTTCTTCACCCGTTAAACTTTCCCCATCCTATAACATGTGCCCTCCTGATCTCTCTACTCTTCTCCCCTCAGGGACTGGCTGTCTCAAATCTGTGTCTTGTCTTCCTAACATTCACCTCTCATTTGGAATTCAGGTGCACTTCTCTAAGAAATGCATGTCTTGGGGTTGGGGAGATGACTTAGTGATTAAAGCCCTTGCTGTGCAAGCATGTGGACCAGAGTTCAGAACCTATGTAAGTGCACAGTAGTGGAAAGGCTGCCTGTAATTCCTGTCCTGGAAGGTGGAGACAGTGATCCCCAGAACAAGCTGGCTAGCAAGACTAACCATATTGGGATGCTTTGGACTGACTGAGAGACTGTGTGCCAATGAATAATGGAATAACGGAAAAGTGATGTTTTCTTGACATCAACCTTGGGCCTACACATCAGTACAAAGACATGCATGTATACTCTGTACACTTATGCTCACATATATGCAAATATACACATATATACATGATTTCATACAGACATGAAAATGGAGAAAGAAAATAAAAGAGAATTATTGAATTCAACACTTGTTCTCTCCTGAACCTTGCTTGTTCCATTTCTATCCCTAAGATATACAGAAGGCATCTCTGACGTTTACTTCTTTTTGTTTTTCCATTTTTCTTCTGCATTTTTTGACCCTGGACTGTCCTCTCTTTATCTATATCTAGAATCTTTCTTCCTTGACTCCATTCTCAGTAAGAAGATATCTTTTTAGTTTATCTCCAACTTAGTTATCTTCAATCTATCAACAACAGAATTTAAAATTAGCCTTCTAGAACACATAGTAATTTGGTAAGTGATACTCATAGGTTATCTTTGTTCCTTGTGTATTTTTTTGTTGAGGGTCATTTAAGATCCCTGGCCTTGACATTAAACATGTAAATTAACTTTTATCTGCCGTCATTCTCTCTGTTTGTGCTGTATATGTCTATTCTGTAGTTTATGGCCTCTGTGTTTGCTCTCATGGATTCTGCTTCTGTCACCTCCATTTTTTCTTTACTTGGCGTCTTCTTCAGTCTTCAGGTACTGTCTTCCTTGTGAAACGTTCCAGAAATAACCCTCAAAAATATTAGTGACTGCTCTCCTTGGTGCTGCCCTAGAACTTGGTAGATACCTCTGTAAGATTTATAAAAAATAAAAAATCAAACATATATATATATATTATTTTTAAAAGAAAAACTATTTCTTAACTATATGAACAAAATTAAATTATGTCTAGAAATATGTTGAAAATAGAAGCTGAGTTTTAAAATTGCTTTTTATGTTACATTTTATTTAAAGTGTGTATGTGTGTGTGTGTTTGTATGTGTATATGCCACAGCATGTATGAAGAGGTCACAGGACAACTTACAGGAGTTTGTTCTCTCCTTATATCACATGGGACTTAAGGTTGAATACAGGCATTAAAGCTTGGCAACAAGTTTGTTACTCACTAACCCATCCCACAGTTCCAAACTCTGTCATTTATCTTATTTACCATTGTTTGAAACTAGATGACATTGTAGATATTTGATATTCTTTTGGTATAATTGAACATAGCAAAGGTCCCTGCCCATTGGATCATTATTCTGCTGTTAGAATATGAACAGAAATTTCTGGGAAAGGTATATATAAATAGTTATTGTACATAATTTTTAAATCAGCTTTCTGAAATATGTAAAGGCAAAAGTGTGGTTGATAAGTATTTAGCTGAATACAAACAACAGATATTAATTATTTCTCTTTAATGAGAAGGAAACAGAACTCAGGTAGATTAGGTGGAGAAATCAGTGCTTTTGTTTTATTTGCCTGTCAGGTTTCCCCAGAGAGGAAAAAGGGGGCAGAAGAGATGCATGTGGTGTCTCTTGGCTGAAGCAGGAGAAAGTACTGTGATGATTAAGACAAATTCATAGGAAAATGTACTGGCTACATATGAGATAAATTGATTCATAATAGCACAGTGATGTCATAACCTGGAAGCCACGCAGCTCTGCCAGGAGTCTCAGCGAAGGTCACCCTACAGCTGCAGCAGAATGCACTTACTCCCTGCTTCAGCTCATGGCACTTCTTATTGAGTGATGAAATTAGGATTCAGTGATAAATATGTCTTCAGGGGATGGACTAGGTGTGTGTTCAGTTCACTGGCAGTCCGATGAGAAATTTTACTGCACTCCATGTCAGGGATTAGGCAATAAAAGCATTTTATTTTGAGGTTAAAATCCATTTCAGTCAAGTGGATTGCAAATAATTACATTGAAGGACAAACTCACAATTTTCTAGTTTCAGAGAAAGCAGAATTATAAATGAAATTCAGGTTATAATAGCAATTTAAAATAATGACAGTCATGGAAGGTTTCAATTGAAAAGGAATTAACATCCATCTAATTTCCTGGGGCTGGGTACAATCACGTGACTTGTCTCAAGCCTAGTGAGTAAATGACCAAGCCTCGGTAGGACTGTGAGAATTGACTACAGACTCAATGTGCTTTGTGTCCTCACAGTCCTGACTCATTGCTCCCCACCCCATCCTAGAAGGAAAGTCTGTTTTTAAATTTTCTCACCTCAATTTAGTAACTTTGGTATTTTCAGCTGCTTTGAATTTCTAAAATAGTTTTAATCCATTTATCTTCTTCAGATCTAGGATTTCTTTAAACAGTGACATTTCTTGCCCTCCTACACATTTGTAAGTTGACTTGGAACACGGTACTCTTTGCAGCACACTTACGAGAGCACGCCTCCTCAGCGCAGGAGCCATTTTGTGACAAGTGACTAATGTGAGGGGACCCTTACTGTCTGCAAAGCCACCAGAAGCCAAAGTCATCTCATTTCCTTAGGCTCTTTTTTTGTCCTCAACACATTGCATCTTCTAGAACCTTCTTCAGTGAAGTGCTCTGCTGGATGTTAGTCATGTGTTGTGCTTTAAATGAAAGAAAGTAGAAACAGGAGAAAAGGAATAGCTAACATGGGAATTGTTGGTGTTTGGGGATTTATTCTCAGAATCTCAATGCCCTTTAACTAATATGTCCTGAATGATGAATTAATTAGAAATTATTTCAAAATTTACATTATTTTCTTTTTGTAATACCTTCAGAGATATTATAGTAGACACACACACATGTACACAATTGTGCACACACATGCATGCACATACACACTCTCTCTTTCTTATTAGTTGTGTTATATGGTAGAGGGTGTATAGCCCATCAATGGCTGTTTGTGTCCTGGAGATGCAGAAAAAGAAGATTTGGTAACTGCTTAGCCCATGAATCTGGAGGTCTCAGCAGTCCTAATCTGGCACTGAAGACTTGGAATATCTCTGGAGAATTTCTGGTCAGTATATACAACAAAGTACAAATAACAAAGAAGCTAGTGTCTGATGTCTGTAGAAGATGGTGGTAGTGGCAACACAATAGTGGTGGGTGTTGGTGGTGATGGAGACACAGACAGTCACTCACTGCTTTTTCCCTGGGATGTATTTATACCTGAGCTGCATTCAGTTGGAAGTTGTTGCTTACTCTGAGGGCAGCCTTTACCCACTTGGTTATTTTTTTCTGGATGCATCTTCACAGACCCAGAGGTCTCCCAGGTGATTCTGTCAAGTGGACAATCGAAACAAAGCACCACCACTTACATATATCTTATAATGAAAACCAGTGCTCAGAAGGGTCCCATGATCTCCCTTTGGGACACACCCGGCATATTTTAGAGCTGACAACAGACCAAATCAGAAAATATTTTAGCTCAGAATTCTTTCTTCTCTTTCTACTTACCTCTCTTTCAATATGGGGACCTCAAAGACAACCAACAACATTTTAGCCTCTCATGGTTCTCTGCCCTATTTTCATCAGACAGGCAGTGATGGCATCACAACTAACACATTTGGTCTTTTAGTTGAGGTTTTGTGTACCTGTTTCTAAGACTCTAATCTTCCAGCTGGGGAAGTTCAGATGTTGGAGGAGGGAGAAACTACAACTTTAACAGAAACAATGTGTCCAAATTTTCAAAGCTTCTCTAGGGTTAGACTGATTTTTTAAAAATCTACTGATTCTAACCCACCTGAAACATTCAAAGGAGAGGTCTTTGGATAAAGTTTCCTGTGTTACAAATCCACAAACTTTTATTTAGCTATAAAACTTTATAATTCTCACACAAAGACTTTTTGATTCTTCTCAAAGGCAACAACAATACATGATATTACATCAATTACTTTTCCTGTTGTTGTGATTAAAATAATCTGACAGAAGCAGCCTTGGGGATGAAGGATTTGTTTTTGGACCACAGTTCAAAAATACTCATGATAGGGAAGTCATAGTAGGAAGAGATCGAGGCAACCAGTCCCATTGAAGAATCAGCATTGGTGGGTTGGATGGGGAGAGTAGTGAGAGATGTCTTGATATAGGATAGCCCATTTCAGGGTTAGGGAGGAATATGGTAGCAGGAAAACTCCCAGGAAGCACAAGGATGACCCCAGCTAAGACTTCTAGCAATAGTTGACTTTCTACTGTAATCAGATTGGTAACTACCCTAATTGTCATCAGAGAGCTGGAACGGAACCAAGTACTCAACTGAGCTCCAGGAGTTCTGTTGAAAAGAGGGAGGAGACAGGGGGTCAAGGCCATTGTGGGGGAACCCACAGAGACAGCATCCCTGAGCTAATGGGAACCTGCATGGGACTGACCTAGGTCCTCTGCATGTGTGTGACTGGGTCTGCCTGTGAAGTTCCCAGGAATGGGATCAGGACCTGTTCCTGGCACCTAAACTGGCTTTTGGGAACTTGCCTTGACTAGCCTTGATTCAGAGGAAGAAGTTGGTTTTCTCCCATCTTGATGTGCCATGCTTTGCTGCCACACATGGGAGGCCTGTTCCTTTCTAAATGCAGATGAAGGAGGAGTGGATGTGGGGAGGCAGGGAACAGGAGAAGAAGAAAGAGGAGAACCTGCGATCAGGATGTAAAGAGAACGATAAATTTTAATTAAAAAGGGATCAGCAATGAATGCTGATGTTTTAGTTATTTTTCCCTTTTTAAATTTTACAGTCTAGGATCAGAGCTAATAGTGAGTGGATCTTTCCATCTTAATTAACCTAATCAGGATAATCCACCACAAACAAGCTAAATGGTCTATCCCCTGATGAAACTAGATCTCATTATGTTGACTTTTGAGAATAACCACTACACTGTCATTGTAGTTCAGACTCAGTTATAATCATATGTAAGACTACTCTAGATACAATTATCCTCCTAATTTACCACCTATTTCTACACTCAATCAATCTTATTAAATATAAATTGTTAAATTTCAAATGTTCTATATACACAGCCACATGTGAATGCTGTTTATGTATATAAGTCATATACAACTACACAGCATTCATCAGGAAACAACTCAAGCCAGTCTAAGAGTTGTATTGGAAGAAGATTAGAGCTACAGGGAAGGTGATGGGCAGGTTCACAGAGTAACTTCTCATCTGTGAGCACAGATGCCTCTTGTCCTTTCAATATCTCTTTCAAGAAACTGTGAGACTATGTGAGTCTCACATCTCTCTTCATACATGGAAAACTCAGGCTCATGTGACTGGTTCAAGTTATCTGTCTTATCAGTGAAATTGTTTCACATATATTTTTCCTTTACCAAATTATTGTAGGTTGCAGGCACCATAATATTTGATTTCTAAGTTTTCCTGGATGGCATATACCTTCCTACAGAAAAGCATTCTCCATATCTGAGAAATAAAAAATAAATTTACCAATACTGTCTATTGTAGTCTTCATACTCAGAATCACCCTATAATGCCTTAAAAGACCTTAATAGTTAACCACGTTGTATCATATTGACATATTATGATTAGTGCTGCTTCAATTTCAGAACTGAAAAGTTATGTATTTGCTATCTATATATAGTTTCTTTGGTGTCTCCTAAACCATATAACTTTTATAAATACCATTAGCTCATTATTCCTTATTCATTAATTTAATGATGATGAATCCTCTTGAAGGGTACAATGAATTTTCCATGCCGAACATCTCTTGGTGTGTTTTTTGAGTGGATGCAGATGAAGCACTGTCAGCAGAGATGTCACATAGTTGCCGTAGGGACTGCTTGCTGTGCTGTGGAAGACTTTCCCATTGTTGGTGATGCTGTGTTCAATTGCTCATGTAAATTAGCAACCACTAGAACATTTTATTTTAGGTACATGTTGTCTTTTAAACAACTTATGAGCGCTACTTTGAGACTCTGAGAATACTTCCATAGTTTTCTTTCCCATCTGTGGAAAGAAACTCTTTCATGATCTGTCTGCTGTTAAGCTGCCCACACCGTAGCTTTTTACTAAGTCCACTCTGTGCAGTTCTTCTCAAGCTTTGTGTGATGGGTGTTTGAATTCTGATAATTCACCAGTGCTTTTTCCTGATGGTCTCTTACTGACCCTTAGCTGTTATCTCAGACCAAATGTCTTTCCTCATCTGCTAAGGTTTGCTCTTTTGTGCCTGCAGTTCCTTCAAACGCCAATAGTTGGAGCTAAAAACTGATGCTTATGATCAGGGTATGCACAGTTCTTAGAAAAAGATTGCCATTATTTTAAAAATAATTTTTGTTTTACATATTAATTTATTTATTGTGTGTGTGTGTGTGTGTGTGTGTGTGTGTGTGTGTGTGTGTGTGTGTGTAGGTCAGAAGATAACTTTCAATGGCCAGTTCTCTTCTACCCTGTGGATGGCAGAGACTGAGCTCAGGTTGTCAGGCATGTTGGTGGCAAGAACCTTCTACCATTTTGCCAGCTTGTTATGTGTTTTTTGAAATAAGACATAAAAACGAATCTGGACTATAATTTCTAATATTTTGTTGAGAAGCTCAATGAAGATTTTTGTTTTATTCATGTATTCAAACTATATTTTCTCTTTAAAAACCAACATTCACAGCAAATTAAAAATTTTGTATTTTATTTGTTTCTGTTTTATATGATCCCATTTTCTTACTATGGTAGTTTTTATCAGGTTAATTTTTATGATATTTCCACTTCAATAAAACTCATAATTTAGATGACTTAGAAAGCTGATGTCCTTTACAATTGCAATCAAGGTCAAAAGCACTAAACATATAAATGAGCTTTTGGAAAGGAATTTGCCTATAATTTTAAGATCTCTTGTTGTCTAAAGTGAAGTCCCTTTTTGTCCAACTTCCAAGTATTTTTTTATATATCTGCACAAGTCCTACGTTAAAAAGAAGGTTTAAATCTGCATCAACTTAATGTTCAGAATGGTGAGATTTTTCAATCAAGTTTTTTTGACTGAAATGTAAAAAGTTGGGATTCCCTGTGACTATATGTGCTTAATACTTGTATTTGTATCCCACTCTTCAGCCCCTTCTCGCTGTTCTTCCCATACCCCCCCCCTTTCTAGGACACACATATTTCATTACCTGGCCTTGTTCCTTTTCTTTTTGTCTTAAGACTTTTTCCCTTTTAATTGTCACATTTACACACCCACCCACATCCACAACCACAAATGCACAAACAGATTTCAATCTAGATTCTGTATCTGAGCAAAAGCATGCTATGTTTGTCTGAGTCTTGCTCTCTCTTCTCTCTCTCTCTCTCTCTCTCTCTCTCTCTCTCTCTCTCTCTCATTGACTCACTCTCCTTTACTTAACATAAAGAGTCTCAGTTCCATCTATTTTCCTATTAATGTTATAATTCCAGTTTTTAAAGCTGAATAAAATTGCACTGTGTACATGTTCTGTGCTTGCTTTACCCATTCATTTAGCAAAGGTCATCTAGGCTGGTCCATTTTCAGCATGTCATGAATTATACATCAATAAATACAGCAAGTATTTCTGTGGTATGCTCTTCTAAGTTCCTTCATGTAGATATACAGCAGCCATATAGCTAGATCATATGGCAGTGAATTTTTAATTTCCGTGAAGAACCTTCATGCCAATTTCCATATTAGCTGCAGTAGTTTATGCATCCACCAGCATAAGGAGTCCTCATTCCCAGTCTGCACCATCACCTGTAGTCGTATTTCTGACTGTGAGAAGGCAGAATCTCAAAGCAGTCTTAAGATTATTTCTTTGACTTGAACAAACCAGACAGCAAGTCAGTAAGGAGTTTTCCTCCATTTTTTTTGATTGCAGTTTCTGCTTCAGGCTCCTGCCTTAAATTTCTGTCCTGATTAGTCGCAGGGGTTGTGGCCTGAAAGTGTGGGGTTAAATTAGTCCTTTCCTCCCCAAGTTTCTTTTGGTCAGAGTACTTTTTTTTTTTTTGTTAAAGCAAAAGAAAGCAAATTAGAACACTCATCTATTTATTTGATGCTTTTTTTGTATCCAGCCTTTGGAGTTCGTTATAGATTCTAGATATTAACCCCACATTGGCTGTATGGTTGCAAAGATTTTCTCTCATTTTGTAAGCTTTTCTATACACTTTGCTGTGAAAAACCTCTATCTTATTTGAATCCTTTTTTTTTTTTTTTTTTTTTTTTTTTTTTTGGTTTTTCGAGACAGGGTTTCTCTGCGGCTTTGGAGCCTGTCCTGGAACTAGCTCTGTAGACCAGGCTGGTCTCGAACTCACAGAGATCCGCCTGCCTCTGCCTCCCGAGTGCTGGGATTAAAGGCGTGCACCACTATCGCCCGGCTCTTATTTGAATCCTTTTGTCAGTTCTTGGGATTATGTTATAATCTAATGAGATTCTTTCCAGAAAGTTCTTGCCTATGCTTATATCTTGCAAGACTCTTCCTATATTTGCCTCTAATAGTTTCTGAATTTCATGTATTACATTAAGGTCTTTGATCCATTTTGAGTTAATTTTTGTGCAGGGTGAAAGATCATTCCCAGTTTATGGAATGATGCCACCCATATTTAGGATGTGTATTTTCATCTCAATGTACCTAACCTAGACACCCAGACTATCTATCCAGAGACCTGTCTCCTATATGATTCTAGATCCTGTCAAGCTGACAATCAGTGTGTACTACCATACTTGGCTTGCCTTTCGGGCAAGCCTCTCATTTCCTTCTCCTGAGAGCTGCATTCAGCTTGACTTTCTGCTTTTTAGTTATTACCCTTTGATTTCTATGAATGAAACATTCTCTTCTTTTGTGAGTTTCTGAAGTTTTTCCTCTCTTTTCTGGCATTTCTGAGGGGTTTGCAATCTTGTTGATTTATAGATGATAAGTTTGGGTCTCGGAACGTGGAGATGTTGACAAAAACACTCTGGTAGTCTTTGAGTTCCCTTTTCAGGAATGTATCAAGAGAGTGCAGAATGGTTGTCATGTACTTTAGACCTTTCCAATTTTGAGATATCAGTTAGTCCACTACACTTGTCATACTTTTCTTTATGCCTCAAATGGAAATGAATAAATTATTTAGACTTTATATGCCTTTTCATGTTGTTTCTTCACTTAATTAACTTTTGTGTGGGGGCATACTGTGTTTATGAGGGGCATACTGTGTTTATGAAGGGCATACAGAGAACAACTTTAGTTCTTTGAGACAGGGACCCTGTGTTGCTTGCCACTGTACACCAAGTTAACTGTCAAGGGATCATACTTCCTCTCTTCATAGAAGTACTGAGAATGCCTACAGAGTCAAACTCAGGTCCTCAGTCTTAGCACAGCAAATGCTTGATCCACTGAGCCAAATCTCCAACCCTTTACCTAATTCTTAGATGCTCCCTAAATCTTGAATGATGCCTTTCCCTAAGTGTGTAAAAGCTAGAAAGTACTTTCCTCTGTTTTAAATGTGATTGAAGCTTAATCCCTAGAGGAAAGACTTTTCTGTGCTTTCATTGTTGTCCTTAATATTTAAGAATTTTGGTGGCTTACTCTGGTTCCCTAGGTGCTCATTTCTACTCTGTAGCTGCCAAAAGGCTCTATAATTAAGTTGGACACTTGGGATTGGTCAGAGAAATGAGTACAATTTCTGTACTGCCAAGAGGCAATTAGTAAACAAACTATTAAGAATTATTGTGTATTAAGTAAAATTCAGGATTGGGGTCTAAAGTAAGATGCTTTTCTTGGATTCCTGTTGGGGGATATTTGATCACACTGTGAACCCTGGGTTTGCATTTGTGCTAATTAAATAAAATTAACCAAGGGTCAGGAGACTGAGTTAGCAACTAGTTGAGAGAAAGTAATGTTAGAGCTTCAGAGGGCATATGGATAAGTTGAAGTGACACACAGGAGTTAGCCAGGTGGCATTTGGAGTGACATGGTAGAGAGGAAGGACACTCTCATTTGGAGATGCCCACAAGGAGAGAGGGTTACCTAGTTGCTATTCACCTTCTCTGAGCTCACAGGTTTTTACTCCAGTCTTTGAATTTTGAGTCTTATTTCTAAATAGAACATTTGAGATTTAGTTAAAGCTACCTTTAGCTGCAATGACAGAGCCAGTACCTGCAGGAACAGAATTCCCACCAGACTGTGTCCTGAGTGGCCAGAGAAGACAGGTAGCTGTGGAGATGCAAATGCTGATGGAAATAGCAGTAGTTTAAGGTGCAGACACTGTGTCTGAGTTAAAACAACAGATGCAAGTTCTGGATCTGAAAGGGTTTTGTAACTAAAATTACAAATCTGCCTGTCGATTTTGGCCAATTTATCTCCAGCCATTGTTTATATAAAAGCATGCCTCCAACTGAGTTCCACAAATAGCCTCGAAGTAATTCAATCTAGAGCACAGTGTTCCATTTACTGGAGAGTCTGACTGTGAGAGGAAGATGCTGTCCCTTCCAGGGGTTCTCCTGCTGACATTTATGTACTTATAGCTGTTAGCCCAGTAATACCTTTGCAGCCAGCTACAGATACTAAATTTGACTTTCCAAATGCGTTTAATTATTCCAGAAGAATCATGACTTTAGCTACCATTATTTTCATTTTATGATTTTAAAACAGATGTGGCACATGAATGAAAAGAATACACATGAAAGAAATCACTCTATCCTGTCACAGTGTCATATCTGTGTAGTCCCAGCACTCAGCAGGTTGAGGCAAGAGGATTCTGAGTTAGATGCTAACCTGGATTACATTGTGAAACACTGTCCCCAAATGAGTCTCCTATCAAAAGACTGAAACTGTTCACCATGAATATTAGGGTAAAGCAGAGGATTATTAGATGTTTCTTTTCCAATTACTTGTATTTTCATGTAATTGTAACGATTGTCTTAAATGTTGTGATGAAGAGACACTGTGGCCAGAGCAACTTACAGAAAAGTTTATTGGGGGCTTACAGCTTCAAATGGTGGGTGAGTCCTTGCCCATCATGGCAGGGAACATGGAAGCAGCCAAGCACTGGAGTAGTGGCTTAGAGTTTACATGCTAAGACAACAACCAGAAGACAGTTTATCGAGAACACTGTAGAGTTTTGCAGTCTCAAAGCCCACTCCTACTATTACACATTCTTCAACATGGCCACCCTTCTTAATCCTCCCCAAGCAGTTCTACCAACTGATAACCAAATATTCAAACATATGAGTTTAAGGCTGGGCCATTCTCATTTAAACTACCACAGTGGCCAAAAGGAATGTATCCATATTTATATATTTAGTAACTTGGGTCATTGGTATCTATGAGCAATTTCTTTTAAATAGAATAAAGTAATTTTTGAGATGTTATTTAAAAATATTATTTCATCACCTGCTGAAGTCATTTCATTATAAAAAAAAACACTAAAGTTTCTAGTCCCTGAAGTGGGTAGGATAGACTCCCGTCTGGTTTAGTTATTACTGGAATAGTCTTTCAAGTGTGTGTAATAAGGCTCCTGCTTCTTTTTCTTAGGTAATTAGTAAAAATGTTCTGACATTGTAAGCTGAGCACATAATTTACTGAACTCAATTCCAGATGTTCATTAGTGAGTGTGTACTTAAACTAAGTCATTTCCTTCACTCCCCACAACCTGTAATATTATTATTTTAAAAAATGGAGATTGAGATAGATAAGATGTTCATTGGCTCATTGAGTATTGTTTCTTTCACATCTAACTAGTGAGTGAACAGGAACTTGAACCTAGGACTTTTTATTCCTAGTCTGTCTTATTGAAAAAGAACAGTCTTCTAAATAAAAGGAAAAATGAAGTGGGCAAGTTTATGAGGAACTTAGGCACAGAAACAAGTTTAGGACCACAGCAAGAAAGGAGCCTGAGCCTGGAAGAAGGGGTTCATGCTCCTAACAATGCTATGACCAAGGCATCTGAAATAAATTTCCTAAAGAAGGAAGTACATACTTTGGTTCATGGCTTCAGATGACTTCAGTGCATTAAGCAGGGGGAGGCAGGGTGAAACAGCTCTGTCCATGGTGGAAGGAGTATGTGTCAGAGGTTATTACATCACAGTTGGCCAGGATGTGAACATCAGCTGATGGTACTGTTTTGGGAGGTTCTAGAACATTGAGGAGGTGAAGCCTGTGAGCCACTGTGAGCAGACTTGAGCTTGGCCACATTTCCCTTTTGTTTTGTTTCCTGACTGAGTGCAGTCACTTCACATTTCCTGCCCATGGTGTCTTTCCTAAAAAGATGGACTGTATTTTTCTCATTTAGTTTTGGTATTATTGTATAATTATATAATTTTCCCTTTCCTACCTTCAAAGCCTCCCATATGCCTTCCCCCCTTACTCATTTTCAACTTCATGACCTCTTTTTTTAAAAAAAATATTGTTATATTAGTTGCTCAGTCTGAATAATGTTACTTGTATGTATGTACTCTTAAACTGTAAACCCTAAATAAGCCTTCTCTCCTTGAAGCTGCTCCGTGATGAATTTTCTGAGAGCAATTAGAGCACTAACAAGTACATCTGCTGTGGTGCAAATATATCTGCCATTCTTCTAGAGAATAATATTTGTTCGTTGCTATCTCCATAGGTACTTGTTTATGAGTTTGGGCTCTGATAACAGAGTTATGTCAAGAGTAAGTGATATGACAGAGAAAAGTTTCTTATTTTCTTACACTGAGGTCACTGAAGAGAATTTCATGGCTCTCACATGACATCCAGTGGAAATGACTTTTGTTTGGATGGTGAGAGAATAGTACCTGGCGCAGAGTGAAGAAGGTATTTCTGTTACTACTTGCTTGCCCTTCAGTTGTTTGGTGAATGCTTTCTTAACAGAGATTCAAATATGCAATTGACTTATAAAGGTAAGAGTTAAAATGTGGTCACATGAGGGCATAGGTCTAAAAGCACATGAGCTAATGAAACTTGACTTTAGAAATTTGCCTTGTACCTTTCTCAGATCCCATCTGATTACTAAGTCCCCTCCCCCCTGCAATGTTTGGCTAGTTTCCTGAAATTATTTGTGAGTATATTAAAAAAATTGGCAAGATACCCTCTTCTAGAAATGGGAGTGAATTAGTAACCCTGTCTGAAGAGTGCCTGAGGCTAAAGTGAAGTGTTTTGGATTAATTACATTGGCAGAAGAAATCTTAAAAGAACTTAGTATAGACTCTGTTGTCAGGTTACTAGTGTTAATGTTTATAAAGGTTTCTAATATAAAGGAGCTCTTGTAAAATTCACAATCCCATAGAGCCTAGACAACAAAGAGGACCCTAAGAGAGACATACATGTATCTACATACATGGGAAGTAGAAAAAGACAAGATCTGAGTAAATTGGGATCACAGGGATTATGGGAGAGGGTAGAAGGGGAGGGCTGAAGAAGTGAAGGGAGTGGAGAAAAATATATAGTTCAATAAAAACAATAAAAAAAATACTAAAGTAAAGAAAAGGAGCAAGCTGAGGAGAAAAGAAACACCAGGAGGTGGAATGTAGCTAAGTTCTGTGTTCAAGGAGATAAACAGATTAAAAAAATGGAATAAGGGGAGTAGTGACCCCAGGGTAAGATCCCACCCAGCTAAGTTTCCAACTTGTCAAAAGGAATTAAAAAAAAGCTTAGAGTTGGTGTGGTGGTGCATGTCTTTAATTTCAGCACTCAGAAGGCACAGGCTGGAGGATCTCTGAGTTTGAGGTCAGTCTGGTCTTCAGAGCATGTTCCAGGACAGTCAAATTTAGGCAGTGAAGGAAATCATTGCAAACAGAAAGTTTATAAAGAGGTAATTGAACAAAGGGGCCACGTTCTACCCCAGTAAACAGCAAAATTTGGCACCTTTGGCCATGTGGTTCTGTCTTTAGAGTCAAGGACAGAAACAAGACACTATGGAAATTTTCTCTGTGAATAAGAAAGCTGATGAGGACTGGCATGTGACCGGGGTGTCCCTGCATGGAGGCCTAGGTCATTTCATGAAGCTGTGAAGTTGAAGCCTGAATTGCCTTGGAGATCCCAAGATAATGTAAATTCCAGAGCTGTTGGATACCTGCTGAGAAAAGCTACTAACAGGTAATAGAAACAGTGCAAGAGAGAGAAGTATTTTGCAGTTAACAAAGCTGAAAGGAATTGGAGATTTTGACATCAGACATGGAGATACAGGGTCTGGAGTTTGCCCAGCTGGTTTTTGGTCTTTGGTTCAGTATTTTTTTGAGACTGCTTAAAACTGTTAAACACTATGTGGACTTTTAAAGTTGAACTGAATGAATTTTTGTATTATGATATGGCTATAAGCCTTTGGAGTCCAGGCAGTAGAATGTGGTGGTTTGAAATAAAATGGCCTTGAAAAGGAGAGATACTAATGAGAGGTGTGGCCTTGTTGGAGGAAGTATGTCACTGTGGGGGTGGGCTTTGAGGGTTCGTAAATGCTCTTGTCACACGCAGTGAGACAGAACACTTCTTTTTTGCCTTCTTGGCTACTTCTCCAGCACCATGTATGCCTATACACAACCATGTTGTACCATGATGATAATGGACTAAACCTCTGATAATGTGATCTACCCAATTAAATGTTTTTCCTTGGTAAGAGTTGCCATGTTCCTGGTGTCTCTTTACAGCAAAAGAAATTCTAACTAAGGCAGACTCTAAATCAATTACCAGTCTCCTTGTAAGATGGAGATTTGTACCATAAAGTTTAGAGTCTTGACTCTAAGTAGAACAAGCTGGCAGTTATTAGATGTTTTAAGGGACAGGGAACCAACTTTCATGTACTGCAACTTCCAGATAGCTTTGTCCACAGAGTGGTAGCCCAATGACACACACTCATTGCAGAGTTCTAATCTTTACAACTGTGGGGCAATGACTTTCTCTGGTTTGAAGCTGCCAATTGAGTCATAGATCTCTGAGTTATCTCTGGGTAGCTGTAGATTAAAAGACAACACTGTGGTTTACCTTTTATGGAGGTAAATCGTAGGACGTGAGCTTTCAGACATGGTGCACTGTCTGCCTCCTGTACCTTACAGGCAGGCCTGTGCTTATTTTCCTCTGTATCTCCATTCTTCTTTCTTCCTGAAGATTGAAGTTCTTTATATTTCAGAATGACCTGACAGCATGATCTGTCACATATGAATCTGGCAGGTTTAATATCTGAATCCAAGTGGCCTCCTCTCTTGATGGACTTATGCCTACTCACAGGAGGGGACAGTGGGTTGCCTTGGGCCAGTCTCCAGCCATGCTCATCATGAGTCATTGTTTTCTATATAATGGTTGCTAGGAAGGTTCATAGAACACACTTGAGGAGAAAATTCCACTGAGGGTATATGTAAATGTTTCTTGTTTAAGAGTGGGTAGCTTTGGGTCAAGACTTCTCCAAAGTGATTACTAGTTAAAAGTCGGCCCACTGAATATTAGGTTTCTCAATGCTTGTGAATATTGTTGTAACAAAGAGGATGCTTTTTGATCAAAATGAAAGTTATAAACTAGAAACTCCTTGAGGATGTTTCTTTTTCACATGTCTGAAATTTTCTGAGTCAAAGTTTACAAAATACTAACTTCCCGATTTCTTTATTGAATATGAAATTGACCATATAACTCACCTCTTGTAAAACTTAAAAGAATGTGTTTGAAGTTGTATTAGTCTGTTTTTCATTATGTCATTACCATTCATCCAATGAGTACTCATCCACTGATAAATGGAAAAATAGAAGCAGACTTCCTCCCTTCTGAATTATGCTTGAATTGATATAATGTGACTTTTCTTTGTAAGTGTTCAGTAAGGAACACACTTCTGTTTAGGCTCTATTTGTGCTCTCTCTCTCTCTCTCCCTCTCCCCTCCATGTGTGTGTGGGTGGTAAGAAGAGACAGAGAAAGTAGAGGAAAGAGAAAGACAGACACTTACAGATTACTAGTTAGTTGTGAAATTCAGTCATTTGTGACAATTGCAGTGCTTTGCACCACATCTGTCCCATTCCTTTCCTTTGTCCTCTATTTCTTGCCATTTTCAGCTTAGGTAGGCCTTTCAAATGAAGGGTGAACAACATCATTCTGGCCTCCGAGATCTCCAAAGGCTACAGAATCAGACAATACCTATCTCATGATAGAAGGGCAGTGATTATTTCTAATCTTTTTGACACTTATACTTTCTTTTATCAAATTAATGTAGCATACATAAATGATATAAATTAATGAGTGATATGACAACTTCATATATAGGTAATTTATCTAGATTATCACTATCTGCATTGTCTCTTGTTCATCTCATTGTTCCTTTCAAGCAGCTCCTTTCCTTTTCTGAAAATTGCTCCCCTGTATTTATCTTCTCTCACCTTTGTAAGGAAGTCCCATTCTGTAGTCTGGGTTTGCCTGCAATTCAGTGTGCACTATTCAGTCTAAGCTGGATATATATATATATATATATATATATATATATATATCAGTTCTCCTACCTGTGCCTTATGAATGCTGAGGTGATTGATTTAAGCCTCCATGACCGACTTACTTTCCCACTTATGTGAAAGGATTCAGTGGTAGGTTTTTATACTGTAAATTAAAGACCAGAAATGTCAAACACATAGCTTAAATGAAAGAAATGAACCTAATTGGCTCTTATACTTTCTGCTTCCAGGCAGAAAAAGGAAATGAAAGAGAAATAAAACAACAATAACAGCAACATACAGTCCATTTCAGTAGAGGTTCAAGAAACACTACTCTGAGGGTGACGGTATACAAATGAAATACCTGTGCTGGGTCCTGGTGATAGTAGTAAACATCTCCAAAGTGGGATGGAAGAACGGGACAAAAAAGGCATCTAGACCTTTCTGACCTCATTGAGGCCAATTTTCTTCTTGATCCAGAAGTGATTTCATTTCTTAATCAAATATGCCTTATGTTTGGTGACAATATTATTCTACCTGCCAGTGCCACAATGAGTCAAGAACACCATAAAGACTTCTTGCCATACATTTCCCACAGTGATGAATCTATGACTGGAAGCAGGGTCCCTTGAAGTGAGTGTTCTAGTCTACAAAGAAAGGTGGCAACTTTTCTTTAACTTTATCTCTACTTTCAAACTCAAACACTATCTCCCTTTTTCAGGATCCACCCTTCCTGATCTTTGAAGCTGTCTCTCCAGCCCCCATAGTAGAAAGGGTATGATAGATGGACCTCTTGCTCTTCTCTTTCCATTTCCCTTGTTTCCACTCCCACTCTGCTTTAGACTTGTTGCTAGTCTCTGTCACACATCCAATTATCTAATGATTTTGTTTTTTATTATTTTTTGTTTGTTTATATCTTTTTCTAGTTACCCAAAAGGTTCAGAACCCAACAATCCCTCTCTTTCATGATCTTTGGTGAGAGTAGATGGAAAGAATGGGAATTGTTCGGGGGAAGTTAGGAAACACATAAACTAAACAAAGAGAAAACCACCAAACTGAAAAAGAAAAACTTGAAAATGGAAAGCAAAAGGGAAGATTTTTATGACCTTAGTATAAGTTATTTTATAAATAGAATGCAGAGAGCAGAAACAATTTTGTCAATTTGAAATTCATCAACAGTGGGATATTTTTGGGAGGTGTGGATAGTGAACATTTTTTTTTTTTGTTGGCTTTCCAGTCTTTGTCCTAACTCCTCACCATCCCCATCATCATTGTATCATTGTAGTTGTAATAGAAGCCATGGAAATTATGTAATAAATGTCTGTGTTTCAATAATCTTTATTTTTAAAACCAAGAATTCAAAGTTTGGCCATGACAACATGTACTAGTGGTACAGAACTTCTAGCATAAAATTCATCAGGCCTAATGACTTCCCCCAAATAGTAATGTCACATCATTGTAGAAGCAGGACCAAGTCTCAGGAGAAACCCAATGTCTTTTTGCTTTACCACATCATTCCTTCCATTGCTAAAACAGACATCAAGACTGTTTTCTTAATTTGTTATTATTTTATGTGTATTGATATTTGGCTTGCATGTATATCTGTACACCATGTGCATGCCTGGTATCTGCAGAGGCCAGAAGCAAGTGTTGATCCTTGGGACCAGATGTACATTTGTTCGTGAGCAACCATGTGGGAGCTGAGAATTGATCTTGTTCCCTTTGTAAGATCAGGAGATCTTAACTGCTGATCCATCTCTACAGGCCTGTTTTAAGAATACAATCATGTAGATTTGGAACTATATTTAAAACATCATATTCCATTTTAAAGTATTTTGCTTAGTGTTGGTAAGAAGGAATTAAAGTTAATGATTCTGCATTCATGTCCCATACATGTTATTTAAAACATCTTCTCTGCCACATCATTTATACAAAGATATGAAAAGTGACTTCGTGTTTATGTGGCATTTTATTTGTCTTTTAACAAACAGAATCATGGCAGT
Source organism: Microtus obscurus (assembly GCA_963919715.1). NCBI lineage: Eukaryota > Metazoa > Chordata > Mammalia > Rodentia > Cricetidae > Microtus > Microtus obscurus. The sequence continues at coordinate 165,815 of CAWTZC010000312.1, forward strand.
TATTCATTTGTAGTTCTACATGATTATTGAGAAAACCTCCAGTCTAAGCTATTACACAAAACAGAGCATAGATAGTCATTTATAATAGTCAAGTTTGTAATCATGTTAGTTAGGTTTTCTAGATGTACAGAGATATATTTCAGATGGACAGGTATTCTCCAGTCCTTTCAAAGACTTACAAAATATGGCATTTAAAATATTTTAAGAACTTAGACTTTTCATAACAATGAGACACATCTTCTTCTGGCAGCACCCATCTACTTCAAGAGGATGGTGGGCATCAAAGAGGTTTCTTCTGGAGTTTGTACACCATTTGGGCAAGAAATTGCTCTTGTCTGGACTGCTTGAGGGTGTGCTATATGAACTGGACATGCAGGATCCACAGAAAAATGACTGCTGAGCTTGCCTAAAGGTGAGCCACTTTTTCAGGGTTGCCACTTCATAAATAAACTGCCAGACATTTTGCAGGATACAGAAGAAAGCAACTAATGAATTTTGCCAGTACAAAGCATAAGAGATCTTCAAATCTTCTTCTTCATGGATAAGTCTGCCAGATACTATTGGCCTGTGGGTTGAATATGGATGTTGCAACAGTACAGAAGAATTTTGGGTGACTGTTCAGGCAACTAGATGTATGTCAATTCCAGCGTTTTGGAAGTTGCTTAAAATGCACTTCCTGTTTATTTAGGTAATAATATATCTTTCTGGAGTTTTTGATGAAGATTAGATAGTTATAATTATAGATTTCTTTAGTTATGATAAATGATAAAGTACATATAAATACTGTAACTGTAATTCTTACTTGATACTTGTTTTGTTATGTATAATCTTGCTATGTTAAAACCTTCCTTTCTAATTAAACAGAAAAGGGGAGGTGATGTGGGATTCCCCTCTGTATGCTGTGACTATGTATTATTGTCATTGGTTAATAAAGAAGTTGCTATCAGTCAGAGTCAAGGACATGCCATGTAGCTGTCAAAGGAGAGAGACACCCACCCTGGATCTTTCCTGGTAAGCCATAAGCCTCATGGTAAAATACAAAAATAATGGAAATGGTTTAATTATGACATAAGAGCTAACTAACAATACGTTTAAGCTATTGGCCAAATAGTATCCTAATTGATACAGTTTCTTTGTGACTATTTCAGGTCAGGGCAGCTGGGAAATTTACATGCAGCCTCTGACTACAGGTCTATTCTTGTACAGGTCTCCTATGAGTAATCATGACTGCTGACAGTTCAAGAGGTCAATGACCATGCACAATGAAGATAAAGTTTAATGCAGCAGGAAGGAGTATCAACTTAAAAACTCAATCTCTTGGGGACCTGATGGCCTCATCTGGCCTCCACAGATACCATAAGCACATGGTATGCAAACACACATTGAAGCAAAACACCTGTACACATAAATTAAAAGTAAATAAATCTAAAAAATAATTGTGTTTTGAAAGTTGTACATATAGAAGAGAAAGTGAATAACACTAAGAAATTTTTAGTAATGAAAATTAAATAAAAAGATTAGAATTTACAGTTATACCAAAACCACATATTAAATAGTTTTGTATTGAAGAGAATCATGGAGAGATGATGTAGACAACTATAGTTCTCATGCTGATGTGATCAAAGTATTTCTTTATTTGGATAAGGTATATATATTCACCATGATTAGAAAATGACTTGAAATAGTATATGTCACATTTGTTTTGATTTCAGCATATTCTAGGTGGGCTTGTAACCTTAGTAACATTGAAGTTGTTCTACTGAAGGCACATGGATTTCCAAAAGATTTCAGAAGCTTTATTACTAAGTTGGAAAAGCTTGTGAGATTTTTGTGCTGGATATTAGACAAATGGAAATTTTTATTTTCAGTAGTAAGTTGACCATTGTTGTGAGCAGGTCACTTGTTGGTTCTTAGCCACCTGGCTAGCTTAGACCCAAAATAATCACACAGGAAATGTATTATTTAAATCACTGCTTGGCCCATTAGTTCTAGCTTCTTATTGGCTAACTCTTACTTATTAATTTAACCCATCTCCATTAATCTGTGTATCACCACATGGCAGTGGTTTACCAGCAAAGTTTCAGCATATCTGACTCTGGCAGCAGCTCCATGGTATCCCCCTGATTCCACCCTTGTTCCTCCCAGAATTTAGCTTAGTTTTCACTGCCTAGCTAAGTTCTGCCCTGCTATAGGTCCAAAGCAGTTTCTTTATTCTTTATCCAATAAAAGCAACACACAGACAGAAGGACCTCCCACATCAGACCCTGACTGAAACCTCTCATTTATAATTTTGTATAAATTAGGAATAAGTGAATTCTCTTTTTCAGACTCAATATTCCTCTGGGACTGGGTTAAAGTGGTATAACTCAAATGAAAAGAGAGTAAATAAGGTCCAGGAATAACAAGTTCAATTATTCTTCTTCAGGAAGCTTGTTGGTTAGGTTGTGAGCTGGGGAGCTTAAGTCACAGAGAAGATGACATTGTTAATGAATTGCATTGAGCAGTGGGATTCCCTGATTGATGGGCAGCCTCCAAAATCTGAACAAATAACTCATACTGGGACTTGTCAGATGGAGAAATGCAGAGGGCATGTGGCCTAGAATTTCCCAAATTTCCATTGTCATTTTATTTCTTTTAAAAACACATGGAGGCCCAGTCCATCTGGCCTTGGTGAGTTCCTGATAGATCATTCCCATTGTCTCAGTGTGTGGGTGCATCCCTCTAGGTCCTGAGTTCCTTGCTCGTGCTCTCTCTCCTTCTGCTCCTGATTTGGACCTTGGGATTTTGGTCCGGTGCTCCAATGTGGGTCTCTCTCTCTGTCTCCTTTCATTGCCTGATGAAGGTTAATATCCAGGAGGTTGACGATATGTTTTTCTTTGGGTTCACCCTCTTATTTAGCTTCTCTAGGATGAATAAGCATGGGATAAAACTGGACTCGCTGAACATAGCAGACAATGAGGACTGCTGAGAACTCAAGAACAATGGCACTGGGTTTTGATCCTACTGCATGTACTGGCTTTGTGGGAGCCTGGGCAGTTTGGATGCTCACTTCACTAGACCTGGAAGGAGGTGGGAGGTCCTTGGACTTCCCCCAGGGCAGGGAACCCTCACTGCTCTTTGGGCTGATGAGGGGGGCGGACTTGATTGGGGGAGGGGAAGGGAAATGGGAGGCGGTGGCTGGGAGGAGGCAGAAATCTTTAATAAATAAATTAATTAATTAAAAAAAAGAAAATTCTCAGACTCAAATTTTGTGTTCTAGCGTGCTGTAAATTATGTAAGATTTTAAAACTGTCTGTAGTGTAATTCTTTTTTTGATGACCATAGAGTTGTACTCAAGTATTTTGGTTTCAGACCCTTAATAAATCTGGATGCAAGAAAACACACACACACACACACACACACACACACACACACACACACACACACACATTGATAGCTGAAGATAAAGAAGCTGAACTATGATGCTACTTTGGAGGTTCACGGATGTTGTGTATATCAGGAGTAGTAGCAAGCTCACTGTGAACAGCACTGCAAAATGGACTCTCTTGGACTTGGAGATACCATGTGTTTACATCATCCATCATCACAGATGAGCTCCTGCTTTTGCTTTCCATCTGCAGGAGGCAGCTTGTATAGCTTTTTCTCTTTTGTTTAAAATAGATCATTTTCTCATATAATATATTTTGATTATAGCTTCCCATCCACTATTTCTCCCAGTTCCTCCATCCAACCCTCTGCAATCCTTTCACTTTCCATCTCTCATTAGAAAACAACAGCATTCCAAGAGATACAACAAAACATAACAAAATAAAATATAGACAAATTGAGGATATAATTGACAACCCAACAGAAGGAAAAGAACCCAAAGGACATGCACAAGAATTGGAGACCTGCTTGATCCTGTACAGAGACATCCCATTAAAAACACTAAACTGAAGTCATAATATATACAGATACCTGTTATGATTGTCTGTGTATATAGGTGAATACGAATAGCCCCCATAAACTCATGTGTTTGAATGCTTGATGAATAGGTAGTGGCATTATTAGGAGGTGTGGCCTTGATGGAGTGAGTAGATGTGGCATTGCTGGAAGAAGTGTGTCACTGTGGGGGTAGGCCTTGAAGTCTCATATATTCAAGCTATGCCCAGTGTGGCACATAGTGTCCTGCTACCAGTGGATCAAGAACCATCAGCTCATTCTCCAGCACTATGTCTTCCTGCCCATTACAATGCTTCTTTGCATGATAATGGACTAAACCTCTGAAACTGTAGGCCTGTCCCAATTAAATATTTTTCTTTATAAGAGTTGCTGTGGTTTCCAGGCAGTGGTGGCACATGGCTTAGATCCTGGCACTTGGGAGTCAGATGCAGGTGGATCTCTGTGAGTTTGACCCCAGCCTGTTTTCAAGAAATAGTTCCAGAAGAGTCTCCAAAACTACAGAGAAACCCTGTACTGAAAACAAAAACAAACAAACAAACAAAAACAAAACAAAACAAGAAAGAGTTGCTGTGGTAATGGTGTCTCTTCATAGCAATAGAAACTCTAAGATGCTTGTTGAAGACCGTTTCAGGTCCTGTGCTTGTATCTTCAGTCTCTGTGAGTTCATATGAGCCTTGTTTAGCTGATTCAGAGGACCTTGTTTTCCTGGTGTCCTCCATGCCCTCTTGCTCTTACACTGCATTTATTTATTTATTTATTTATTTATTTATTTATTTATTTTGGAGATCCCTGAGCTCTGAGTGAAGGGATTTGATGGTGACATGATATGCCATTTAGAGATGTGTGTTCCAAAGACTACTTCTCTCTGAATATCTGGCTGTAGGTCTTTGTATCTATTCCCATCTAATGCAGGAAAAAAATTCTCTGATGGTGACTGAATAAGGCACTGATCTATGAAATAGCAGGATAAACAGTGGGAGTCATTTTATTATTACTTTTGAAAAGACCAGTAGTATTTGGTCTTACCATAGGTCTCTGAGCTATCTAGAATGTGGTTCTTGGTCACACAAGCAATGTTGGTATTTAATCTCATGGAGTGGGACTTAAGTCAAATCAGACATTGGTTGGCTATTCCCATAAGCTTTGGGCCATCATTGCCCTAGCATATTTTGGAGGAAGGACATATTATAGATCAAATGGTTTTATGACTGGGTTGGTATTTACATTTCTTTTTTTGGTAACCTACATAATACCTTTCTGTGCCAAGGATACTAGAATGTAGGGGTGAAAGCTCCATGTAGTCATCAGGTCAACTTCTTCATATTGAATGAATTGTGTGGGTATTATCCTTGGCATTTGGGCCTTGCTGTCAGTTTTAAGAGAACAACCCTTTGTCTTAGAAATAGTCTGTTTTTTGGGGGGGAGGGCGGATTTCCATGGAATACTCTTGCCAAGAACTTAAATGAAAACAACCAAGTCCTTGTACTGCAAGTCTTGTTGTGACAAAAGATGGTCAGTTGGGACACCATCTCCTCCATTATTAGGAAACTTTATTAGGACCACTATCATATATTTTAGGAAGTCTCCACTATACCAGGTTTCCATATTATCAATCAAATGCTTCTCAATTCCAGCTGTTGCTCCCTACATTCCACTCCCTTCGTAAACACCTTCTTCCCTCCCCCTCCACACCTAAACCCCCTGTTCTCAATTCCACACAACTACATTCCACCAAAAAAATCTATTTTATTTCCCCCTTCTATGGAGACCCATATGTTTCCCCTTAGTCCCTTCTATACATAACCCTTTTGGGGCTATAAATTGTAAGTTGATTATTATTTATTTAATTTCTGATATCTGAATATAGCCAAATACTTTTCATATTTATTTTTGTGTCTGTGTTACTTCTCTCAGGATGATTTTTTAATAGTTCCATCTATTTTCCTGCAGACTTCATGGTGTCATTTTTAACAGCTGAGTAATACTCCATTATGTAAATTTATTTTCTTTATTTTTATTCTTCTTTTGAGGGACATCTAGGTTTTTTCTGGTTTCTGGCTATTATGTATAAAGCAGCAATGAGCATGGATGAACAAGTGTCCCTGTGGTAGGATGAAGTGTTCATTGGGTATATGCTCAAGAGTGGTATAGCTGGATCATGTGGTGGATTGGTTCCCAACTTTCTGACTGTCATTTTTATTTTTATAGTGACTGTACACATTTTCACTCCTTCCAACAATAGATGAGTGCTTCACTTCTTCCACATTTTTCCTTTATGATCTGTCACTGTCTTTTTGATCTTAGCCATTCTGACAAGTATAAGATGGATTATCAGTATAGGTTTGATTTGCTTTTTCCTGACGACTAAGAATATCAAACATTTCTTTAAGTGTTTTTTAGCCATTTGAATTTGCTCACTTGAGAATTTTGCTTGCATCTAAACCCTGTTTTTATTGGATTATTTGATTTTCTGACATCTATTTTCTTGAGTTCTTTAAATATTTTTGGTATTAGTCCTCTATCAGATGTGGAGGTGGTGAAAATCTTCTCCCATTCTGTAGGCTACCCCTTTGTCCAAATGATGATGTGTTTGTTTTTACAGAAGCTTTTCAGTCTCAAGAGGTCTTGTTCATTGTTAATCTTTGTGCCCACACTATTGGTGTTTGTAAATGGAGACTGCTTGTTCGCTTCGTGGCTACCCAGACCCAAATAATTACACAGAAACTATATTAATTACAACACTGTTTGGCCAAGAGTTTAATCATATTCCTAACTAGCACTTGTACGTTAAATAAATACAATGCCATTAATCTGTGTATCACCATAAGACTGTGGCCTACCAGTAAGGTTCCAGCAGGTATCTTTCTCCTTCAGCAACTGCATATCATCTCTCTGACTTTGCTTTCTTTCTCCCTATACTCAGTATAGTTTTCCCACCCAGCTCTAGTCTGTCCTGCCATAGGCTGAAGCAGCTTTTTTATTAACCAATGATAATAAAACATACTCACAGCATACAGAGGGAAATCCTATATCCTCCCCCTTTTCTGTCTATATAAAAAGGAAGGTTCTAATTTAGTAAAATTACATATAACAGAGCAGGTATCAAGCAGGAATTAAAATTACAATATTTCTTTATGAGTCTAAAGTTTTATATCTAATTTATCTGTTTTCATAACTAAGGAAAACTATAATTGTCTGGTCTTCAAGTTCATCAAAGATCTTAGAAGGATATAATATTACCTAAATAAACAGGAAGTGCATTGTAATCAACTTTCAAAAACTCTAGAATTGACAGACATATCTTGCTTCCTGGACAGTCACCCAAGGTTATTTTGTGACTTTGGTGCATCCATCTTTAGCCTATAGGCCCATAGTATCTAGCAGACTTTTCAGTGAAGTAGGAAATTTGTAGATCTGTTCTGCCTTATATAATGGCAAAATTTATCAGTTGCTTTCTTTTGTGTCCTGCAGAATGTCTGACAGTTTTCTGGGTGAAGCAGAAGAAGAACAAACCTGTCTTTTGGAAAGTTTAGCAGTCACTTTTTTTTTGGGGGGGGGGGTCCTGTATGTCCAGTTCATATAACATACCATCAAGCAGTCCAGGCAAGAGCAGTTTCTTGCTTAAATGGCTATTTTTGCCACACTGAAGGCAAATTTCATAATGAGTTCTTCAATAGCCATCAACCTCTCTGAAATAACTGGTGCAACCAGAAGCTGACATGTCTCACTGTCAAGAAAAGTTCAAGTTCTTAAAACACTTTAAATGCCTTATTCTGTAGGTCTTTCAAGTGTTGGAAGATTATCTATCTAAATGAAATATATCTCTATATATGGAGAAAACCTAATATGACTACTAGTTGGACAATTATAAATGACTATTAATCTATAGTTTAAAATTATACAATACATTTTTTTATTATTCATTTATTAAAAGATTTCTGTCTCTTTCCCACTACCTCCTCCCATTGCCCTCCCCCTCCCCCAATCAAGTCCCCCTCCCTAGTCAGCCCAAAGAGCAATCAGGGTTCCGTGCCCTGTGGGAAGTCCAAGGACCACCCACCTCCATCCAGGTCTAGTAAGGTGAGTATCCAAACTGCCTAGGCTCCCACAAAGCCAATACGTGCAGTAGGATCAAAAACCCATTGCCACTGTTCTTGAGTTCTCAGTAGTCCTCCTTGTCTGCTATGTTCAGCGAGACCGGTTTATCCCGGGCTTTTTTCAGACCCAGGCCAGCTGGCCTTGGTGAGTTCCCAATAGAACATCGCCATTGTCTCAGTGTGTGGGTGCACCCCTCGCGGTCCTGAGTTCCTTGCTCATGCTCTCTCTCCTTCTGCTCCTGATTTGGACCTTGAGATTTCAGTCCGGTGCTCCAGTGTGGGTCTCTGTCTCTGTCTCCTTTCATCGCCTGATGAAGGTTAATATTCAGGAGGATGATTATATGTTTTTCTTTTGGTTCTCCTTCTTATTTAGCTTCTCTAAGATCACAAATTATAGGCTCAATGACCTTTATTTATGGCTAGAAACTAAATATGAGTGAGTACATCCCATGTTCCTCTTTTTGGGTCTGGCTTACCTCACTTAGGATAGTGTTTTCTATTTCCATCCATTTGCCTGCAAACTTCAAGAAGTCCTTGTTTTTTTACTGCTGAGTAGTACTCTAATACGTATATATTCCATACTTTCTTCATCCATTCTTCAATTGAAGGGCTTCTAGGTTGTTTCCAGGTTCTGGCTATTACAAACAGTGCTGGTATGAACATAGTAGAGCATATACTTTTGTTGTATGATAAGGCCTCTCTTGGGTATATTCCCAAGAGTGGTATTGCTGAGTCCAGGGGTAGGTTGATCCCGAATTTCCTGAGAAACCTCCACACTGCTTTCCAAAGTGGTTGCACAAGTCAAGTTTGTATTCCCACCAGCAATGGATGAGTGTACACCTTTCTCCACAACCTCTCCAGCAAAGGCTATCATTGGTATTATTTTAGCCATTCTGACAGGTGTAAGATGGTATCTTAAAGATGTCTTGATTTGCATTTCCCTGATCACTAAGGAAGTTGAGCATGACCTTAGGTGTCTTTTGGCCATTTGAACTTCTTCTATTGAGAGATCTCTGTACAGCTCAGTGCCCCATTTTGTAATTGGGTTGATTAGCCTTTTACGGTCTAGTTTCTTGAGTTCTTTATATATTTTGGAGATCAGACCTTTGTCAGTTGCGGGGTTGGTGAAGATCTTCTCCCAGTCAGTGGGTTGCCTTTCTGTCTTAGCAACAGTGTCCTTTGCTTTACAGAAGCTTCTCAGTCTCAGTAGGTCCCATTTATTCAATGAGGCCCTTAATGTCTGTGCTGCTGGGGTTATACGTAGGAAGTGGTCTCGTGTGCCCACGTGTTGTAGAGTACTTCCCACTTTCTCTTCTATCAGGTCCAGCGTGTTCGGACTGATATTGAGGTCTTTAATCCACTTGGACTTGAGTTTTGTGCATGGTGATAGATATGGGTCTATTTTCATTCTTTTACAGATTGACATCCAGTTTTGCCAGCACAATTTGTTGAAGATGCTCTCTTTTTTCCATTGTATACTTTTAGCTCCTTTATTGAAAATCAGGTGTTCATAGGTTTGTGGGTTAAATTCAGGGTCTTCGATTCGATTCCATTGGTCGACTTCTCTGTTTTTATGCCAATACCAAGCTGTTTTCAATATTGTAGCTCTGTAATAGTGTTTGAAGTCAGGGATGGTAATGCCTCCAGAAGTTCCTTTATTGTATAAGATTGTTTTGGCTATCCTGGGTTTTTGTTTTTCCATATAAAGTTGATTATTGTCTTCTACAGATCTGTGAAGAATTTTGATGAGGATTGCACTGAATCTATAGATTGCTTTTGGTAGAACTGCCATTTTTATTATGTTGATCCTCCCAATCCAAGAGCAAGGGAGGTCCTTCCATTTTCTACAGTTTTTAAAGTTCTTGTCAAATAGACCTTTCACTTCCTTGGTCAGGGTTACCCCAAGATATTTTATGCTATTTGTGGCTATCGTGAAAGGTGATGCTTCTCTGATTTCCCTCTCTGTTTCCTTATCCTTAGTGTATAGGAAGGCAACTGACTTTTTGGAGTTGATCTTGTATCCTGCCACACTACTAAAGGTGTTTATCAGCTGTAGAAGTTCTTTGGTAGAGTTTTTGGGGTCGCTTATGTATACTATCATATTATCTGCAAATAACGAAAGCTTAACTTCTTCCTTTCCAATACGAATCCCCTTGATCCCCTTATGTTGTCTTATTGCTATTGCTAGAATTTCAAGCACTATATTGAAGAGTTATGGAGAGAGTGGACATCCTTGTCTTGTTCCTGATTTTAGTGGGATGGCTTTGAGTTTTTCTCCATTTAATTTAATGTTAGCTGTCAGCTTGCTGTAAATAGCTTTTATTATGTTTAGGTATGACCCTTGTATCCCTAGTCTTTCCAAGACCTTTATCATAAAGGGGTGTTGAATTTTGTTGAATGCTTTTTCAGCATCTAATGAAATGGTCATATGGTTTTTTGCTTTCAGTCTATTTTTATGGTGGATTACATATGCGTATGTTGAACCAGCCCTGCATCTCTGGGATGAAGCCTACTTGATCATAATGGATAATTTTTCTGATGTGTTCTTGAATTTGGTTTGCCAGTATTTTATTGAGAATTTTTGTGTCGATATTCATGAGTGAGATAGGCATGTAATTCTCTTTCTTGGTTGGGTCTTTGTGTGGTTTTGGTATCAGGGTAACTGTAGCTTCATAAAAGGGATTTGGCAATGACTTTTCTATTTCTATATTGTGAAATACTTTAAGGAGTATAGGTATTAGCTCTTCTTGGAAGTTCTGGTAGAATTCTGCATAGAAACCATCTGGTCCTGGGCTTTTTTTGAAAGGGAGATTTTTGATAACAGTTTCTAGTTCTTCGCAACTAACAGGTCTATTTAGATCGTTCACCTGGTCTTGGTTTAGCTTTGGTATATGGTACTTATCTAAAAAAATGTCCATTTCTTTTGTATTTTCCAGTTTTGTGGCATACAGGTTTTTGTAGTAAGATCTAATGATTCTCTGAATTTCCTCTGTGTCTGTGGTTATGTCCCCCTTTTCATTTCTGATTTTATTTATTTGTGTGTTCTCTCTCTGTTGTTTAATTAGTTTGGATAGGGGTTTGTCGATCTTGTTGATTTTCTTTAAGAACCAACTTTTTGTTTCATTGATTTTTTTTTGGACTGTTTTCTGTGTTTCTATTTTGTTGATTTCTGCCCTCAGTTTGATTATTTCCAGTCTTTTACTCCTTCTGGGCACATCTGCTTCTTTTTTTTTTCTATAGCTTTCTGGTGTGCTGTTAAGTCTTCAATGTATGCTTTCTCCATTTTCTTTAAGTGGGCACTTAGTGCTATGAACTTTCCTCTTAGCACTGCTTTCATTGTGTCCCATAGGTTTGAGTATGTTGTGTCTTTATTTTCATTAAATTCAAGGAAGACTTTAATTTCTTTCTTAATTTCTTCCTTGACCCAGGTATGGTTCAGTAGTTGATTGTCCAGTTTCCATAAGTTTGTCAGATTTCTGGGGGTTCCATTGTTGTTGCCTTCTAACTTTAATCCGTGGTGATCTGATAAGACACAAGTGGTCACTGATATTTTTTTTGTATCTGTGGAGGTTTCTTTTGTTCCCGAGTATATGGTCAATTTTTGAGAAGGTTCCATGAGCTGCAGAGAAGAAGGTATATTCTTTACTATTTGGGTGGAGTGTTCTATAGATGTCTGTTAAGTCCATTTGCTTCATTACCTCCAATAATTCTCTTAATTCTCTATTTGGTTTCTGTCTGATTGACCTGTCCATTGGAGAGAGAGGTGTGTTGAAGTCTCCTACTACTAGTGTGTGTGGTTTGATGTCTGCCTTGAGTTCTTGTAATATTTCTTTTACATATGTGGGTGCTTTTATATTAGGGGCGTAGATATTCAGGATTGAGATGTCATCCTGATGAATTGTTCCCGTTATGAGTATAAAGTGTCCATCTCGATCTCTTCTGATTGATTTTAGTTTGAAGTCAGTTTTGTTGGAAATTAGTATGGCCACATCTGCTTTTTTCTTAGGACCATTTGCTTGAAAGACCTTTTCCCAACCTTTAACTCTGAGTAGATGCCTGTCTTTGTAGTTGAGACGTGTTTCTTGCAAAGAGCAGAGTGTTGGATCCTGTTTTCATATCCAATCTCTTAGCTTGTGCCTTTTTATAGGTGAATTGAGACCATTAATATTAAGTGATATTAATGACCAGTGGTTGTTTACTCCAGTTATTCTTATTGTTTTCGGTATTAGAGTTTGTGTGTTTCCCTTCTTTGAGTTGTGCTGGTGAAGGGTTGCTAGATGCCTGAGTTGTTGTAGGCAGTGTTGGCAATGTTGGATTCCTTGGGTTGCAATTTTCCTTCTATTACCTTCTGTAGGGCTGGATTTGTGGCTACGTATTGTTTAAATTTGTTCTTATCCTGGAATGTCTTGTTTTCTCCATTGATAGTGAACGATAGCTTGGCTGGGTATAGTAGTTTGTGTTTGCATCCATGGTCTCTTAGCTTCTGCAATACCTCTATCCAGGACCTTCTGGCTTTCATGGTTTCCATAGAAAAGTCAGGTGTAAGTCTGATCGGTTTACCTTTATAAGTTACTTGCCCCTTTTCCTTTGCAGCTCTTAATATTCTTTCTTTAACCTGTATATTTTGTGTTTTGATTATTATATGACGAGGGGATGTTTTTCTTTGATCCAATCTGTTTGGTGTTCTGTATGCTTCTTGAATATTCAAAGGAATATCTTTCTTTATGTTGGGAAAGTTTTCTTCCATAATGTTGTTAAATATATTTTCTGGGCCTTTGAGCTGTGACTCTTCTCCTTCTTCTATTCATATTATTCTTATTTTTGGTCTTTTTATTGTGTCCCATATTTCCTGAATGTTTTGTGATGAGAATTTGTTGGCTTTGCTGTTTTCTTTGATCTGTGCGTTTATTTTCTCTATGGTGTCCTCAGAATCTGAGATTCTTCTATTTCTTGTGTTCTATTGATTATGCTTGTTTCTGTAGGCTCTGCTCGTTGACCTAGATTTTCCATATCCAGTTGGTCCTCAGTTTGTGTTTTCTTCCTTGCTTCCATTTCAGTTTTCAATTCTTGAACTGTTTCCATTACCTGTTTGTTTGTTTTTTCTTGGTTTCCCTGGGTCTCATGTACGTATTTACTCATTTCTTCAAACTTTGTTATACTTCTCATCCATTTCTATAAGGGTGTTTTTTTACATGTTCTTTAAGGGACTCTATTGCTTTCATAAAGTTAATTTTTTCCACTTCTTCTGTGTTAGGGTGTTCATGTCCTTCTGTTGTAAAATCATTGTGTTCTGGTGTTTTCATGTTGTTTTTCCGATTATTGGGTGAATTCTTGTGTTGGCACCTGCCCATCTCCTCCTATCGAAGCTGTCTAATGGGTCTTTTAAAATCGGATCAGGTGTCCCTGCTGGCCAGGGGCTCCTCTTACAAAATGCCCTCACTCTGTTTCCTGGCTCCTGCTGGGGGCCAAGATCCCTCTCACCCCTCAGAGGGGTCTTCAGGAACAGTACCCGGCTCCTCCTTTGTCAGGGACCTCGCCAACCAAAGGCCTACCTTTTTGCTTTAAATGTAGTGGGTCGATCTGCTCTGGGTGTTGCGCGCCAGTCCCCACTGTCCCTGCCTCCACGGTAGCCCGCAAGTCATCCATCGCTGCTCAGGTCCCCGCCGGTCTGTCGCTGCCTGCGCCGGTCTGCTGCGGCCTGGGCCTGAGCCCGTACAATACATTTTTTATTTATTTATTTAAGATTTCTGTCTTTTTCCCACCGCAGCCTCCCATTTCCCTCCCCCTCCCCCAGTCAAGTCCCCCTCCCTCTTCAGCCCAAAGAGCTATCAGGGTTCCCTGCCCTGTGGGAAGTCCATGGACCACCCACCTCCATCCAGGTCTAGTAAGGTGAGCATCCAAACTGCCTAGGCTCCCACAAAGCCAATACGTGCAGTAAGGTCAAAAACCCATTGCCATTGTTCTTGAGATCTCAGTAGTCCTCATTGTCTCTATGTTTTTTTTCCCAAGACGGTTTTATCCCAGGCTTTTTCAAACCCAGGTCAGCTGGCCTTGGTGAGTTCCCGGTAGTGGGCACAGGAGACCACTTCCTACGTATAACCCCAGCAGCACAGACAGTAAGGGCCTCATTGAATAAATGGGACCTACTGAGACTGAGAAGCTTCTGTAAAGCAAAGGACACTGTTGCTAAGACAGAAAGGCAACCCACTGACTGGGAGAAGATCTTCACCGTACAATACATTTTTAAATGAGATAAATAAATATTAATACCTTAAACAAGATTGGAAATATATAAATAACAAAATTGACCTTAAATTTGTATCAATAAAACAAAATCTATACTAATGTATTCATTTTTATATCATGGACCTCATTTTTTTCTTATGGAAATTGACTATGACCATTACACATTTACAACCAACCCTTTTATAATGAAAATAAACATTTATAAAAAATCATTTTCTGAATTTGGGTATAATTTTCTCCAAATTGCTTCCCACTGTTTGTTGGGTAAAGTATTTTTAGGGTTCACACAGACCTTTCTGGGGCTCTTTTTATATCAAACCATATTAGCCTGGAAGGAATCCACAGGTCCTCATCTTGTGTAGAAACAAAAGTAGAACCTCTTTTCCAAAGGAATATATTCTTGGAGCAAATTTTGAAGTCAAGAAATCTTTAAAATAAATATATATTGGTTTAGCTTAGCAGTCCCATTAATCACATGTCTCTCTGCAGTCAAAAAAGTAGAGAATGCAATGATATACATACACTCTCTATGTATATTACATCTTTACATCCTAATTTTAAACTCTATTACTTTTTTTATTATTTTTACTTTTAATCTATAACTGTCTGTTCTCTTGTATACACTCTTTTTTTTCTCTCTCACAGCATAAATACATTTTTAAAACACACTGTGACCCACTCAAAGATTTATTTTTGTGTGAATCTGTCTTTATTGCATATCTATAATCATTTTCTGACCAGGACCACCTTTTTTCTTTCTTAAAAATCTCAGTGGGCATGGATAAAATCAACTCTGGGAGAAATCTGAGGTGTGAAATTTGCCAGCCAGACATGGGGATATCAGACACGTGCAGTATGGTGGAGAGGTGACAAGCTATGTGGCAAATATAGATTTATAAAATGGGTGTATTTAAGTTATAAGGACTAGCAGGGATCAAGCCTAAGCAAAGGGCAAATGTTCATAATTACTAAGAATCTGTGTCATTATTTGGGAACTGGCAGTCCACAAAAAGTTGGGGCTACACTGATCCAGGAGCATGGGAGATCTTTTTATATTTTAATATCTTCTTCGATTTCTTTCTTCCAAGAATTGAAATTTTTATCATACAAGTCTTTCACTTCCTTGGTTAGATTTACTCCAAGATATCTTATATTTTCTAAGCTATTATGAAAGGTGGTGTTTCCCTGATATCTTTCTCAGTCCGGTTGTCATTTGTATATAGGAGGGGTACTGATTTTTGTGAGTTAATTTTGTATACAGCTAGTTTGCTGAATGTGTTTATCACCTGAAGGAATTTCCTGGTGGATATTTTTGTGTCACATATTATACTGTCATATAATTTGCACTTGAAGATACTTTGACTTCTTTTCCAATGTACATCCCTTGATCTGCTTCAGTTTTCTTACTGCTTTATCTATAAGTACTATATTATATAGGTATGGAGAGAGTCAATAGCTTTGTCTTGTTTCTGATTTTATTGAAATTTATTTTAGTTTCTCTCCATTTAATTTATTATTGGCTATAGGCTTGTTAAAACTGCCTTTATTATGTTGAGGAATGTCTCTTGGATCTTTTAATCTCAAAGGACTTTTATCATGAATGTGTGTTGGATTTTGTCAAAGGTCTTTTTTTTCTTCTAATGAGATAATCATGTACGTTTTGTCATTTTGTTTGTTTAAATGGTAGATTACCATGATTGACTTTTGTCTGTTGAGCCACCCCTGCATGTTTAGGATAAAGCCTACTTGACCATGGTGCCATGGTGGATGATCTTTTTGATATGTTTTTAGGTTTGGTTTGTAAGTATTTTATTGTATATTTTTCCATGTATATTCATAAAGGAAATTGGTCTGTATTGCTTTTTCTTTGTTGGGTCTTTATGTTGTTTGAATATCAGAGTAAGAATATCTTCTAAAATGAATTAAAAATTCCTTTTGTTTCTATTTTGTGTAATAATTTGATGAATTGGACCTTAAGTCTTATTTGAAATCCAGTAGTATTCTGATTTAAAACTATCTGACTGTAGGCTTTTTTTTTTTTTTGGTTGGGAGACTTGTAATGAAGAATTTTATTTCATTAGGGGTAATAATAGGTCTATTGATATTGCTTATCTGATATTCATTTCACTTTAGGAAGTGATAACTACTGAGAAAAGCGGAGGGGTGTGTGCTGCACGGTGGCAGCAGCTGACATACTCTGAAGCTGCATTTGTATAGCCAGCACAGCAGTCTTCCCTGAGTGCATGTAGGGAGAATGTTGGTGGGGCAGTATGACCCAGCTTCTCATGCTGCTCTCCTGGCTCTTGCACGGTTCTGTCAAGGGGATGTGCATCTCCTTAGCATGTTGGTCACCCGCCTCATTGCAGTGACCAGAGTATCTGGCATGACAACTTTAAGGGAGCAATTGTCTGTTTTTGGTCATGGTTTCAAGGCTTCCAGTCCATCATGATGTAGAGAGTGTGGTAAAGAATCAGAAAACAGTGAATAGAGACAGAATATAGGACTGGTGAAGATAGAGTTCCAGGATGTGCTTCCAGAAATCACTTTCTCCAACTAGTCACTAGCCACTACTTCTTACCTCCTTTCGATAATGCCACATAGCATGTATCTATCAAAGGATTGATCCACTTACTAGGTGAGACTCATCTGGACTGAGTCAATTCTTCAAAGTCTACTAACATGCAAACCAATACAGTATATAAGTGAGTGAGAGACATTTCCTATTCAAATCATAACACTGGGACTGGAGAGATGCCTCAGGGATTGAGAGTGATTTATACACTATCATGAGGATTAGAGTTCAGATTCCAGTGCCCACATGATGAGTAGAGTGTTCCACAAATGCCTATAACTTCAGCTATGAAGGATCTAATACCATCTTCTGACTCTAGTTTTCACAAACATATGCAAATCTGCACACACATGTTCATATAAACATACCTCTATATAAATAAAATGAATATAAAAACAATGTTCATGACAGCATCTCACCAGCTGGTGTCTGGTGAAGTCTTGCCCACATATTTCTGAATATGAATATGCACATCAAACAAACGTTTAGATAAAGGCCCATGTTTGACCATTTATCAGCTCTTCCATTAAGAATTCTGTGGAAGTTAAGAAAATGTGCTCAAATTCCGGCAGTGGTAGCATATGTCTTTAATCCCAACCCTCAGGAGGCAGAGGCAGTTGGATCTCTGTGAGTTCTTGTTTTGTTTTGTTTTGTTTTGTTTTGTTTTGTTTTGTTTTGTTTTTCGAGACAGGGTTTCTCTGTAGCTTTGGAGCCTGTCCTGGAACTCCCTTTATAGACCAGGCTGGCCTCGAACTCACAGAGATCCGCCTGCCTCTGCCTCCCAAGTGCTGGGATTAAAGGCGTGCGCCACCACCGCCCGGCATCTCTGTGAGTTCTTATAGGCCAGCCTGGAAATGTTATTGACAGCTGTGGTCTCTACAATGTTCTAAAAGACAACCTTTCTAGTGGCTTGTCCTTGATCACAGACTAGGTGCAGTTCCTGCAAAGAATTGACAGCCCTGCACATGGCCATGGCCCTTTTTGGTGTAACTATTATTTCATTATTCTTGTTATCACGGAGCCAAAACATTTAAAAAAAAAATAATAAACAGAGTCTCTCACTGGCCTGGCCTACCAATTTGACAAGCTGGCCTGGTCAGAAATCTCCAAGGATGCACTAGTCTTTATTTCCTCAGGGCTGGTTACAAATGTGCACCATTGTACATGGCTTTTCCACAGAATGTGAGTTCTAGGGAGCTGAACTCAGGACCTTACATTTTATGGTAAGCATTTTGCTGAGTCATCTGCCCAGACTTCAAGAATGTCTGAAGAGGTGGGTCTCAAACCGATCTTCAGAGAGACTCTTGATACTTGTGGTACAGTTGGGCAGAGTTCTGAAGCTGGGGTCAGGAGGCAGCTGCACAGCAGGGAGGCACTACTGGAGAAAAGGCTCATGGAGGCAGCCCGTATGGAGGTGTGCTGTTCCAGATCAGTCCAGACTTTGGAGCTTCCTGAAAGCTGGATAGAAAAGAGGGACTATGATTTTCTGAAGACAGCGCTGGCATCGTGAAAATGTGTTTAAATGAGTTGGCTCAGTAGCAATGAGCTCATCTGATCAGTTCAAGAGTTCCTGAGGCTGGGGACGCTAGATCAAATGCTGAAGCACATTACTGCGGATCTGGAATTTAAAAAGCTATTTAGAACATCAACTCTGATATTTTCTT
Source organism: Microtus obscurus (assembly GCA_963919715.1). Classification (NCBI taxonomy): domain Eukaryota; kingdom Metazoa; phylum Chordata; class Mammalia; order Rodentia; family Cricetidae; genus Microtus; species Microtus obscurus. The sequence goes on from CAWTZC010000312.1 coordinate 184,336, forward strand.
TTTAATTTCACCTTCATTTTGAACCATAAATTCAGCACTAATAATGAGAATTGAATACCTTTGCTCTCTCAGGGCGTCCTACGGAATCACTGCAAATGGAATTTAATTTCTGCCTAACTTGCCGTCTAATGCCTTTTGAGACTCCCAAGGCATATTTCCGCTCCTCTGCACTTGATCTGACACAGTGACAACAGTGTTTTGAAAGCTGCTTTAGCTGCTCAGGGAAGAGTGTAATTGACCTGGCACTCTAGTGTTCTTGAGTTTGAAGCATCAGAGAAGACGAAGGTCACCAGACTCTCCATCCTGTAAGTATGCAAACAGAGTCCAGGTCACTTAGATGTCTTCTTCTCTGTCAGGGTGCAGAATACAGTGATTATCAATGCTGACTTGGATCATATGTTCAGGTCTTCCCTTGACCTTTACAGATGCTCAGACTTTGTTGGCTCTTAGCTTTGTTTTTCTTGTTAAACATGAAGTGGGTTCTGCCCATCTAAAAGAGAGGGGGGCACAGAGAAGTGTGTGACCCCGGCACTTCAGGATAGAGAATTGAGTTCTAAAAGTCCTAAATGTCCACTAAGCCTGGCTGGTGAGTGCCTCTTTCTCTTCTTTGCTATCGATTGGAACCCTGGTCCCTTTATATAGCTCCACAATGAGCTGATTGGACAGAACATGGATGCAATGATTCCTGTCCAATACAGAAGAGGCTGAAGTTTAGAAACATTCTTTGTCTCTTATTTCAACAAGGAAAGAGTATCCACAGAAAGCATATGTGGGGTTGCCCCACAAGAGAATATTAGACATGTAGTCTGTGTGATGTCATGCTTGCAGTGCTTCAACGCTGTATATATATATATATATATATATATATATATATATATATATAAAATATTTCAGCAGCATTCTCTGTAGCTCTTAGAACTGCACTTGAGTACCACAGACTGTTCTATAACATTGGTCCCAAGCATCAGCAGGAGAGCAGCACAGACTGTATAGAACTCGACACTCAAGAGACAACAGATAGATCTGGACACGAGTATTATGGTGGACTATTTTTTCTTTATTCTTTATTAGATTGCCTTCTTCTCCCACCACTGGATAAAACATATTATATTATCAAAAAATTAAAAAGTCAAAAGGTCTGGTAAGGTAAAAGGCTCATTGAGATAATATGCGGCTAAACATGGTTCAGGGGTCTTGTGTTCTTTTTTGTGGTTTTCCTGGTTGTCATCTGTAATGATTAGTCTAGGGTTGTCACAGAGGATGTGACAAAAGTAAATAAATAAAAGCCTACAAAATTGCTGGAAGTCAACAAATAAGACATGATAGAATGGCTAAAGAGGTAGCTCCATCAATACAATAATTGCCTTACAAAAACAAGGACCCAAGTTCAATTCCAAAATCTACATTAATAAAGAGCTTTCTCCTCATGGCGTGGGTATAGAATATCTGTCAATGCCTATTGCCTGAGGATGGTGTCCCCAGTGGCCTTGATTGACCAGCTCAGTGACCACCCAGACACAAATCCAGGGCTTTGGCTTGGTCTTCACTAACATCTATCCTATCTGTGACATGCTAGAGTGCATGAAAGGATTGGTCATGCACAACAATAGCCACAGTATCTCCATGCTGAGGCAATAGTGGTATATCTGAGAGGAGTTTCAATGAGGGTCCAATATTGAAAATGTACCAGAAGCCAGAGGACCCAAAACAAACCAACAATTCATTGCAATAAACACTTGCAAGTAAAGCTGAGTAGACAAAAAAAGTATACTTCGTGAGGCACTGCAGCTCCCAATGCTTATAGATGAGTGAAAAGGTATTGGAGAGGTGGAAAAGACAGGAGAGAGAAGTGGGTTTTTTTTTTATTTTTTGGTTTGTTTGTTTGGTTTGTTTGGTTTGGTTGGTTGGTTTTGTTTTTAATTAATATTTTCTTAATTTGGGGAATAGGATGCTATGGGGACGGGAGGCACATGTAGATGGACTGGGAAATGAGTGGAATTGGGGTGCATGATGTGAAATTTCCAAAGAATGAATAAAAAATATGTTAAAAAAATGAAAAGAAAATTCCAGATAGGGTCGGGGAGACAGAGATGAGTGGACTTCTGGAACTCACTGGCCAGCCATCCTAACCCACTTGGTGACTTTCAGGCTTGCCATCACCCAAAATGTGGGTACCTGAGGAATGACGCCCAAGATTGTCCTCTGACCTCTGTGTAAAATGCACACATGTACACACATCTGTATATATGTAGGTATGTGCATATGCACAAACATTCATAATATGCAGATTAAAGATAAAAGGGATGGAGAGAGAGGGAGGCAAAGATGATTTTTACAAAAAGGAATGAGAAATCTGAACATCACCACTCACCTCAAATCCCATACTCAGGTTTAATATATATATATATTAAAAGTGCTATGAAGCCAGGTGATGGTGGCGCACGCCTTTAATCCCAGCACTCGGGAGGCAGAGGCAGGCAGATCTCTGTGAGTTCGAGACCAGCCTGGTCTACAGAGCTAGTTCAAGGACAGGCTCCAAAGCCACAGAGAAACCCTGTTTCGAAAAACAATAAAAGTGCTATGAAGCTGTGAATGCCCACTGTGCAATTTGCTGCTGTAGGCAAACTCAAGTATGCCAGGAATGTAGCAGAGAAATGTGTCATGCTTAGGGTGGCCATATTCTTCTGTTAATGATGTGTGTGTAGACTGGGTACACTGTTTATTAGCTTTTAAGACACAAATTAATTTGTATCTGCTTTTTTTTTCTTACAGTCATCCTTCATGGCATTCTTGTGGAAGAAAATATTGTCATTCAAATGTAGAACTGGATACAACCACAGAGATATATTTGAACTCAGCTCTGGGCATCTTCACAGCTCATGCTCACATCTCAAGAGATTTTAGGTGTCATTAGGATATGAAATGTGTTGGAGATGACTCCATTGGGATATTGTTGTTGCAACCTGAGTTACTGCCCTAGAGCTCACATAAAAGAAAATGGCTGATATGAGATTCCCCTCTGTATGCTGTGAATACCATTAGTGAATAAAGAAACTGCCTTGGTCTTTTGATAGGGTAGAATTTAGGTAGGCAGGGAAAACTAAATGGCATGCTGGGAGAAAGGAGGCAGAGTCAGGCAAAAACCACATAGCCCCACCAGAGACAGACACCGGGAACTTTAGCTGGTAAGCCACAGTCACATGGTGATACACAGATTAATAGAAATGGGTTAAATTAATATGTAAGAGTTAACCAGTAAGAAGCTAGAACTAGTGGGCCAGGCACTGATTTAAATAATATTGTTTCTCTGTGATTATTTTGGTTCTGGGCAGCTGGGATGAAAAAGCAGCCCCTGCAAACAAATGATGGCAGAGGAGCCAGAGGTAGAGGTAGGCAGATCCCTGGCCTGGACTACTAGGCCAGTTCCAGGCCTGTGAGAGATTGTGTGCACAGAAAATAAAATGGCATACAGTGACTCTGTTTCTTTCTAGCTTCCACAGGAATGTGCACATGTGTACCTGTGCATACAGACAAGCATGCACATCACATTCAAACTACATAAAGCCCTCATGTGCACATTAAAACATAGCTAGTACAAGAAGACATGCACAGAGTTGAGTAAGAAGATGAAGAAAACATGTATTGATGTGGAGGGCAGGAGGTTTACTTCTGCCATCACAGGCAACTTTGAATGCAAGGCAGGGCTTGAATTAGCCTTTAAGACAAGTAGGTTTAGATATGAGAGAAAAGTATGAGCGAGTATTCTTAAGCAACAAAGTTTGTTGGAGATGGGAGAGAGTGGCTCCTAGGAATTGTGTCAGTTTCATGGTTGATTATTGGTTTAACTGGGCAGGGTCCAGTTTTTCTTTAGGTTTTCTAAGCTAATTACTGACTGAATTATCTGATGATCTACCCAAGAGCTACAGAGAATAAGGCAGTTTGGTGAAACCACACAGACTTGTGGTTCTTATCTGCAACACTATTTTGGCTTTTTACAATGAATTCCACTTAACATTTCATTTATATGCTGTTTAAATTGAAGAGCTGGAATATGTAAGTACTTGCAGTAAGTTTGTCTGGAGGGTTGTCATGGCTAGAGCTGGCTGTTTTTATTCCTTGCTTTCTTTCTGAGAATAATATAAAGACAACACTTAGTTAGGGCTCCAGTCAGGTCAAATGTACAGCTATTGAGAGTAACAGAAAGAGGGTTCGTGGGGGATGTCATCTGGTGTGGGTGGCTCAGATTCCCCTCTGTGATTGCTGTTGTGGGGTGGAGCTGTTGCATAGAAAACTCAAGATAAAGTGTAGAAGAAATATAGTGTGAAATGTATTCCTTTCCCATGTGAGCTCCAGAAGGCACTCAGAGAGTTTTTTTTTTTTTTGTAAAATCTCCAATGTATTAATAAGCAATGACCAAATTTTAGGTTCTTGGTAATTGGCACACATGGGATTCATTTTGTGAAGCCATTGAAACTCTGCATAAAGTAGGTGGGAATCAAACTATTGGTGTAAAACCTACAGCACAAGGCATGTTCAGCATCTGGGTTCCGAATTGCACAAAGCCTGCCCTGTAGAAAGGTTTCACAGACATTAGATTCTCCTAAAGAAAAATATTGTTTGTGCCGCTCATTTGCCAAGTAATCACTGGGGACCTTGATCTTTTCTTTGTTCTGCTTTCTCTTACTGTACTGAGGCAGTACACAGTCAAGGTTAATGTACGTTGACTTGGTATCCTAATTCTGCTTTTGCTTGTTCAGTTTCCTTGTGTTATATTGAGGTACGATTTTAAGGTAATGTAGGCTGCCCTAATTCTGACTCCTATGAGCTATATGATTTATTATCTCTGTACCTCCTTTTCCATGTCTATAAAATAGATTTAATCATAATGCCTACATTGTATCAGCTACCTGTATGCAAAAACAGTTTATACAAAAGCTGGCACCAAGTGACTGATACATATTTAGCATTATTTTCATTAGAAAAAAGATCCTAGTGTCTCATCAATTTAAATTTTGAATCCCTTAAACAAAGGAAGGGAGTCTCATTATTCTTAGTATTCTTTTTAGTTTTTGGCATAATAATTACAAATGCATTTATATGATGTGTTTGTATAATGTATGTATATAACATAATATATAGTTATGTACATTACATAATTTTAACTTTTACTTAGTAAATTGAATATACATATATAAAATGTTTATCTTGAAGGAATTTTGTCATAGGATATATGTTTTTGCTTGAATTGGAAATAAGTTGATTTTAAACTGATCCAGTGGGACTTTGTGTCAAGTTTGTGCTCAAGCCTGAGGTGAGATGACAGAGCTCTTGGTGCTGCTTGTTTGGAGAAAAGAATACTGCTGTTATTGGTAAGTGGTTCAGTAATACTTCTGCTCACAGCACCCTAAGCATTCAAGAGTTTAAATAAAGACAAATTTTATTGTCTTTTTGAGGAATTGGGACTTTTCTCAGAGAAAAATGTAACTGACCTAAGATCTCTAAATACAAAATGGAATATTTATGTCCTTAGGACTAAATAGCTAGGAAGGATGAATCAGATAAAGCAAAAGCAAGAGCAATTGATGCAGGCTGGATAAAAGCAATCACTATAAACATGCACCAGGAATATGATGCAATGTGACTGTTTTAATTCATTTGGGTTAGGTTCAACTATATCAGTTATGGTTTGCCAGTTTGAATAGGTTACCAGGCCCCTGTTTTGGTCTCAGCTAGTGGGATCAAGAACTCAACATTGTATTGAGAAAATGTAGCAACCTATGTTTCTTTCATGGACCCTTTCTCCTCTTTCTTTCTATATCACAGACTAATTTTTCTAAAATCAACAAGAAAACTAAGGCTCAGAAAATTAGTGACTTGCTCACAACCCTGCTTTTGGTTTGTCTTGGGATAAAGCTGAGACTCTTGATTTATTGTCACCACTTTTCTATTTATGTTAGTTGCATAGAAGGTTAGAGAATTAATTATTATGAATGCTACAGGATACAGTGATTCCCACATGTCCCTCTGGACTGTCACTATGACCTTTGCACATAACCCAACCCTTCCTAGCTGCTGGACCCTGTCCATGTGCTGAGCAATGCCCTGGTTGCAGGGATATGATGCTGTCTTAGTTACTAGATATACATTTGAGAGGAAGCAACAAATGAAAGCTGATGTGGAAGTAATTGGGATTCTATACTTGTACACTTGTACTCTTGGTGCTGTCATGCCCAGGGTGAATTTTCCCTTTGCTCTGGTTTCTAAAGTTTGGGGCATCCTCATCCAGTCAATGCCAAGACCAATGCTTTTCCCAGAGTACTAAAGCCACAAATAGATGGCAGCGTCTGAGAGGAAGCCAGGTTAGCACACTATCTCTTTAATGTTTACACAAATTTGACTTCTATGTACTCATTATGTTCTCACAGGAACACTCAGAATATAAAAATTTTGCCGTTAACCTCTGAAAAACTTCCATGAAGATTTACTGATGTGTTGTATAAACTAGATGTTTTCCTCTCCTTAGCTTGATCAGGGCTCTTGACCACAGGCATCTCATGTTGACAGAATCATGTTAGGCTGTGTGGTGGTTTGAAAGAAAATGGCCCTCAAAATGATGGGCACTATTAGGAGGAAATGTGCCGCTGTGGGGGTGGGCTTTGAGGTCTCTCATATGCTCAGGATACATCCAGTGTCTCAGACTTCTTCACATTGCCTGCACATGAAGATGTAGGAATCTCTGTAAGAACAGTGTATGTTCAATAGCCCATTATTTCCTAGTACCTTCTCCAATTAGACTCAGGGCCTAAGAGAAGTGCAGATTTCTCGTGGTAAGTACTTTGGAAGTACAAGGTGGTGACAGAGGATCTTTCATACCTATTTTCTACATCTTTCATTTATATTGGTCTAGACATGGGCAATGGAATAGCCAATGGAAGGGACACATCCAAGCCATCTGGAGATCCCATATTTCACAGTTTTTTTGTTTGTTTGTTTTAGTTACACTGCACCCCAATGTTTTCCCAAGAATATTCTTGACAGATACAAGTTCTTATTTGCTTTTCTTTTGTTCTTTTATGAGGGGCAAACACATCTCATGTGGTTAAGCATCAGTTTTACTGCAATGTTGATAAGTCATTTAACTCTTGGGTCTATCCATGTGCTAGGCACTTGGGAGAGATAGGAATAGACCCATTGAAAGAAGTGATAACTGAAATACATCTTAAAGGACAATAGAATACACACACACACACACACACACTATATATATATATATATATATATATATATATATATATATATATAGAGAGAGAGAGAGAGAGAGAGAGAGACAGAGACAGAGACAGAGACAGAGGCAGAGACAGAAAGACAGAGAGAGAGAAAAAGAAAGAGAGTCATAGTACCATGTCAGACAACAGAGTATCCTGACTCTATAGAGCTACATAATTACATATCTGCCCAAACTATCTTTATTTAAGGATGTATCTGAGTTAGTATTATATATCAAAGGTACCTAGCCTTGTGCTTTGTAGCTAGTAAATACTGATATACAAATAAAAGTTAATGGTTTTGTAGGTCACTTAATTATTTTTGAATGTTTCCTTATCTTTTTATTACTGAAGTTAATTTCCGTGTTAAGAATCATTTGACTTTTCATAGTAAAAATTTAATTGTATCCAACTCAGGTTAAATCCAGTTGCTTCTGTGTTTCTTATTTAACTTGGTTTCCTCTACTCATTTTCCTGTAAGAGGACAGAGGCTTGACAAAGAAGCTTATGTAGTACTACTCCAACAATGGTACAATTTGAATGTCAAATGTCATCCACACTTGATCTCCACCTTGTGGTGCATTGTTGAACATTGTGGGACCTGTAGGAGGTGGGACCTAGAGGAAGTAGGTCACCAGAAATGGTACCCTTAGAGTTGTTTTAGTTACTGTTCTCATTGTTGTAATAAAATACATGACAAAAGCAATTTAAGGAAGGAAGATTTGCTTACTCTCATGGCTTTTCTAGATCATGATGGAGAACATGGTAGATTTTATGGTAGTGCAAGTCTGAGGCAGAGGGGTTTCACATCTTGGTAAGTCAGGAGCCAGGGAGCCCTAATAGAACTAGAGTAGTTCAACAACTCAATCGTGGGGCTTGCAACTACCAGCTAGGTAGCATGTTTCAAAGTAGCTGGCAACCAATTGCTCAAAGTATGAGGCTATAACAAGTATTCTAGCCTTTAATATAACAAGGATATATTATCCCTGGCTACTTCCCATTATACTCTGCTTCCTGTGTAATATGATGTGAACAAACAGCTCCAGATGCTGCTTCTGCTTCCACCAAGAATAACTGGAATACCGTGAAACCATAAATTGGAATAAATTCATATGTGTTGGGTTGAATAAAAATGGCCTCATATGTTTAAATGCTTAGTCATCAATGGGTGGCACTACTTGGGAAGGATTAGGAGGCATGGCATTATTGGAGTAAGTTTGTTAGTTGGGGCAGGCTGTGAGGTTTCAGAAGTTGGAGTCAGGCCCAGTAGCCCTGTCTTCCTACTTCCTATTGATTACCATGTGGAATTCTCACTATTCTCCAGGAACGTGTCTGCCTACATGCTGCCATGCTCCTGCCATGAAGAAAATGGGTGATAATCACCTCTGAAGCTGTAAGCCAGCCCCAATTAGATGCTCAGCCCATAGTATCTTTTTACAGCAGTAGAACACTGACTAAGGCAATCACCTTCATGCAGTCGATTCTTTTGGATCTTTTGCAACATGGACAAGAAAAGCAAGATAATGGAATAAGGAAGCCACTTTCATAATATCAAATATAAATTTGAGTAGTTAATTAAAGATTTTGGGAGAGGAACAGTTATCAAAGTCATAACTGATATTTAATTCTTCAACTCGCAATTGGGAGATTGGCTGGGCTTTGCCTGGTCAGGGACTGGGTTAGCTGGGTTTGACATTATCTGTTGATGAGGGCAAAATTAGTTCCAAGTGTTTTTTATTCTTCTGGTCCAAAAGAGAAGCTGATGTATGTAGAAGGAGGGCCCACTTGTTCGTTCTGGCTGCCCATCTAGCTTAGCCCCGAAATGACCACACAAAAACTGTATTAATTAAATCACTGCTTGGTCCATTAGCTTTAGCTTCTTATTGGTTAACTCATATTAATTTAACCCATTTCTATTAATCTGTGTATCACCATGTGGCAGTAGCTTACCAGGCAAAATTTCCAGTATCTGTTTCTGGTGGCTCCATGGCGTCTCTCTGACTCTGCCCTTCTTCTTCCCAACATTCAGTTTCATCTCCCTGTCTACCCAAGTTCTGCCCTATCAACAGGCCAAAAGAGTTTCTTCATTTATTAACCAAGAAAAGCAACACATAGACAGATGGGCCTCCCATACCAGATGTAGGCTCTTATGTTGATGTAGATATGGAAAAAGAACAACAAGAAGCATAGTATACTTCTTATAGCTTGGATTTAAAATAAGGTACTGCTATTTTGGTCCATATTCTCTTGATTGAATAAAGTTTATTTTGCCAAGCTCAAGAGTAACAGGCTAGGTGTAACATGCAGCCTATAAGTGGAAGAGCTGTGGAAATAGATCACAATCTGCAAGAAAAAAATTTGCCAGAATAAGTATGAAGCAACGGCATTAATGAGCACTCCTTTCTGAAATTCATTTTGTACTACTGTCTGCCCTGCTGAGACTTCCTGTCACTGGGAGGTCTTGATTTATCATCTTAAATACCATGTTATAATAATTAATTGCTATTTAGTGAGTCATGAGGTTAAAATTATTTCATAGACTATGGAATTTTATTTTTAAAAGATTTATTTTTAACTTTTAATTATGTGTTGTATGTGTGGGGGGCATATGTGCATATGAGTGCCCTGCATGTGGAGACTTACTCCATCAGTAATCCATTCAGTGTTTTAGAGAAGAGGGGATCAGATTCCTTGGAACTCAATCTGGGTTCTCTGTAAGAGCAAGCTCTTAGCTGCTGACTCCTCTTCCCAGCCTGAAACTTCATTTGTTATGTTGCTTAGATAGACCCTGATTGTTGGTTTTCAGTTGTATAATTTCATTTAGATGAAACTCATTCCCTGCTTTAAAACAAAAACAAAAACAGTGTTATATAGTGCTGTCTGTCTAATTAGGGAAATGCAATGGGCAGTGTCTTGTAAAAGGCATGAAGGGCCACTTCCTGCCTGGCTCCCAGCTGCCTGGCTAGCTTATACCCTGAAATAACAACACACAAATTGTATTCATTTAAATACTGCCTGGCCCATTAGTTCTATCTCTTATTGGATAACTCTCACATCTTGATTCAACCCATTTGTAATAATCTGTATGTCACCATGAATGTGTGGCTTACCGGGAAAGATTCAGCATGTCTGACTTGGCAGCTTCATGGCAGGCAGCTCTCTGTCTCTGCCTTCCTTCTCCCAGCATTCTGTTCTATCTACTCCACCTGTCTAAGTTGCTGCCCTATCAGAAGGCCAAGGCAGTTTTCTTCATTCAACCAATGAAAGTAACACAGAGAAAGAAGACCCTCCTACACCAGCAGGGGGCTCTGGATATAGTCATTTAGACTGAATGGCAAATCTTCTAGACCTGAGGCCTGAAGAGCTGATGACAAGTTCTTATGTTGTGGACATTACATCTTAAAATTACAAAATAGTTATTAAACCAATGAATCTCTGAGACTCCAAAGATATCATCTTATTCATATTTGAGAGAGCATTTATATAGGCACATTTACATACTTTATTGTGCAATATAAACAAATGATAAGTAGCATAGATATTGAGTTTTCTATTTTCTATATGCTAAAAATACATTGAGAAGACTAAATAGGAAAAACATAATAGTTTTCCTTGTCAGCATGTAATGTCTGTCTTCTCAGTTGGTTAAGGATCTTTATGTGTTTAGGCCTAGTGTTAATCACTCTTAGAATGTGAGAAACTCTATACTTTATCAATTTTCTTTTCTATGAATACAGTTTACTCATTCATTAAATTTCAACCAATAGACATTGAAGATTTGTCTTCATTTCTTCTCTTGTTGCTGTGATAAAATTGTTTGAAAAAAATGAAAGGGAGAGTTTATTCTGGTTCACAGTTCACATGTATCTCTCCTTTTGGTGGTTATATCACAGTGGAGGAGCTTAAGGCTACTGGTCATACTATACCTCCAGTCCAGATAGGGAGAAATGTTTATTAGTGCTTGACTTACTTTTTCTGTTTTATACAGTTTAGGACTCACTGCCCAGGAAATGATCCTGTCCACTAAAAAAGAGTCTTTTCACATCACTTAATGTAAGAAACATGACCCCTCTTTGACAATTCCAGAGGTGTTGGGTTGATTCCCATGGGCCATCATGGAATGCTTTATTTTCCCAAACGATGCTATTTATTGGATATTACAAATTGAACAAAGCACATCATGATGACTATGCTTTAATAGGGAAGTCCACTCAAATATGGACTCAGAGGAAATAATGACACAGTATATTTCCTCCATCATTCAGTGTTTGATAGTGGTAACTTTGAAAAAATTGCAGAAACCTTCCCAGCGTCCCTTTTTCATCAGTCTGCATCACCACAGGGAAGAAAATGACAAGGATTTACACAGTTGTAATTCTATGAGATGAGGCTTTAAAGGCTGACCTAAAAGATTTCTTTGTGGTGAAGTCTGAGGCTCAGCTACAGCTTTTCAGAATATGTGGCATGTACACTGACTATAGAGCAGTTGAGCTGGTGTTTAAACAAGATCCTTCATGCTACTGAATAGTTATTCTTAATAATGTAAGATATTTTGCATTCTACCAGAGGAGAAAGCTAAACACCAGCCTAGATACAAACCCTTTGATCTGTAATGGGGACAGGTTTGCATGATAGACTGGTATACAAAAGTTGTAAGAATAACTAACTACAATCTGCATGGTTTAAGACTCACTGTATGAGATGGAGCTCAGCCCTGATATGGCTCAGGTGGCCAAGAACATGAGATTAGATAGGCCATGATCTCAGGTGAAAACTGAATACTGCCATTTTCTTAAAGGTACATAGCAATAAAATGACTCATAACGGCATTCTCCTATACCCACAGGTCAGTGTCTTGTTTACTCATCATTAGAGAAGCTTCCTTCTTCAGTAGAGGAACAGAGATCCACAATTGGACAATGTACAGAGAGTGAGAGATCTTGGAACACTCAGTGCTAAATGGGATGTCTTCATCAAGCTCCTTCCCTCAAGATTCATGAACCTATGTGAAAGAGGAGGCAGAATAAGTGTAGAATTTAGTGGGGATGGAGGGTATCAAGGATGCAGTGGCTTCTAGACACAATAGGATATACACACATTTGAACTCACTGAGACTCTGGTAGCATGTACAGGTCTAAACCAGAATGGGCTCCAGTGCTGAGAGGAGGAAAAGGTCGTGAGCCCCATCTATAACCCAGAAGCTATCTCTGATAGACAACAGCTAAGGAAAAATAATTTTTCCCCTGGAGTCTCACTGGGGTACAGACTGCACTTCACAGAGGCTCCATGCACAGCAGTAGATGACCAGCACCAAACAAACTCTATGGCATCTTTGCAAATGCTTTGTCTCATATTGTTTTGTTTCAAATTTTAAAACTCATTTTTTACCCTGCTTATCTTTTGCTTATCTATGTTTTCTAATTTTATATTTTTATGGTTTTGTATGTGTCTGTGTATTTCTTGTCTTATTTCTTTTTTCCATTATGCTTTTCTGTTTTTTTTTGTTTTGTTTTGTTTTGTTTTAGTGTGACAGAGAATTGACCCCTTGGTGGTTTAGTTAATTCAGATTTTCTAGTGGTTGCTTCCCTATAGATTATATCCATTATTTTCTTATTACCAAGACTGAATTCTGACAAGAAGAGTTGTAAGTTGCTTGACTTTTCTGAGGACATATCAGTCATGATGGGGAAGATGTGCAGACAGGGGTGTGAGTGACTGGTCACCTTGTTCTCAGGCGGGAAACTGAGAATGGATGGAAAGTCTGATGGGCTCTAACATCTAGAGGCTCACTTCAAGTGACTTACTTCCTCTGTGAGTGTAGTAATATGGAGCGGCGTGGCTGTGTCCCCAGCACCCAGCCGCCCACATGGTTTAGCTTATGTCCCGAAATAATTACACGGAAACTGTATTCTTTTAAACACTGCCTGGCCCATCAGTTCCAGCCTCTTATTGGCTAGCTCTTACATATTAATCTAGCCCATTTCTATTAATCTATGTAGCCCACAAGCTGGCTTACCAGGGAAGATCTTAGCCAGCGTCTGTCTGGAGTGGGAAAATCATGGCGACTCCCGACTCAGCTTCCTTCTCCCAGAATCCTGTTCTGTTTACTCCACCCACCTAAGGGTTGGCCTACCAATGGGCTTAAGCAGTTTCTTTATTAATAAGAAATCACTCCCACATCACGTGAGCTCCCATCTCCCTTAAGGTTCAGTCTTTGAAAACAGAGCTGCCATCTATGAAACAAGTGTTCAAATGCATTCAAACCACTCACCTATCTTTCCCCTACGTGCATAGGAAGCTCCTTGCTGGCAAACACTATTTTAGATTTTGCATTTTCAGAACACTCCATGCCAGGTGCTTGAAAGGCTGGTGGAATTTAAAGTGAGCCTTGAAGAATAACAAGCTCATAGATGAAGCAAGGACAGAGGGATCAGGATGTGAAAAGGCAGGAGGGAAGTGAATATGGTGTTCCCAAGACTCAGCAAGAAAGTTAGTTATGGGTGTCCCATAAATTTCAAACTTCATAATTTCTTTGTTATGTAGAACAAAATTGAAGAAAGGTGGCTATGCTACAAATAGGAGAAATTGAGAAGGGATTAAAAAGCCATCCATCTGTGTTACATACCAGGGTCATGACTTGGCTCATCATTCTCTGTGTGACACATTAGTCTTATCTCCTTACCTATTACGATAGATAATTAATTATGTGCAATCCCTCTGTGAGGTCAAGAGATTAAGGAATATTATATCTTACAGGACACGCTTACACTAAGAAATGTGTGTTTTTGGAGCCCTTGACAGCAAACCAGTGTCCCTCATTCTGGGTTTTAGAGCAGCTCACCACTGAAGAGTCACTCTCATTGTCATTGTGGTCTTGGGAGACTGTGATCAGACTTCCCACTTCTTACTCTGCAACTGTTTTCACTGCCCATGGGATTACTTAAAGTTAGGAGTTCTTAATTATCATGGCAGGAGACAGGGATCAACTCCTTCTTTTCTTGAACACTCTGGAGGCTGATGGAATTGAGCTGCTATGGAAATGGAACAGGACATTATTATTATAATGAGTGAGGGTTTGGAGGGACACAAATGGGATCACACTTCCTGTGATGAAAAGATAATTAGGTAAACATCTGTAGCCTGGGCTATTCATCTGGTGATGATTACACAGAGTCTGTGTAGAAGTCAACACTGTGTATTAGATGGGATCCTGTAGGACCACTAAACAGGCTAGAGCACTTCTCTGGGAGACAGAGGAGACAGAAAAGCAGCTTGCTAAGCAAGTCAAGTACTGAAAGGAATGAAAGCAATAGAACAACAGAAGCACTGCTGCTCTTCTCTTGAATATAAGTCTTAGAAATGCAAATATCTGGAAGTACATATTTGACTTAATTTTAATTTTAACACATTCAGGGCTCTCTCTGAGGCACTTGCTCCTTCCTGCTTCATCCACTGCCCACTCTCCTGGAGAAAAGAAGAAGGCCCACAAAAACATGAGCACATTGATTGGAAATAATTCCAACAATCAGAATAAATAAAGGCAGAAGTAAGTGAAGTCATGTCTAAGTGGGTAACAGAAAACAAGTGATTTACAACAGCATGAGCAACAGAATAAAATGAAGGTGGAATTCATAAATACAATACACAATGCTTTCTCCAAAGTAAATGTTTTCCTGGTAAAATGGCTTTGGGAGATGATTCAAACCTAACCAAGACATTTCCAAAATGTAGCAGAGTGAAGTCAGACCAGGAGCTTTGGCCTCAAGTATCAAAAGCCTTAATCATAGGATGTTTGGTCTAGCTTTAAATATTTAGGAGAAACTCTGGGTTACTAACCTATCCCACAAGTTTATTTTGGGTGTCATTTCTCTCTCTCTCATCATGTCGATACTACTGTCATGTAGGATGGCTAACCCCACTGTGGTCAGTTTCATACCTCTGTGGTGATCCTGGCTATATACAAAAGCTAGCTTTGCCAACTATAGAGAGTAGGTTTATAAGCAGCTTTCTTCTGAAGGTTTCTGTTTCAAGCTTCTGCCTTTTCATCTTCACTTTGTTTCTCTTGATGATGAACTGAAACATGTCAAAGAAAATAAATCCTTTCCTCCACTAAGACAAGGTTTTATTGAATCAACAAAAGCAAAAAAGAACACCTGTTCTAGACTTCTTTGAAGATGACCCTTCACTGTTGTCAGCACTCTCCATTCTATTTAGATTCCAAGGGTGCCAGCATGGGTTAAATAATGTTTTTGTGAATGCAAAGGACAATGAAAGTATAAGAGAATGTGAATAAAATAGTCCCACACTAGCTCAGAATTTGGTATAATGAAGTATTCTTTATTTAGTGGGAACTCACAGATCACAGTCCTTTGTAGGAGTGGGCAATAGGAACAGAATCCAGCAACCAGCCAGAAAAGAGAGAGATCAGGTGCATGAGTGCTCATGTTTTTGTACTTAATGTCACTGCCAACCTGGTCCAGCATCTCAAAGGCCAGTGGTTGAAGGAGATTCTCCAGCACCTCCTCCTATGGTCTAAATAAGAAAGTTCCAAACCCAATACAAAACTACATACAATAAGAACAGATATCAAGTATAAAAATTAAAATTATAACCAACATAAACAATATTAAGCAAGAAACAAATGCTTAATGTTTCAATAATTAATTGATCCTAATGAGTCTGAGTCTTATATTAGAAATGACTTTGCTAAGTCTTAAGAGAAAAGTAGCTACATCTATCTAGTCTTTAAAACCATTAAAGGCTTGGGAAGGGAGATATTAGCTGAGTAGAAAGTTCAATCAAGCATCTTTCAAAATCTGCAGTAAATGACAGAAACAATTGGTTACCTGTGCAATCATGCAACGTCTCATTTGCAATGTTGGAGCAACCAACTGTGGCTAAGGCCTAGAGTAACTGACATGTAGTACAAGGAGCCGTCTGCGTCCTGCCATCTGGCTAGCTTAGCCCCCAAAATAATCTCACGAAAATTGTATTTATTTAAACACTGCCTGGCCCATTGTCTCCAGCCCCTTATTGGTTAACTCCCACATATTAATTCAACCCATTTCCATTAGTGTGTATTGCCACTTGACTGAGGCTTACTGGCATGAGTATAACCAGCATCCATCTCGGAGAGGAGAGCCATGGCATCTGCCACACTGCCTTCTTCCTCCCAGAATTCTGTTCTGTCTACTCAGCCCACCTAAGGGCTACCATATCAAAGGGCCAAGGCATCTTCTTTATTCAACCAGTGAAAGCAACACAAATACAGAACAACCTCCTACACCATTTCCCCTTTTTCTGTTTAAATAAAAAGGAAAGGCTTTAACTTTAACATAGTAAAATTACATATAACAAAACAGTTATCAAGCAAGAATTACAGTTACAATATTTATATCTTTTATCATAACAAAGGAAAACTATAACTATCCATTCTTTAACACCATCAAAGACTCCGGAAGGATACAATATTACCTAAGTGAACTGGAGGTACATTGTAAGCAACTTCCAAAACTCTAGAAATGACTGAGACATCTTGCTGTCTGGACAGTCACCGAAAGTTCTTTTTTGCTGTTAGGGCATCCATCTTTGGCCTACAGGCCCATAGTATCCAAAAGACATTCCCATGAAGCAGGAAATTTTAAAGACAGTTCAGTCACTTTTTTTCTGTGTCCTGCAGAATGTCTCACAGACTCTTTTATGAATAAGGAACCCCGAAGGATCATTTCACCTTTAGGCAAGTTTAACCGTCCTCTCTTTGTGGATTCTTTGTGTTCAGTTTATGTGATAGTTCAGGCAAGAGCAGTTTCTTATCCAAATGGCTAACCAACTCCATAAGTAGCCTCTTTGATGCCCATCTTCCTCTTGAAGTAGATTGGTGCTGCCAGGAGCAGACGTGTCCCATTGTTATGAAAAGCCCTAAGTTAATAAAACATTAAATGCCATATTCTGTAGCCTTTGAAAGATATGAAGAATGCCTATCTAACTGAAATATATCTCTGTATATTTAGCAAATCTAACTAACATGACTACAAGCTTGACTATTATAGATGATTATCCATAAACAACCTATATTTCCTTATTATACATTACATTTTTAAATGAACTACACAATCACAATAGCGTAATAAAGAGCAGAAATACATATACATATAACAAAATTGACCTTAAATTTCTATCAATAAACCAAGATCTATACCAAATCAAATTATTCATATCTATCACCTATCCCCCCTTTAAATGTAAAAGAACATTTATAAACAATATTTGGGAATATGGGTGTAGTTTTTTTTTTTAAAAAACTGCTTTGTGTTGAATGGGGGAGCTGTTAATCAGGTCTTTTATTATGTATCTGGTTTATTAGGTTCCTTTCAGTCAGCAGCTGAGTAAAGTAATTTTTTAAAGGTGTTTATGGTGATATTTTAGGAGGGCATAATCTATCATACCATTTTAGGATAGAAGCAATCCACAGGGTCTCATCTTT
Source organism: Microtus obscurus (assembly GCA_963919715.1). Lineage (NCBI taxonomy): Eukaryota > Metazoa > Chordata > Mammalia > Rodentia > Cricetidae > Microtus > Microtus obscurus. Next base: position 202,084 of record CAWTZC010000312.1, read on the forward strand.
TGTGAAAACAAAAGAGAACCTTTTTTGATGGAGGTGAGTGTTGTATCTTATCTGTTGCTTTCATTGGTTAAGTAATAAAGAAAATTGCTTGGGTAGAATTGATAGGGTAGAATTTAGATAGGCAGAGTAAACAGAACAGAATGCTGGGAGAAAGAAGCCGAGTCAGAGTCACCATGATTCTCCCACTCCAGACAGACACAGGTTAAGATCTTCCCTGGTAAGCCACCTCGTGGGCTACACAGATTATTAGAAATGGGTTAGATCAATATGTAAGAGATAGCCAATAAGAGGCTGGAACTAATGGACCAGGCAGTGTTTAAAAAAATTCAGTTTCCATGTAATTATTTCGGGTATAAAGCGGGTGGCAGGAAGCAGTCTGCTGCTCTTATTACAACACGCTTTTTAAAAGCATCATATCCTTAGACCCAAATCCTGAAGTCAAGATACCTTTAGAACATATATGTTGGTTTAGTTTAGCAGACCACACAATGAAATGTCTCTCTGTATTTAGCTTCTTTACAGTCAAAAAATTTATAGAAAACACCAGGCTCTCTGTGAATTTTTTATTTTTATGTGGCTTATTTTTTTATTTTTTTAATCTATAACTATTTGTATATTGTCTCTTTAAAGACTTTACCCCCTTTTAAGGCATTAACTTTGTTTTTTGTATTTTTTCTCTCTCCCAAGCCTATATATACCCATACAATACTGTGACCCATTTTGAGGTCTTTTATGTCTGAATCTGTCCTATTGTATTGTCTTTAATTTTTTACTGTCATGAAGAGCTTTTAAAATGCTAAACTCTTAAGAATCTAAGGTGTGACAATCCCAGGTCAAATACATGTACTGCCTGCGTTTCTTACCCAGTCCAACCTGGTGGAGATGCTTGTGCCTCTGATCCATGCATACTGCACCACTAGCATGGCAGAGCTGCTCTTGCCTCAGAGCCATTTGGTGTCCCTGAGCCACGTGCAATGTTAGGCACACAGTGAGTCCACTTTGCTATCAGGTAAGCCATAGCATTTTACTCACAAAACCCCCATTTAAATGCTCTGTCTCTAGCAGGAGCCAGACAGAGAATCACGATGGCAGTACAGCCCAGAAACTCGTATTTTAAAACAGCCACTTTCTAGTAGACCTGATCCTGCTGCCTACCCAGGCATGAAGAGCTGAGCCTGGGACATGGTCTCAGCTACCTTATTCCCAACCCTGAGTGGGCACACAAACATCTGAACCCACGAATGCTCCATAGTCAGAGATTGCACTAGTGGCAGGGCCCAGGAAGCCTCATTTTAAAATGGTGCAGCTTTTTTTTTTGTTGCTGTTATTGTTGAATCAGGAAATCTCTCTACAGCACACTCTAGAAAACAGCAAAAAGCTGTGTTAAACTCTCTTTTTGTTTAAAGCCCTCTCATGTTTTTAAGTGGATTTAGCCCCACATTGGGCACCACTCTGTAGTATGAGTAGGCTGCATCCTGTCGCCCGGCTCTGGCCACCTGGCTAGCTAAGCCCCCAAAATAACTACATAGAAATTGTATTCATTTAAACACTGCCTGGCCCATTGTCTCCAGCCCCTTATTGGCTAACTCTCACATATTAATTTAACCCATCTTCATTAATGTGTATTGCCACTTGACTGTGGCTTACTGACATGAGTCTAAACAGAGTTCATCTCAAAGAGGAGAGTCATGGCATCTGCCATACTGCCTTCTTCCTCCCAAAATTCTGTTCTGCCTCCTACACCCACCTAAGGGCTGCCCAATCAAAAGGCCAAGGCAGCTTCTTTATTCAGCCAATAAAAGTGACACAAATACAAAACAACCTCCTACACCACTGACCATTTTCAGGGACAGGAAAAATTGCAAAACTGTCTTACCCTGTCTTGGTAAGGTTTGGTGGTCTATTTTTCTGGTATCCTTCTTGTCTAGTCTGGACACTATGCATTTTGTCAGTGGTTAAGGCATGGGAAGTTCCTCGGTTGCCAAGAAGAAAAAAAGATCCAAGTAGAGTGTCTTTGGGGCTGAACATTCTCTCAGAAATAGATCAGTGCTGCCAGGAACAATTGTGTCTCTTTTAAACAGAATCCTAAGTTATTTAAATTCCATATTCTATAGTTCTCTGAAGTGGTTGACGATTACCTATCTATGTGAAATACAATTTCTATGCATCTAAAGAGCCAGATTAATCTAACTATAAGTATGACAAACATGGATGATTATTAACCTATAATTCTTAATACCCATATATCTTAAAGACTAAGACTTCATATTAGAATACTAAATAATCTTAAAACAACTGTGTAGCAAATGAGGAAAATGACCTCAAAATGTACCTTATTCAGAGGTAGAAATGTGTAGTGCAATATGGTAAATATATCCTAAAATTGTATCATTATACAAAATGTCTTAAACAGAGGGAAAAACATGCATGCACACAATCTGACAAAACAATGTTGTGTAGTTGTATAAATATTGTAAACAGGAATAGTAGACCTGAGGCAATGAACTCCACCGTGGGCTGGAGCAGGCCTGAGAACACAAATTCCATAGGAATGAGACTGAACCAGCTACCTAGGCTGGAGTGCAGATTGAGTCAAGGGACACTGGCAGACCAGGATTGAGCCAGCAACTTGGGACAGGGCAGACCTGAGACAGCAAACTTCACCTGAACAGGTACAGGGAAGCAACTGCTGAGCAAGTAAGCCAGAGCCGGAGATTGCTGAGAGTCTGGACATGAATCTGGGACCTTGAAGAGAGTAGACCTAAGCCAGAACCCATGTGGGCCTGGGTGTGAGTCTAGGCCTTTGAGGAACTAGGCTTGAGCCAGGTTCTCTGTGGGTCTGGGAATAAATCTGGAACCTCCAAAAGAGTGGGTAGGAACCAGAGATCTCTGCTGGTCCAGGCATGACTCTGGGACCTCAGAGGGAGTATGCCTGAGCCAGGACCTTTGTGGGTCTGGGCATTGGTCTCAGACATCAAAAGGAATAGGCAGAAACCAGAAACGTTCGTGGGTCCAAGCCTGAGTCTGGGATCTCTCTGAGGGAGTAAGCCTGAGTCAGGTCCCCTGTAGGTCTGGGTGCACCCAAGCCTGGGATCTCTGAGGAAGTAGACTGGAGCCAGAGATGTTTGCAGGACCAACTCCAATCAGGGACCAGGATTTACAGAACCAGGTGAAAGCCAGTAATCTAGGCTAGAGCAGGCCTGATACAGCAAACTCCAAGGGGGTGGAGCAAAGCCCAGGAGTGCTGAATGGCCTCCAGGAACATGGAGTAACAAAAGGGTAACTAGAACCATGGCACTGACTGTACCATGAGAAACAACCATCTGAGCCATGGATTCACTGGCACCTAGAAGATTAATCAACAGAATCACCGACAGCCCCAACCACACCTATGAGAGGAAAAGATTAGTAGAAAAGGTAAGAACACACTAAACACCACAAAGAGCAACATGACATCAAAAAAACCTATAGACCATACAGCACCAAGACTTGAACAACCAAAATATAGATGAAGCAGAAGAAAATGACTTAAAAAATAACTTTAGGAGAATGTTTGAACCTCTTAAAGAGAAAATAAGACATTCCCTCAAAGAAATGGAAGAAAAGACAAACAAAAATTGGAATACATCAGCAAATGCCTTATAAGAAAACCAAGAAAAAGCAATCAAACATATGAAAGAAACTATTCAAGACTTGAAAACTGAAATAGAGACAATAAGGAATACACAAGCGGAGGGAATTATAGAAACAGAAATTATGAGAAAACTATCAGGAACCACAAATGCAAGCATGAACAGCAGAATACAAGAGATGGAAGCGAGAATCTCAAGCACTGAAGATACAATAGAGGAAACAGACTTATCAGTCAAAAACATTAAATCTAACAAAAGCTTAACCCCAAATATCCAGGAAATATAGGACACCTACACAAAATACTAGAAGGAAAACTCCAACCCAAGGAAGTTGGCTACATCAACAAAAACACAGAGAATTGATGGTCTCACAGCAGCAAATCCCATAGAAGGGAAAAATGCACAAATTAACATAACCAACAATGAAATCTAAATTAACAGGGTTAGTAGCAACCACTGGTCATTAATATCCCATAATGTAAATGGACTAACTCACCTATAAAAAGGTACAGGCTAACAGATAGGATAAAAAAAAAAAAAACAGAATCCATCCTTCTTCTGCATATAAGAAACACATCTCAACCTCAAAGTCAGACATCATCTCAGAGTAAAGGGTTAGGAAAAAATATACCAATCAAATGGACCTAAGAAACAAGCTGGTGGAGCTATCCTAATATCAAACAAAATAGACTTCAAACTAAAATCAATCAAAAGAGACAAAGAAAGACATTTCATATTAGTCACAGGAAAAATCTATCAAAAGGAAATATCAATACTGAACATCTATGCCCCAAATACAAGGGTACCCTCGTATGTAAAAGAACCACTTCTAAATCTTAAATCATACATTAAACCCCACACACTAATAGTGGAAGACTTCAACACTATACTCTCACCACTGGACTGGTCAGTCAGATAAAAAAATGAACAAATAAATAAGGAAACTAACAGATGTTATGACTCAAATGGACTTAGCAGACATTTATAGAATATTCCATCTAAAAATAAAAGAATATACCTTCTTCTCAGCTCCTCATGAATCCTTCTCAAAAATTGACCACATACTCAGTAACAAAACAAACCTCAACAAATACAAAAAAAATTGGAATAACTCCATGTATCTTATCAGATCACCATGTTTTAAAACTAGAAGTCAATAGCAATACTAATTCCAGAAAGCTCACAAACACATGGAAATTAAACAATGTTCACCTAAATCATCAATGGGTCAAGCAAGAAATAAAGGGAGCAATTAAAGACTTCCTAAAATTCAATGAAAATGACCACAAAACATACCCAAAATTATGGGACACAATGAAAGCAGTGTTAAGAGGAAAGTTCATAGCACTAAATGCCTACATAAAGAAGCTGGAAAAATCCCACACTAGTAAATTAACAGAACATTTAAAAACTTTAGAACAAAAAAAAAAGCAAACTCACCCAAGAGAACTAGATGGCAGGAAATAATCAAATTGAAAGCTGAAATCAAGAAAAGAAAAAAGAAAAAAACAATACAAAGAATCAATGAGACAAAGAGTTGGTTCTTTGAGAAAATCAACAAAATAGACAAACTTTTATCCAAACTAACCAAAAGGCAGAGAGAATATCCAAATCAATAAAATCAGAAATGAAAAGGGGAATATAACCACAGACACGGAGGAAGTCCAAAGAATCATCAGGTTATATTTTGAAACCTGTACTCCACAAAATTAAAAAACTTAAAGGAAATGGACAGCTTTCTGGATAAATATCACTTGCCAAAATTAATCAAGACCAGATAAGCAAATTAAACAGACATATAACTGTTGAAGAAATAGAAATAATCATCAAAAGTTCCCCCCCCCCAAAAAAAGCCCAGGACTAGATGGTTTCAGCTCAGAATTCTAGAAGACATTCAAAGAACTAATACCAATACTCCTTAAATTATAATTATTAAATTATTAATATTGCCAAACTCTTTTTACGAGGCTATAATTACCCTGATACCCAATCCTCAGAAAGAAATTTCTAAAAAAGAGAATTTCAGACCAATCTGACTCATGAACATTGATGCAAAAATATTATATAAAACAGTGACATATCGAATCTAAGAACAAATCAGAACCATCATCCACCATGATCAAGTTGGCTTCATCCAACCAAAATGCGCAGGGATGGTTAAACATACAAAAATCTATCAACATATAAAAAAACCTGAAATATAAAAATTAGATGATCATCTCACTAGATGCCGAAAAAGCTTTCCACAAAATACAACATCTCTTTCTGATAAAGGTTTTAGAGAGAATGGATACAAGGAACATACCTAAACATAATAAAGGCAATATACAGCAAGCTAACAGCCAACATCAAACTAAATGGAGAGAAACTCACAGTGAGCCTACTGAAATCAAGAATAAGATAAAATCACAATCCCAGAGAACTTAGACAATAACGAGGACCCTAAGAGAGACATACATAGATCTAATCTACACTGGAAGAAGAAAAGACAAGATCTTCTGAGTAAATTGGAAGCTTGAAGAGCTGGGACAGGGTTGGAGGGGAGGGGAGAGGCAGGGAGGGGAACAAAGAAAAAATAATAAATAAATAATAAATAAAAATAAAAATAAATAAAAATCAATAAAAAAATCCAAATATTATAAGCAGAAATAACAGGATTCTCAATATAACAAATAAAATTTGAATTTTTTCAACATACAAGAATCTATCCCAATGTAAATTATCTATAAATAATGACTCATAAATATTCACTCTGTAACTCACTATTATTATTGGTATAAGTAAGGTAACACTAATCTATTATCCCATTCAATTTCCTTTTTTTTAAAAAGAGATCCCTGAGATAACATAATTTTCCCCCCACCCCAACCCTATACCAGTTATAATCAACCACTAATTGATGTCCTTAACCTTGAGGACAGACTTTGTTAGGAGAGGGGACATTTTCTTCTAGAGTTACTTCCAGCTGTCATGGGGGTGATGTTCTTTCTATGGGATCCTGTGAAAGTAAAATGATGTCTAAGTTTCAAGATTACTGTCTGATATAATTGCAAATAGTATCTGAGTAGCTGATAGGGTTTTTCTGAAGTTCTTATTTGAAGTTCTGGCCTGAATGTTGTAAGAAGGTGTACCATTTCAGCTAATTAAATTGAAATAATTTTGAGCAACTGATACCCAAAACCAGTCTTAAAGCAGTGCTATCAGCATTATGACATCATATTCAACAGGTGAATTTTTATTGTGGGACCCCATCTATTTCCTGGAAACTTCAAAGATTACTGCGGAAAAATTTATTGTTCATTATGGGAAACCTAAATACTATTTATATAGACATATATTCAATGAAAGTTACAATAGAGACAAAAATAAATATGGAGAAAAGTAAAACTGTTCCTAAAATCTTTCTTTCTTTCAGTCCCATACCAGATTGCTCCTGACATGACCAAAAATCTAAATTTTACCTTTAACGACATGTTTGGATTTAGATAAGGATAGCCATTGTCAAACTCCAAAGCCAGCTTTGAGTTTTAAGTGAGTCATGATTATTATTACACTGGACAGTATGTGTGTGTGTGTGTGTGTGTGTGTGTGTGTGTGTTCAGGTAATAAAATTTTACCCTGAAGATGACCTGTTCTAATAAGTCACATTTCTTTTTGCTTGGCGATCTTTTCTGGGTAGTTATATTTTCTTCTTTGGGCATCTAAACATCCAGGGCTCTTGACTTTTGGAAAATGAGTATTTTCCTCTAAAGACAAGTACAAAACTCTTATACGGTTTCTTAACACCTATATGATTGTCACCTCCTTGGAAGAACTGCCATTTCTCTTTCTCAAGAGGTTTCTTCTTCTCAAATTAAATCTTTAATAATTTTCATGAAATCCATACCTTTTCTTCTCCTGTGAAAAGAAGAGTAAAATCCCTTCTCCAAAGTAGTACACCTTCTGGTTTCCATTGTGAGGTCAAAACATCCTTGAAATACACCAGCTGATTTAATTCAAAAGTCTTGTTTATTTTCCAATGTCTCTCTGCTGCCATAGTTCCTTTCTCATTAGCGTTAAGAAAATTCAAGATTAATAAAGCATTATGCAATTTATTTCTGGGGTTATTTTCCATCCTTTTCTATTTATTTAACATATCCTTTATAGTTTGATTTGATATTTTCATAACTGTGTGACCTGTTAGGACTGTTTCATATACCTGATATATACTTTATATTATAAGCAAAAAATACTATTTTTTTTATTTTTAGAGACATATGCTAAACTATTGTCTGTCTTTATTTGTGCAAATTTACCCATGATGGCCATAACTTCTAATAAATGTGTGATTACTGAATCAGTCTTTCTGAGCTCAAGGCAGTTGTCCATTGAAAACCTGAATGAGTGTCAATGGTGCTGTGTACATATTTTAATTTTCCAAATTCTGTAAGTAGAAAACATCCATCTGCCAGATATCATTCCTTTGAGTACCTTTTGGTTAACTTCCTGCAGGTAGTGGTATTTGGTTATAGAAAGAGCAAGTAGAACACCTCTTTTTAATCTCCCTAGCTTGTTGCCATGTAATAGGAAACTCTTTCTTTAAAGCTTTACTATTGATATGATGTATTTCATGAAGTTCTGAGGCCTTCAGCACACTTCCAGTCAACAATTGGTCAATTTTTGCATTATCTTGTGCTAGAGGACCCGACAGACCCATATGGGATCATATGTGATATATATATATATATGTCAAAGCTTATTCCTGATTATATTTTGAACCTGTATGGATAATGAAGTCAGTTCTGTATCATCTGGTATAAACTCTGCAGTTTCAATATGCAGGATAACTCTTTCTGCATATTGTGAATCAGTAACTATATTGAGAGATTCTTTAAAATTCTATAGCACCATTGCAATAGCATATAATTATTCTTTTATGGACAGAATTTTAAGGGCTTTTTTTCATGTTACTTAAATCTTCTGATGTGTAACCTGCCTTTCCTGATTTATTTGCATCAGTGTAGAATAAATGGGTTCCAGTTATTGGTGTGTCATGTACAATTTGGTGAAGAATCTAAGTATTTCTCTTTGTAAGGTTAATTCTATCACTTTTGGGATACTTGCTATGACTCTTTCCAAAAAAATCACACAAGCTCTTTGCCAAAATTGTTTTCCCATAATTTTTTAGTTTTATTAATAATAAAAAGGCACTTTAATCTCTGCTGATCTATTCTTGCTTACTGACAAAGTATCAATTTTTCTTTCATAATTAATTCAGAGACTTTTTCTAGGCAGGTTTAAAATTTTTTATTTGGTTTATATGGTAAAAAGATCCATTCTAAAATAATATCGTCCCTCTGCATTAAAATTTCTATAGAAGAAATTCTGGAAGGCAATTTGACTAGAATGCAATTAAGATTTGGATTCACCCAACCCATATGTGCCTCCTGTAATTTCTCACCATCCACAGTTAATTCTTTCCCAACTGTAGCTATTAATTTCCTGAGATGATTTAAATCTTTTTTTTTTTATCTTCTAAGGTTTTGTTTAAATGAACTATTAGATCAGGTGTTATCCCAACGGCTAGTTATAGACTGGAAATGTCTCCTTACAATCTTTGAATGTTATTAAGTTATTAAAGTTATTAAGAATCAGCAATTGCTCTCTCTTAATTTTTGTCTTTTGTTTTCTGATTTTCTGTAAACTTATTTTATAGCCTAGGTAATTGACAGAATCCCCTCTTTGTATCTTTTCAGGAGCAATTTGCAATCCTCATTTATGTAATACTTCTTTACATAATCACACATTCTTTCTAAAGTATCTGCATTTCAATGAGGTAGCAAAATGTCCTCCATGTAATGGTAAATTATAGACTTACAAATTATTTTTATATTATTTCCAATGGATGACTTACATAGTATTGGGACAGGGTGGGCTGGTTGAGTATTCCCTGTGGGAGCATAGTCCATTGATAACTCCTAGTAGGCTAAGAATTATTCTAAGTAGTAACTGTAAAGGCACATTTTTATCTGCCTTTTCTTGTAAAAAGTCACTAAAGAGTTCTCTCTGGGCCTTGTTTAACCCTAGTATGTGATTTCAGTTCTTTTCTCTGACTCTTGAATTGTGTGCCAAGCTTTTAGGGATGTTGTGTGACATAGGGACAAGTTGTGTTCATTGGAAAGAGCTTGATCCTGTGCATCTGTATAATAGCTCTCACAAAGAATTTGATCTTGGGAACCCTCAAATCCTTTTGCTTTTTCCTGTTGTTCTAAAATTTTTGCCTCTTTTCAAGCATAGCATTTCCACAGCATCTGAGATCCATCTTCAAGGATGACTGAGACTAATTTAAGCCAATTGTGTGGGGTTGTTTTATTGCTTAAATATGATGTTTTCATCATTTCTCTTTTTGCCATTGGAGTTTACAGGTCAACTCTGCCATTGTCCTAGTTTTCTGGCTTTTTTTTTTCTGTGTGGAATGTTCCACAAAACAACTTAGAAGAAAAAGGGTTTATATCTGGATTACAGTTCCAGGTTACTGTACATCATGGAGGGGAAAGATGTCAAGGAGGCAGAAACTTGAAGTGTCAGTGACAGTCTATCTACTGTTGAGGTCAGTGAGTAATAGAATAATGCATGCATACGTGCTAGTTCTCAGTGTGTTTTCTTCACTTTTACACAGCTTAGAATTCCAATTAATTGAATGGTATTATTCAATGGACAGGCCTTCTCACCTCAATTAATGCCATCAACAAAATTCTCTACAGACATGCCTAAAGGCCGAGATAATCAAGATAATCCCTCACTGAGATTCACTTGCCAGGTGAGTCTAGATTGCATCATATTGACAACTTAAACTAACCACTGCATCTGTTGCAATGACAAGTTTTCTTTGTCAAAGAATAAAAACTGTACTTATCTGTAGGTATAAGGACAAATGTTTCTTTTTTGTTATAGGGATTTTGTTAGTTTAGCAATTTAGTTGGAATATACTACTCCTTAGCAACCATGACATCACTAACACTGAGTAGTTAGGTTTTCAGTACAAGAATTAATTTCCCTTGTATTGAGTGGGTTTTAAGTCCTCTACAGAAAACCACTACTAATCAAAATGCAGAGTTGTGGATCCTGGTCTCAGTGGATGCTACAATATGCCTCTGCCCCCAAGGCTCAGAGAATATTGCTGAAGAGGGGTGAAAATATTTTAATGACCAGAGAACCAGGCAGTTTGCTGTGAGACTGTGTCTCTTAGTAACATCAGAAGCTACATCCATAAACTCTCACTAACATGACTGCCCAAATGTCAGTTGAAGAAGGAGACACTAAATGAACTTCCCAAAGTGGTTATAGGAAAGCTCACAAGACCTCAATTCCACATAAAAACTATAGGCAACTGAGGTAATCTAGGAGCAGAAGTGGTGGTATTTCCGAAGGAGGAAGCACACAGCAATTGGCTGTCTAGTGCACTGTGGGATAATGCTCTTGCACCCTGTAAAGGTTTTCACTTACGTTGATTTAATATAGGAAGGGAGAAATGTTATAATTATATTATCATTTCAAAATGAAAATTAAAAGACATAACCTTTATAGGTATTTACTCCCTATGTGATAATTACCAGTTTACAGAATGTTTCCTGTTGCTATGGCATCTGTGTGACTCTGTCATATGCTGGTGATGCTCTTTTACTCTTCAGTTATTGTCCAATATCTACATATTATGAAAACTTCTCTTTAACACTTATTTTCCATATTCAATTGGAAATTCCTGCTCCTGTTATATACATATACAACAAAGTTCTCATACTCTTCCATATGCAGGAATAATTTATTAAGTAAACTTTCAAATGCTCTGAAAAGCCCCAGCTAATAAATACAACCTTCCTATCAAGACAAGTTCAAATCTTATAATGGCATCTGTCAATAAAACCCATTTGAAATATTTTGACTTTATATCTATCTTTAGATATCAGGTTCATTTTTTTAACTATAAAAATGATTGTTTGAAACCCAACTTATACTATCTTACAACATAAAATTACTTAATATCTGTTTAAATAATATTTATTTCAATTTTAATTATACCACAAAAAGAAAATGTTCAGTAAAATGAAAAGTTATGTGAAAAAATTTTCTCTTTCTTTTTAAAATAGAGTCTTCTCATTCCATATGTCCTAATTACAGTTTCCTCTCCCTCTAGCCCACCCCCGGTTCTCTTCCCCTACCCATCCATCTGGATCTGCTCCCTTTCTGTATTTCTTTAGAAAAGAACAGGATTCTAAGGGTTAACAACAAAACAAAACAAAATAAAATATAATAACAGAAAACCCCATCACATTCAAGTTGGACAAGGCAAACCAACAGAAGGAAAAGAGTACAGGAAAGGCACATGAATCAGTCACTCACTTGTCATGCTCTAGGGAGTCCCATAAAACACTAAACTGAAAGTTATGAATATATATATATATTGTGTGTGTGTGTGTGTGTAGAGGACCTTGTATAGACTACTATAGGCCCTGTACTTGCTTCTTCAGTCTCTGTGAGTTCATATGAGTTTTGCTTAGGTGATTTAGACCTTGTTCTTTTGGTGTTCTCCATCCTCTCTGGGTCTTTTATTCTTCCTGCCTCATCTTCTACAGGGTACCTGAGCTCTACGGGGAAAATTGGATGGAGATATACTATTTAGTGCTGAGGGTTTCAAAGCTTTTTGTCTTTGTCTCTCTCTTTGTGCAATGTCTAACTGTAAGTCACATTTTTTGTTTTTATGTACTACAGGAGGAGGCGTTTCTGATGATGGCTGACTAATACACTTAACTATGATTATAGCAGCATATCATTAGGAAGCATTTTATCAGTACTTTTTTTCTCAGTGTGCTGCAGGCATCAATCAGAGTGCAACGTAATCTGCTTTTGTTTAGGATTTATTTTTTATTATTAATTATGTGTATGTGTGTGTCATATGAAAATCCTGGGATTAAAGGTGTGTGAGACCACTGCTTGGCCTTTAGTCACTTAGTTTTACTTTTTGATCTTCAGGTAAGCTTTATTTATTAAAACATAAATATGGTATCACTATAAATGGCAGTTCAATTTCCTCAATGTGCTGCAGGCACCAACCAGAGTGCAAAGTAATTTACTTTTCTTTAGGATTTATTTTTTATTTTTAATTATGTGTATGTGTGTGTCATATGTGAAGGTTAATACAGTTGTTCATGGAGGCCAGAAAGGGGCATTGAATTGAACTTCTTCATTCTTAGTGACTTTGTAGATGGACTGAGTTTATGGTAACCTCTGACTTTTGGTAGAAGCACTACTAACCTTACTGTAGTAACTTTTCTCATGTAAGTAACACTGAGTAATAACCCAATGACTATTTAGGATTTATTGAGTAAATAACTAGTTGTTCCTTAGTGAATGGAGAGCCAGTCTCATTGAGACGGCATTCTCTCACCTAAACGGCAATGATGCCTTACAGTGTCTCTCATTTATCGAGCAGTTGATGTCTGCTAAGTCCTGCATTCATGATTTTAAATGCTAGGTCATATGGTTATTACTTAGCCCATACTAACATTTTTCCTAAGTGTAGAAAATGGAATTTTTCATTACTACAGACACAGTATTTGTCAATTTTTCCAGAAAAAAATTAAACTGTGTCACATACTTTCCATATACTGGCTGTTTGTTTTTATGTTTTTTTAAGGAAAAGTTTATTCTTTTTGCAAATTTATATCTTACTGAGCAAGGAATATTTTCTTTGTAAAATTACTGAATTAATAATAAATACTAGTATGGTGGTTTGAATATAATAGGCTCCCAAAAGCTTCATTGGGAGTAGCACTATTAAGAAGTGTGACCTTGTTGGAAAAAGTATGTCACTGTGGAGGAGGGCTTTGAAATCTCCTATGCTCAAACTATGCCTAGTTAAGACAACTTCCTGTTGCCTGCATATCAAAATGTAAAATTTGCAGCTTCTTTTTCTGCCTTCATGTCTGCCTTCATGTCCTACCATGGTAATAATGGACTGAGCCTTTGAACTGTAAATCACCCAATTAAATGTTTTTTTTTTTTTTTTTTTTTAAGAGTTGCCATGGTCATGGTGTCTCTTCTCAGCAATAGAAACCCTGTCTAAGATAATTAGCTAAATAAATATTTTTCAATCATATACTTAATGAAGTTAAAAATCTAAGCAAACCATGAGATGCTTAATTAATTATAATTTACTATAAGAAGCAGTTTATAATATAGGTATGGGACAAAAATTGCTTTTATTCTTTTTTGAATTCAAATTTAATGGAGCATCTGATTTTATTTGTTGAATCTGTCAGCCCTAATTTATTTCCTATTATATTTAATCATGCCCAAGAGGCTCATTTTCCAAATGGCAGTACTGGAGCACTAAAGAATGTCCAAGCTTACCAAGTCACTAAATGGTACACTAGCCCTGAACCTCACAATGATTAGCTCCAGAGACCAGGCATTTAACTGCGCTGTTATGATTCAAATGTCTCTGAGGTGGGTATAAGTAACCACTTTATATATCAGATATCAGAGGTAGCAAATCAACAAATCAGGTTATACAGTCGGTGAGAGAGGCATGTCCCTGACTTGATCCTATAGGGCCTATCTCCACAGTCAGTATTTTAATCTCTGTCTTTAAAAGCAAAATCATATGACTAGAACTTCTCAAAGTCAGAAACCAAAACATTTTTTGGTTGCTAAGATTTTTTTCCATGGCAATACAAGACTAGAATAATGAAAAATAAATGCCTAGGGAATGCCTAATGGCATTTCATGTCAACAGCTTTATATATATATATATATATATATATATATATATATATATATATATATATAGTGTCACTAAGATTCCATTTAGTGTAAGGATTTATTTTACTGTTTCTAATAGCTTAAGTGTTGGCATTTGAATATTTTGTGACTAGGAGGTCTGAACTGCAGAGAGCAGCCTCTCTGAGTATTTTACATAATGTATGTGTCAGCTAAGAGGATTTACTGAATAGCCCCAACCTAAAGAATTTCGGCATGATTGTAATGCATGGTGCTTCTAAATATTGCCCTTGTCAGCTTGATTCCGTTCTCAGCATTGGCAGTGCCACATTTCAATCCTAAGAAACATCTGTAAGGCAGTGCTTAATGTTTCACTTTTCTCATTGTAGCTGTCCTGATTCCACTCTGACAGTCCTTTTGGGTGAATTTTAGCACAATGCAGTTAAAGGCTGGTCAACCAAACAACTTTTTAAAGTAAGCAAATTAGATAATTCAACTTTTAAAAATGTGTTCATTTGAATCAAGCAAATATAAGTCAGATAGATATTATGCTCTCTGAATTAAATTTGTTTTATCTCCCTGTTATTTGAGACACTTGACCATTTGTGTGAAAATCAAGTAATTATATGCTCCCATGCTTCCTGAGATGAAGGATACAGGGAGACAGAGAGAAGAACACAATAGGGGTCTACCTGTGGGTATAGCACATGTGACTGATCATTTAATCTGAAAGTAGTTTTACCATCACAGATATCATGGGTAACTGGGTGACCTCTGAATCTACTTTGGTGTTTTATATTGTGAGATTATAATTACTTACTTTTAGAGAATGGAAATGTCTTTTTAAATATATTGGAAGGGTCACTACATAAAACAAAGGTTTTTCTTTTTTTTACATCAAAATTTAATTTAGTGTTTTTCCTCTGATTGTGTGTGGTGGAGTACATATGTATACCTGTTTTTTTTTTTTGCTCTGTTCTTGTGTGTAAGGCTGTATGCATGCGTGTGTGTGTGTGTTTGTGTAGTTCACAAGTTGATGCCAAGTGTTTTCCTCTATCATTCCTCATGTTAGTTTTTGAGATAAATGTCAAGGAACCTGAAGTTCACTGTGAGACTAACTTCCCAGAAAGCTTCAGAGTTTCTCCTCTCTCTTCCTCCCTAGAACTAGGATTCTAAGTGTGCACCACCATGTCTACTGAGTTCAGGGGATCTGAACTCAGGTCTTCATGCTTGAACCTTACTTACTAAACCATTTCCTCATCTCCATTGTTTTCCTTAGGAGTCTTGTGATGGCGGTTAGATAAACAGACTACAAATGATAACTTTGTTTGCATGCCATAATTCAATTACTGTGATAGCAGTAATTTTTTTATGTGTTTGTACTTTAAAGATAAATAAATATGTTTGCTTTTTGTAGACTTTTATTTTGGTAAATGAGATTGCTAGATCAAGTAGTATTTTTCCTACTTGTATTAGATATTTGGGAGGTCAGCTCAGATAATACCTGCTGAAACACAGTCCACGTCTATAACTTTTTCTAAACATGCTGTGTTTTCTGCATCACATGTGAGAAGCTTTCCTTTTCTTATAAATTTTGCTCCTTTCTCCACCATTAAGAGGAGCACTTTTCTCTTCCATCAAATGGAGTTTTGTGAATGGAGTTGCAGGAAGAGATTTCTGAGTGTTTGTGAGAAAATTCTAAGAAAACAAGTCATGAGTCCTGTAAGCCTCAGTTTTTACAGAACATGGAATTATTCTTGGACTATCTTTTTGGGCTCCTTCCATGTGTAACAGATAGGAGTGAGTTTACATCAGCTGTTGTTATTTATATGCCTCTATGGGAAAATATGATTTTGCCACATGTGGCTTGTCCTTGTGATCATATATAATTTATTCAGGTGACTCTTCTTAACCCTCAGAGTATGAATTGTTCGATGCTCTGAATAAAGTTGGAGATCAAATGAAACTTCAATCTGTCTTATTTTTATGCCTTGCTCTCGCAGGTCCTACCATCTCTAGAGCAGTAAACAAGAGGGAGTGAATTAGGGAGAGCATTGTTCTATGAGACAGAGAGTGGGGATTCTCACACAGGGGAGGGCAGACCAGGGGAGGCTTTGCCTTATTTGTGCTTGGACAACTCTTTTTAAGGAAAGGAAAAACACAACTATTAAAACCATAACTATTAGAGTGCTTGCAAGTTGTTTATGATTATAATCCCTGATTTCCAGATGACAAAGTATGGGACAGAGTCTGAAAGAATATTGAAGAGGTAACAATAACAATCGGAAAGATCCTTGTTTAATTTTGGGTCACTTGGTCATTATTATGGACTATTTTCAAAATTCTCATGGAAGATAAGGAGGAAATTAATCATGACAAAGACATAACGAATGACTTCAATAAACATAAACCGAATGACCAAACCTTAAAATTAGTAAAAGAATCAAAAAAGAGATTTTCAGTTTGTCAGAGATCAGCTTCAACGAAAGTGGGAAGAGACATGGGGGTTAGAAAAATAGTAAAGAGAAAGAAGATATGAGTGAAAATAATAAAACAGAAAACATAGGATAATACTGGGAGGGGGCTTCAGTGAATACTGAAATTGCCTGAGTTTAATTTCCATTTTCTCAAAATACTTACAAACCTAAAATGTAGGAGTATAATAAAACCTGTATTAACTTGACACAAGTAAATGAACACACCAATTAATGACTACAGTTACATTCTTAGTTAAACATTCTGTTGCTAGACCATGACAAGTAACGCTCACACACTTGAACCAAAATATTCTGTAGGCAAATCCCTCCTGAATCCTTAGATTTTGTTTGGGGTAGAAATATATCTGCTTCTCTATTCTTGAAATACAAGGTCTGAATATTAACCACACCTGTTTACAATAACTTTGAGAGAGCCGAACTCTCTGGTCTAAATCTAGGTGGGATTTTGGTTTGATGTATAAACAGACAATGACATGGAATGAGATAGAACTCTTAATGAGCTGCAGTTCCAACTCTCTGACTTTTGGTCAGGGTGGAATGGTGACAACTTTGAGCAAGCTGGAATTTTCTGACGTTGAGACAAGGTGGAAATAGGCTCACATTTCTGGGCCTCCACATCAGTGCCACTGACAACTATACCCATTACAGTGGTGATTCCCTCAACTCCCTTACTGGAGCCCCTTTAGATACATATCCTTCTTTGTCTGAAAATGACTCTGAAGCATGGAGTGAGGAATTTAATAATCTATCTAATACTGGCTTCTGTCCACTTTTTGGTGAAGAATTAGGAGAGCCTATGTAAAAGCTATGTTTATAACTTAGGCAATCTGGGGTTGCAGGGAAGGGGGATTTGCTTGTCAGTTTTTCCCAGATTCAGGAGTTGTGCTGGGTGTTTTCTGTACAATTTCAGCAAAATCAAATCAAAATGTTTATATGCACTAACCAAGACTATACCAATACTGACGATTATCTTGCATATCACCATAGATCCTTCATATGGTGATGGATGGAGATAGAGACAGAGACCCACACTGGAGCACCGGACTGAGCTCCCAAGGTCCCAATAAGGAGCGGAAGGAGGGAGAACATGAGCAAGGAAGTCGGGACCATGAGGGGTGCACCCACCCACAGAGACAGTGGGGCTGATTTATTTGGAGCTCACCAAGGCCAGAAGGACTGTGACTGAAAAAGCATGGGATAAAACCGGACTCTCTGAACATGGCGAACAATGAGGGCTGATGAGAAGCCAAGGACAATGGCACGGGGTTTTGATCCTACTTCATGTTCTGGCTTTGTGGGAGCCTAGCCAGTTTGGATGTTCACCTTCCTAGACATGGACGGAGGGGGGAGGACCTTGGACTTTCCATAGGGCAGGGAACCCTGATTGCTCTTTGAACGGGAGAGTGAAGGGGAGAGGAGTAGGGGGGAGGGGGAGAAGGGTGAGAGGAGGGGGAGGGAAATGGGAGGCTGGGAGGAGGTGGGAATTTTTTTTCCCTTTTCTCAATAAAAAAAAAATAAAATTCTAGATGGAGAGACGGCATTGGAGAGTCCTTACACATCTTAAGAGGCAAAGGAAGAACTACAACTATTTGAATCCACACTAAAAGAAGCATTTGTATATCGTGTGGATCCTTTACTGCCTTTACATTTACTTGTTTTCTCCACTAAATTGTCTCCCACAAGTATCATAGTATAAGAGGATCAACCTTTGGAATGGATTTATTTACACCATAAAGGCCATGAAATTCTAACTGCTTACCTTATTTATCTTGCTCAATTAGTAAATTGGGGGAGGACCTGATGTCAAAATTATATGGTTTTGAACCTTACTGTGTTATATTAGCTTTAACTAACAGTCACTTTGTAAGAGCTTTGCAGAAATACATGAATTTCCAAATTTCATTTGCAGATTTCTACGGAAGGATAGGAAATCATTATCCAGTTGGCAAGCTATGGGTTATTTTCATATGAGCCGAATTTTTGATTACAAAAATTGTCCAACCTTCTCCCATTCCACAGGCAGATATTTATTTTCTTGATGGCTCATTTAATGGAATGAGGTAAGTCATGATCCAGATATGTATTAATATATTAATACTTCCTTTGCCCCAGCCCAACAGGTAGAAGAACTCCCTGTTCTGATTTTCCTATTATGGTTATTTCATACACCCTTAAATATTGTTTCAGTTTCTGCTTATCTTAAAGGACTATTTGTGCATACTCTAATCCTTATCTTAAAGGATTATTTGTGCATACTCTAATCTTTATTGCAGAAGGAAATAAGCAAGATGATGTGTTAATCTTCCCTATTTTTACTTCTGAAGAAAGTTGGGAGGACATGTACATCTGTCAGTGCAGATATAGCTACTGAAACACTATGATTCCTCTTCAGCTTCCCCAGCCCTGGGCCATCAGAGGTGGTGGAGAAAAAGCATACAGTGGAAGACAGCAAACCTCCAGCTAAAGGGCAGAAGAAGAAATTTGCTATATCATCAGAAGTCATCTGCTCACCTGGGACCAAGTTAAGACCATATGCACCAAGGGATAAATTACTTTATTAATAATTCTGTGTTTATGCTTGGATATTGGAAACATAACGAACTCATTCATTCATCTGAAGAATGTAAAACATTAACTTTTTTCTTGGGTATTAAATCATTTTCTGTTTGTATAGGACGTCATATCATCTGTATTCCTGCTAAAGGCAAGTATGGGGCTTATGTTTTATAAGATACTAGGATTATAAATCATATGGATCACTTTTCAAGCTATTCTTTATTTTTCTGATTAATATAATAATGTACTGGATATAGTTTGAATCCCTGTTCTTGGAGGCACAGTATTCACGTAAAGCTTTCACCAGTCTAATATTATTCAGTGTCTTTATAATTTGTTTGCCGCTAGCATCAAATGACGAGATTTATCTACAGCATCTCAAATCAAAACTATTCCAGATATTCTGCTATTAAAAAATATTAAAAGAGGGGTATGTTGGAACATGATTCAAAAGTGGAGTTGTGTGAAAAGATTTCTGAGTGTTTGTGAGAAAACTCCAAGGAAAAGAGATGAGTCTTGTGACCTCAGTTTCTTTAAAACATGGAATTGTTTTGGGCTTCTTCTAGGTATAGCAGATAAGAATGAATTTTCTTCAACTGTTGTTATTCATGTGCCTCTAAGATAAAACATGTTTTTGCCATGTGTGGCTTGTCCTTGTGATTGTGTATACTTTATTTAAATGATTTTTCTTAACCCTCAGAGTATGAGTTGTCTAAATAATGTTGGCTATATCACATGAGATTTTAATCTGTGAATGTTTTATTATTATTGGTTAATAAAGAAGGTGTTTTGGTCTATGATAGGGCAGAATATAGCTAGGTGGGAAAGCCACACTGAATACAGGAGAAAAAGGGCAGAGTCAAGTGAGAGGCTAGCAGCTACCAAAGAAGCGAGATATGAGGTAATAAGTCACAAACCTTATGGAATAATATAATATGATAAAACTGGATTAATTTAAAAGTAAGAGCTATTTAGTGATAAGCCTAGCCACCAATCAAATTTTTATCATTAATATAAATCTCTGAGTGTTTATTTGGGAATAGGCGGACAGGCAAGGTACCTCCATTATAATTTCTAGATTCCTCTCTCCCAAGTTCATGCCTCCAACTAGAGTGGTAAAGCGCACCTACTTAGATTATCAATAACAATGCAAATCTAGGTTGTTGGACCTAATAATAATGATGCCTACATTGATAGTTAATTTAGAAATAGCTATATGGCATTGGTTAAAGATCCCAGACTTTGATGTTCCATTGATTTGGCTCGAAATACATTAGTACTATCATCATGGCCATCTTTAAGCTTAGTTTCCTTATGAAAATAATTTCAGACTATTAGAGATGGCAATAATTTGCTAAATGGTAGTAAGCATATAAACATTTATTCCTTAAATATTTTTAAATACCAAATTGCAATGGTTGTGAGATAATTAAGTGTCTGTGATTTGATTTGACAAGGTGGCATTGGGAACTGAGTAAGACTGTTAAAGAACATCCAGAATTCAACTGGGGAATTTTAAACACAGATTATGATATAAGTCGATACTTTGTGGGTAGGGAATAACAATGAATGAATCAGACATTAGACTGAATGGAAGAGCTTCATATAATAGGTATGTAATGATTCGACTCAGCAAAGAAGAATGGTGTCAGGCTGGGGTTCACATGATTATGATTAAGTTAAAAAATTATCATTTAAGAAAGAGCAAGAGCAGAATGTGTTGTGGGCCAAAATGAAGACAGCTATTACTACAGGCCAGGAGCAACACATAGAGGACCTTGCTCAACTAGAGTATAAGAAAATGAGCATCAGATAAGACAAACATTCGGAAGGAGTGCAATTTAATGATTAAATGGGTAAAGCAAACACAAAATTTAAAAGACCTCCCATCTAGAGGAATGGAAAGTGGTGATTTCAGAAAGGGATATAAATTCAGTTTTAAACAGGTAAACAGTGTGACTTCAGAGCAGTAGGGTTGCTGTGTTGCTTTGGTGATTTTCCAAAAATTTCAGTTTATCAAAACTTTATTCTCTTTCCTTTGTTGCTGCCAACGTGCTTTTAGTCTTTGCTGAGTTAGTTTGTACATGTTTCATGCAAGTTTTCATGATTCAGTTTAGAGGCAATGAGAAAACTCCCTATGCTCTTATCTATAGGGAAGGATGTCTTTTGTGGGACCCAGTAACATCCAGTTAGACCTTTGCCAGAATATTTAACATCCTCAAAATGGCCTGTCTTCTTATCCTTTCTTTAGAAGACTAGGACCTTTCTAGTCCCAAGCTAGGGTAAGGCATATAGAAGGCAAGTATTGAATTACTCATTCTTGTAGGGTAGAGACCCAAAGACCACTCGGCATGATCAAATTCCTAATTGAGAGTCCATATTAAGCCAGTCCTAAATGCTTATTACAGGGAATTTTCAGAGACAACATAGAAAAACTACATTCTGATTGGCAGCTGCAGGATGAAGGAAGTAAGCAATTTAACAAGAGCCAAAACCATGCAGTTATTTGGATAACCATGCAGTTATTGAAAACAACCCTGCATTTCTAGAACAGGATTGGGTGCTTTCTCATAGAACTTTTCAGGTTAGAGGAAAAAAACAAAAACAAAGATGGCGTCAACTGAGACAAGATAGTGAAATGTTTCTCCTGTTACACCCACTAAGAGATTAATCATTGAACTCGGGTAGAAAATCAAGAAAATTATTAAAAAAGAATGGGAGCACTAAGGGAGATGGATCTTCCTTTCCTTTTGATTTCCTGGTAGATATGAATATAGCCATCTGTACTTGAATATTCTTAAGTGTCAATTTACCTAACATCTTCCTAGATTAAAACCCAGATCTATTATTTTAGCAGCTCTCTGAAAATAGTCTGTGGTTAAGTTGAACAACTGCATAGCAAGCATTTAAATTCTTATCTGGTTTTTCCTACCTTTAGCCATCAGTGTAGAAATTTAGAGATTTCCTGCTTTCTCTCCTATTTTCATTTCACAGCTCCTTGAGATTTAAATCAATTTTCTACTCTAACAGCATACCCTTACAAATAATTGTTTGGCTCTGAAATAAAGCCCTTTATTATAGCAGGAGTGATAAGATACCAGTAGGGCAATAAAAAATTTGGCTCTACTGCATCCAATGCTTTTATTCCAGGTTGATAGATTCCTGGAGATGGTGAGCAGAGCCTAAGCAGAACTGACTGCCTGAGGTTCAAGTACAATCAGAAGCTCTTTCTGTGGCAAGCCTTTTGTTGTCTTGTGTGCTGTGTTAAAAAAGAAGAAAGAAGCCGCCCTCTTTGGAAAGAAATGTACTGCTTTTTATGTTGCTGATAAAGAGAAGCCCACTGGTTATACATGCTGTGGCATTTGTTGTGGGTTTTAAAAACATTTAACACCACCTGATTGGAGGAGCTGAAACTGTACATGCCAATTGCCTGTGACATGTAAGGTAAGTCAGCTCTGCTTGTTAGTGATAGGAGAAAAGAAAAAAAAACCTCATTTTCTACCACAAAGGAGAGGAAATGTATGGCCAAAGGGCAATGCTACAAAAACAAACATAGGCTTGGGAAGAAGATGATGGAAATGGAATGTGGGCCAAGGAATGAATAGCTGGGACTGGCCATAACTTGTGTGTGACTTTCTTACCTTACAATAGGGACAAAGTTACTTTTCTAGCAAATGCAGGGCATGTTCATTTGTGGATGTGGTAGTAGTTGTAGAAATAGCATCATGCTTTCTATGTGGCCCAGGATGCCTTTGAACTCTGATCATCCTCTTTATTGTCCTCAGTTAGTGATTCTAGGTATGAGTTATCATTTCTAGCTCAGGATATACTTCTTAATATATATTTCTTACTATCGCTTAATGACAGTGAATTAAACTCTCTTGCATGAATGTAGAGTACAGCTATTAAGGTAGTAAACTATTTAAGAAGATAACTTTGTTTGAATGCAAATAAGTAGTGGCATCAATGTCCCCACTATATACAAATGTCTAGTGCAAGTTAATAAGGAAAGAGTATAGAATGGAGCCTTTCCTTTACTCTCTCTCCCTTCCTTGCTCCTTCCCCCTCACTCCTTTCTTCTCACACTCTATCCTTCTCTGCTCTTTCTTTTCTGGATGTAGGTCAAATTCAGCGCCTTGTACATGCGATGAGTTTAAGACCAGAGAGTGCTACATAGTTCCATGCCAGCCTGAACTACTACAGAGTGATTAAAAATCTAAAATCTAGACAAAATGCCTTAGTCAGTGTTCTGTTGCTGTGAAGAGACACCATGACTGTAATAACTCTTATAAAGAAAGGCATTTAATTGGAGCTGGCTTATAGTTTCAGAGGTTTAGTTATTATCAGCATGGTAGGAAGCATGACAGCATGTAGACAGTCATGGTACCAAAGAAGTAGCTGAGACTTCTACATTCGGATCCACAGGCAGCAGGAAGAGAGATATTCTGAGCTTGGCAAGGGGCTTTTTGAAATCCCAAAGTCCATCCTGAATGATATACTTCCTCCAAAAGGGTCATACTTTAACAAGGACACACCTCCTAATCTCTGTCAAGTAGTATTACTCCCTATGGGCCTATTGGGGGCTATTATTATTCAAACTACCACATAAACCAAAACAACAACAAAAATTCCATTAATTTGAATGGAGTAGATAGTTCTTCTAGATTTCTATGTTGGGAAATAGGCATTTTGGAAAGTATTTTCCAAGGTTCAATTGCAGAAACTCACAGAGGTAGCTGCAGTTGTAGTCCAGATGAGTCCTCCTGGTCATATCATGAGGGGGCAGCAGAACGTGATATTGTCTGTGGTTTGGCAGATAGAAGACATATTGGCTGGTTTTGACACAGCTAGATTCATCAGAGAGCAAGGAGCTCAGTTGAAGAAATGCCTCCTTGTGATGCAGCTATATGGCATTTTCTCAATTAGTAATCAATGAGGGAGAACCCAGCCCATAGAGGCTGGGTGGTACCATCTCTGGGTTCATTATCACGGGTTTTATAAGAAAGCAGGCTGGGCAAGTCAGTAAGCAGCATTTCCCAATGGGCTCTGTATCAGTTCTTGCCTCTGGGATCTTACTCTGTTTGTGTTCCTGCCTTGACTTTTTTCAGTGATGAACAGCTAAGTAGAAGCATAAGACAAATAAACCCTTTCCTCCCCAGCTTCCTTTTTGTTCATGGTGTTTTATTGCAGCAATACAAACCCTAACCAAGACAAGGATAATGGAGTATTATACAAAAGTTCTAGAAAGCAATGTTCAGCAAAGTAATTTTAATTCCACTGAGGTCTTGAGTGGACTTTGCACACAACTGTGATGGTGATATCTAAGCTTCAGTAGAAATTCCAATGTGACCAGAGATGCCAGAAATGTAAACCTTGGCTGACCCAAGGCACCAAGCTACAGACACCAAATAGAGACGCCCAAGGGAGAATCTACATGTGCTGTAGACCAATGCTATGGAAAGATGGAGTTACCAAACTTCTGGAACATAGATGGCGCCGTCGCAAACTTGACATTGGACAGTGAGCTATTGAGCTTTGTGTTTTCCTTGTTATTTTTTATTCTTGCTCTGGCCTAGACTTTCCTTGTTCAGACTCTATCCCTCAATTTTGGAATGGGAATGTTAACTCTATGCCATTGGGTATTAGAAATATGCAACTTATCATTGATTTTCATAGATGTTTACAGTTATAAGATTGCCTTAAGTGCCAATAGAGTCTCTAGACTTTGAACTGTGTTGGAATTATTAAGACATGGGGACTCTTGGAGATATATTAAATTCATTTTTGTATTTTGAGATGGCTGAGAACCTTTGGGGACCAGCAGTAGAGTGTTACTTTTTTAAAGTAATAAATTTAGATGTCAAGTTGACATTGGGTACACTGATTATGGCTAATAACAATTTTCAACTTGATTAGTCTTAAAAATTCCCTAGTATTGTAGAGTGCATTTTTGGACATGTATGTGGTAGAACTTTACGGAGAGAGTAAACTCAAGGGGGCAGATTCATCTTGATGTGGGTACTAGATTAAATCAAGATAGAAAAAGAAAAATCTAACTGAGTGCTAACATACATCTCTCTTTGCTCCTTAACAGCAGATGCAGTATGAGCAGCTACTTCAGGCTCCTATTGCTATGGCTTCCCCACCAGATGAACTATGTTCCTTCAAACCATGAACCAAAATAAATCATTGTGATGGTTAGTCTTGATTTCTAATTTGATATAGTCTATAATCACCTGGATTAGGTTTTCCACTGGGAATATCTATGAGGGATTATCTTGCTTGCATTAATTGAGTTGAAAGACTTAAACATTTGCAGGTAGTATCCTTCCTTAGGAGGAAGATCCTGGACTATATAAGAACAGAGAAAGTGAGCTGAACAGTAGCAAGCATGTATTGTTAGTTGCTCTTGTTCTCTACTGGTGATGTAATGTGACCCATGTTTTGAATTTCTGTCATTTTTACTCCCTCACAAAAATGGACTGTAACTGCACTAGACAGTTGATATCACAACAACAGGAAATGAAACTAAGACACTCCTCCTTTTTATTAGTTATTTTGTCACTGCAATGAAAAAAAGTAACCAATATAGTCACTATTGTCAAATATCCAGCAGAAACAGCTTAAGACACAAAAGAATTATTTTGGCTCATTTTACAGAGAACTTTCAGTCAATTGTGGTTAGAAAACTGTGGCAGGGTTTCTCTGCTGCAAATGCAAGAATATATGGCAATGGCTTGATCATATGGTAGCAGACAAAATACAGAGGCTGCAGGCTGGAAGGAGAGGCAAGGATCAACTTCAAAGACTTGCCAGTAGTGACCTTCTTCTGACAACAATAATAACTCCTACAAGTTTCAAAACTGTTAAAGTTCTACTAGTTGAGCATTGGGAGCCCAACCAAGAAAATGTTTTAACTTTATTTTTTGTGTCTAAAATTTATAAGCTTTCTCAAGTTTTATGTGAATATAGTCAACCATGTTGGCATGTCAATTTGTAGTAGTGAGGCCACTAGTTTGTTCCCAGATGCTCATGCCCAAAATAATCATACAGAAGCATATTTCTGGCAAACTCCATCTTAAATTAGCCCATCTCCATTAATCTGTGTATCACCATGAAGCTGTGGCTTACAAGGTAAAGTTCCAGTGTCTGTCTCTGGCAGGACTATATGGCTTATCTAAACGCTGCTTCCTTCTCCCAGCATTCAGTTTAGTTTCCCCTGCATAGCTCTATTCTTTTATCCTATCAAAGGCCATGATAGTTTCTTTATTCATTAAACAATAAAAGCAACACATATACAGAAGAAATTTCAATATCAAGAAAGAGTATCTGTCCTTGATTTATTCCATGGTAGTGTTAGATTCTATTCTCATTGCAGTAAAAAAAAAAATCTCTGACAGAGCAACATAAAGAATAAAAGGTTAATTTGGCTCAAAGTTGAGCATTCTTTCCTCCAAGGCAGGTAAGGCCCAACAGCATGAGTACTAAAATGCTTGTTGCATCACAGTTGCAGTCAGGAAGCAAAGAGAAATTATCAGTAACGAGTGGCCAGCCTCCTGTCAGCACCGAGTGTATGAAGAAAAAAATCCACAAATGCAGAGAAGGCTTAGGAAAAATTCTTTTCTATCTGAAGGTTAGATATTTTCTATCTGATGGCAAAAATAAGGAAATAGAGATGCTTTCTGATGATAATTTCATGTTTTATCTTTTACTTCATCTTAAATAATACTCTGAGAATCTTTCTGTCCCCACACAGCTATATTCTTTACATACAGCTACATATCTTTATTTACACACACACATCTCATCTCTCTCCTACAGCCATACATCTCTGTACACAGTTACATCCATTTTCACAAAGCTACACATCTTTCTTTTACATGCATTTCTCTTCTACATCTCTTTACTTTACAACTTATCTTCCTTGTCTCCATGCAGTAACAAATCTCTACACAGCCACAGTTACACATCTCATTTACATAGTTCTCTCACTATACAGCACTTTATACAGTTTCTAGGCACAGCTCCTCTATGCAGCTCTTTTACATGACCCTATCTCTAATTCTCTCTCTCTCTCTGTCTTTCTCTCACACACACTTACATCCTTCACTCACTCTTTAAATCACTCGTTCTCTCTCTTACCCTTCTCACATGCTTCCCTTTTATCTCTCACACTTCTCTCTCTGCCCATTCAGCTATATTTTTCGCACACACACACATGTGCATACACACACACACACTCACACCTCTGCCCACTTCTCTACATAGCTGTCCACAACAGCCTTCTTCTATATAGCCTCACACAGCTTTCTTTCACAGACAAACTCTGGACAATTATATGTTACATTTTTAGGGCCTTACTCATTCTCATAATACATAAGTCACATAATTTTTCTCAGGCTATGGAGGTCACATTATCAACACTTGACTATGTTGGTGAGGGCTGCCAAACAGAAAATAACCATTGAAGTTCAAGACTTTACAAAAACAGTTAGTTGGTTGAACCCCAAGTTCTGTAACATAAACTGAGACTGTGAATGTGTTCAAAAAGTCAATTACACCAGACGGTTATGTCTACCAAAGTTGCTTCATAGCTGACCCTGATTCAGCAATAAACACCTGGGAAAATGGCATCAAGTATTTGTCTCTAGGGGCAACTAGATATTCAACTCCAAAAGCAACCAGTTTGCTTTGATTTTTTTCTGAAGTCTAAAATTAGCTGTCTTCATGACTGAAAGTACTATTACTTTGTTATGTTAGTCTGAATAATAAAAAAAAATATAGTATGTTTTCTATTTATCAAAATTACACAGATTAAGCAGAAATCATTTTCCTGACCATTAACAGCTATATGTGTGCCCAATAGAGGGGATATTTACAGGAAATAAAACCACAAGTAGTGGGAAAACACCAATAGTAGTTCTTAGGAAAGAAATGAAGTGGCACACGAGAGAAATTACAGACAGGAGTAAGGGGTCATTTATAATCAGTAACTCCATGGCTTTTCTAGGTGAGGCTGCCCATCAGAGAGTCATTCTTCTAGTGGCTTGACCTGCTAAACACTAGTTGTCACGTGCTGTAAACCCCCACAGCCCTCTTCTACAAATGAATTCTGGTGTTCAACTCACTTTCTCTTTCATTTGTTCCAGGACCCTGGATGATGAGATAGTGTGGTGTCATCCATATTCAGTGTGTCTTCTTTCTGCAAATACCTTCATAGACACATGAAAAGGTATGTTTCCATGATGATAATAAATCAGTCAGGTTGACAAGATTAACCACCACAAGCATGTTTTAGTTTTCCTTCTAATGTTCTGGTCTTCTTATTCATGGCCTTTATTATAGTCAAGCACAGCATTTTCTCTGTGTTCAGCACATTTATTATGAAGAGATGTTTTAGGTCATCTGCTTTTGTCCTAATGAGACAATTAGATCATTGTTGTCTTTGATGATATTAACGTGGAATTCATCTTTATTGATTTGTGAATGTTGAATCATCATTTCATCCCGTGAATTAATCAATTTCATCATGATGAACTATCCTTTTAATGTGTTGTTGAATTTCATTTAATATTTGCATATCCTCATCAAGCATCTTGGATTGGTTCTCTCTTATAACTTCCTTGTCCAATGTTAGTATAAAAGTAATACTAACTTTGTATGACAAATTTAAAAATATTCTTTATTGTGGAGGAAGAATTTATAAAAAATGAGCCTCATTTCTTTTAAAAATATTTATTAAAATTCAGCAATGAAGGTATCAGGTCTTGACCTTTCTTTGATGGGTGAAACTTTCTGCTTTGTCTTGGTTAATCTGTCTAAAGAAATGCTGATTTTTGCCTTTTCATAAAACCACCTATGTTTTACAAATATTTTATGTTGTTTTCCTGTTAACTTACTTATTCTTATTACTTAATTTTCTTCATTTAACATAGGGCTAGTTCTTTTTTTGTTGGATAGAATTAAATTTTTTAATTGTAACTTTTCCTTTGTTTCGAAAATTTCTTTAAAAAATTAATTTTCTGCTTTGAATTGATTTTCCTGAATCCTAAAAGTTTTGGTATGTTGGGCTTTCATTCCTTAGGTGCAAGATAGTTTTTAATCCCCCTGTATTTTCTTTACTTCTGCTCTCTTCTGGTTTTAATTAGCATGGAAGATTTTGTCTGCCTCCTTATTTTTAGACTCTCAATCATTAAGAGATAAGCCTCTTCAGAAAGCACAGAGCCCAATGTGATTTCAGTATCTTTTCAGTCATCTATACATTTTGAATGAAGAATTTAATCTACTTACATTCAAAATGGTTATGGATAGTCAAAGACTTAACACTTCCTCGGGTTTCTCATTCTTTGGGAAATACCTTGTTTCTTCCCTCTTCTGTTGTTATTATTGATGCTTTGATGTTTCCTTTAGCAGTATGTTATGATCTTTAAAAAAATTGTTTGCCTCTTTTATAGATTGTTCTTTTTCATCACAAGAGAGCTTGCATCATTTTTTCAATATAATTCTATTTCAAGATGAAAGTAGGTTAAACTTTATTTGCAATATAAGGACTCTTCACTTCTATTTTATCCCAATTCTTGCAAGAAGAAAATAACTTTTAAAAGTGCATCTATGGCAGATTGAATCTTTTCTAGCTTGCTTTTCTACATCTAATACTTTGTTTCTATGTGGGAAGGGAAAGGCTTGGGTGAGTTCTTCCACACATGTCTACTACAGCTCTATTTACCAAGATTCTAATGCAGCAGAATGGAATGTAGATTTGGAAGCTTGGTTAACTCTAGGATGCTAGAAAATCATCAAATTTCTTTATTAATTTACATATATGTAGTGTTTCTAGGCCTTAGGGGTGGTTTTAAAAGACAAACAATAGGATAGGTAGTGGGAATCACAAAGGATGACAAACTTTGAAGAGAGTGGCACTTTCAGTTCACTTTCAGGTTTTAAGGACAAATTAATTTGATTAGTTTGAGTTTTCTAGTCAGTTAAATGAGGTAATAGAAGGAATTAATCAGATTAATGAGTGTAAAAGTCTAGGCTTAATGATAAGGGGTGATACTGAATGTCTGAGGAAGCAGTGCAGAGACTAGATGTTCATTAGAATCACCCTGAACCCTGCTAAAAGGAAGCAGCCAAGAGAGGAGATCCAGGAAGCAAGTGGTACTAGAGCATTGCACAAAGCCTCAGAACCTGGACTGACAAGGAGCAGCATGAGGGACAGAGGAGAAAAGCACTGAGACTTGAAAATGCAGATCTGCCTCCACACCTTTCAAAGGTACATGACCAACCACATCAGCAGTTCCAAGAGTTATGTGTGACTTTAAGGGACATTAGCAAGAAGTGAAGTGAGGAAGAAGTTTGGGTAACAAATGCAAGAGGACTACATGGTGGTGGAAAGACCACTATTTAAGAGATAAATAAAATATATTTCAACACATAGTAGTTGGTGTGTATGCATGTGTCCAGGGGTATATGTCTGTGTACCTGTGGAAGCTAGAGGTCAACATCTTAATTGCTCTCAACCTTGCTTTTTTGAGACAGGGTAATTTGGCTTGTTCTGCTAGCCACTGAGCCCCAGGGATCTGCCTATCATCTCTGCCTACCCCAGGGCATAGCAAGCACTTCTGTGATTGAACAATTTTCTTAACATTACTAGCTGACAATATATACACTGCATTTAAATGCCACTTTCTTATTCTCAAGGTGACAAATATTAGCATCTACTTGGCAATTCTTTTGTAAAGATAAAAAAACTAAAAGAATATAAACTATTGGTGATGGCCCATGGCACCCAGTAGGACTAATTACATTTTACTATTATTATATTTGACTGCTTAAAAGATCTACATCCTAGCGTATGATGGTGAGCACACACTGTGAAATTCTCCACTGAATTTGAAGTCATGTTCCACGCAGACATCTCTTTGAGCACACAGGGTTAAAATTTCATAGCATCATCTCTGAAAGGAGGCTTTGCTCAAGTTGGGAGAATGTTCTTCTGAAGAAGCCGTATGCTCTCTGAGATGAAAGAAGCATTGAATTTGGGCAACACAGTCAGACATGTCTGTTTTTGATTGTTGATAAATATTTCATTTTACATTTTAAATTCATAGGGGCCACAAAATCATTGAAGATGAAAAAGAATT
Organism: Microtus obscurus; assembly: GCA_963919715.1. Taxonomy (NCBI): domain Eukaryota; kingdom Metazoa; phylum Chordata; class Mammalia; order Rodentia; family Cricetidae; genus Microtus; species Microtus obscurus. Next base: position 233,671 of record CAWTZC010000312.1, read on the forward strand.
CAATATGAGGCCGTCGCTTTGCGGGATTGTTCCTTAGAACACACTTGTTCTCATTTTGTTCAATTGAGAATGAAGCTTCTTGGCAGCTGGCCACTGACAGCAACTCCACAGCTGCAGCTGCACACTGTGAGGATGAGGTTCTTTCTTCTTCATCAGTGTCTCTAACATATCTCTCCCCAGGATGAACTCAAAAGCAATCATTCCTTACCCAGCTACAGGCTTAATGCCTCAACTCTAAAGCATGCTCTTTGTGTTCCTATTGCTCCCTGTCTCCCATCTCACTGTAAGGGAGAGAAGTGTTGCTGGTTTGTTTGACTTTACATGTTTTAACACTATCTTGAGGCTAACCGCAAGGTGGGCCTTTATTAAACACAAGACAATAATGTTAGATTTTATAAATTCTAAAATCAACAGACCATGCTAGAAGAACAAATGTTTACAAGATTATGTTACCTCCCCCAATTTAATCAGCTTCTGGAAAGCTAAGCCATCGTCCATCTTAATTTCAATTGATTATCAACAGTAGGCTATTGTGAGTATTGGTATATTCACTTTATCTAAAAGAGTATTTTTCTTCAAATTAACTCCAAATTTATAATAAAATGTTAAAGTCAAATTTTCTTATACAAAAGCACATTATCTCTGCAGTTCTGGCTCAGTGCCTCTGCAAGAAGTGTCAGCATAACCATCCCTGGGAGGGTGAAGGACAGCCACCTAGTTATCCTAAGCATGAGGAAAATGATGGGCACTTTTTAAAAACAATAAACCTCAACTATATTTTCTTAATTTGACCACATTTCTCATCAGTTAAGTTAGATCATCTTACCTTATTCTAAGCAGGGGAATTTTGTTAAAAGAAGATAAAGGAGACATTGGGTTTCATATGAACCTATAGCAGTACTAGGAATGGGAAATCTCGATGCAGCTCCTTCCCTGCAAGCCTTTGTAGAAGTCATCTCCTCTCCTTCATTCTCCCCTACCCAGGGAGAAGGTCAGGCCCAAACCACTGTTTCTCAAACTCAAGTCTGCTGTCCAGTCCTGATGTCTGTGTTTAGCACTTGCTCATTCTTAATACCTATCACATTTTGCTTTCTTGATTAACATAAAAACATCTAAAAGAAGTCACAAGATAATTCAAAACATCAGTAGTATGTAATTATTGTAATAAATCAATAAATATCAAATGAATGGAACATTGGTGGAAATCACATCTCAGTCCATGTTTCCATGAGAAGGAAACATGGTTCCATTGATTGGAGACTTGTCACACATTGGGCAACATTGCCTGAGATACCCTTGAGGGTCTTTTATGACTTTCAAAATTTGTGATGAAGTTCTTTAAGGAAAGATCCTTTCAGAGCTTTCTTTTGGAAGTCGAGTATGCCCAGCTAAATGGTGAAACAACAGACCATCTTGTTATGCAAAGAAGTCTGAGAAAACAGACATTTGTGGGAGTGTAAGAGTGAAAGACTAAAAGACTATACTAGTTTCATCTGGAGTACAGTAAATATAAAATATTTAAACATGACACGAAGTCAAGTATTTACAATATTAATTTGGGGTATATTTCTACAAATGATATTGTCCTTTTTAATCTCAGCTACACGTACAAATAATGTGACTGTGCTTGTAATGCACCTGTGTGCACAGCGGCAAAGAATTTAGATGAGGGTTGAACTAGAAGAAGGGAAAAGGACAATTGTTAGAAAAAATGCCACATTTGTAAATGGAGGTGAAGAACTTGAATCTCTTATCTCAAAATTTTAGTACAGTCACCATATAATCACACTCTGTGGTCAGTTCTGTTGTAAACACAATTTTAGTATCAACAGTATTTGATGTAAATTTCTTCTTTCTGGCTGTTATTCTAATATTATTTATAAACCACAAAGGCAAAAGAAAACTCTAATAAAGTTGATAACCAATATGAGCACTACAGAAACTTTTGATGAAGGGAGAAAAGAAAGATCATCCTTAGAGACAAAGAAAGAGTGCTCCAATTTGTTGTACTCTGCCTTCAAAATGCCTCTCCTATTCCCAACCTTTGACTATATAAATGTTTTGAAACATGTCACACTAAAATAGTAAAAACAAAACAAAACATTTTTTACTTTATAATCATTTGAGTTCCAAACAATAATGATACACTCTTCAAGGCTTTATAAATATTTTACAAGTTGAAGCAATTGCATAGAGAATTCAGTTGTTCCCAGTGTTTCATCCTTCAGGACTTGAAGTGAAATGGACCTTTTTGCTATGTTCTTAGATGTAGCTGAACTAACATGAACCCTACATTTGAATCTGATACAAATTCCTCACTAGTGTCTAGAGAAAGAATTAGACAGTCTGTGTAAACTATATATGTGACATAGATACTAGCACTTTATTAATTCAGTCAAGGCTGGAGGATGTTGTCCTCTAGATTTCTTACACAGCTGTTCTGAGAATGTACTTACCAAGGAAGAGATTTGTAGAGATCAAAGAACCTTTGACTTACATTTTAGAGCAATTATATTTAGGAAACATTTCAGAGAACATTAAATACTGAAAAATTCAACACAGTTTTCATTTCTGGGAGTACAGAGAGAGGCTCATAGAAATATAAATCTGACATATTATAGTGAGAATACTTATTATACAAAAATGAAATCAGTGTCATCCATGAGTATCGTCAGTAGAAAAGTCATCCCTAGAACACAACAGTCCTCCAGCAACTGACAGTGCATTTCATGCTACAGTTACAGCCTTCCCTGGATTTTCATCCAGTGAAACTTATTAGCAGCAGTATCATGTACATAGTAATTTAACCTTGAAAATTTTAACTTCTTAATGCCTCAAGATCAGAAAATTGTATTATGCTCTGTGTTAAATATAAAAGTGTTTGTTATAGCAGAACAGTTGTTGAAGAATGAATAAAGTAATATTTAAAATGTGAGTAACTTCTGAGGATGGAGCACTTGACAGTTGTATTACTTCCTTGATTATGACCCACACAGTTGACATTAGAACCTGAGGCACGAGAAATGCCTTTGTGTTAGTGGGGATTAGCAAATGGAGATCCATAAAGCAAAGGGATGTCACAGGAAGAAAGAATGTGCTTCAGACAAAGAACTGAGGAAAGAAATAGAGACTTGACTCTAGAGGGGCTCGCAGGTGTCCAGGGAGATGTCCGGGCAACTGAGGAGAGGGAACCTGAAATGACCATATCCTATTGCCATATTGATGAATATCTTGCATATCACCTTAGAACCTTCATCTGGCGATGGATCGAGACAGAGACAGAGACCAAATTGGAGTACCGGACTGAGCTCTTAAGATCCAAATGAGGAGCAGAAGGAGGGAGAACATGAGCAAGGAAGTCAGGACCACGAGGGGTGCACCCACCAACTGTGACAGTGGAACTGATCTATTGGGAGCTCACCAAGGCCAGCGAGACTGGAACTGAATAAGCATGGGATGAAACCGCACTTTCTGAATGTGGCGGACAATGAAGGCTGATGAGAAGCCAAGGACAATGGCACTAGGTTTCGATCCTAATACATGAACTGGCTTTGTGGGAGCCTAGCCTGTTTGGATGCTCACCTTCCTGGTCCTGGATAGAAGTGGGAGGACCTTGGACTTCCCGCAGGGCAGGGAATCTGAACTGCTCTTCATTCTCGAGGGGGGGGGGAATGGAGTGGGAGGGGAAGGGGAGAGGCGTAGGGGAGTAGGGGGAGGGGGCGATGTGTGTGAGGAGGGGGAGGGAAATGGGAAACGGGGAGGAGGCGGAATTTTTTTTTTTTGCAACAACTAAAAAATAAAATTAAATTAAAAAAAAATCAGAGGAGAAAAAGTAGAAAATTCGCCCATTCACAGCTTCAGGCATAGTGTTTTCTAAATAAAAAGAAATGTGATAAGTTTAGTAGGAATGGACTTTCACAGGCAAGAAAAGGGGAAGAAAGGCTTTCTATATGTGTAGGAAGTACGTGAAGAAGAGCTTGATCATGCTAAATTCAGTGTACAGCCTTTATTACTGAAGCCACACTGTTATGTGAGCAAACACTTGTATTGTTCACTTAGTGTTTCATGAATATTTGCTTTGTTTAAAACCTAGTATTTATATTTCTTAGAGATATAGATTGGACTAGCAGCAAGATCACACTGCAAGTTCATACTTTGAAGTGTCTCTCTGTAACAGACATACAGTAAAAATATTCAAAAATCTTAAAAGAACATATTAGCCCTATCAAGATGGATCAATAGGTAAAAGTGCTTACCAAAAAGTCTGATGACCTGAGTTCAATCTTTCAAATCTACAGAGAAACAATTTCTTCAAGCTATCCCCAGAAACATGCACATGCATGAGCCCTCCCCTCAAATAGTAAAATATTAAGAAAAGGAGAAATAATATAAAAACACCTTTGTCTGGGTAGCCTGGACTAGGGTATAATAGGAAACAATACAATGAAATTAATTTATTACAAATGATTTTCTTACTCTCAAAGCCTTTTCCCTGTGATACATAGGGCATTGTGGAGACCAGAACCACTTGAGGCAGCACTAGCAGCTGTGATGAGGAAGGGAGTGTGGGGGATCATGAACTGGCTTTGATGTAGAGGAGACATGAAATTCACTCATATTTTCTTTACCAAAGCAACTTACAAGCCATGTCTACAGTAATGAAATAAAAGCTTGATGTGTCTAGACGAAAAAGTGGAAATAGCTGAGAGATTGAAAGAATTTTTATCATACTATCCATGCTGAAACTATGTACACATTTGTCCTGAACTGAACAGAAATAAAATGATGAGCACAGAGAAGTGATTGCCGTGAAATCTCAGCAGTATGGCTGTCTAAATAAGACCACAACACCAGTTGAAATGCCAGTATGGATGGGGGAAGTCTCATGGGGCCACCCATAGATGAAGAGCGATAGGAATTAATGACTGCTGAGAGAGGGTAAATCAGTCTTCCAGGGATGGCCCCCTAATTTGTTGTCCTCCAGTGACAAGTGGTCAGCCCTAAAAACAGATGCATATGAGCAACACTAATTGTAGTAACTGTTATTTTATCTTTGACACAGTAACTGCACCTTAGTCTACTGCTGTTTCACCTGCAATTGCTACTCTGCAGTCACTGGCCTGCTACTCTGGCAGCAGCCCAGCTGCTTAGGCCACAGCCTGGTAGAAATTCTTTTCCTGAAGATATGGCTCTGTCGCTGCTGCTGAAGGTAGTTTTAACTTAATTTTTATCTTCTGTTTATAAATAAAACTTGAGATTTGAAAACTCGGGTGAGGTTGACTAGCAACTAACTAACTTATTCTTGCTGGCATCTCCCAAAAGCAAATCCTTCTACTCTGTCAAAACAAAATGTAATGACACTCCACTCAAAATCCCTTGCTACCACTTTGAGTACATCTCTCTGTTTCTTCCAGATGTCTTCTCATGCTCTAGGATTACTTTCTGCCAGCTAATTGCTAACTCAACCTCCTGACCCAAGATTAATTTTGTTCAATTAATGCAAACGCCAACTCAGAGTTATCACTTAGAATAAATATTCTCCCCCACCCAATTTTTCTTTTGTATTTCAAAATGAAAAGGAATAGCTTTAAATCTAACATAGTAAAACTATATACAATAAAAACAGTTATCAAGTAAGGATTATATTTACAATGTTCAGTCCAACTATATTGAGCAAATTCAGAGAAACTACTCTATTATATATTTTATCTTGCTACATAATTCATTTTCTATCTAACTTGTATTACCAACCACAAACTACTGTTTTAGACCTCCAAAACATTTTCTTAGATAAGCAATTTAAACTTATATCTCTCAACCTTATACACTTTAGACCTCCTTTGTGAGTTTCTTTTCTGAATTGGGTAACAATGTGTAACTATAACTATCTTATCTTCAACTCTGACAGAGACTAGAGAAGAATATAATACTATCTGAGTAAAGAGAAAGTGTAGAGCAAACAATTTCCAAATCTATAAAAATAACCGAGACATCTTACTGCCCAAGGTTCCTCTGCAATGAGGGGCCATCCATATTTGGTGTGCAGGCCTAGAGTATCTTACAAACATTTCTGTGAAGCAGGAATTTTGAAGGACTGTCCTGCCTAATATTGGAAAAGTTAAGCAGTCACTTTCTTTTGTATCCTGCTTGCCCAATTTGGACAGCATTCTGTCAGCAGTAGAGGCAAAGCAATTTCTTTGCCCACTAGCTAACTTTGTTACAAATGAAAGCAATCTTCAAATGGAGGTTCTTTAACTCCTTTTTTGGAGTAAATTGATGCTGCCAGGAGCAGATGTGTCTCATTGTCATTTAAAGCCTTAAGTGATCAAACAATCATAAATGTCATATTCCATAGGTTTCCTATGTGTTTGAAGACAATCTATCTATATAAAATATATCTCTGTTTACCCTTGAAAACATACATAACTTGGCTATAATTTTGATTATTATAGATGATTAAATACTATCCTGTATTTATTATACATTACATTTTTAAATGAGTTGCATAGGTATAATACCTTAAACAAGAGTAGGAACATATATACAATATAACAAAATAATCTTAAATTTGTATCAATAGTCAAAAATTCATACCAAGGTAAAATAATGAATTTTGCATGTTGTAGTGAGAGGGGCAGTGGGCTGCATTCCCACCCAGCTCCGCACGGCTAGTTTTATCCAAAATAATTACATGGAAACTATATTCTTTTAAACACTGCCTGGCCCATAAGCTCTAGCCTCTTACTGGCTAACTCTCACATCTTGCTTAACCCATTTTTAAAATCTGTGTAGCACCACAAGGTGGTAGCTTACCAGGAAAGATCTTAACCTGCGTCTGTCGTGGAGAGGAGAATCATGGTGACTGCCTCATTTCCCTTCTTTCCAGCATTCTGTTCTGTCTATTCTGCCTACCTAATTTTCTGTCCTATTAAAGGGCCAAGGCAGTTTCTTTATTAACCAATAGACAGATGATTCTCCTCCATCATTTCCCCTTTTTCTGTTTAAACAAAAAGAAAGGCTTTAACTTTAACATAATAAAGTTACATATAACAAAACAGTTAACATAGTAAAGTTACATATAACAAAACAGTTATAAAGCAAGAATTACAGTTACAATATTTATATCTATTTTATCTTTTATCATAACTAAGGAAAACCATAACTATCTATTTATTTTCAACTCCATCAAAGACTCCAGAAAAATATAATGTTACCTAAGCAAATGAGAAGTAAGTAACTTCCAAATCTCTAGAAATAACAGAGATATCTCGCTGTCTGGACAGTCATCCAAAGTTCTTTTGTACTGTTGGGGCATCCATCTTTAGCCTACAAGCCCATAGTATTCAGCAGACTTTTCCATGAAGCAGGAAATTTTAAAGACAGTTTAGTCACTTTCTGCTGTGTCCTGTAGAATGTCTCGCAGACTCTTTCATGAATCAGGAACCCCAAAATTATCATCTCACCTTTAGGCAAGTTTAGCAGTCCTCTCTCTGTGGGTTTTTTGTTTCCAGTTTATGTATCAGTCCAGGCAAGAGCAGTTTCTTGCCCAAATGGTTATCAAACTCCATAAGGAGCCTCTTTGATGTCCATCTTTCTCTTGAAGTAGATTGGTGTTGCCAGGAGCAGACGTGTCTCATTGTCATGAAAAGCCCTAAGTTATTAATACATTTTAAATGCCATATTTTGTAGTCTTTGAAAGATATGAAGATACCTATCTGAAATATATCTATGCACATATAAAAATCTAACTAACATGACTACAAACTTGACTATTATCGATGATTTTCCATTAACAACCTATATTTTCTATTATATATTATATTTGTAAATGAATTACACAATCACAATATCAGAAATCATTATCAGTAATCAATATCAGAAATACATATACATATAACAAAACTGACCTTAACTTTATACCAATGTAAATTATTCATATCTATATCATATCCCCCTTTAAATGTAAAAGAACATTTATAAACAATATTTGGGAATATGGATGCATGCAAATGTGTGGAAATAGAAAACACTTTACTGAGTGACATAACCCAGACCCAAAATGATGAATATGGTATGTACTCACTCATAAGTGGATTCTAGCCATAAACAAAGGACATTGAGTTTATAACTCGTGATCCTAGAGAAGTTAAATAAAAAGGTAAACCCATAGAAAAACATATATTTATCCTCCTGGATATTGGAAGTAGACAAGATAGCTGGGCAAAAGTTGGGAGTACGGGGGTGGGGGTGAAGTGGGCGGAAGGTGAGATGGGGAGAGAGAAGTGAGAAGGGGAGGATTAGGGAGAGTTTGGGGGATTGGGATAATTGAGATGGAGGAAGGGTGGATATGAGAGCAGGGAAGAAGATATCTTAACTAAGGGAGCCATTTTAGGGTTGGCAAGAGACTTGGCTTTAGAGGGGTTCCCAGGTGTCCAAGGGGATTTCCCCAGCTAGGTCCATGGGCAGCAGAGGAGAGGGTGCCTGAACTGGCCTTCTCCCATAGCCACACTGATGAATATCTTGCATATCACCATAGAACCTTCATCTGGCGATGGACAGAGATAGAGACAGAGACCCATACTGGAGAACTGGACTGAGCTCCCAAGGCCCAGATGAAGGGCAGAAGGAGGGAGAACATGAGCAAGGAAGTTAGGACTGAGAGGGGTGCTCCACAGAGATGGTGGGACTGATCTAATGGGACCTCATCAAGGCCAGCTGGACTGGGAATGAATGAGCATGTGATCAAACAGAACTCTCTGAATGTGGCTGACAATGAGGACCGACCGAGAAGCCAATGATAATGACACGGGGTTTTGATTCTACTGCATGTATTGGCTTTTTGGGAGCCTAGTCTGTTTGGATGCTCACCTTCCTAGACCTGGATGGGGGGGGGGCTTGGACTTCCCACGGGGCAGGGCATCCTGACTTCACTTAGGACTGGAGAGGGAAGGGGAGGAGAATTGGGGGGAGTGGGAGAGAAATGGGAAGATAGGAGGAGGTGGGAATTTTAAATAAATAAAATAAATAAATAAATAAATAAATAAATAAAATGACATATTCAGCAGATCTCAGAGAGATTAAAGGATCCTAATCTATTAAGTCTTTCTAGGGCACACAAACTTAATTCCTAATTGCCTGTTTCAGACTCAAGTACAAAATCACATACAGGAAGCTAGATGAAGCCTCTCTGAATTAGTCAATACTCTATATAACCATTAATATCATGACAGAAAGCATATATTAATCTTATGAATTTAGAAATAATATTTATACCTTAAGAAAAGTTTTAAAGAGTCAAAATAAAACCAAAGGATTATGAGATTAGTGAAATTGGAATAGTCCCTTGATTTTGGTGTTTTTCTGTCCTATACACCAAGTGTATCTTTTAAAATGTAACAGAAACTTTGAATTTTCCTTTAAAAAGTATGCTTGGGTTTCGAAAAGGAGAAAGCTACACTCCAATTCCAAAGCCAGCTTTTATTTTTAATTGAATTGGGACCACAGATAGACTATTTGTCTTTCATGTTTGTAGAGAGCAGCAAAAACAAGTACTTGGAAAGATTTATAAAATTTTATCCTTTTGGAAATATTTAATACCATTAGGTCAAATTTACTTTTTTTAAAGACACTTTAATCTGAATGATTCATCCTTGTTCTTCAGATGTCTCATTTGTTCAGTGGTCTTCAAGATTCCTTTGTTAGATATTTTTATTCTTCTGGGAAGACAAAACAAAAGCCTTCTCCAACAATAACTTTGGGGAGTTCTTTTTTCATTAAGTTACATGTTTGCTAAGACAAAATATTTTTTGACAACAGAAACAGTTTTATTATTTTTAATAATGAATTTTATTTTATTTTTTCCATACCTGATCAAATGAAAGGCATTTCTTAGTCTTAGAAGTTAGTTTGGATCGAATAACCAAGATTTTTTTTTTTTGGTTTTTTTTTTTTTTTTTTTTTTTTTTTTTTTGGTTTTTTCGAGACAGAGTTTCTCTGTGGTTTTGGAGCCTGTCCTGGAACTAGCTCTTGTAGACCAGGCTGGTCTCGAACTCACAGAGATCCGCCTGCCTCTGCCTCCCGAGTGCTGGGATTAAAGGCGTGTGCCACCACCACCGGGCTCCAAGATGTTTGATGAACTATTACCTCACCTATTCAAGAGGTCTCTCCTGTTCTAATCTAATCTCTGTGAATCTTTAGTATCTATAGCTGTTCTTCTTCCATGGAAACAAAAGGAAAATCACTTCCCCAATGTAACGCATATCCTGGTTTTCATTCTAAGGTCAATAAGTTATTAAAATATATAGGCTGATTTAATTTAGTAATTTTTTCTATAATCTAATGCCTTTCCTCAGCTATTGCTCTTTTTCATTGGCATGTAAAAATTTAAAGCTAATAAAGCACTGTGTAATTTGTCCTTATTACTCCATTTTGTTTATTAAACATACCTTTTAAATGGTCATTAGATCTTTCCATATCTGTGTATCCCATAGGATTGTGTGGTATATCCATCATATGCTTCATGTTGTAATATGCAATCAATCAAACAAGCAGTTTCATTGTACTAGAGACTTTTGCTGAAGCATTGTCAGTCTTAATTTGTACAGGTAACCCCATAATGGTCATGACTTCTAACTAATGTATAAATATAGAGAACTTAAAGCAGTTGCTCATTCACATCTTGAATCATATCTTTGGTATGGTGCACATATTTTAAGTTTCCAAACTCTGTAAAATGAAAGAATCTGCTTTCCAAATTTAATTTCTGTAGTAATTTTGAGTTACTTCCTGCAGGTAATAGAGTCTGATTATACACGGAACAAGCAGGACATTTCCTTATAATTTCTTTGGCATCTTGCCAAGTAATAGAAAGATCTTTCTTTAAATCTTTGCTGTAAACATTCTGTTTCTTATGAAGTACTGAGGCACATTTCCTACCAATGGCTGATCAATTTCATTATTACCTTGTGTTGGAGGCCTGGTAAGCCTGCATGGGACCTGATATGTTATATTTTTATATACAGAGGATGATTAGTATTTCGGAATAATTCTTGCTGTAGTTGAATAAATAACAAAACTAATTCTGAACCTTCTGGAATAAGTTGAGCAGTTTCAATATGTAGATTCAGAAGGGCTTTGAGCCACTTTATTTAATATTCCCGTCTTTCCTCATTAATTTGCACCAGTATAAAATCTAGGGGGTTCCAGAAATTGGCTTTCTCTTTATTATATGAGGGAGAAACCTATTAGGCCTTTTTATAAACTAAAATTTCTTGCTTTGGGGATATTTGTTATGAGTCTTTCCCAAAAAATTATTGCAAGGTCTTTGCCAATGTGCATTTTCTCCCCATCATGAAGCAATTTCTTTTTATTTATTTATTTATTAAAGATTTCTGCCTCCTCCCCGCCACCGCCTCCCATTTCCCTCCCCCTCCCCCAATCAACTCCCCCTTCCTCATCAGCCTGAAGAGCAGTCAGGGTTCCCTGCCCTGTGGAAAGTCCAAGGACCTCACACCTCCATCCAGGTCTAGTAAGGTGAGCATCCAAACAGCCTGGGCTCCCACAAAGCCAGTACATGCAGTAGGATCAAAACCCAGTGCCAATGCCCGGCGGTGGTGGCGCACGCCTTTAATCCCAGCACTCGGGAGGCAGAGGCAGGCGGATCTCTGTGAGTTCGAGACCAGCCTGGTCTACAGAGCTAGTTCCAGGTCAGGCTCCAAAGCCACAAAGAAACCCTGTCTCGAAAAACAAAAACAAAAACAAAACAAAACAACAAAAACAAACAAACAAACAAAAAAAAAAACCAATGCCATTGTTCTTGAGTTCTCAGCAGTCCTCATTGTCCGCTATGTTCAGCGAGTCCGGTTTTATCCCATGCTTTTTCAGACCCAGTCCAGCTGGCCTTGGTGAGTTCCCGATAGAACATCCCCATTGTCTCAGTGTGTAGGTGCACCCCTCGCAGTCCTGAGTTCCTTGCTCGTGCTCTCTCCTTCTGCTCCTGATTTGGACCTTGGAATTTCAGTCTGGTGCTCCAATGTGGGTCTCTGTCTCCATTTCCTTTCATCGCCTGATGAAAGTTAAAATCCAGGAGGATGACTATATGTTTTCCTTTGGGTTCACCTTTTTATTTAGCTTCTCTAGGATCACTAATTATAGGCTCAATGTCCTTTATTTATGGCTAGAAACCAATTATGAATGAGTACATCCCATGTTTCTCTTTTTGGGTAAAGGCCCAAAAAATGAAGCAATTTCAGCATTAGTAGAAATTAGTACCAAAATTTCTGCTGGATCTATTCTTCCTAATTGATAAATTCCAAATTTCCCTTTTAGAATAGATTCAGAAAACTTTTTCACACAATTCTCTGTGTGTGTGGTAAAAACATCCATTCTAAGATATTCTCTCTGCATAAGAATTTCTGTATGAGAATAAGTAGAAGGTAAAATAACCAGAAGAACACAATCAAGCTATGGATCTATGTGATCCTAATGTGCATCCTGTAATTTATTTTATTCGAGAACAAATTTTCTCTCAGCCTCAGCTGATAGTTTTCTTGAACAGAGTAAGTCTTTAGCACCTCAAAAAGTTTGAAATAAACTACTTAGTGCTTGAATTGTTAATGTAATTGTGGGCTCTATCCAGTTAATACCTACCAGCCATTTTTTAAAATATCATTAGGAATTTGTAATTGATCTCTCTAAATTTGTATTTTCTGTGGCTGGATTTTCAGTAAACTTTTCTTATACCCTAAATAATTAAGAGAATCTCTTCTTTGGGTGTTTTTTTTTTTTTTTTTTTTGCATGAGCAATTTATTTTTTGGTTTTTTGAGACAGGGTTTCTCTGTGGCTTTGGAGTCTGTCCTGGAACTAGATCTTGTAGACCAGGCTGGTCACGAACTCACAGAGACCTGCCTGCCTCTGCCTCCCAAGTCCAGGGATTAAAGGTGTGTGCCACCACCACCCGGTGGCATCAGCAATTTTTAATCTCCAACAAGGTGAAATTATTTTTACTTCATCAAATACTTTATTTTCTAAAATATCTGTGTCTGAATCAGCAAATGAGATATCATCCATGTAATAATAAATTATAGATTGAGGAAATTGTTTATTAATTTGTTCTAATGATGGTTGTAGAAAATATTGACATAAGTTGAGGTTGTTTAACCTTTCCTGTGGAAGAATTTTCCAATGGTATCTTTTAATTGGCTGGAAATTTGTATGAGGGCATTATGAAGGCAAAGTTTTCTCTATCTTGTTCTTGTACAAGTATAAACAGTATATTAAAAAAGCAGTCTCCTAAATTAATCTCTAAAATAAGGAAGGCAAGAGAATTCTATGCTGTAAAGTCCCCCATTGGATGAATCACCTTATTTATGGCTCTTAAATCTGTAAACATTTTTCATTTTCCAGAATTTTTTTTTTTCAATAACGAATTCAGGAGAATTCTAAGGACTGGTTGATTATGTAATATGTTGAACATTTAATTGCTCCTGTGCCAGTTATTCTAATTCCCATAACTTTTCTAACCTCAAATCCCATTTTTCCACCCATACAAGTTTGTCATTTAACCATTTTAAAGGTAGAGCTGTTGGTACATTTGAAAGATTAGCAGCTGTTACGTCCTGCTTATGTAAATCCTGAATAGCCAATGACTGTTCTTGAAAACTGCTTTTAATATTTTATCAGAAGCATACATTACTTTATACTTCTGAGATTGGAGGGTCCTTGTGGGCCACAAGCATTATCCAGAAAAGTTCAGCAGACAGATCATTAGACAATCTCATGTGAGTGTAATCTAATGAGAAACCCGATTTGCAGAGCTTTTCAAACTCCTTTCCTTTGAACAGTTGCTGTGAATTCTGCAAAATCTTTGTAAAGCCATAGCCTTTCTCCTTTTTATAGTGGGATTCATTCTGAAATTACCCAGCAGTGTATAAATCATTCTTTAAACCTGACTTTTTCTGTACTGGCAACTAGATGACAATGTGGGGCCCTGGTGTGAAAGTATTTACTGAGTCAAACTTTTGTTCTCATAGTCAAATCTACATAAAGCTAGTCTCCCACACTTTTCATTATTGACAGGATTTATTGACAGGAAAGAAACCCTCAGTAGGAGGCACTGAGCAGGAGAGACAGCATGTCTGCTCTTACTGATAAACAGGTCTGAGTAGCCCTAAAATTTCCAACAGCCAACTCAGGAGAGTATAACCTACTGGCCTTTGTTATACCCTAACAAGCTATTAATATTTTGTACTTGCCTTCACCTTTCATTTGACACAGGTCTTAGTCTAGGAAGTGTTTGTATCTTTACCCCTAAAATATTCAAAAATACTTGGGTCAGTAAACCTTTTCCAGAGAAAGAAGTTCCTTCTCACCTGGGTGCCAGCAGATAAGGCACCCCTACAGCACCCTGTTGGCCTGGGGGCCAAGTGCCATCTGCTCTCCTTCCATGTGGCTTATGTTGCTTTCCATGGCTATCACAACCATTGTGTTCCCAGCCACCACCGAGAAAGCTTAAAAATTACACAATACTACAGCATTTTTCCTCCCTCTTTTTCTACATTTTTCTATATTTACATATTTAACTAATCACACAAATAGTTAACACTCTTTTTCTCTTCTTAGAATTCTCTACTGATTTAAAGTCTCATCCTAATCCATGTTATATCTACAGGGGAGCTTTGCTGTTGTCATGTTCCTTCTGAGACATAAAGCACCCATTTTGACAGTCTCCATCTATCTTTTTAGCTCTGAAGAAATGCATGTTTGGTAGCATTGTTATTGCCTATGGAATTGCTAACTACATCTGTGTGGGTATATAAACTGAAAACATTGTTAGCATTTAAGGGTGGACCCACAATGTGGAATTGTGATATAGAAAAAATTTAAGACTTTTATTTTAAATGAAAATGAAGAAATAAGAGTAAGTTCTATGGAGTGGAACTGAGACTGAGAGACTGACAGAAGCAGCAATTTGGAAAGAGCTGAGAATCTACCAGTATTTTTAAAAGTTTACATCCTCAGTTGAAAATACATTTAAGAGATAAGGGAGCAAGTGAAAACAAAACCGTAGGCATATCAATCAGGCTATGGAACGTGTGATGAAGATGAGGGATAGTTGGGTTGTGACTGAAAACCACAGCAGCTGCCAGATGAAACACAGATGACCTCATAACCACAAGTCTAACTGATGACCTACAACATAGATCACAGGGCAGTGAACTTATATTTCCCATGTGTAAGTTTGTAAGTTTGTAGCCTTGTACTTTATCACCTTCCCATCCTATCCATGAAGGAGACAGAGAAACAAGGGTCATATAGACCTATGAAAAGTAAGAAAGTTATTTGATGGAACTAGAAAAAAAAATCATCTTGTGTGAGATCCAGAAAGGCAAACATGGCATGTACTCACTCATAAGTGGATATTAGTTGTAAAGGAAATGATAACCAAGCTACAACTCATAGCCCAAGAGAAGCTAGGTAACAAGGAGGAGTCTAAAATGGATGCATGGATCACCCCAGAAAGGGGAAATAGATGAGTTCTCTTGAATAAACTGGGGGTATAGAGGTAGAGGAGAGGGAATGTGGAATTGGATCATGAGGGATTAGGGTGACAGAGTTGGGCAAGGGGTGGAGAGGAAGAGTAATGAAAGAGATATCTTGATAGAGGGACCCATTATGGTGTTAGGGAGAATGGCACTCTCAAGAATCCATAAGGATGACCCAGCTAAGATTCCTAGCAATAATAGAGAGGGTGCCTGAATTGGCCTTCTCCCCTAATGAGACTGATGACTACCCTAATTGTCAACAGAGAACGTACAAACAATAACTGATGGAAACAGATGCAGAGATCTACAGTCAAGCACTGGGCCGAGTTCTGGGTATCCAACTGAAGATAGAGAACGAGATTATATGAGACAGGAGGGTGTTAAGATTGCTATGGGAAACCCACTGATAAAACTGACCCAAGCTTATGGTAGCTCATGGAATCTAACCAGATAGTTAGGGAGCCTACATGGGACCAACAAAGGCCCTCTGCATGTGGGTGACAATTGTATGTCTTGTTCTGTTTGCAAGATCAGGATCTGCCCCTGGCACATGAGCTAGATTTTTGGAACCTATTTCCTATGATGAGATGCTTCACTCAGCTTTGATGCAAGGGGAAGGAACTTGGCCCAGCCTCAACTGATAGGCCATGTTTTGTTGACTCCCATGGTCATCCTTACCCTTTCTGAAAGTGGATTGGGGGAGATAGAAAAGAGTTGAGGGGAGGGAAATTGTGGTTGGTATGTAAAATAAATTAAAAATTTTAATAACATAGAAAAAATATATATATTCACTATCCATAAGTTATAATTGAATTAACAGCTGAAGATGGCATTTTAGTACAAAGAAACTGATCTGAACATATGAGGTTGATGTGGTAAATAAGAGGAAGAAATGTCAGATTCTGGAACTTGAGATAACATTATTTGAAAATTTGCAATTATAATAAGCATACAAAAGCCTAGATATAGAAGAAAATGGGAAGAATATAAAAGACCTCCTTGGTCTTGGTTGGGTCACCTTGCTTTCCCCTTTTTACCTCTCCCCAAACATATAGCATAAAAACTAAGAAAAATAAAAGTGTTATTAAATTAAGTTGAATATGAATTTTGTTGAAATAAAAAAAATTGAAGTTCAAATTGGGATTAAATTGTTTATGACATCCAAATCTGTTCTATTATTTAAATCCCCAACATGATTCTGGAAAGCCTAATTTTACGAAGTCATTAGCTAATGCAAATGATTTTGCCCTTAACCTCTAGAGAAAGAAAAACCACAATAAAATAATCAGCATGGTTTAAAGCAGTCATTTGGCTCAGGTCAATGTAGGGTTCACCTAGACACCCATAGTTCACACTTTCTCAACTTATTCCACTCTGATCATTGGCTGTAGAATGTCCAAAAGTTTAGAGCAACCAATCATTTCAAGTATATTTAATTTCTTGTGAATTCACATAGCAACCAAGGTAGGAACTGAAATCATTGTTTGAGAAAAGCTTTTAGAAATAAGATGTGTGACAGTTGAATATATATATATATATATATATATATATATATATACACACATACATACACATGCTACACAAAAACACATGTCTTACAGTACATATGTGAGACAATTTATGGAAGTTTGTTCTTTCCTTCTTCCATGTGGGTGACTGAAATTAGGTCTTCAGTCTCGACTGTAGCCCCTTTACCCCTGAACCATTTTCTTGACCCAGGCCTTGGTATTCTTATGTAAAATTTCAGAAGGGGAGCCAATGAACTGAAAGAACCTTAATGCATTAAGTCTGTGATTCTAGAATGTTCCATGCTTCTAGGCATTCTGAATTGCTGAAGTTTTAAGCTGCCAGATGTCTTGTGGCCCGTGTTGTTAGCCTCCTGGAGTCTGCTTTGTCTGAATATCTGGAACAAGGCAACTAAATCCTCTGTTACCAGCTTCTTTTCCCATGACTTCCTCTTTTTAGGAAGAAGTACTATGTGATGGAGTGCACCATAAAGTGTGACACAGAGAATAACAGAATTAAAGGCATACCAACAAATTAACAAATAATGCATTTATATAAATGCTGGACAGAGAGTCAGTACATTTGGAAAGGCTGTGACAATGTTATTGTTGTTCAATGAAATGTGAGCCATGAGAAACATTTCTCAAAGAGACAGGCTGGGACAGCTGTAAAACCCTCGGCACTGGGCCACCTTCTCTTCTGTGACATTTATTGTAAATCAATATTTAGGATCTTGATTGAAGACTCAGGCTGTGAAACACAATAAATGTAGCATCTGAAAAAAAAGGGAGAACAGATGTGACCGGGTTGTATAATTGTTTGTAACACTGATTATCTTTATGAAAGAATAATTATCAAGTTTGAAAGATGGGAAATAAACACAGCCAAGTCAGTCAGAATTCAGCATCAGGTAAAAAGATGCCTGTAATTTTCTTTACCTGGGAACAGTCATTATGACATAGGGTGTCATTATCCCAGTTGTTAGAACATGCAGCATCCTTTAAAATAGACTTTAAAATAGATACCTGACCTTCTCCTTAGTGGAGATGTTTAGTTTTTCTCAAATCATGCTTCCTGGACCACAAATAAAGAAAAGTCAGGGAAGAATGAAACATTCAGAAACGTTTTCCACAGGTGTGAACTCTTGTTTTCGTGATCTTACTTCACAAACAATGAAAATATAATGTGCAAAATCCTACAAGGAAGGATGAATGGGTCCCACAAATGTGGTGACTTTCATATAGACTAAATGATGTCTTTCTCTCCTCACTCCATTTGGTTGAGTGTTGTTGTATCTGGGTAAGTGAAATAATAATAATCATGAGTAATAGTGAGATTACTTATGTACTATTATTTATAGATGATTATATTGTTATAGATTCTTTTATATTGATACAAATTCAAATTATATAATATTTTGAATATTTTTATATATAATATTTGTGCACCTATGCAAAGTTACTTTGTCATATTATATGCATGCCTGTTTCTACCCCTGCTTAAGATATTTTATATATTAATGAAATTTTATGATATATTTATTATATTGCACTATACATTTCTATCCCTAATTAAGATACTTATATATTGTTTACATTTTGAGGTCATTGTCCTTGCTTCCTTTGCATTTGTTTAAAGATTGTTTGAGTTTTTATTATGAAGCCTTAGTCTTTAACCTATATAGATATTAAGAATTATATCAACCATGTTTCTCATACTTATAGTTAAACTTATCAGGTTCTTTAGAAGCATAGGGATTGTATTCCACATAGATAGGCAATCTTCAAACAATTCAAAGAACTGTAGAATATGGCATTTAAATAATTTAGGATTCTGTTGCTGTTAGACACGATTGCTCCTGGCAGCACTGATCTATTCCAGCAAGATGTTGGGAACTGAAGACACTCTTCTTGGACTTCATTTTCTTCTTGGCAAAACTGACCTTTGGGCAAAGAGTTGCCATTGCCTCAATTACTGACAAAATTTACTGTGTTCAGACTGGACAGGCAGGATACAAGCAAAAATTCTGCTAAACATTGCCAAGACAGGGTAAAATGGTTTTTCAAAATTTTCTGCCTCTGAAAACGGCCTGTCGGATATTTTAGACCTTATTCAAAGCTTGTTGCCCCAACATTACAAATGAGACTTTGGGTGATTGGTCAGGTAGCTGGTTGTCTTTGTCATTTCTTATATCTATTGGAAGTTGCTTGACTGCACTTTCTGTTTACTCAAATAATATTATTTCCCTTCTCAGAATTTTGATGGGGTTGACTAGATAGTCACAGTTACTTTCATTTCATGACTTAGCTAAACCATGTTTTTAAAATATAAAATTTAGACTTCTTAGGATATGGTAACTATTGAAACATTTAGCATTTTTCTTGTTTGATGCTGTTCATGCTGGTTGTAATTCTAATTTTTTTGTTATTTCCTTTCTTTTCTTTTTTAAATGAGTTTTTCAAAATGTATTTTATTTTATTTTTTAAAGTTTTATTTATTTATTTAAGATTTCTGCCTCCTCCCCGCAACCGCCTCCCATTTCCCTCCCCCTCCCCCAAGTAAGTTCCCCTCCCTCATTAGCCCAAAGAGCAATCAGGGTTCCCTGCCCTGTGGGAAGTCCAAGGACCACCCACCTCCGTCCAGGTCTAGTAAGGTGAGCATCCAAACTGCCTAGGTTCCCACAAAGCCAGTACGTGCAGTAGGATCAAAACCCAGTGCCATTGTTCTTGAGTTCTCAGTAGTCCTCATTGTCTGCTATGTTCAGAGAGTCCGGTTTTATCCCAGGCTTTTTCAGACCCAGGCCAGCTGGCCTTGGAGAGTTCCCGATAGAACACCCCCATTGTCTCAGTGCGTGGGTGCACCCCTCGCAGTCCTGAGTTCCTTGCTCGTGCTCTCTCTCCTTCTGCTCCTGATTTGGACCTTGGGATTTCAGTCTGGTGCTCCAATGTGGAACTCTGTCTCTGTTTCCTTTCATTGCCTGATGAAGGTTAATATTCAGGAGGATGCCTATATGTTTTTCTTTGGGTTCACCTTCTTATTTAGCTTCTCTAGGATCACAAATTATAGGCTCAATGTCTTTTATTTATGGCTAGAAACCAATTATCAGTGAGTACATCCCATGTTCCTTTTTTTGGGTCTGGCTTACCTCACTCAGGATAGTGTTTTCTATTTTCATCCATTTGCATACAAAATTCAAGAAGTCATTGTTTTTTACTGCTGAGTAATACTCTAATATGTATATCTTCCATACTTTATTCATCCATTCTTCTATTCAAGGACATCTAGGTTGTTTCCAGGTTCTGGCTATTACAAACAATGCTACTATAAACATAGTTGAGCATATACTTTTGTTGTATGATAGGGCATCTCTTGGGTATATTCCCAAGAGTGGTATTGTTGGGTCCAGGGGTAGCAAAAAGTTTGAAGAAATGAGTAACTTCGTAAATGATACCCTGGGAAACCAAGAAAAAGTGATCAAACAGGTAATGGAAACAGTTCAAGAATTGAAAACAGAAATGGAAGCAAGGAAGAAAACACAAACTGAGGTCCAGCTGGATATGGAAAATCTAGGCCAATGAGCAGAGACTACAGAAACAAGCATAATCAATATAATATAAGAGATAGAAGAAAGAATCTCAGATTCTGAGGACACCATAGAGAAAATAAACGCACTGATCAAAGAAAACAGCAAAGCCAACAAAATCTCATCACAAAACATTCAGGAAATATGGGACGCAATAAAAAGACAAAACCTAAGAATAATAGGGATAGAAGAAGGGGAAGAGTCACAGCTCAAAGGCCCAGAAAATATTTGTAATTTTAATTTTTATATATGTGTTTGCCTTTTCTTTTCCCTGGACAATACTTGTTCTTATTGTATATAGTTTGGTATTAGGCTTAGAACTCTCTTATTTAGACAAAAGGGGGAATTTGACTGAGGTTTCTGTCCTACAAGGTCCCATAGTCATTCAGTCCCAAAGAAAGACACAGAGGTCTACATTAATCACAAACTGATTGGCCTATTAGCTCAGGAGTCTTATTCACTAATTCTTACATCTTACATTAGACCATTATTCTTGTCTGTGTTAGCCACGTGGCTTGGTACCTTTTTTGGCAAGGCAGTCACATCTTGTTTGCTCTGTGTCTGGCTTCCTCTGTGTCTGGATGAAGACTGCAGACTGAATCTTTTCTCTTCCCAGAATTCTCATCACTCTGCCTCTACTTCCTGCCTGGTTGCCCCACCTATACTTCTTGCCTGGCTACTGGCCAATCAGTGTTTTTCAATAAACTTGTATTGTTATTCGAAATACAAGTGACAAGGTACAGACCATTGTCCCACAGCAGGGGGAGGTATTGTGGGAACTCTTTTAGCCTATAGACATTAAGATATTAGTCCACTTTGGGTGGTTCTCATGTATTATAAATGCAGAGGAAAAGTGTGCATTTGTCTCTTGACTGTTGGATTTGGTTCCAGTTCCCAGCACATGCAGGGGACTACAGATCCCTACCCTTTCTGTGAGTTTAACCCCAAATAAATACGCCTTTGTTATATTCCATTCCAGGCTATTGTGGAGCTCTTTGTACGCCAACACAATGGCATTGTGTATTCTGCTTGTCACACGGTACATCTTTTGTTCTATCAGCTCTGCCTGTAAAAAGTCCATTGCAATGAGTCATTGGTCTGGTTCAAGACCTCTGGCACATCATCATTATTAGATCTTCACCAAATATTCTCGCAGGTATTCATCCTGCTGTTGCCCTGAGTCATGGAGATCCTGAGGTCATTGCTCAGCACCAGTATCCTCACAGACTTCAGCAGTTTGTAAATGTGTAAATGTTGGTAGTGGGGGGTTAATCCAAGGTCCAGGATGTGGGCCTGGGTGGTAACTGACCTGGTTGGTCTGTATCACTGGGACCACTCCCCTCTGTTGAGACAAAGCCAGCTCTCATAGGCTTATGCCTTATGGTCACCTCTCTCATGCCCACAGTGAGGGGTGGTACCATTTCTCCTGACTGCATGGTGCAGCTTTCCCATGGAGACTATGGGTAATTCTCCTGTTATAATGTCTAGTCAAGAGCAGAGCCAGGTATCCCAGGGCAAAAAGTGAGGAGTGTGACCAGCTAACCACTGCCTTCAAATTTCAACACACATGGTTCCTATGACCCCTCTGTTCATTGTAACAAGGGTTATGGGCATTACCACAGACCCCAGCAAGACCACAGACCCAGACATGGCCACAGGTGGCACTGCATTCCATTCAAATAAGCATGGCTCCAGTATCACTAAGGTCCTTGGACATCAACATGGCACCAGGTGGTGACTCAGACCTCTGACATCAGCCTAGCCTTCAATGGTATCATGAGTCACAGACATCAACACAGACCCTGGCTATGACCCAGACATGGTCCTTGCAGATGTGGCTTAGACATCAACATGGCACCTTGTGGCAGTGTATACTTAGATTTGTATGGCCCTGTCTGCAGCATGACCCTCAGATCTCTACCTGGACTCAACTGATGATCCTGACTCTATGGGCCTTCAGTGGTATCAGAAGCCATGCATTTCAATCCAGACTCTGAATGTAGGAGGTCCATGAACCCAGACAGGAACCTATACTGTACTACTGGCTTGGATGTAACCATGGCCTGCATGGCAGCACAGGCCATCAAGATTAGAATGTCCCTGGCATAAGTGTGATCCTCAGATATGAGCATGGACTCAGGAGTCTAATTAGACCCCAGTAATCTAGTCATCTGATTGGCCTTCAGTAGTTACTGAAGCCATGGACATCAACACAGACCTAACTGCTGCAGGGCCATGGATCCAGACATGGCCTCTGGCAGTAGCTTGGGTTCATATGTCATCATGACCCTCAGTGGCAGCACAGGCCACTCAGATCAACTTTTCCCATGTGACAGCTCAGCCCTTGGACATGAAAATGACCACATTTGGCAGCCCAGATCCCTGTTCATGAACAATGGTATTCAACATGGTTCAGAGACAATAACAAAGACTCCAGCTGTGGTTGGACCATGGACACAGACATGGCTCTAGGCAGCAGCTCAGGCCTGAATGTCATCCTAGACCCAGGTTGCAAACAGGCTGCTGACATTAGTCCATTCCTTACCACCCTCCCTTCTTCAGAACTGCCTCTTACCACAGAAAATGGACCATTCTTTCTCTCTCTCCCTCTCATTTTTCTACCACATACTTGCTTATTCTAATGTCACCCACTCTGAAGGTTAATGCCTTCTTGCAGTCTGGACCATGATGACACAGGCTGTCCCATGGTTGCCTTTCACCCATCTTAGTTGCATGATATCAGGCAGGCCTGTGAATCATCAGTCAGGCCTCTCGGCAAAATACTTTATAATGAAAATTTATGCATGTTTGGGGTTTGTATTTTTGGCTATGAGTAAGTCCCTGAGAGGAATTACAGAGCTTGAAGAAAAGTTAGACCTCAAATTACATATTTAATTAAAACCCAGTCTAACAAAATAATCCATAATATTATATTCTCTATAGCATAATTGGATATTCTATAGCTCTTAACAGCATTAAATTTTATTTGTTTTGCTGATGGAGTATGATGACTTTAGTCATTTATAGTTGTTTATCTAAACCTTTCTTTGGATGTACTCTTTTGCTATCATTATGGCAAGTAAATTTTTAATGTGTGGTTTTGAATCTCTTGTCAGGATAGGGTTAGGATTTGACCTTATTTACTTTCACTTCTCCTATTTTTAACTTGGGCACTAAATGACTTCTGCAATGAATCTTCAAGGTTTCTGAAATGTGTTTACTTTTGAGTACAAGAGGCTTTCTACTCTGTAGACTAATATCCTGTTTTTGGAGGATATTAGCGGTAGAAATCATATGATGTATTTATGAATAAATATAACAAATAAAAAGATACACTAAGGTTTGATGAGGAACTTTTGATAGTTTCTCCTTCCAGCCCTTTCTACATGCAGAATTTTGATTTATCTGCAAAAGTCCACACTTACTATAATACAGCCTCTGGTTCTATGTCCAAAACGTTTCAAAGATCAGTTTCTGTTTCTGAATTGGGTTTTGTCTTTTAATTTTAATTTTAACTTTTCCATCTGGTTCTGTGTTAGATAGACCTCACAATCCTTTTCATATTTCTATTCAGAATCAGACTTGCAAAAAGCTGAAAGCTAGTGATTTCACAGAATAAAAAATAAATATTTCTATGTTTATAACCACAGATTACTTTGCTCTCATCCTTGGCTAGCAAAGCTTTCTCTTCACAGGAGGTGATAGGCAATGTAAAGACTCATAATGGTCACAGTGTTGAGAATCAGTGAGTTTTGAGTGTTCAGCTACAAATAAGACATATATATCATTCCTCCAGTGCTCAGGACGCATCACAGAAGAGAGTGGGACAAATATAAATGCCAGAGGGTGGGGATCTCTGCTGTGAGACTCTCTCTTCTGGACACAATACTGCCACTGCATCCATGAGTTCACAGTGCTGTGGTAACCTACCTAAGACTTATACAAGATTGGACCATCCTACATTTTATTATGGATGGAGGAGGGACTTATGATGTTCCACCCCTTTCTAACGACTTAGTGTAGCTAACAGTTGTGAAGAAGCATGTATCATTTTCTCCAGTGGTGTAAGCACTGTTGAGCTGTCCATGCTTCTGTAAATGAACCCCCACCCAAGTTTATTCAAGCAACCATAACTCAATGGGTAACAAAACAAGAACAAAACAAATGGATGAGAAAATAGGGAGCTTTTCTATCAGTAACTAAAGGCTCAACAGTAACAGGAGAAAGAAGAGAAAGTTTTGGGGGTGGGGTAAAAATTGTTCACAGTACATATAAGGAATTATCAAAGGATAATGGAATTAAAATATGTGAGAAATATTTGAATGCAATTGGATGGGCTTATATTATGCACTGCTCCAATCCATTCATTGTTGCTTTTCACAATACTGCATTTGTGTTCCTACCTTGGCTTCCATAGAATCTAAATTTTCTTTTAAAATATTAAAGTTATATTTATTTATTTACTGTGTGTGTGTGTATGTGTGTGTGTGTGCTTTTGTTAAAAATTAACAACTTGATGTCTCAAGCATTGGGGCAAGTAACTGTTCTGAGTGTCATTGTATCATGTTAAAGCAGTCTCTTGCCTTCTTCACCTTTTTGTAGTGGGGTATAAAAGTGTGTGGAAAATTAAACATAGGCAAACTCAGAACTCAGTATGCAGGAGGCACTGAGTGACCATCCTGATACTATTTCTCTGTGTTTCTTTCTTATATTTTCTTATCTCTGTTCCTCCTACCTAACATTTTTAATCCTCACACCCCTACCCTAGAATGTAAAAACCTGTCAGAGCAAGGATAGTGGCAGAAGTCACACACTAAAAATGTGGCTCCCCAAAATTGCAACTTACAACACTGTTGCCTGTATCACTTATAATCTTTCTGCTCTTTTAAAAAAAAGTAGATTCTTAAGCCTTAAGGGAAGGATTTTGAAAAAAAAATACAGCATTGAGAATTGAGTGTTTCAAAGTCTTTCACTCCATACTGCCCAATTTTCAGTGTGTTAATTACCATCTCTTACCAGAAGATATTTCTCTGATGAATGTTGAGCACTGATCTATGGCTATAGTAATATTCAGAGTCATTTTAATGTTATGTTCCTCTAGCAGAATAATAATTTTCTTCTATGACCGATGATCTGTCTAATTTCAGGTTCTGCAGCAGTGTTAGGTATCTCACGAAATAGGCCTTAAATAAATAAATTTTAACAAGTGTTTGGTTACTTCCATAGCATTTGTGTGACTATTACACTAGTATATCTCTCAGTCAAGTTGCCCTTATTACAGAGTGTGTAGCTGTGTAATATTCATAATTACTCTCTTTCCTCCAGTAACATTTGAAGTGCCTTTTAGCACTACAAGTGCTAGTTAATATAAATGAGGGTTTAGTTAGACACAAACTTGATTTCTTCATGTTTGTTGACATAACTGATGTCTTCAGCAATAAGACCTTATAATCAGGTTGTGGATGGCAAACAACAATGTTAGCAGCAGGCTGTTATATTCAGGAAGTGTATGGGAACACTTTGGTTAACAACTCAACAAGAAATAGCCCATTTCTGGCACCGGGGTTTTTATTTGGTGGCACAAGGTGTGTAGTTGAGATGCTGTTAACCCCATTATATGATGACTCCATTAAAATCCTTTCATATATATTAGGAAGTTTCTAATAGTAGTAGATTCCACACTGCTTTTTAAAAAGTGTTTTAGTGTAAGTTGCCACTCCCCAATTTCCTTCTTTACTTTGTTCTCCCAATACCTTTTTAATCCTCCTATTCTAGTTTTCTCTTTATCTCTTCTTATCTTCTTAATACCACATTGTGGTTTCTTTTCCTTGGAAGATACATTCCTTGCATCTGAACCCTTACTAGCTACCAAACTTTTTCTCGCATATATAAAGCTTAAAATTTCGCATCCACATCTAACAGAAAACATGACATATTTGTGTTTTGGTACCTGGGATTCCTCATTAATAATAATAACTTCTATTTCCATTCATTTCCTTGCATAGTTTATAATTTTGTTTTTTTATAAAAGCTGAATATTATTCCATTGTGCAGATGTACCACATATTTGTTATTCATTTACCAACTGGTAGACATGTAGTTGGTTTCTAACTTTAGCTATTATGAATAGAGCAGTCATGAACATGGATGAGCAAGTATCTCTATAATAAGATGAAGAGTTCTTTGAATATATGCTCAAGAGGGGAAAGCTAGATTTTTGTGGTAGATTAATATTTAGCTTTTTGAGGAAATTCCACACAGATTTCCATAATGACTCAAGTTTGTCAATGAATAAATAGTGTTGCCCTTTCCCCACAACCACATCAGCATTTACTGTTACTTGGTTTATTCATCTTGCCCATTTTTTCCCCTGGGGCAAGAAAAAAGTTTCCTAGTAGCTTTGATAGACATTTCCATGATGACTGAGGATGTTTAAAAGTTTAGTGTTTCTTATCCATTTTTGTTTCATCTTTTGAGAACACTTTTATTAGGTTGTTTTCTTGGTATTCAAGGAAGTTTTTTTGTTCTTTGCAAATTATACACACTAATACTCTATCAATTGTATAATTGACAAAGAGTTTTTCTCATTCTGTAGTTTGTTACTTTGCTCAAATGATGGTGTATTTGCATTACAGAAGGTTTTATGCTTCATTGTGTCATGTTGATTAATGGTCTTAGAATGCCTGTGTTATTGGCACCCTGTTCAGAAAGCCCTTTCCCATGCTAATAACTTTAAGCCTATTCCACACTTTCTTTTCTACCAGACTCAGGGTATCTGATCTTATGTTGAGGTCCTTGATCTATTTGGAGTTGAGTTTTTTTTTTTTTTTTTTTTTTGGTTTTTCGAGACAGGGTTTCTCTGTGGTTTTGGAGCCTTTCCTGGAACTAGCTCTTGTAGACCAGGCTGGTCTCGAACTCACAGAGATCCGCCTGCCTCTGCCTCCCAAGTGCTGGGATTAAAGGCGTGCGCCACCACCGCCCAGCTAGAGTTGAGTTTTGTTAAGTGCTGTAGATATGGATCAATTTTCATTCATGTACATCCAATTTGACCTGCTCTATTAGATGAAGATGTTATCCTTTCTCTATATGTTCAATATAAAAACCATAAGGTATACATAAATGAATTGGATTATGTGTTAGACTTTAATTCTAATACATTGGTCAAGGTGTATGTTTTTCATTCCTATGTATCTGTTAAAAAAAACTTGAAATCTGGGAAGGTGATACCTTGTAGTAATAAGGAGTGCCGGGACTGTGCAGCCGGGCTGCGTTCCGGCACCAGGCCGCCCGCATGGCTTAGCTTATGCCCCGAAATAATTACACGGAAACTGTATTCATTTAATCACTGCCTGGCCCATTATTGGCTAGCTCTTACATATCGACCTAACCCATTTCTGATAATCTGTGTAGCACCCCAAGGTGTGCTTACCAGGGAGATTCTAGCCTGCATCTGTCTGGAGTGCGGGCATCATGGCGACTCCTGACTCAGCTTCCTTCTCCCAGAATCCTGTTCTGTCTACTCCGCCTACCTAATTTTCTGTCCTATGAGAGCCAAGGCAGTTTCCTTATTAGTTAACCAATGAAAGCAACAGATAAGATACAAGACCCACCTCCATCATTTCCCCTTTTTCTGTTTAAACAAAAAAGAAAGGCTTTAACTTTAACATAGTAAAATTACATATAACAAAACAGTTATCAAGTAAGAATTACAGTTACAATATTTATATCTACTTTATCTTTTATCATAACTAAGGAAAACTACAACTATCCTTTCTTCAACTCCATCAAAGACTCCAGAAGGATATAAAATTATCTAAACAAACAAGAAATCCAAACTCTAGAAATGACAGAGACAACTCGCTGCCTGGACAGTCACCCAAAGTTCCTCTGTACCGTTGGGGCATCCATCTTTGGCCTACAGGCCCATAGTTTTCAGCAGACATTCCACAAAACAGGAAATTTCAAAGACAGTTCAGTCACTTTCTGCTGTGTCCTGCAGAATGTCTCGTAGACTCTTTCATGAATCAGGAACCCTGAAAGACCATCTCACCTTTAGTCAAGTTAAGCAGTCCTCTCTCTGTGGGTTCTTTGTGTCCAGTTTATGCAACAGTCCAGGCAAGAACAGTCTCTTGCCCAAATGGCTATCCAACTCCATAAGGATCCTCTTCGATGCCCATCTTCCTCTCGAAGTAGATTGGTGCTGCCAGGAGCAGATGTGTCTCATTGTCATGAAAAACCCTAAGTTATTAAAATATTTTAAATGCCATATTCTGCAGTCTTTGAAAGATATGAAGAATGCCTATCTAACTGAAATATATCTCTATATATCTAGAAATTCTAACTAACATGACTACAAGCTTGACTATTATTGATGATTATCCATTAACAACCTATATATGTTACATTTTTAAATGAACTGCACAATCACAATACTTAATCAATATCAGAAATACATATACATGTAACAAAATTGACCTTAAAATCCACACCAATGCAAATTATTTATATCTATATTATATCCCCCTTTAAATGTAAAAGAACATTTATAAACAATATTTGGGAACATGGGCACAGTTTTTCTCTCCAAACTGCTTCCTGCTGAATGGGGGCATTGTTAATTAGGTCTTTCATGGTATAACCTGTGTGCCAGGGTCATCTCAGTTGGCAGTTGAGTGAAGTAATTTTTTGAGGGTGTTCACAGCAACCTTTCAGGAGGGCGTGGTCTATCATACCATATCGGAATAGATGCAATCCACAGGGTCTGGTCCTCTGTGAAAACAAAAGAAGACCCTTTCCGAAGCATCATATCCTTAGACCCAAATTTTGAAATCGTAATACCCTTATATCCATTCTGGTTTAGCTTGGCAGTCCATGTAATGAAATGTCTTTCTGTATTTAGCTCCTTCACAGTCAAAAATTTTAAAGAAAACGCAATGTACATAATCCAGACTCTCTGTGAATTTTCCATTTTTACGTGGCTTATTTTTTTTATTTCTTTTACTCTTTTAACTATCTGTACTCTGTCTCTTTAAAGACTTTACCTTTTTATTTTTAAAGGCATTAACTTTATTTTTTCCTCTCTCTATATTTTTTATCTCTCAAGCCTATGTACATTAATCCAACACTGTGATCTATTTAGTGGTCTGTCTGAATCTGTTTTATTGTGAATCTGTAATTTTTTTACTATCTAGGAGCATTTCTTAAAATGTTAAGCACTTCTTAAAAACTTAAGTTGCACCTTGTACAGTATAGCCTGTATCCTGCCAAGTCTAAACCTTAACTGCGCTATTATTATGGTAATTACAGCAGTTCCTGCCTGAGGTCAGCACAGTTTAGCTTGGAGCAGCAGCTCCTGCCTCAGATCTATTTGGTGCACCTGAGCTGCGCACAGTTCCAGGCACACAGCAAGTCCACATTGGAGCTGCACTCAGCAGTTTAATTCTGAGACTGAGCGTGCAGCACAGAAACTCTTTTCATCCAAGTTACAACCAAATCTGACACGCAGAGCATTGCGCAGTCTGAAAACAGGTCGCTCAGCCGCTGAGCCATCGGCAAGGTCTCAGAGCATTCTCCTCCGATCCCAAGCAGGAACAGAAACATCCAGTTCCATAAAAGCCTCGAAATGCGGGGGCTGGAGAAATGGCTCAGAGGTTGAGAGCACTGCCTGCTCTTCCAAAGGTCCTGAGTTCAATTCCCAGCAACCACATGGTGGCTCACAACCATCTATAATGAGGTCTGGTGCCCTCTTCTGGCCTGCAGGCATGCAAGCAGACAGAATATTGTATACATAATAAATAAATAAATAAATATTTTCAAAAAAAAAAAAAAAGCCTTGAAATGCTTTTTACGCTGGCAGTGCAGCCCCAGGAAGCCGTGCTTTCTCAGGTTTTTAAGTGGATTTAGCCCATCACGTCTGGGCGCCAATTTGTAGTAAGAGGAGCGGCCAGGCTGGGTCCCCGGCACCCGGCCACCCATATGGTTATGCCCCGAAATAATTACACACAGACTGTATTCATTTAAACACTGCCTGGCCCATTAGTTTCAGCCTCTTATTGGCTAGCTCTTGCACCTGGACTAGCCCATTTCTGATAATCTGTGTAGCACCCCAAGGTGTGCTCACCGGGGAGATTCTAGCCTGCGTCTGTCTGGAGTGCGGGCATCATGGCGACTCCTGACTCAGCTTCCTTCTCCCAGAATCCTGTTCTGTCTACTCCGCCTACCTAATTTTCTGTCCTATGAGAGCCAAGGTAGTTTCTTTATTAGTTAACCAATGAAAGCAACAGATAAGATACAAGACCCACCTCCATCAATACCTCCAGCAGTTCTTTTATTATTCATGATTGTTTTCCCTACCCTTGTCTGTGTGTGTGTGTATGTGTGTGTGTGTGTGTGTGTGTGTGTGGTATTTACAGATGAAGCTTCAAGTCTATGAAGAATGTTATTGAAATTTTGATGAGGACTACATTGAATCTTTAGATTAATTTTGGTAGGATGGCCATTTAAATAATATTAATTTGACTAATGTGTATCTTAAAATTTTATTTTCAAAGTATTTCATCTGCTTTGATAGAGTTTTCCCAGGATATTTTAATTTTTTTGGAAGGATGTTCTTAAATTTCCCTCCAGATTTCCTTCTTCATCCATTTGTCATTTATATATGGGAAGGGTACTAATTTTTGAGTGTTAATTTTGTAATCTGCTGCTTTGCTGAAAATGTTTGTCAATGTAAAAAAATACTTAGTAGACTTTTTATATTTATTTATGTATAAAATCTTATCATCTACAAATAATCATTCTTTGGCATTGTTCTTTACTATTAATATCACCTTGCTTTTCAGTTGTCTAAAAACTCTAGTTAATATTTCGTATTGAATAAATCTAGTTAATACTTCATATTGAATATGTATGGAGTTAGAAATCCTTGTCTCATTCTTGATTTTAGTGAAAATGTTTTGAGTTTTTCTCTGTGCAGGTTGTTATTGGCTGTGGAATTTCTTTAAAATGCCTTTATTGTGTTAATATGTGTCCCTTATATCCCTCCCTAGTCTCTCAAGGTCTTTAGTCATAAAGAGATATTGGACTTTTGTCAAAAGCCTTTTCTGTATATAGTGAGATGAATACCTGTTTTTTGTCTTCTAGTCTCGTCATATGGCAGATTACATTTATTGAACCATTCCTGGGATTAAGTCACTAGATCATGTTGGATAATATTTTTAATTTATTCTTGAAACCTTTATGCAAGCATTTTATTGAGATTTTGTCTATGTTTAGACTGGATTTTGTTTTTTAATCTTCTTTTTTGCTGAGTTATTTGTGTGTTTTTGGTATCAGGGTAGTAATGACTTTGTAAAAAGAATTAGGAAATGTTCTTTCAGTTTTTATTTTGCAGAGTATGTTGAGGAGTGTTGACTTTAGGTCTTCCTTAACAGTCTGGTAGAATGGTGGTATGAATACATCTTGCCCAAGTCCTCTTTGTTTGGAAGATTTCAAATCACTGCTTCTATTTTATTAGGGATTACAGTTCTGTTCAAATTGTTTGGTTTACCTTGAGCTAACTTTCTTGATTGAGCACATTAGGGAATTAATTTCTTTTAGGTCCTCTAGTTTGGTAGAATAAAGTTTCTAAAATATGTCTTTATGATTCTCTAAAGTTCCTTGGTGTTGCTATAACATCTCCCTTATCCATCTCTGATTTTATTAGCCTGGATATTATCTAGTTGTATATTGCTACTTTGACTAAGGGTTTGACATATTTTTCTGATTTTACCCAAAGAACCAATTTTTCTTTCATTGATTCTTTGCATATTTTTATTTCACGAATTTACCTGCACTTGATTATTTCTTTCTATTTACTGGTTTTGGTATTATTTCTTCAGTTTTGTAGAGCTTTCAAGTGTGTCCTTAAGTTATTTATATGAGATCTTTCTAGTCTTTTGATGTAGGCATTGAATGCTGTAATATTGTCTGTTATAATTGTCTTTATTATGTTCCACAGCTTTGGATATGGAGGGCTTTTAGTTTCATTCAATTCTGTAAATAGGTAAATTTCCTTCTTGATTTATCTTATCTCTATTTTCTTTTAATATTTAATTGTGTAACTTCTATGAATTTGTATAATCTCTGCCATTTCTATTGTTGATACTATCCAGCTTTAATCCATGGTGGTCAGATAGCATACAGGATATCATTTCTTATTGCTAAATTTGTTAAGCTTTGCTTTGTTCCCTAGTATGTGGCCAATTTTGGAGAAAGTTTCATAAGCTGCTGAAAAGATAGTGTATTCTTTATTAGGTCCATTTGATTTAGGATGTTATTTAGCTCTAATATTTCTTTGTTTAGTTTTTGTCTGGATGACTTTTTTACTGGCAAAAGTAGAGAAACAAAGTCACCAACTATCACTGTATTATCATCAACATTTTTTTTAACAGTAGTAATGTTTCTCTTATGAACTTGGGTGTAACTGTGTTTGGTGCATAAATGTTGAGGATTTTAATCTTGGATGATTTTTCCTTTAGTGAGTATTTAGTGCCTTTCCTTATTTCTTCTATTTAATTTTAGATTTAAGTCTATTTTGTCAGATATTGAAATAGAGATACCTAGTTGGTTCTTGGTTTCATTTGCTTAAAATGCCATTTTCATCATTTTATCTTGAGATGATGTTTATTTTTGATTTTAAGTTGTGTATTATGGATACAGTAGAAAGATGAGTTTTGTTTCCCAATTTAGTCTGTTAGCCTAATATTTCTATATTAGGGATTTCAGATCATTAATACTGAGAGGTTTTAATTAATTTCTGTTCTTTTGATGTGGATTTTTCTCCACTTTTGATGAAATGTTTTGTTATTATTTGTGTATTATGCCCTGTTGCATATAGCTACCTATCTCTTCAGATTAATGGCTTCCTTCTTGTGCCTGCTGTTGAGCTGGATTGATAGAGAGAAGTTGCTTAAGTTTGTTTTTAAAATAAATGTTTTTATTTCTTCATCAATTGTGATTGGTAGTTTTCCTGAGACAGCAGTTTGGACTGGCATCTTTGGACTCTCAGTGTAGTATGTATGATGGGGGAGAGTCTTCTGTTTTGTGTTAATTTCATTGGTTAAATAAAGAGACTGCCCTGGCCCTTTAATAGGACATAAAATTAGGTAGGTGGAGTAAACAGAACAGAATGCTGGGAGAAAGAAGCTGAGTCAGTGAGTCGCCATGATTCTCCTACCGGACACAGATGCAGGTTAAAATCTTCCCTGGTAAGACACCTCGTGGTGTTACAGGGATATTAGAAATGGGTTAGATCGATATGTAAGAGCTAGCCAATAAGAGGCTGGAACGAATGGGCCAAGCAGTGTTTAAAAGAATACAGTTTCCGTGTAATTATTTCGGGGCATAAGCTAGCCATGTGGGCAGCCGGGTGCCACAGCTCGGTATTACAACAGAGTGGCACCCAGACATGATGGACTAAATCCACTTAAAAACCTGAGAAGGCTTAAAAATAAGGGAGAGAGAGTTTAACACAGATTTTTGCTGTTTGTTGGTGGCATGCTGTAGAGAGATTTCCTGATTTGGCATCAGCAGCAGAAAAAAAATGCGTAATTTTAAAGCGCGGCTTCTTGGGGCTGTGCTGCCAGCGTGAACTCTGGCTTTAAAGCATTTCAATGGATTTTATGGGACTGGATGTTTGTGTTCCTGCTTGGGATCGGAAGGAGAGTGCTCTGAGACTGTGCCAATGCTCAGCACTCCCTGCCTGCACCTGGGCAGATGGCCGAATCAGTCTTAGGCAGGCGGAAGAGCATGGCAGATTCCTGCCGCCATACAGAGACGTGTTTTCAGACTGCGTAGTGCAGTGCTCTGCGTGTCGGATTTGGCTGTAACTTGGATGAAAAGAATTTCTGTGCTGCATGCTCAGTCTCAGAGTTAAAGCGTTGAGTGCCGCTCCTACCTGGCTGCCCCAGAGCTAGCACAAAATGGTACGTCCTCCATTTTGAAATTTTACTGACTCAGCAGGAGGAAAAAACTGGCTGTTTTAAAATGCCGGCTTTCTGGGCTGTGCTGCCATTGCGATCTCTGTCTGGCTCCTGCGGGAAACAGAGCTTTTGAATGGAGCATTTGGAGTAAAGTGCTACGATTTGTTTGATGGCAACTAGATTGCTGTGAGCCTAAAAGGGGGACATTGCATGCTGCAGCTCAGAGGCACAAGCAGCTCCGCCATGCTAGTGGTGCAATGTGCAAGGATCAGAGGCATGAGCGGCTCCGCCACTTAGGACTGGGCGGGGCCAGCAGGCAGTACCCATTTTTTGACCTAGGAATGTCACAGCTTAGATTCTTTTTTTTTTTATTTATTTATTAAAGATTTCTGTCTCTTCCCCACCGCTGCCTCCCCTTTCCCTCCCTCTCCCCCAATCAAGTCCCCCTCCCTCATCAGCCCAAAGAGAAATCAGTGCTCCCTCCCCTGTGGGAAGTCTAAGGACCACCCACCTCCATCCAGGTCTAGTAAGGTTAGCATCCAAACTGCCTAGGCTCCCACAAAGCCAATATGTGCTGTAGGATCAAAACCCCATTGCCATTGTGCTTAGTGACTTAAAGGCCCCAAACAAAGTGCTCCTGGATAGTAAAAAAAATTACAGATTCACAATAAAACAGATTCAGACAGACCACTAAATGGATCACACTGTTGGATGAATGTACATGGGCTTGAAAGAGAGAAAAAAAATAGAGAAAATAAAATTAATGGTTAAAAAAAAGGGTAAAGTCTTTAAAGAGACAGAGTACAGATAGTTATAGATTAAGAAAAATAAAGAAAAATAAGCCACATAAAATAGAAAATTCACAAAGAATCTGGATTATGTACATTGTGTTTTCTTTAAAATTTTTGACTGTGAAGGAGCTAAGTACAGAGAGACATTTCATTACATGGGCTGCCAAGCTAAACCAGAATGAATATAAGGGTATTATGATTTCAAAATTTGGGTCTAAGGATATGATGCCTTCCAGCTTTCTCCTACCTCATTTACATGTAAGGTCTAGTATTCTAGCCACCTGTTCTTCCTAATAGGATGAATGAAAGAATAGAGGGGTCACTTACTAGTATGAGTAAAACTAGTCATTAGTATGAATAAAACCCTTGAATTCACACAATTAATGTTGTGTTCTGGGCTGGACATATTGTCTCAGTTCCATCACTATACAAAAGCACTTTTCCTTGGTCTTCATAAGATTTACTTTTAAATAGCATAAAAAAATTATATTTGGCTCCAGAAACAGTGAGGTGGAATTTGTTTGGGTCATGTGTAATAGAATTCTGATCCAAAATATTGTGCCAGATATTAAATACTGTCACTTTCTGAAAACTTTAGAATATAGTGAGGTGTTGACAGAGGCTGCTCGTTCATTTCCTGGCTTCTCAGACCCGAAATAATCACACTGAAACTGTATTAATTAAATCAATCACTGCCTGACCAATAGCTTATACATTTTTCTGGCTAACTCTTATATCTTAAATTAACCAGTTTCTATTATTTTATATTTTACCACTAGGCTTGTGGTTTATTGGTAAGGTTTCTGGTGGATGACTCACATCTTTCTCCTCTGACGGTCACATGGTATCTCATTGATTCTGCCTACTTTCTCTCTAAATACCTCTTCCAGCCTGGCTATATTCTGTTAAGCTATTGGCTGAACGTAGCTTCTTTATTCATTAACCAATAAAAGCAACACACATACAGAAGGACTTCCCACTCCAGTGAGGGTAGTCCCGACATGAATGTTCATAGTCACTGACTAATGTTACATTAAAAATCAAAGAGACTAGGCCAAGAGAGGTGGCTCAGTGGTAAGAACACTTGCCATTCTTGCAGAGAACCAGTCACATACATGGTGACTCATGACTATCTAAAATCTACTTCAAGGAATCCTGCACTCTTTTCTGGCCTTTGTGGACACCAGGCATGCACATGGTAGATGCATGTGGGAAAAGAGAACCTTAATGAGATAATGTCTCTATAAGATAGCTTTCAGGTAAGCCTGTGGGGCATTTTGTTGGTTAATGGTTGATGTGGGAGAGTACAGATTACTCCTGTGCAGATGGTGCTACCCCCGGACAGGTAGTCCTGTGTTATGTATTATAGCAGGCTTAGCAAGCCAAAAGGAGCACGACAACATGCAGCATTTCTCTATGGCCTTTGCATCAGTTACTACTTCTGAGTATATGCCTTGAGTTATTGTCCTGATTTCTTTTGGTGATGGGATATGATGCAGAAGTAGAAGTGTAAGCCAAATAAACCCTTTCCTCCTTAAGTTGTTTTTGGTCATGGTTCTTTATCTTGGCAATAGAAACCCCAACATAGAGACACATTAATAATTTTATTTATTTATTAAATAATTACTATTTAATCCAAATCTCAGAACTATAACACAGTATAAAATATAAAAGGCAAACAAATAAAAATAATAATTCATATTTTTTCATATTGATAGAGAGTACAGATCTATAGTTAAAAAACCATAAAGGCTTCATGAGAAATCATTTAGACCTAATAAACAGTTTCACCAAAGTAGCATAATTTAAAAAAATCAATATGAAAATTCAGTAGATTCGCTATATGCCAACAATTTACCTACCAAGAAAAAATATTATGGAAAAAATTCTATTCTCAATAATTTAAAAATAAACAAGAATATTTCTAACAAAGGGAGAAAAAGACATTGCAATTAATACCTTAAGGCTGTTGAAGCAAAATGTAGAAGACAGAATATGGAAAATGTTTTTATGCTTACATATATTGGCAGAATTAATATTGTAAATATGGTCATTTTTATAAAGAGTTGCCAAAAATCATGTAATCTCCATCAAAATTCTAATGGCTTTCTTCCCAGAAGTAGAAAAACTCAGTTTATATGGTAGCATGAAAGACCCTATAGCAATTCTATGCCAAAATAACAGTAGCGGTGATGCCCAAACACCCGAGCTCAAGTTGGTTAGTGAGTTATGACAACAAAGCTGTTTTACACTCACAAGCAGACACATAGACCAATGGTGTAGAAAAGAAGACCAAGCAGCAAACTCATAAAGCTGCAGACACCAGGTATTTTATAAAGGTGTCAAAAAACAAACTTTGGAAAAAAGACAGCTTTTAAAATAAGTGATCGTGGGAAAATGGGGTATCTGTGTGGGAAAGAATTAAACAAGATCCATAGAGCTCCAACTGCAAGAAAATCAATTTAAAATGGGCAAAAGACCCCAATATAAGACTCAAAACCCTGGAACTACTAGAGGAAAACACAGGCAGAACATGCTGAGAGATAGGTAAAGGAAAGGTCTTTCTGAGATAGATTCAATAGAACAAGAAACAACCCAAGACTGACAAATGGGATTGCAGTAAGAATCTTCTACAGCAGAGAAAACACTCAACAGGTGAAGAGACAGCCTACAGACCAGGAGAAAATCAATACCAACTACTCATCTGATAGGGGATTATTATCTAGAGTCTATTAAATATTCCAAATCTAAATACCAAAAAGTTACACAGACACACACACACACACACACACACACACAGTCAATCAATGGGTTAATGAGTTGAACAAGCAGTTCTTAAAAGAAAAACTAGCCAATAAAATTTGAATAGGCAAAAATATTTGAAACAGTGTTCAATATCCTTAGTCATTGGGATTACACAAATTCAAATCAAAATAAGATAGAAAGGCATTTGTGAGAGGCTCAAAGTTTGTTTTTGTTTTCTTATTGATAATGATGATGTTGATGATTATAGATGCCTCTTTGTATCCTAGTGAGAAAGAGAAATGATGTAGATTTGGGTCGATGGGAAGTGATGAGGATCTAAAAGAAATTGGTGGCGGGACAGGAAACTGTAATCAGAATCTATTGTATAAAATAATTTTAATTGTAAAAAGAAAAGCACATAATAAAAATTTGCCTGAAAATGCTTTGCCAATATTTGATGATGATTTATAGACATAAAAAATAAATCTGGCATTCTTAATTTCTTGAATTATTCACTTAATTTTCACAGTGAGGCATGATGGCAAGAGCTATGATTATAGAATTCTGACCAAATAAAATTCAGGTGTCAGAATTGGAATGATGCTGGAAGACATCTTTTGCCTCCAGCATTTGCCTGGAAGACAGAATCTGTGGGAAGGAGTGGACCTTGAATTGCGTATTGTGTATAAGTTCAACTGCACACCTAGATGTACATTTACATTCATACATTATTAGGTGCCTCTCCCTCACACTCAGCTAGGGTATAAACCTTAGGAATTTACAGAGTTTATTTTTGTACATCACAGTATTGTCCAATAAGACAACAAATATTTACTGATTGAGAACAAAGCCAATAAACAATGCCTTCCCAAACCTACACTGAGAATCTATCTCACAGCAGTAAAAATGACTGTCATCAAGAGGTCAGAGGGCAACAAGTGCTGCTGAGCCTGTGAAGAAAGTGGAGATTATCCATGCTGGTGAAAATGGACAAAGGTGCAGCCATTTTAGAAGCCAGAGGTATATTCTTCAAAAATAAAAGTAAAAATTTCTTAGCAATTTTGACACTCCTGGCTCCATATTTGAGGAACTGAAAATTAACATATTGCATAGATACCTGCACACCCATCCTTATTACTGCTCTTTCACAGTAGCCAAGCTACACAGTCAGCCTAGAAGTTCATCAGCTGTTTACTGGAAAGAACTTTTCCCCTTATTTTTGGGATAGAAAAGAAGAGTGGTTCCTGGAAAGTAGATGTCATTATTTGCACATGAAGAATTCCCTAGAGGCTCCCATGCTGGAGTCCCTTGGTGTTTACCTGTTATAATCAATCCTTGAGAGATAACTGGATAATGAGTGCCAACTTCATCAGTTGACCATTCCTGTGGAGCCTAGGAGAAGGCAGCACTGTGGCTATGCCTCTGAAGGTCCTAGCTGTCCCTGTCCTGTGCATTTCTGCTTTCAGGCTTCTGTGAGGTGAGTTGTTATTTCCCATACCCTTCAGCCATACGTCCTGCCTTATCTCAAGGTTGACTGAACCCTCTGAAGCCAATGAGGAAAACAGATCTCTTCTCCTTTAAGCTGCTTCTCTCAGAAATTTTGTCACAATTATGATACTTTATTAGCAGATATCTTGGATTTTAACCTCCTGCTATGACATTGGTTAAGTTATCCCTCATAGACTTGTATAATTATTAGGATGAAAAGACAGGATTTGGGACTAGAAAAGTTTTAAGCTTCCCCTTCTTCATCATTCTGGGGGTTTTACACTCTGAGCTTTTGCCACCTACTTTACTGTTTGGGTCCTGACAGGACACCTAGGATGGTTATAGGACTACCCTAAACTGAGCGTAGAACATTGGCAACTGATGGTATTTGGAATAACTTAGACAAAGACACAGTAACTTGGTATTTGAGCTTCTTAGAGTGAGCAATATCTCATACTAAACCAACATCTATATTCCCTAATGCTTTCTTTAGTGACTGGATTACTGACTGTACTTTTTGGTTGTTTTAGATAGGGTTTCTCTGTGTAACAGTCCTGGCTGCCTGGAACTTACTTTGTAGACCAGGCTGACCTCAAACTCACAGAGATCCTCCTGCTTCTGCTTCCAGAGTGCTGGGATTAAAGGTGTGCACCATCACCGCCCAACCTGACTGTGCTTTTGACTTTACTCTGGCAGACACCCAGCGTGTCATACAATTCTCAGTACATCTTATGTTCAAAGTAACAGTATTGGAAGAAGATGGCCTTTCGGAAAGAGAGGTAGGAACCTGAGAGGACTTTGCTGCGTATAACTTGTGCATCTAGACAAGACAGAAGGACCTGCAACAGAAAATGCAAAAGAGGATGTGCTTTAAAGAGAACTGTGGAGAGATGGGAGAACCAGAGAGAGCACGAATTAATTTTAGAACAGTGTCCTAGGGGCTGTCTAGAAGAGAAAACATAGAGCAGGGCAAAATGAGCAGGGGGCAGGAGCAGGACAGATGAGGAAGCCAGACAATAAGGCAGAGGAAACTGCCTTGTTCACAGAAAAACTTTCCTCAGTGGCAAAGAGTGCAGACAAGGTTGCAGAGATAACACACAAGACCTCTAGCCCTGGAGAAGGGGACACTATCTGGAGGAAGGATCACAGCAGACGCAATAAATAGGATCTCATCAATTCCAGTCAATATCCAGTGCTGATATCATCCTAATTTTATGAAAAAGTCACAGCTCCCAATTTCATGGAATGATTCTATACCTGGGCCAAGGGGGCTTTGCTCTTCTTTTCTCTTGGGAGGAGATGTCTCTGAGAAGGCCTCTCACTTCCCATCCCAGGAAAATTCACTGAAGTCCCTGACTTACTATCAGTGTCTCTGGCTTTCATGGAGGAAACAGTTTTAATTCTAATCAATAAGAAAATAAACCCCAAAGAGTGTAGGTAAGGTTTTCAACTAATTGCATCTTAAAATCAAGCAAAAAGTTTCTAGATGTGACCACAGACTGTGTAAATTAAATAAAAACTGACAAACTCATTAGTATCAGTGCCCATTGTGATGGCCAGGAACAAAATGGATCTTTCATTGCCCAGTTTGCTTCAGTTCTTTCACTTAATGATCCTCATCCCAGAGAGAATTCCATCAGCACGTGCAGAGGCCTCTAGCACACAGGGAAAGAGACTAAGGTATGAGATGTGAGCAGAGACCATGGGTATCTGGCTGCTTGTAAAATCATTTCAGAAGGAAAAAAGAATTTCTGCTGGATAGATGTAAAAGTCCCAGAAAATGCTTATTAAGGCCTTCGTTCCCCAGGGTGTTAGGAATTCATTCTCTACTTCATCCTGTGGGAATGCACATGAAGTGAATTGATGGGAAGTAGATGGCAGGGGAAATGATCAGTTCCAGGATGCGTGTTTACAAAATGCTACATCAACTCCAAGCCCTCTGGTAAACAGTGAAGGATGATACACAGCAGCAGGGAGATACTAGAGTTATTGGAAAACTCAGAACATTTAAATTCTTAAGCGAAATAATTTTTTCTGAGAGCTATATTAACTTTTAAAAGAGAAAATTATATACGAAATTTTGTAAAAGGTGACAGAGTAAACTAATGTTTGATTATGTAATATTTCTAGACTGGCTGCAGTGAGAAATATCACGTATTCACTTCTGGGAACGATCTTTGATTGGGGTCAGAGAAACATACATACCTGTAAAGTGGAATCAAAGCAGTTAGTTCCCACAAGTTATTCTGAAGAAGTTAAGTGCTAAACTTTATTCAAGCGTATGAGGCAACTGTGTTTCTCAAGTGTGGAGAATACACTAAAATACAATAAAATCCAACATTTGGCAGATATTCCAGTTCTTGTCAAAATGGTTTAGTGCACTTATGTTGTCTTGCTCTGATAAAAGTCAAGGGCAAGATTCATGGAATATTTGCTTGAGGAT
Organism: Microtus obscurus; assembly: GCA_963919715.1. Classification (NCBI taxonomy): domain Eukaryota; kingdom Metazoa; phylum Chordata; class Mammalia; order Rodentia; family Cricetidae; genus Microtus; species Microtus obscurus. The sequence continues at coordinate 275,728 of CAWTZC010000312.1, forward strand.
GTAAGACACAAACAGCACTAGGGGGGTTTAAGGCAAACAAGAGCTACATGTTGGGTTTGGAAGGCCCTGCAAAGCCTGTAACTGAAGGTGTGGTTCATAACAGGGGATGTTCTGAAAGCTGGTGGACACTTCATTTTTACGCCTCCACCTTACAGTTCGGTAGGGAAGTCTCAGCCTCTCCCCTGTCGCTGCGACCCAAGTCCGAGTGTGACTGAAAATGGCAGTAAGAATGCTACGTCCCCCGCTCATCAGGAAGTAGACAGATTGACAACGCCCAAATTCCCTAAAACACGGTTTAAGCAGGGCGCTTTCAGAGCAGAAGCAAGATCAGCTGGGTTACTAGGAAAACCAAAGAGGTGCACAAGGGAGAAGGTGTCTTCCATGCACTCAGCTGACAAGAATGAATGAGCCACAAGGGTATGGCAGCTGGGGTATGTTATTAGAGGCAAGTCCATACCCTAGTCTGTCAGACATTTCTATCCAAACGGGGCTGTGTGTGACCAGCATTCATTATGACTCATGCAACCAATTTGTTTAAAGAATTGTCTAGCTGTCTTTTAGGTAATTGGTCTGGTGAATTTGAACAATAACTGGAAAAGTTGTGGGTGGCGATAGTGACTGTGAAATCCACATGAATGGATGCCGGTTTAGCAGAAGGACTATCCTCATGGATCACCACAGCCATGGATCATCTTAAGGAGTGGGCGGGGATAGGAGCCCTGGTAGGCTTAATGGTGCTTGCCTCCCTGGTGTGCCTGTGGTGCATCTGTCACATGAGGGTTTCACAGTATCACAATGCGGCTTTGGTCATACAGGCCTTCACGGCCATTGAAGCAGGACAATCTCCCCAAGCTTGGCTATCTACCTTAAAAGAGATGTAAGCGAGCACAGGATGTGAGGCTTGCGCACTGCACTTGAGGTCAGCATACATCATCCTCAAGAAGAGCAAGTCTGAGTGCATGTGGGTTGGTGTCTATCTCCCACCTCTGTGAAAAGGACACCGGATGGATGTAATGTTCTATGGTTGCATGACATCCGGAAAGACATTAGCACATGTCCCATTTCTAACAGAGATCAGACCTCTACTCTTGCCTGTTGCTTTGTAAAACAAAAAGGGGGAACTGTAGAGAGCTGCGTGGAACCACACCTTAAAGATGGCACTGGTTTCCGCCCTCCACAATCCTGAAAGCGAGTGCTCTCAGTGAAAAACAACACCATATATGGCAGAGGCCAGACTCTTGCGATCATCACCCGATGATTGCAAGCTGTTCGCATATGCGTGGACCAATGGACGGTGCCCACGTGGCTATCCAGGGTTGGTTGCCCATGCCTACTTAAGGGCTGGGAGAGGCTTGCCCGGAGAGAGAGAGAGATATTTTTGATTGTCAAAGGTCCTGAATAAAACTGCAGTGAGAAGAGCTCCGGTGTCACGTGTCATCCTTGTGGGTAGAGGGTGATCATGACAGGTATTAAAGAGAAATTATCCACCTAACACATGGAAGAGTCCCACTGATGCACTGTCTGAAGTAAGCGGGTAAGTGTGTTTACACAGACTCTGCAGTCATCTTTTCTTGCTTATCCTTCATTCTAGGATTATGCCATCATATCAAGCTGATGCTGCTGTGGGGTGTGTGTGCATCTGTTTGTGTCTGTTATGTGTACATGTGTGTGTATGTGTGTATGTGTTTGTGTCTGTCTGTCTGTGTGTGTGTCTGTAACTAGGATCTAACACAGGGCCACATAAGTGCTTGGTAAATGTTGTACCAATGAGTTACACATGACCTTTACCTATGATTCTTACTGATGTCTCAAATACAAACTCATGTTGCATGGGCTACTATGGTTCTCTTTCCCTTGTTCATCTGTAGTTCAATTCAATGTGGAGAGCATATTGAGTTTTTAATCTTTATAATAATAAGGGTCCAGAATATTACATGCAAGTTTTCTGGAGCATAAAATATTGCTAATTATTTACTTGACACTAGATAGTGCCACATACTTTCCTTGTGCCCCAATTATTACTATTATTATCACCATTATCATTATTGTTATCATTGTTGGAATTATTGTTATAATTTTGGTTTTACAAATCAGGGTTTCCCTGTGTAACAATAGCTCTGGATCTCCTGGAACTCACTTTGTAGACCAGGTTGGCCTCATACTCATAGAGATCTGCCTGCTTCAGCTTCCTGAGTACAGGGAATAAAGGCATGTGCCACCACTGCTCAGTCCATGCCCCAATTCTAACCACCAGAGGAACACAATCATATAGACAATTCTAAATACATAGGCTCCTTCAGTTGTGATTCCCACAAACCCAACAGCTTTAATTTCCTTTTGTGTTACTGTCCTGATTTTCTATCTATTGCTATATAATAAAAATATCATATCCAAGAGAAACTGGAAAGGAAAGGGTTTATTTCATCTTATGGTCCATTATGAAAGATGTCAGAGCTTATGGTGAGGACCTGGAGGAAACAACTGAAGCAGAGACCATGGACGAACATTGCTTGATAGTCTGTTTTCTTATACAACCCAATGCCACCTGGTTGGGGATAGCATTGCCCACGGTGGGCTGGACCATTCCACATCAATTCTGAATCTCCCACAGACTTGAGAAGAGAAAATGAGTTTTTTTTTTTTCAGTTGAGGTTCCCTCTTTCTAAATGACTGTGCCAAGTTGTGTCAACTAGACAAAAACTAGATTGTGTCAAGTTGACAAAAACTAACACCATGTCCCAAAGCAACCTGGAGATGAAAAAAATTTACTTGGTCACAGAACATTATCAAGAGTATTCAAGGCAGGACTCAAGGTAGGAGTTTGAAGAAGAGGTCACAGAGTATCATTGTTTATTGGTTTGCTATCTTTGGCTTATATTCATCTAGCTTTCTTATTTCACCCAGGACATCTACCTGAGAGTAGAACCATCCACAGTGGGCTGATCCTTCCTACATCATCAGCAATTTAAAAAGGATCACAGATATATAATAGGACAATTTGATGGAAAAATTTCTCAACAAATTTCTTTCTTCCCAGGTGATTATAGTTGATGTTAAGTTTGTAAAAAAAAAAACTAACCAACATAATTCACTTCTTATCAACATGACAGACAATCACAAGATCCCCAAGATCACATGCTAATAAAGTAATATAGTAATACAAAATGGAATAAAACTTTAAAAGTGTAACAGTTTAAAAAATCCCCCAAATTAAAAAGTTCAAGTTAAACACAAAGTGTCTTAACTGTCTATTCTTAGAGAATAAAAATGAATTATATACTTTTCTTATTCCAGAAGGAAAAGGGCATAATTCTAATCAGATGAAAGCAAAGGTATAAAGACCTCAGTGTCAAACATCTTAGACTCACTTATAATCTTCTGGGTTCCTGGTGTAGGAGGATCTTCTTTCTACGTGTTGCTTTCATCGGTCAAATAAACTCCCTTGGCCTTTTGATAGGGCAGAACTTAGATAGGTGGGAAATACAGAACTGGATGTTGGGAGGAAGAAGGCAGTGTGGCAGACACCATGGCTCTCCTCTCCAAGACGGACGCTGGTTAGACTCATGTCAGTAAGCCACAGCCAAGTGGCAATACACATTAATAGAGATGGGTTAAATTAATATATGAGAGTTAGCCATAACGGGCTGGAGATAATGGGCCACGCAATGTTTTGGTTAATACAATTCCTACCTGGTTATTTTGGGGCTAAGATAGCTGGGTGGTGGGATGCAGCTTGCTGCTCGCCTCATACTACAGAGTGGCATTCCAACGTGGTCTACTAACTCCACATAAAACCTAAGAGGGCTTAAAAAGGAGAGAGAGAGAGAGAGAGAGAGAGAGAGAGAGAGAGAGAGAGAGAGATTAACTTTTTTTCTGTTTGCAGGTTGTGTGCTGTAGAGAGAATTTCCTGACTCAGCAGCCATTAAAAAAGCTGCGCCATTTAAAAATAAGGCTACCTGGGCCCTGCCACTGCAAACTCCAGCTATGGAGCATTTGTGGGCTCACATGTTTGTATGCCTGTTCGGGATGGGGGAGAAAGTACTCTGAGACTATGCCAATGGCTCAGTGCTCTCCACTGGGCAGGCAGCAGAATCATGTTTATTGGGCATGCACAAGCAAGAGAACATGGCAGATTTGTGCTGCCAAACAGAGAGATGTTTCCAGGCTGTGCAGTGCTCTGCCTGGCAGATTTGACTGTAACTCAGATAAAAAGCTCATTCTCAGAGTTAAAGTGCTGAGTGCAGCTCTTACCTTGAGGCCACAGAGCTAGAAGAAATGGTGCTTTCACCATTTTGAAATTGGAGAGAGGTGGAGCCAACATCCAGAGCAGCCTGCTGCTCTGTGGCTCAGAGACACAACCGACTCAGAGGCAAAAATGGCTTTGTCATGGTGGACTAGACTGGGAAAGCAAGCAATACCTGTATTTGATCTGGGATTGTCACAGCTTAGATTCTTAAGAGCTTAGCATTTTGAAAGCTCTTCAAGACAGTAGGGAATTAAAGACAATACAGTAGGACAGATTTAAACATAAAAGACCTCTAAATGGGTCATAGTGTTAGATAGACACATGTAGGCTTGGGAGAGAGAAGAAAAAGAATATAGAGAATAAAGTTAATGCTTTAAAAAAGAGTAAAGTCTTTAAAGAGACAGAGTACAGATAGTTATGGTTTAAAAGAAATAAAGAAAAATAAGCCACTTAAAAAGGAAAATTCACAAAGAGTCTGGATTCTCTGTATTATTGTGTTTTGTTTGAGTTTTTTGACTGTGAAGGAGCTAAGTACTGAAAAACATTTCATTGTATGGGCTGCCAAACTAAACCAACATTTATGTTCTAAAGGTATAATGACATCAGAATTTGGGTCTAAGGATATGATGCTTTGGAAAAGAGGTTCTTCTTTTGTTTTTACAGAAGATGAGACCCTGTGGATTGCTTCTATCCCAATATGGTATGATAGACCACACCCCTCCTGAAAGGTTGCTGTGAACACCTTCAGAAAATTATTTCACTCAACTTCCAACTGAGATAAATCTAGCACACAGGCTATACCATGAAAAACCTGAATAACAGCGCCCCCATAAAGCACAAAGCAGTTTGGAGAGAAATAACTGTGGCCATATTCCCAAATATTGTTTATAAATGTTCTTATGCAGTTAACGGGGGATATGATATAGATATGAATAATTCACATTGATATGAATCTTGATTTACTGATACTAATTTAAGGTCAATTTTGTTATATGTATATGTAATTTTGATCTTGATTAAGGTATTGTGATTATGTAGTTCATTTGAAAATGTAATGTATAATTGGGAAATATAGGTTGTTAATGGATAACCATCAATAATAGTCAAGCTTGTAGTCATGTTAGTTAGATTTTCTAGATATATAGAGATATATTTCAGGTAGATAGGCATTCTTCATATCTTTCAAAAACTATAGAATATGGCATCTAATGTTTTAATAACTAAGGGCTTTACATGACAATGAGACACATCTGCTCCTGGCAGCACCAATCTACTTCAAAAGGAAGGTGGACATCGAAGAGGCTCCTTATAAAGTTTGATAGCCATTTAGGCAATAAACTGCTCTTGCCTGGACTGTTGCATAAACTGGACATAAAGAGCCCACAGAGAGAGGACTGCTGAACTTGCCTAAGAGTGAGATGTTCCTTTGGGGTTCTGTTTCATGAAAGAGTCTGCTAGACATTCTGCAGGGTACAAAAGAAAGTGACTGAGCTGTCTTTGAAATTTCCTGCTTCATGGAAATGTCTGCTGAATACTATGGACCTGCAGGCTGAATATGGATGCCCCAAAGGTACAAAAGAACTTTGGGTGACTGTCCAGGTAGCGAGATGTCTCTGTTATTTCTAGAGTTTAGAAGTTGCTTACTTTTTGTTTACTTACATAATATTATATCTTTCTGGAATCTTTGATGGAGTTGAAGAATAGATAGATTTTTATAATGATAGTTTTCCTTAGTTATGATAAAAGATAAAATTGATATAAATATTGTAACTCTAATTCTTGCCTGATAACTGCTTTGTTATATGTAATTTTACTATGTTAAAATGAAAGTTTTTCTTTTTTGTTTAAATAGAAAAAGGGGAAATGGTGTAGGAGGGTCTTCATTCTATGTGTCTCTTTCATCAGTCAAATAAACTCCCTTGGCCTTTTGATAGGGCAGAACTTAGATAGGTGGGAAAGACAGAACTGGATGCTGGGAGAAAGAGGGCAGTGTGACAGACGCTATGGCTCTCCTCTCCAAGATGGATGCTGGTTATACTCATGCCAGTAAGCCACAGTCAAGTGATAATACACATTCATGAAAATGGGTTAAACTAATATGTGAAAGTTAGCCAATAATGGGCTGGAGATAATGGGCCAGGCAGTGTTTTGATTAAAACAATTTCTGCCTGGTTATTTCTGGGCTAAGCTAGTCCCACTGCTTGCCTCGTACTACAGGCTCCAGAGGTTTCAAGCAGTTCCACTTTTCCTGCTTTGTCATCTGCAAGAAACAGTTTCTCTCATAAGCTCAGGGCAACTCTACTGCCTACATTCCACTGTCCTTGGTGGTTATCCCAAGATTGCTGCTACCTTCCATGTCCGGTGAGCTTTACTCTAACTGAGGCTTTCTCCTACTGGCCTTTCATAGTGCCAAGTTTTCTTCTCCCTTAGTCTCTCTGAAACCAATACCACATGTGAGATTCTTACAAGCTGCCAAATTCAACTGTTATCTTGAGATAGAGCCTTCAGTCCCTCTGGAAAACATCTTCTGTGTGCTGACCTAAGGAATTTTTTTTTTCATTTCAAAAATATTTCCTTCAATGATACTGAGTTCTTAATAACCAGAGATGATTTTCCAGCTCCAGTTAACCACATGTATTGTTCCAGTAAGACAAAAGTTTCAGAATTCACTGGTTCCTAATCCAAAATATTATACCAGTAGCCTTGATAAAGTCTTTGCTTAATTCTGAGACAAGATAATCCAGGCCTCCATTTATTTCTACTTTCTCATTTTCCAGGTTCCCGTAGAAAGCCATTATACTCTAAGGATTCAATGCCCTGACCAACTCTAAATTTTCAACTTCCTTCAAAATCAAAGCACCAGTCACACTCTGCTGGTACTAAATTTTGTCCTTGTTTGGTTTCTGTTTCTCTGGTAAACAGCATGGCTAAAAGAACCTTGAAGAAGAAAAGAGAAGGTTTAGGTTTCACGTCCAGGTAACAGTTCATCATAGAAGTAGCACAGGGATGTAGGCAAGGCAGAGATGAAAACAGGGCAGGAACTTGAAGCAGAAACCATGAAGGAACACTCATTGCTAGTTTACTCCCATTGATTCATGCTCAACCAGCTTTTTATATACATCAGGACTATCCAGGAATGATATTGCCTACAGTGGGCTTGGCCTTTCTCCATCATTTAGCAATCAAGAAAATGCACCACAGATATGCTGCGGGCCAAACTCAAAGAGTCAATTTCTCAATTAATATACCCTTCTTAGGTAAGTTCCATTAATGACAAATTGACAGCAAACCCTAACTAGCATAGCATCCAAGTGCATGCTGTCTCTCTCCTTTATTGAAAGGGTGCAGGAAACCCTTGATTTCTACAGAATAGTTTTGGGATTCCAATAGTACTATAGATCGCAGCCATTTCTCTCTGATCAAAGCATGATGTACTGTCTCCACCTTTAGAGACAGGACTGTCTTCTTGACTTTGTGTTTTACTCATTCCCTTGAAATGTAAGTATATGACTTTTGGTGAATAAAAGTTCTCCAGGGTCCTCTATAATCAACCATGAGTTACCCTCTAGTGCTTTTTGTTTGTGCAGTCTAGGAAATCTATGAATTTGGAAGTTCAATTAAATTTTCTCAAAATTCTCCCACTGAAGAAATTAAAATGCCTCCACAACGTCTCATGCAGATTAGAAAACTGAGGGTCAGATAGGCTAAAACATTCCAAAGTTATAAGTGCAGATAGGGGCATTTAAGGACACACCAGACTCCAAAGCTTATGTTTCCTTCATTACTGATGAGTTCTGAGAAACTCAACTCAGTTCTTTGGCCTTGTTTGCCCACTTTTTTTTTCTTGTTCTCAGCTTCTCATATTTTTTCATTAGTTAGCTCTTCAGACATTTACTTCCTACTTAATGCCAGTATTTACTCAATAGTGACTTTGCATTTTATTATTTTTGTTCACCTTAAAGTATTATAAAACATATGCTGCTTCCTACAACTTAATAAGGTATGGAATGTCTTTTTAAGACTCTTGCAACCACATGTTTCTTCTTTGAGACCCCCCAAATCAAGGAATTCATGCTTATGCAAAGTTCGTATTTTGTTATTCTCTTTTCTCTAAATGTTTTGCAGTGGTTTACAAGGTCAGGGTGTGAGGCTATAAATAGTCATTTGGAAGAGTGTAAAAACCCCAGTAGTATTTCCAGGTAATGAGGTACAAGACAAACTCTGTGGCTGACATTTTTACTAGTGCAATCTCTTCAAGTCTGCTGAAAGCAGGGAACTCAGGAAAACTCTGCAATGTCATGAAGTTTTTTAACATTGCTTTAGAGGGTTAGTGCATTTCCATTATAACTTGTTTTTAGCTCCACCATTTAATTTCCAACAATTGCTTAGGTTTGACTATTTCTGGTTTAAGTGCTATATCTTTTTCTGTGCTGTCAAGAGTAATATGGTCATCCAGGGTTTTATATATTCTGGACAGTCCTTGTCAATGTTTACCTGTGTGTTTAATTCCCGTGATCATATTGTTTGAATAGAAACCCATGTGAAAACAGCTCCGTAGTCTTGGCACAGACAGTTTCTGAAAGATGCTTTGTCATGGGACATGAATATGGACCTGTAACTGGGGGAATATCTTTCCATAGATGAGGATGGCTAACAGGCCATAGTGGAGCAGCAAGTGTGTTTAAGTAGTTCCCAGGATCCATTCAGGCAGTCAGCCCTATGGTTAATTGCAGTGGTTCTGTCTCCTGTAGTCAACACAGTGTCACTCTTTAGAGCTCAGATGTTTGAAGCCTTTACCCCAAGCCATCTGTGGTTTTCTCTGCATAGTTCTAATAGATTCCATGCTGATGGACAGCTGCCTCTTGTACACTCAGTCGAGAACCTCCAATGCTATTCTGACAGGAAATGATTTTTCTCTTATTCTTTTAGTACATTGAACCTCTTCCTACCAAAATTTTGGCTCTATTTCATTTGTTATTTATTTTTTGTTAGTTATAATGCCAGATGATTGTATCAATCCCAGATACCCACTCACCAAGTAACATTTGTTTTGAAATCTCAAAAATGTATAAATAGTTTTTCAAGTTTAACACCATGCTTAGGAGTATTGTTATAATGTGAACTGTACCCTTTCTGTAGAAGAGGTTCTCACTGACTGGCAAAAGTCTATACTTCTTGTCTTCGTTATTTTTTTTTTTCTGTGATAAAACCGCATGACCTAAAACAACTTGAGGGAGGAAGGGTTTATTTCATTTTATGGTTGGTTCCACAGCAAAGTAGTAGTCATGGCAGAAACTCAAACAGATCAGGAACCTGATGCAGTAGATGATGCAGTGACCATTAGAAGAATGCTATTTACTGGCATTTCCCCATGACCCACTCATCCTGCTTTGATAAAGCAGTCAGAATGATCATCCCAGAGGTGGCACCATGTACAGTGAGCTGGGCCCTCCCATATCAATTATCATTCATGAAAATGCACTGTAATCTTGCCTACTGTCCTGCCTGATAGGAGTATTTTTTTCAGTTGAGGTTCCCTCTTCCAACATGATTTTAGCTTGTGTCAAGTTGACATAAAACCAATCAACCAGTCAACACATTTCTCTTTGCATGTTATATACAGTGGTGAAAATAGGTTATTTTAAAGTTTAAAGAAAATGGTTTACTTTGATTATAACTCATTTGGTTTTAATTTATCTTAAAAGGACTGGGAAGACCTTGTTGGTATATGTTTTGGCTGGGAAGGGATAAAAATCACTTTCCTCAAGGCTATTTCTTTATCTATTCATTTGCTCATTAGTCAATGAATCCTAAGAAGTGGGAATGTACCAAATAGAAATGTTGCCAGTCTGTCTGTAAGAACGGGGAAGGCATGGTGTGTGCATGTAAGTATATCTTATATTTTTAGAGAACTAGCATATGAAAATGCATGCATTAATAACTAATTCCTCTTCTTTGTTTATGTTTCTTTTGTAAATAGTGAGATAAGAACACCATTGACTTACTACTTAGTCTACATTAGAACTAGTATATCACATGGTAGTAATATCTATATATATGCCCATCTGAGTCTGTCCCTTTGCAGGATAAGTAACAATGCAAACAATAGCAATGACCATAAATAATAGATATACCCAGAGACCTAGAAAACTGAACTTTATTTTTAATTTCTGAATTCAGAAAGCTAACCACCACTATTTATGAGAAGAAAAGCATTATTTTTGGAATCTCATGACTTCTACATTTTAATATTGTTCTAGTGTAACTTGGAGAAAAAATGTATGTGATTATCCTAGAGGTTTATACTTTTACTTGACAAGTTTTTACTTTACAAGACCCTGCTATGGTTTTTCAGGGTATAAGGATGGTCAACATAGGAGAAATGAAGAATGTGTTTGGGGAAGTATAATACAAAACAATCTGATAACCTTAGATAAGGGAAAAACAAGAGTGGTCATATAGAAGAGAGGACACACTTGAATACTCATTCCAATGCTTTTCAGGGGAGGAGTTATTAAAGTTTGCAAAACTGACCCAGAAACGAAGAATCTTTAGAGTACAGGCAGAAATAAAAAGGGAGGTAGCAGTTCAAGGCAGAACAAACTTTATCATCAAAGGTCATTTGTTATATATTCACTAAGCATGTATTGAGTACCTTGGTGTGAGTTACAGTCTGCAAGTATATTGGGACCTGAGCAGATATGAAGATACATATTTACCTAGTAAAAATGGTAAAATATGATAAATTTGATAAGAACAATGAATAGAGAAGACGCTGAGAATAGAGAAGAAGCAATTTATTTTGACTAGAAGGTGGAGGAGATTTGATTTGGACTTCTTTAAGGAATACATAGGAATTCTGTGAGCAAAAAGGGAGGCAATAACATTTCAGAGAATGGCAAGAGAACTCTGTCTTGTTCAAGCTGGTGTTTCTGAAGATTCATGGGATACTTCTGTCCTAACCAGATTTTTCACTCTACCTCAGAGTTACTGTCTTAAAGGAACCCAGTGCTTGTCTTAGAAATGTTTCTAAATTGATAAAGGATACAACTCTAGATAACAATGGTGATGTGCTATGGCTTCTGGCGGAAGAGACTAACTTGGAACAATTCAAGGTATACAAAGCCAAAGGATAAAAGTACACTGTGAAAAGTCCTGGAAACACTCATCAGACCCTACCCCAGAAAGAGGTTATATAATGCTTTATTAACCTTGAATTTTCTTGACACTAATGAGAAAAGAACAACAGCAGCAGAGAGACATTGGATAATCAAAAAGTCTTCTGAAATAAAGCAGCCAGTGTATTTCAAGAATGTGTTGACCTCATAATGAAAGCCAGGAGATGCGCTATGTTGGAGAAGGAGTTTTGCTCTTGTTTCTGCAAGAGAAGAAAAACTATGCATACCATCAAAATTCATAAGGATTCACTTTGAAAAAATAAATAAATATCTTGAGAAAAAGAAATGACAGCTCATCCACAATGGTGACAACCATACTGATTGTAAGGAAACCATATAAGGTTGTGGAAGCATTCTGCTCTTGTCTTTATAGGAAAATACACATCTTCAAAAATTCTAGAGACTCTGGTTATTTGGATACTGACAAAATAAAAAAAAACAGCTATCCAATAAGCATCATCAAGAAAAAGGAATATGACTTGTAAGAACAGGTGATATAACATATACATATAAATATATATATGAATATATAGAGCTAGCTTTGGAGATGGATAATGCCTCTGTCATTCTCTAAATCCAAGCATGTTGTTAAATGAAAAATTCAGAGTTTCTGTCTCATGTCTCACATCACGTCTGGTTTGGAACAGAAAGAAGAAAGAATTTAAAAAAAATTTTAGTTTTCTTCATACCCATTTTTTGTTTCTCTCATACCTTCTGTTGAATATATATGTCAGTATATGTTTATACAAATAATGTTTAATAAACAGATTTATTTTCCACAATAAACAATGAATTTTCCTGCAGTAATCTTTGATGTTTCCAGGAAGAAGATGGGGCCCCACAATAACAACTTCACCTGGTTGATATGACATCATGACACTGATAGTGTTACTATAAGACCTGTTTTGGATACCAGCTTCTCAAGTTGGTTCCAACTTGCTTAGGTGAAATGGTGCACTTTTTCACAATGTTCTGGCCAGAATTCAAATAGGAACCTTAGAAAAACCCTACCAAATATTTAGAGACTATTTTCAATTATACCATACAGTAATCTTGAAAATTAACCATAATTTTACTTTCACAGGATCCCTTAGAAAGAACTACGCCCCCATGACAGCTGGAAGTAATTCTAGAAAACAACATCCCCTCTCCCAACAAAGTTTGTCCTCAAAGTCAGGTAAATCATCTAGGGATTGATTATAATTAGTAGAAGGTTGGGGGTTGGGGAAAAATTATGGAGGATCAAGGATATCTTTGGGAAAAAAAAGGAGAGGAAATTGGATGGGATAATAGATTTGTGTGAGCTTACTCACACTAATAATAAAAGTGAGTAATGGAGTGAATACTTGCGATCTATCATTTATAGACAATTTACATTGGTATAGATTCTTGTATATTGATACAAACTTAAATTATATTGAATATGTTCATTTTTGTCTATAATATTTGTATATCTAAGCAAAGTTATGTTGTTATATTGTATGCATGCATGCTTCTACCTCTGCTTAAGACATTTTGGATATTGATACAATTTTAGGATATATTTATCATATTGCAATATACATTTCTACCTACTTATACATTGTTTACATTTTAGGATCATTGTTGTCATTTGTTGCATAGTTTTATAAAGATTGTTTAATATTCTAATATGAAGTCTTAAAATTATATAGGTATTAAGATTCATCGGTCAATAGTCATCCGTGTTTGTCATACTTATAGTTAGACTAATCAGGTTCTTTAGATACATAGACATTGTATTCTGCACAGATAGGTAATGTTCAACCACTTCAAAGAGCTATAGAATATGGCATTTATATAACTTAGGATTCTGTTGACATGAAACACAATTGCTCCTGGCAGCACCCATTTATTCCCGAGAGATTGTTGAGCAAAAAAGACACTCTGCTTGAACCTTGTTTTCTTCTTGAGAAAACTGGCCTTTGGGGAATGAACTGCCCATATATTGATCACTGACAAAATGCACAAACAGGACAAGCAAGATACAAGAAAAAAGACTGTCAAGTCTTGCCAAGACAGGGTAAGATGGTTTTGAAAAATTTCCTGCCTCCGAATATGGTCTGTTGATTACTCTAGGCCTTAGCCAAAGTTGGTTACTCCAATGTTGCAAATGAGACTTTTGGTGATTGCCATTTGTTGCACATTTTGGAAGTTGCTTGATTGCACTTCTTGCTTACTCAAGTAATATTATTTCCCTTCTTGGTCTTAAATGGGGTTGAAGACCAGATAATTGTAGTTACTTTCCTCTCATGACTTGGCCAATTTATTTATTATATGAGACTTTTACAAATTCATTAGGATAGGATAATTATTGAAACATTTATTACATACTTCTTGCTTGATTTTGTTTATGCTGGTTGTAATTCTAATTTTTATACTTGATACTTGTTCTTATTGCATATAACTTTGCACTAGACTTAGAACTTTCTTATTTTAAAAAAGTGGGAGGTGCTGTAGGAATTCCTCCTGCCAGTAGCTTTTAATTTACCCACCCACTGGGGAATGGCCTCTTAAACTGTATATATCAATGTAAACAGGTGTTTGTCCTCTTTCCCAGGTGGCTGGATTCAGTTGCTGTTCCCCACTTGAGCAGAGGATTGTGATTTGTGAGTCTACCCCTAAATAAATAACCTTTTATTATACTCAATTCTGAGCTATTGTGGGATTTCTTTTTTAGAGTCCTTCTTTATAACCACATGCAATTATCATTCTTTCTGGAGATTTCAAAAATTCTGTGGCTGAGGGTTTAGAATCTGGTGTTGTATGAGCCTGCTTGTTCATTGCTGGCTGTTCATACCTGAAAAAATCACTCAGAAACTGTATGATTTAAATCACTGCTGGGTGCCATTTGTTTTGAGTAGTTTCTGCCCCATAGCCATTTAGCCTCAAAGAAACAAAGAGGCTTACATTAATTATAAAGTAGTTGGCCTAGTAGCTCAGGATTTCTTATTGACTAATTTTTACATCTTAAATTAGCCCATAATTCTTGTCTGTGTTAGTCGCATGGCTTGGTACCTTTATTAGTGAGGCATTCTCATCTTGCATCCTCTGCAGCTGTGTCATGGCTACAGACTCAACCTTTCCTCTTTTGTTCTGATCACTTTGCCTATATTTCCTGCCTGGCTATTGGCCAATCAGCATTTTATCAAAATACAAGTAACAAATCTTTAGGGGTACAAGACCATTGACCCAAGCAATCTGTAATGTTAGATTTGAAAACAACCATGAAACTAGATCTTCTGTAAAATTCTCAAATTGAAGGGAAAAAAGGGGAGTCCATGTGAATGAGGGATCTTTGCACAAAGCAGTGCTGTCTAGAGAAAACCTATGCTGGGACCCAGACACCTTGTGCGTCTACTTCGATAGCCTTGAAATGTCCTTGAAGAACCTACTATAGTATTGTATTGGTGTAGGAGTTCCTTCTATTTGTGTGTTGCTTTCATGAGTTAATGAATAAAGAAACTGCCTTGGCCTACTTGATAAGGCAGAACTTAGGTAGGTGGAGAAAACAGAACTGAATGCTGGGAGAAAGAAGGGTAGAGTCAGATAAGCCATAGATCCTTCACCAGAGATGGACTCTGGTTAGAATCTCCTGTAAGCCGCTGTCAAGTGGTGATGCACAGATAATGGAGATAAATTGAGCTAATATGTAGGAGTTAGCCAATAAGAAGTTAAGAGTTAATGGTCAGGCAGTGTTTTAATTAACACAATGTTTTAATTGATTCTGTGTGGTTATTTCGGGTGTAAGCTAGCCAGGCAGTGGGAATAAATAAGGGGCCCTCTCTTTACAACTTGTAACAAAAAACATGCTGCAAAGAGTGTTGTGTCAAAGTAGCAACAAATAACTATACTACTGGTCGTCTATGGGAAAGTCTGTCTTCAGCAGCCAGGGAATGTGAACAGTGGTACTTGTTCACAGAGGCTAGTAGTTATTTATAAAGCCAACAGATGTATAAGAACATGTTTTGCTAGGAATGATTATGATATTAGAGTCCATTTCGATACAGGTGAACCTGGTCAGTTCTTAGTCTAATTTGTTTTCAGTAAAATGTACAGCTGACTTGAAGTCTTTTTGAATATGTTACATTGGCACATGTCAGGGAAATGCACACTAAACATATGTGGCAAAATTATGTCTAAGTGACTAACTCCTTTGTGATTTTGGGTAAGTAGGTCATTTGGCACCCCATTCCTTCAAGACAGTTGGAGATCTATAGCTGCCTTTCCAGCTTTGTAAGGCATGTTAAGTGGATAGTATATGATAATGCATAGAATGAGCTTTTGTGAATGCTGGTTTTTAAGGTGATTACTCTGCAATTCCATGATACCATTTATTAGGTTGAAAGGAGAAAGAATAAATAAATCTAGATTTTTTATGTAAATATAAATATAAAATATTTATTGAAAATAGCTATTTTTATATAATATATTCTGACCAATGGTTTCTCTTTTCCCACTTCCTCCCAGACTTTCCTCTCTTCCCAGATCTTCTCCACCTCCCCTCTCACCCAACTTTATGCTCTTCATTTCTTTTTCTCTCTAGAAAGCAAACAATCAGGAAAACAAACACACAACAAACAAAACAAAATAAAAATAAAAACAAAGAAAGCACAAGAAATTTGCATACAAACACACACAAACACAACAGAAAAACAAAGTTAAAATCACAATATACAAAACAAAAGGGGGAAATGCCCAAACAAAGAAATAAGAGACAAAAATTCTACAAAACATATCATTAAGTTACCTTAATATCTTTTGTATTACCCTTCTACTTTTGGGCATGGGACCTGCCCTTAAGTGTGGTTCATATACCCAGTGAGACACCACTGGAGAAAACCAAGTGATTGTCTATTGGAAGTAGTTTTTTGGTTTAGGATGAGTACTCATATCTGTTTTCCCCTCTCAGCACTGGGGCCCCAACTGTCAGGGATCTATGCAGCACCTGTGTGTGTTGTTTCATTCTTTGTGAGTTCATGTGTGCATTATTGCCTGTTGTACAATAGTTATCATTGCATCTGCAAAACAATGTTTCCTTATTGTCATTCATTCTCTCTGGCTCTTGCAATATTTCTGCCTCCTCTTCCACATAGTTCTGTGAACCTGGAGGGGAAAGGCTTAATGAGGACATTCCATTGAGGACTGAATGTTTCAAAGCTGTCATCTCTGCACATTGTACAGTTGTGGATGTGTCTGTTAATTGTCATCTACTTCAGGAGTCAGGATTCCTGCTTCAGAGTTCTTTTCCATCATCATAACTTTGTGCTAATGTGCTTCATATTAAACCCACCCACCTTCTACAAAAATGTTACGAAGTAGATGTTATTTAAACCTCAAAAACAATCTAAATTGAAAATCAAGTTTTATAGCTGGTCATAAGGCCACTGACTTCATATTTCAACCTAATGACTCTGACCCCTAGTAGACCCTTGCATCTGTGCAGCTCACTGCCTCTTGGCTTTAGGGTTCCCTTAGCCATTACCAGAACTGATGGTTTATTATCCAGCAAAAACAATAGATCATGAAACAATGGCCCAAATGATTTCCCAGACTGTGAAGCTGCTTTGTAGCCCTAGGTCCACGAGTTCTCAGTCTGGCCATTTTGCCTCCTACTGCAGACCTCAGTGGTATTTTCCCCCACTGTTTTATCACAGAAGTGTGGTGATAAAAGCCTCTCTTTTACAGCCCCTGTGAAGTACAGTGTTTGCAATGATAGCTCACTGATCAACTGCTGCCAGAGCCCTTGAGTGCTCTGGCCCTGCAGAAAGTACTTGTTTTAATGGCCTGGAGGAAAGACCCTTGAATAAGATCAAATAAGCTACCCCTGAAGACATCCAGCATTTCAGTCTCGTGGGATGGAGAAGTACCTTTTATATGTTGTGACTGCAGGGAGGAGAGATAGATGCACATTTGGTCTTCCCTTCTCTGCTGTCTCACTTTCAATAGCGTTATCTTTTTGTACTTAACTGTCTTTCAGAAGCACTAATGTGAAAATTCCAGATGTAATTCAGATGGGTTTGAATACATGCCATTCTAAGAAATGTGATAAAATCCTGAGCCCCCTACTCTCCTCCGTGTCAAACACAAATCTTACTTTATCTGTAGGGTCCCCGCTGAAGCAATGTGGAATCCACCTGCCCATCCATCACTAAGTAGCCCTCTGTTACCACAGTCACTGTATGCTGCAGCATCTCAGTGCTTCTGTTCTGGCAACTTGTGCTTTACTTAATATTGGGCACCTAAGTACCTGAGTAATGATGCTACTAAATTCATTACAGTATATTATTTTAAGTACTCCATTTTATGAACTGCTGTTTTTAATCTCCTACTGTACTTGACCCACAAATTAAAATTTCGTTATAACGGTATATGTATAAGGAAGATATAGCATATATGAAGTTCATTATTATATGAAATGGAAATTTCAGGCATCCACTAGTGTTTGGGTACATAAACTCCACAGACAAAGAGATTGAAGATCTCTTGTAGATTAAAGTCTTGCTTGTGGATAAAAATTACATATTGCCAAGTAAACGTACTGCATTTTGGAAAGAGGGATACTTGCTGGTGTTAAAAGACTTGAATTCCTTGCCTGGCTGTGCCACTGCAAGCTGTGGTGCATGAAATAAAAATTGTGTTCTCATCTCTTTGACTGTAAACTAACGATCGCAATATCTTCCTAGAAAGGAAAGCAAAGAGTTAAAAAAATTAATTTTCCAACTGGTACATAGTAGGTTTCATTTATCCTGATCTTTTGATAAGAAAACAATAGTTTACTTCTGTATAATTGTAACCACACATCCCATGTTGCTGAATCATTATGCATTAATTGAAATGGATGAAAAACTTGGGTAGGAAGTTCTTTAATTATTCTTCCAGTTCAAAAACTCTATGTGTCCAAGACTGATTATTTTAAACCCTGTAACCATAAGAGTCTGTGTGGCAACTACCTGAGATATTTTTGAAAACTCATTTGAGTAGCTCTGACAATGATTTATTGATAAATAAAGATTCCTTACTGATACCATTGCTCAATTTTTTATCTGGTATGTTCAGACAAATTTGCATATCAGTCTACTCTTCTGTTGCTGTAATTAAATAAATGAGAACAAGTACAGAACAAAGAAAAGATGTGTATTTGCGTCAGTGTTGCTAAAGGGTACAGTGTTTACCTTGCTCTTACATTCTGGACTTGACTGGATCCTAGTGGTCTCTCTGGGTATCACAACTTGGGCACAGCAGGTAGTGCTGTTTGGAAAGGAGAATGCAGGGCAAGAGCTTTTCTGGAAGACTTATGTCACTGGAGAAAGGCTTTGAGAGTTTATCACTCTGCTTACAGTTTGTCTTCTATGCTCCTTGAATGCGATACTTGTGACCTTTCAGCTTCCCATTCCTGTTGCCACATGTTCCCTGCAATTACCAACATCTAACTGTCAGAACTATATAGGGCAAAGTAGCCTCTTCTTTGATTCTATAAGTTGATTTTGGTCCTGGTATTTTATCACTGCAACAGAAAATTGACAACTTTACCCACTATTTTCCATAAAGCTTCTCACACATGAACCCTGGAATGATGAACCAGAGCCAAAATATAGGAGATTATGCATGGTCATGGACTTCCTGCACAACACATGTCTATCTTTCCAGCTGACTGTGTAAACTGAAGATGGGTGTCTATGTAGCATTCCTGATCAGGACATGTAAAAGATAACTAGCACAAATTATTTACTCAATATATTTTAGTTGATTCAATTTTCCCATTTCTTTACATTTGCAGACTGAAACATCCCTATTTCTGAATTTCAGACGGTTCCAAAATCCTTTTATGAGTGCCACTCTGAGGCTACATATAAATGGAAGTATCTGTCAGGCATAATACTAATTAGCTCTTACAACTTAAATTAACCCATAAATTGTATCTATGTTTAGTCACATGGCTTGGCACCTTACCCAGTGAGGTATTCTCATCTGGATGGTGACTGCTGACTGAGCCTTTCCTCTTCCCACAATTTTCCTAGTCTGGATGCCCAGCCTTACTTCCTTCCTGGCACTGGTCAATCAGCACTTTATTAAACCGACGTAAGTAACAACTCTTTACAGGGTACAAAAGCATTATACCCACCCCCACTTCTGTTTTTTTTTTTCAAAACAAGAAATCTGAATTTAATCTCCTTTGTTTAGCTTTTTTCCTGACCATTATTCATAACAACTTATAATCAACACTCTAAACAAAGACAAACATTCATAATCTATTTTTGGAAATGTGGACATAGTTTTCTAGGCTAATTCCTGCTATTGCGAGTGCTGATAATCTTATGGAAACCCAAAGAAAATGTATCATTATGGTCAAGTTCTGACTGGAGTATTCTTTGAGGATAGATCATGTCAGCCAGCAGTCTTGAGGCTATTATGGACGTAAAGCTCAGGGGAAACTGCAACAGCTACAAATTGAAAATTTCACATCTGACCTCAACTAATGCATTGTAGTGAACATGAATACAAGTTAAAAATATCGTATAAGGCTAGATGGAGGTGGGTGGTCCTTGGACTTCCCACAGGTCAGGGAACCCTGATTGTTTGTTGGGCTGATGAGGGAGGGGGACTTGATGGAGGAGGGGAACTTGATCCGGGGAGGGGGAGGGAAATGGGAGGCGGTGGCGGGGAGGAGGCAGAAATCTTTAATAAATAAATAAATTAAAAATAAATAAATAAAAAAAATATCGTATAAGATGAACTTCAGGATACTGTGTATAGAG
The DNA here is from genome assembly GCA_963919715.1 of Microtus obscurus. Taxonomy (NCBI): domain Eukaryota; kingdom Metazoa; phylum Chordata; class Mammalia; order Rodentia; family Cricetidae; genus Microtus; species Microtus obscurus. The sequence goes on from CAWTZC010000312.1 coordinate 295,929, forward strand.
TTAAGATGAAACATAAAGATCTTTTCTGTTAAGATTTCTGTTGTTGCCTGAAGATAACTCTTTATATATATGAAAATATTCTATAATATCAAAGAAACCCAAATCTGGATTCCTTTAGTCTAAAGCATTTGGATAAGGGGTGTTCACTGTATGTGGTTATCAGAGTTAAAGACTCATTTGGTGTATTTCCTAAATATTTATATATCTATTAATTCTGGAAGACATATTCAGGACTGAATTCTCAATCCTGATGATGGATTCACAGCAGCAAATGTGTTATACAGAGCCCATATCCTGCTTAGTCAGGATTTCTCAGCAAGCACCCACTTACATTGTCAATTGGCAAATGTGCTATTATGTTAAATATTACTTTTCTTCCTTCTATCTTTCCTTTTTTTGGGTCTTCTTCTTTATTCCAGTATTAGATGCAAGAATATCTGCTTATCCAAATTTCTACTTTGTATTAAGCATCAATCTTTATTGTATGTGAAGCAAGGGCATCATTTGGTCATACTACATTCATTTTTTTTTCTAAAAAAAGGTTGAAAAAAGATTTAAGAACTATTTGAGAATTTTGACATTATTGTTTTAATAATTGAGAACAGTTTGAAATTCTTAGGAGAAGTGGAAAAAAATCTTAGAAATGTAATATTTCTGTGGTGGGAGAAAAAACGCTGGCATTCAAGAAGCTGCCTGCCACTTAACTTCAGAGACAGTCAGTCAGAAGGATAGAGGTTTAGTGCTCATTTAAATGGGCCCCAATATTTCTGTAAAATCACCAGGCTGAGCACAGATGGTGGTATTTTAAATCCATGGAGAGCTTGACTTACAAAGGATGACAAAGTGTTTGATAAAGTCTTTGTGGTCACCATGCTACAAAGCATCTGGCGGGGAGATGAAAGAGTTGCATGGACCATTAGCACTTGAGAAGTTGAACAAATGTGTAGATAAGAAAAATGTTGACTAGTGACACTAAGAGGAACTCTACTTTTCTCTAAAGACATCCAAGAGATCAAAGAATGGAATAGATTTTGATGTTAAATAATTCCTGTTCTCATTGAACGAACATTTTTTTGAGTACCTGGTAATGTGTCTGTCACCATTCTATCACTATAATAAATATCAAGACAGATAAGATAATCTGTTTTTCTTATTAAAAGAACAACAAAAATGTCATTCCTTTATTCACTTTTATCCTTTCAACCAAATTGAAAATATGACATTAGTCATTTGGCAATGAAAACATTAGCCTTATTATGGATAGAGATTATTGCAAAAATGACAAATCCTCTTACTAAAAATATAGTACCTTTATAAGACAGTCACGTTAAGAAACCACTCTAGAAGCACTGTCAAGCAAGTCTTTAATTAATTGTGTGTGTGTGTGTACGTGTACACATGAGTGTGAGTACATGCACATATATATGAAAATACCTGTAGAGTCTAGATGTGTGAGACTCATTTGGAGCTTGAGTGTTACAGGTATTTTTACAGTGACCTGTTGAAATAGGGGGCGCCGGGGTTGCGTCCCCAACACCCCGGCCGCCTGGCTAGCTTATGCCCGAAATAACAACACACAAACTGTATTCATTTAAACACTGCTTGGCCCACTAGCTCTAGCCTCTTATGGGCTAACTCTCGCACCTGGTCTAACCCATTTCTAATATTCTGTGTTAGCACCCTAAGGTGCGCTTACCGGGGAGATTCTAGCCTACGTCCATCTTGGGTCGGAGCTTCATTGCGAGTGTCTTGCTCTGAGAGGAGCTGTGTGCGTTCTGACCTCACTTCCTCTTCCGCCCAGCATCTTCTTCTGTTTACTCCACCCATCTATGTTCTAACCAATCGGGCCAGGCAGTTTATTTATTGCTTATCCAATGAAATCAACAGATTGATATATGACACTCCCACATCACTTCCCCTTTTTCTGTTTAAACAAAAAGTAAAGCTTGAACTTTAGCATAGCAAAATTACATTACAATAATCTTTATCATGACTAAGGAAAAGTATAACTATAACTAAAACTAACTATTCTTAACTCCATCAAAGACTACAGAAAGATACAATATTATGTAAGCAAATAAGAAATAAGCAACTTTCAAACTCTAGAAATGACAGAGACATCTTGCTGCCTATACAGTCACCCAAAGTTCCTTTGTACCGTTGGGGCATCCATCTTTGGCCTACAGGCCCATAGTTTTCAGCAGACATTCCACAAAGCAGGAAATTTCAAAGGCAGTCACTATCTGCTTGTCCTGAAGAATGTCTTGCATACTCTTTCATGAATCAGGAACCCCGAAAGATCATCTCACCTTTAGGCAAGTTCAGTAGTCCTCTCTCTGCAGGTTCTCTGTGTCCAGTTTATGCAATAGTCTAGGCAAGAGCAGTTTATTGCCCAAATGGCTATCAAACTCCATAAGGATCCTCTTCGATGCCCATCTTCCTCATGAAGTATATTGGTGCAGGAGCAGAGTGTCTCATTGTCATGAAAAACGCTAAGTTATTAAAACATTTAAAATGCCATATTCTATAATCTTTGAAAAATATGAAGAATGCCTATCTAAAATATATCTATGTACATCTAGAAAATCTTAACTAACATGACTACAAGCTTGACTATTATTGATTATCCATTAACAACCTATATACATTACATTTTTAAGTGAACTACACAATCACAATACTTTAATCAAGAGCAGAAATACATATACATATAACAAACTGACCTTAAATCTCTATCAATAAAGCAAAATCTATACTAATGCAAATTATTCATATCTATATCATATCCCCCTTTAAATGTAAAAGAACATTTATAAACAATATTTGGGAACATGGGCACAGTTTTCTCTCCAAACTGCTTCCTGCTGAATGGGGGCATCATTAATTGGGTCTTTCATGGTATAACCTGTGTGCTAGTTTCATCTCAGTTGGCAATTGAGTGAAGCAATTTTCTGAAGGCGTTCACAGCAACCCTTCAGGAGGGCGTGGTCCATCGTACCATATTGGAATAGAAGAAATGAACAGGGTCTCATCCTCTGTGAAAACAAAAAAAGAAACTCCTTTCCAAAGTATCATGTCCTTAGATACAAATTTCAAAGTCAAGGCATTTTCACAATATCTATGTTGGGTTAGTTCAGCAGCATTTATAAACAAATATCTTTTAGCAGCTGTTGCTCCTTCCTCAGCATTCAAATGATTCAAACAGAGCATAATAGCATACAGTATCAAAATTCTCTGTGTATTTTCCATCTTTGTACAGCTTTGTTTTACCCTCTATTTCATTTATTTTTACTTTTAACTTCTTGCTTTTTGAGACAGGTTCTCTGTATCTTTGACCTGGAGTAACTCTGTAGACCAGACTGTTTTTGAACTCTCAGAGATCCGCCTGTCTCTGCCTCCCAGGCATTGGGATTAAAGGTGTAAGATACCACACCTTAAACTCACAGAGATCTGTTTGTCTCTGACTTCTAGGCACTGGGATTAAAGGCGTGTGCTACCACACTTTGAAGTCACAGAGGTCAATCTTCCTCTGCATCCCAAGTGTTGGGATTAAAGGCGTGTACTACCACAACCAACTTCTCTTTTTCTTTCATTTTTTTTTACTCTTAAGAACTTACTTTTAGCTTGCATATATTTTTAACACACTGTGAACCATTTAAAAATTTTCTTTATCTTTGAATCTCTCTTTACTGTATATCTCTCTTTTTCTCTGACCACATGAATCTTTAAACTACTTAGCAATATGGGTAGGATTAAAGCCGTGGCTTTGCCAGCTAGATCCAGTCCATTCCTTAGCTTTCCAGCCTCATGATGGATATACAGACTGTAGCCATGTTTATAGCCACAACTCTATGGCATTTCAAAGTCCCTGCCAGCAAGCGAGCTTCAGCAGCCTGTGCTTGTAAACCACATGAACCGCCTGCGTAAAAGAGTCAGAGTTTTCCCTGGCAGGACAGCCCAGAAAGCCAGCATTTTTAAACAGCGCAGCTTTTTTCCTGGTATGGCTGAAAACCAAAAAGGATGCGTTTCAGCTTTTTGTCAACAACGTTTAAGTGTTTCGTGGCAGGGCCTCTTAAAAGAGCTGCAAGGCTTTGCAGCTAAAGCTGAGTCAGGAAGCCTTTCTTAGATGAAAGTGCTTGCTTGCCTCTAGCAAGCAGAGTAGACCCGAGAGAGTGCTGCTACCAAGAAACCATGCACAATGCTGTCATTTTCTTCTAGAATTACTTCCCAAGCTGTCTCAGACTTTCAGTGGGTTCAGTTGTCCACACGTCTGGGCACCACACTGCCTGGCCCATTATTGGCTAACTCTTGCACCTGGATTAGCCCATTTCTTATAAGGTGTGTAGCACCCTAAGGTGTGCTTACCGGGGAGATTCTAGCCTGCGTCCATCTTGGGTTGGAGCTTCATCACGAGTGTCTTACTCTGAGAGGAGCTGCGTGCGTTCTGACCTCACTTCCTCTTCTGCCCAGCATTTTCTTCTGTTTATTCCACCCACCTATGTTCTAACCAATTGGGCCAAGCAGTGTATTTATTGCTTATCCAATGAAATCAACAGATTGATATATGACACTCCCACATCAGTGACCCAAGTTTGGGTCTTTATGGTAGAATAGCAAATCAAGAATTCTTAACTGTGGTTCTAGCTGTCCAGCCTTATCTTGATACTTTTTCACAGAAAAAACTAATGAGAAAGAGTATTATGAGTTGGGACCTAGAGTGTTATATCAGTGGAAACAGTGACTGTTTATTCTGGGTTAGGGCTTAAAGATCTAATCTAGTATTGCACATGTTCCCCCTATGTGTCTAGTTTCTAAGTTCAAGACAAAATGATAGTATGCTAGTTTGACTCTGTAAAGTTTATCAGTCTATCAGAAGCCCTGTGTTCCAGTCTTTGTAATGCCATGGTCCCAGCAGTTGATATTGCCAGGACCATTGATAGTATGCTTAGTTTGGGTTTTTATATGGACTTTGAAAAGGACCAGACTAGAACTTCAGGCTAAAATCCATGTCTGTTTCACATGGGAGTCAAAGAGCCCTGTGTCTCCGTCTTGCAACTTCCTTCCCCCCAGTCCTTTAGAAGTATCGTTAAAGTTAAAGCTGAATTTTTCTCTTATTTCTTAACATCAAAGCTTGTCAACAAACACCAAATAACTGAGGGGCAAATCATGGAGAAATCTTCAATTTAGATGTGTCACTATTATCACAAATTCCAGAGGAACAATAATCAAATTATTTAAAACATTAAAATTATCCTGAATTTTAAAAAGTAAAGTTAAAATTCATCAAATTCCACAAATATGCTTAAGATTTGAAAAATGTGAAAGTTGATGGAAGAAGACTAACTTCTAGACTTTTCTTTGCTTGAAAGTCTTCAACTACCACCAATTATCTATTCCCATGTCATACTCAACTTTTGATTTTTTTTTCTATCAGTAGAATGGAAGTCAATGTAGTTGACACTTAGCACACATTTTCTGGCACTAAAGAGATCTCGATCTGGTTCAGTCCAAGCACAAACACTATTTATTATTTTCCCGTTGGTCCACTCAACTTCAACCACACTGATTCCTTCTTATCTCCAACACAGCATGTCTGCATTCATCTCTCTCGAATTACCTAAGAACCTCTTTCCAGACAGAAACATTTCCTGCCTTTTCAGAGGGGCATCTTTTAGGAGCTTGTTTGAATCTCACTTTCGTGGCTAAAACTGTTATTTTCCTCGAAGGAGATAGTGAGAGCTCATACTGGGATTTCATAGTATTTATGTCTATATTTTTACTACAGTACTTGTCCCTTCACTTTTAAAAAGAGGAAGAATGTCTTATTTCATTTGTTCTCATTCCTCTGGAAATGATAATAATAACTTTGACTTTTTCCTTCTGCTTCTTTGAAAATGTATTTAATATAATTTATTATAGTTACTTTTGTAAGTAGGTGGGAGCACATGTGTCACTTCCTGTGGTGTGTACGGTGTGTGTGTGTGTGTGTGTGTGTGAGAGAGAGAGAGAGAGAGAGAGAGAGAGAGAGAGAGAGAGAGAGAGAGAAAGAGAGAGTAAGATGACAACTTGCTGAAGTTCTTCTTTTCCCATATGGGTGCTCAGTCTTAAACTTGGATGTAGTAGTACTAGAATGCAACAATAGTCCAGAATGGAATATAAAAATGGTTTATTTATTTGGGGTTAAACTCACAATAAAGGTATTAATCCACAGTCCTCTGTGTGTACTGGGAACTGGCACCAAATCCAGCAGCAAAAGGGGCCACACAAGCCTTTTGTCTGTACTTACAATACATGAGACCATCCTCAAAGTGAGCCATTATCTTAAAGGCTATTGTCTAAAGGAATTCCCACAATACCTTCCTCTTTCATCTTAATAAGAGAGTTTTAAGCTTAATACCAAACTATATACAATAAGAACAAGTATCAGGTATTGTCCAGGGAAAAGAAGAGGCAAAAACATACATAAAAATTAGAATTACAACCAGCACGAACAATATCAGACAAGAAACATGCTAAATGCTTCAATAGTTATACTATTTTAAGGAGTCTAAGTCTTATATTAAAAATGACTTGGCTAAGTCATGAGAGGAAAGTAACTATGACTTTCTAATCTTCAACACCATCAAAGACCTGAGAAGGGAAATAATATTACCTGAGTAAACAGGAAGTACAATCAAGCAACTTTCAAAAGGCACAAAAATGACAGAAACAACTGGCTACTTGGGCAATCACCCAAAGTCTCATTTGTAATGTTGGGGCAACCAACTTTGGTTGAGGCCTAGAGTATCTGACAAACCATTTTCAGAGGCAGAAAAAATTGAAAAACTGTCTTTCCCTGTCTTGGCAAGGATTGTCAGTCATTTTTGCTTGCTTTATTTTCTCGGCGTACAACAAAGGTTTATTTATTTGGGGATAAACTCACAGTAAGGGTTCTGATTCACAATCCTCTGCTGGCACTGGGAACCAAATCCATCAGATAAACTGGCTATGCACTCTTTTTGTCTGCTCTTATAGTACATAAGACCACACCAAAAGTGGGCCAGTTTCAAAGGGCTATTGTCTGAATGAGTTCCTCAGTATTTGGGTCTGCAGGCTTGTACAGCAAGCATCTTTCCCCAGTGAGCTGTCATGCCAGTTTGCTCCTGTCCATCTTTCCTGTACTCTGCACAATATGACATTAAAGGTTGTCCTATGCAGAGCTAGGATTTATAACCTTAGCATTTATCACCTGTCTGACTTGTTTTGCCAGTGGTACACTATCAGTAATGGCAGGAAACTTGGAAATTCCTATAGTCTTGCCTGTATCTGCATGTTTCTTACATTTTCTTGACAATATACTCATAGTAGAATCATGGAGGATGAAGACAGGCTAAGACATGGCCAATTTGATCTAGTTATAGCTGTAAAGTAGCCTACATAAGCCAACAACCAGCTGTCCCTGACATGTAAGCCCAATAAAGTACAAAAATAATTGTCATATAATGATCCAGATCATAACACCAGTGGAAAGGTTCATTGCTTAAATAAACACTCTCTTGCTTCCTCACACCACTAAACTGCTTTGGTTGGATTTCAGATAGCTGTTTTGTGGACATAAATAATTGACATCCCTTCTGCTTCCACTATTAGATAGGGAGTTTCCTGAGAGCAATGATTATGTAAGAGTCATTATTCTTTCTTCACATTTCCTCCAAAGTTTGGTTGATTACCAAATTAAAGATAGCATAGATAACAAATATGTAAGAAGTAGAGACACAAGGTAAAACATAATTGGGATGAAATGAAAATTGTTAGCAGTGGCAGGAGGAAGCATCTCAGATTTTCAAAACAGCCTGATAGCTTTGCCACTTATGATCTGTGGTAATCAACTCTCTGTTGCTGTGGTAAAAACACCTTGACCATAAGGAAATTAGGAGACCACAGAGTCTATTTCAGCCTGTATTTCCAGGTCACAGCCTGTCCTTGAGGGAAGTCAGATCAGGAACTCAAGCCCTAACTTGGAGGCAGGAACCTCCAAGAGAAAGGAGGTTGCTGGCTTACTTTCTTGTACAGTTCAAGAACATCTGTCTAGGAATGGTACTTTCTTCTAGAGGGCTGTTCACAGTCATTAACAGTCAAGATATTACTCCTTAGGCATGCCCACAGGACAATCTGATAAAGACAATTCCTCAGTTGATTGATGTTTCCTCTTGGATGACTCCAGGCTGTGTCACATTGGCAATAAAAATTAACTAGAACAGAGACTTCCACTTGGGTAAAGTGGGATCAGCTATGTACCACAATCACGCTCCATTCACTGTGCAGCTCGGGTTAAATTAAATATGGCTGCTGAAGGTCACAGCTAGAGCTACTGACTCATTAGTAATCTCCTCAGTCAAACCTTCCACATCACTGTTTTGGCTCAAGAGGTTAATGACATCTTTTATTTAAAATGAGTTTTCAAGTACTCTGTGATTCCAGCTGAGCTGGAAAATAAATTGCTTCACCTTTGACCCAATGAAACTATAAAACACAGCAACACAATCTAACAATTTAATTCCAAATCTCTCATAGAATTGTGCCAACACACACACACACACACACACACACACACACACACACACACACACGTGCACAAGCATGCATGCACCCCCCACAAGCATACACACCTTTGTTATTGACATTTGGAGCAATATTCCTCAAATTTCTAACTTTAGTCTTAGATGAGTGCTTTTAAGTTGTATTTCTGATGAAGCTTGAGCTCCAGAGAAAGTGTCTAAGAATATGGCAAGATCTATGTGATCCAAAAAAGAAAGTCTGTCCTTCATAATGAAATAATAAAAAACATAGGGAGTAATCCTCAATAGTGAGGGAAAGATTAACCTTAAAATTAAGTTTTGCTGAATGGATACAGATGCTTTCTAGGTCTTGAGGATCTTGAGGCCTGTGATAATGCATGATGGTTAATCTAAATTGTTAACTTGATTGGCTCTGGAATCCACTAAGAGATGCATCTCTGTGAGGTTCTCCAGGTGCATAGCTAGCACGGACAATGGAGAGGAGAAGACTCAGAACAGATAGAACTTTCCTGCAGCATCCCTGAGAGAAAATGTCAGGGGAAAGCAGCGCTGCCCATTGCCTGCTTTTGCTTGTTGCAGTGGGCCCATCTGTCTCACCATAGTCCCTGTGCTGCCATCCTTTACTGCCACTAAAGCCCAGCTTCTACAGTTTCCCAGCATGCCCCTCCCCATTTGTGAGGTCTTCTTACTATATCATCTTTTACAAGACCAGTGGCTCTCTAGGAGCTCTCCAGGCCTGCAGGGCTGTGGCAATACTAAAGCATCTAGCCTGGTAAAATGAACAGCTACTGAGTTCTCAGTCTCTCCAGTGTGAATACAGCCACTACTGGGTTATACAGCTCACACTGTGGAAGTCAAAATCTATCTAAACCCCCTTTGTAATATTTTCACTCAATTTTTTCTGTTCTTTAGAGCAATGGTTCTTAACTTGTGGGTCATGACCCTTTGGGGTTGCATATCAGATATTTATTTTGTGATTAATAACATCAGCATATTATAGTTCTAAAGTAGCAATGAAATAATTTTATGTTGGGACTCACCACATCACAAGGAACTGTATTAATGGCTTGTAGCATTGGAAGGTTGAGAACCACTGCTCTAGAAAATTCTGTCCTCAAGAAAACAAGGACTAAAAATTACATGGGATAATTTATATTTCTCCCTTTTCCAAAGTGCTGGCTTGAGATGAAAGATGCCACCAGCTGTCTGTGATGCTCCAAACAATTACTCTGATCATCTTACTCTTGACGTTTTATCATAGACTTCTTTCCACCTGAGCTAGGGACACGGTCAATAGGACATGAACAAAGGCTTGGCTTACAGAGAATCACTGGCTACACTTCAACATTTACACTGCATGGAAACCAGTAAGAGGTGATCAGAAATTATCCAGGAGAATGACAGGACTCAGGCCTAGAGGATGATGGGACTTAGGCCTATGGGATGATGGGACCTAGGCCTATGAGATGATGGAATTTAGGCCAAGAGTGTCTCCTCTACAATGACATGTTTGGGGAGTGAATTAACTAACTCTAGACCAAATGATTTCTCCTGTTGTAAAACAAGCAAGCCTCTGGGGAAGGGCTTAAGACCTAAAGGGGACCCTCACATGTCATTTTATAGTTTTTATGGTGATGTTACCTTAATTTTAATCATCCCAAGTGTCTAAAACTGTGTGAGAAATTATAAGGATGACTATAGATTCACTTCATAAGAGACAGACTGTGAGTTAAATCCTTTTCTCATTATTAAGCCCAGTGTTTGAAAAGTGGGATCTTTTTACATTTTATGCTGTGATTTAACCTAAAAATAACTTAGAAAACCCTGTGATAAAATTTTAAAATGAAGTGTTTTGAAAGGTAAAATGAGAGTGATGTGAGAACTCTTTTGACAGAATGATGTCAAGCAGATAAAGAGATGACTTAAGCGTGCTAGCTGAAGAAAAACCTGTAATTCCAAAGACTACATTAGATAACAATGGCTGGGATGAGTCATTTTTTTCTCACTTTTTGGATAAAAACTGTTTAATTATAATTAATGGTTAAAAATTTAACCATTTTTCTTGATGTACAATTCAAAACAAACCCTGAGGCAATTATCTGAAGGTTCAGCTGATATTTATTTAAAATGAAAAGGGATTACAGATTTCCAGGTGTAAAGGCAGCAATTCAGAAGAGGCATATCCTCAGAGCATTGTGGGGATACTCTTGTGCCATGGTGTTTCCTTAATGTGACTTCTGATGGTGACAAACAACTAGCTCGGATAAGCATTTCAGAGCAAATGTAAAACCAAACCAAACCAAAACAAACAAAACCACCCAAAACCACTAACAACAAAACTGTTCCTGGGTAAAAAAGCAGCCAGTTCTTTAATTTAATTCTGTCCTAAGGCTTGTCTGGAATATTAGGGGAAATAGGAAAAAGGAACAGTCTCCATGCTGTTCAGTAAATTAGTTTTCAAATTTGCCTCCGGGAATAAGAAGTGCTTTCCTGGAAGGAACGTAGTTTATCTTTCTTCCTGCTTGCCTTGGCTTGAGTTTGTGATGAAGGAGAAAGGTGTGGAGGCACAAACCCTCTTCACTGTCAGGTCTGAACTGCACATCATAGGCAAGTCTCCAGAAACGTATTATTTACTCAGAAATCTCAGTGTTGATCATCGTTGTTATAATATTCTAAACTTCAAGTACTGAGTTTTGTAAAAACCTGATCTTATTTCATAGCCAGAAGTGATTCCAAAGACTTACAAACTCCAATCTCCTAATTCGCAGGCATACTACATTGCTCTCTCATTGTAAGTAAGGCCTGGAAGGTATGCAGAGGAATTTGTGATTAATACCTGCTCAGGATCTCAGCATATTTGAGTAATTAAACACAACCCACCCTAGTACATGAAGGTGGGCATTGTATGTAAGCTGTCCTTTCTAGATTCATGTGTTTGTACACTTGTTCCCTAACTGCTGGTGGAAAGTTCCAGAGGAAATGGGCTGCTGGAGGAATGGTCTTGAGAGCAACCCTGCTCTTGGTCCTAGCCTATTTCTGTGTTTGCTGAAGAGAGATACGAACAGACAGCCACACACATCTGCCATCACAGCTGAAAACTGCTTCCACTAGCGTGTCTTCCCTGCTGTGTTGGGATGCACTTTCTGTTAGATCCCAAACCTGGGTTGCATGGCGGAGGTGCTTATTTAACATATCAAAACTGCTATTGGCCTCCACATTCTCCCTGTAGTCCCTTGGTTCTTCGTAACTTATTCTGGGGCCCTCATGGCTCACATACCCTGCCTCCAACCCCCAACTCTCCAGCCTAGGGGGCTGAGCTGTTATTCCCTAAATAATGTAACCATTTTTGTTATCTGCCCTCTTCGTACCTTTGGCCCTCCTACCTATTGCACCTCGTCCCCTCCTTTTCCCCTCCCACTTCTACAGCATGGCTCAGGACAGGTCTACTCTGGACTCTCCCAGATGTAGCTAAACTCTTTTATATCTACATTAATCCTTCTCCTCTAATATATCCTGGAACACTTATGTTTCCTTTTATTTCTTTTCCTTTTATTTTTTTTTTCACTCACTTTCAAATTGGACACCAAAATGTGACCTTTCTTTCTCAAACTGCTTCCCATAAGGCATTTGGTCACAGTGAGAGAAATATGACTAACACACATGATAATAGTTTATTATCTCTAAAGATGTAAATCATCATAAAACAATGCTAAATGATGTAAACAGAGATTGCTCTTTTGTTCCCAGCCACACAGACACAAATAATCACACAGAAATTATATTATATTAATTACAACACTATTTGGCTTATTAGCTCAGGTTTTTATTAAGTAACTCTTACATCTTAAATTAACTCATTTCTATTAATCAATGTATTACCATGAGGTTGTGGCCTTCTGGTAAGGGTCTGGCATCTTTCTCCTTCAGCAGTTACATGGCATCTCCTTGATTCTGCCTACTCCCTCCCTCACTCGCTCTTCCAGCCTGGCTATATTTTCCCTTGCCATAGGCCAAAGAAGATGGTATCAACTACCAGGAGCTGGAAACTCTCACACTGATTACTAATTGAGAAACTGCCTCAGAACTGGATCTCATGGAAATTTATCCTCCACTGAGGCTCCTTCCTCTCTGATGACTCTAGTTTGCCAGATTGAGGTCCTGCTCACACTGATAGGAACCCCACAAGCAGATCAAGCTCCATAACTGTGCCACTCATACAGGGGGTCTAGGTCTGTCCCATGCAGGCTCCTTACCTGTTGGTCCAGAGTCTGTGAGTTCCCACAAACTCAGGTCAGCTTTCTCTGTGGTTCTCCCTGTCATGACCCAGACTCCCTTCCTCTCCCTCTCTTCCACCCCCACTCCCACAATCCCTCTTCCATCTTTTCAACTAAACTTGTGGAACGTGGCCCAATGCTTGGCTGTGGATCTCTGCATCTGCTTTCATTAGTTACTGAGTGAATGCACTCTTATGACAATTAGGATAGTCATCAACATTATTACAGAAAAGGCCAGTTCGCTTACCCTTTCCACTAATTCTAGCTGTCTTAGCTGGGATCATCTTTGTGAATTCCTCAGAGTTTCTTTCTCAGCCTGTTCATAATTTGTGTATAGGAAGGCTATTGATTTTTTGAGTTAATCTTCTATGTAGCTACATTACTTAAGGTGTTTATCAGCTATAGGAGTTCCTGAGCAAAATTCTTGGAATCACTTAAATATGCTATTATATCTTATACAAGTAGTGAAAGTTTTACTTCTTTCTTTCAAATTTGTATTTTCTTGATCTCCTTTGGTTGTCTTATTGCTCTAGCTAGAACTTTGAGTACTATATTGAGTAGAGATGGAGAGAGTAAACAGTCTTGGTTCATATATGATTTTAGTGGAATCTCTTTGAGTTTCTCACCATTTATTTTGAGACTGGTTGTTGGCTTGCTGTCTATTGTTTTTATTATGACTGGGTGTGTTCCTGCACCCCTGATCTGCCTAAGATCTTTATCATGAGTTGGGTGTTGGATTTGGTCAAAGGCTTTTTCAGAATCTAATAAAATGATTATGTGAGCCAGGTAGTGATGACTCATGCCTTTAATTCCAGCACTCAGGAGGCAGAAGCAGGTGGATCTTTGTGAGTTCGAGGCCAATCTAGTCTACAAGAGATAGTTCCAGGATAGGCACCAAAGCTACACAGAGAAACCCTGTCTCAAAAAAAAAAAAAAAAAAAAAAGATGATGTGGTTCTGCTTTCAGTTTGTTTATATGGTGAATTACATTGACAGATTTTCGAATGCTAAACCATTCCTGCATCTCTGAGATAAAGCCTACTTGATCATGGTGGATAGATATTTTTAATGTATTCTCGGATTAATTTTGCTAGTATTTTATTGAGGATTTTTGCGGGTTCATGAGGGAGATTGGTCTGTAATTCTTCTTTGTTATGTCTTCTTGTGGTTTGGGTATCAAGGTAACTATAGAATAGCCTCATAAAAAGAATTGGGCAATGCTCCTTCTGTTTCTATTTTGTAGTGTGGGACGATTTGAGTAGTACTGATATTAGCTTTTCTTTGAAATTCTAATAGAATTCTGTATTGAAACCACCTGGCTCAGGGCTTTTTTTTTTTTTTTGGGAGAATTTTAAAGACTGCTTCTATTTTTTTTTAAGGATTATAGGTCTGTTTAGATTGTTTATCTGGTCTTGACTGAATTTTGGTATGTGGAACTTATCCAGAAAATTGTCTATTTCTTTTACATTTTCCAATTTTGTGGAGTATAGATTTCTGAAGTATACCTAGAAATTATCTGGTGTTTCTCAATATCTATTGTTATGTTCCCCCTTTTATTTCTGATATTGTTCATTTGGTTTTTCTCTCTCTGCCTTTTAGTTAGTTTGGATAAGGGTTCGTCTGTCTTGTTGATTTTCTCAAAGAACCAAATCTTTGTTTCACTGATATTTTATATCATTCTCTTTGCTTCTGTTTTATTGATTTCAACCCCAAGTTTGATCATTTACTATCATCTACTCCTCCTAAGCGAGTTTGCTTCTTTTTGTTCTGGAGCTTTCAAGTATGCTCTAAAGTCAGTAGTGTAAGATTTCTCTAAATTCTTTATGTGGACACATAGTGCTATGAACTTTTGCTTTCACAGTGTCCTATAAGTTTAGGTATGATGTGGATTCATTTGCATAGAACTCTGGGAAGTCTTTAATTTCTTTATTTCTTTCTTTACCTAATGGTAATTCAGTTGAGAGTTGTTCAGTTTCCATGATGATTTTTTTTTGTAGTTTGTGTTGCTGTTGAACTCTAACTTTTTTTTGTTTGTTTGTTTATTTTATTTTTTTAGTTGTTGCAAAAAAAAATTTCCGCCTCCTCCCTGTTTCCCATTTCCCTCCCCCTCCTCGCACACGTTGCGCCCTCCCCTCACTCCCCTACCCCTCTTCCCCTCTCCCCCATTCCATTCCCCCTCCCTCTCGAGAATGAAGAGCAGTCCAGATTCCCTGCCCTACAGGAAGGCTAAGTCCCTCCCACTTCTATCCAGGACCAGGAAGGTGAGCATCCAAACAGGCTAGGCTCCCACAAAGCAAGTTCATGTATTAGGATCGAAACATAGTGCCTTTGTCCTTGGCTTCTCATCAGCCTTCATTGTCCGCCACATTCAGAAAGTCCGGTTTCATCCCGTACTTATTCAGTCCCAGTCCCGCTGGCCTTGGTGAGCTCCCAATAGATCAGTTCCTCTGTCACAGTAGGTGGGTGCACCCCTCGTGGTCCTGACTTCCTTGCTCATGTTCTCCCTCCTTCTGCTCCTCATTTGGATCTTAAGAGTTCAGTCCGGTGCTCTAATTTGGGTTTCTGTCTCTATCTCGATCCATCGCCAGATGAAGGTTCTAAGGTGATAGGCTATAGTATGGCTATAGGATGGGATCAACCTACCCCAAGATCCAGTAATACTACTCTTGGGAATATACCCAAGAGATGCCCTATCATATGACAAAAACATTTGTTAAACTATGTTCATAGCAGCATTATTTGTAATAGCCAGAACCTGGAAACAACCTAGATGCCCTTTATTGGAAGAATGGATGAAGAAAGTGTGGAATATATACATTTAGAGTACTACTCAGCGGTAAAAAACAATGAGTTCGCGAATTTTGCATGCAAATGGATGGAAACAGAAAACACTATCCTGAGTGAGGTATCCCAGACCCAAAAAGATGAACATGGGATGTACTCACTCATAATTGGTTTCTAGCCATGAATAAAGGACATTGAGCATATAATTTGTGATCCTAGAGAAGCTAAATAAGAAGGTGAACCCAAAGAAAAACATATAGTCATCTGCCTGGATATGGGAAGTAGACAAGATTGCAGGGCAAAACCTGGGAAATTGGGGGTGAGGTGGCATGGGGCTAAGGGGAAATGGGGTGAGAAACATAAGAAGGGGAGAATGGGGGAGCTTGGGGGAATGGGATGGTTGGGATAAAGGAAGGGTTGGACTCGAGAGCAGAGAAATATATATCCTAATTAAGGGAGCCATCTTAGGGTTGGCAAGAGTCTTGACTCTAGAGGGGCTTGCAGGTGTTCAGGGAGGAGAGGGAACCTGAAATGACCCTATCCTATAGCCATACTGATGAACTCTAACTTTAACCCTTGGTGATCCCAATAAGATACAAGGAATTATTCCATTTTTTGTATCTGTTTAGATTTTCTTTGTGACTTTATGCAGTTAATTTTAGAGAAGATTCCATAAAGTGCTGAGAAAAAAGGTTTATTTTTTTTATTTGAGTGACATATGTTTGTGTTTTCTTTATTCAGTTTCAATTTTTCAAGTCTTGAACTTTTTCCTTCACCTGTTTGATTTTTTTTTCTTGACTTTCTTGGCTTTAAGGGATTTGTTGATTTCTTCCAATTTTTTTTGTTTGTCTTTTTCTTGATTTCCTTAAGTGAATTTTTCATTTCTTCTTTAAGAGCCTCTATCATCTTAAAAAAATTATTTTTAAGGCTATTTTCTTATGCTTCAGCTGTGTTGGAATGTTCATGTCTTGCTGTTGTAGAAGTACTGGGTTCTGGTTGTGTCCTATCTCCCTTTTGGTAGTTGAATGTATTCTTATTTTGGCACTTACTCTCCTGTTCTTCCAACTGGTAGGGTTGTACTGTGCCTATGTAATCTTCTGGAACATTAGGAGAGGGCTGTCCATGGGGAGGAGGACCAGTTTTGTGGGGTTGGGTGGTGGAATGAGTGTTGGGGAAACAGTATCCAGTGGGTTGTGGCAGTGGAAGTGCAACCTGGAGGCAGTCTCTCACCTGCTTGCTGGCTGCTAGAGACTGCCTCATAGAATATTTTAAAAAAAGATTTTACAAAAGCTTTCTGAATAGTGGAGAAAATATAATAAAGGACATTTAGCATAAGTTTTATAGAAAGCGATAATCTCAGAATTTATAATACGGCATACTTTACTTAGCTTGTCTGACAGATCATTGGAATTTAAAAGTTTAATTTTAATTAAAAATATGAGGAAACATAGGCTAATAATCTGTAGCCCCATACTGCCATGTAGTTTTGGGAAAGTAGTGTCACATTCTTGGTTTTGTTCTCTCCCTATCAGGCAATTCACAAGCAAATTCTAATTCTTTACTGCCATGCTTCTGAGCATACTAACTGGGAAAATAAAATAACTCACCGTGGGAAATCATTCTCTGATCATAGAGAAGACCCCGAGGGTGGTGGTTGAATAGGCAAGAGAGTATGCAGGTGTAGAAAGTATGGCCAGCTCAAAGTGGGACCTTTCCAGCCAGTGCTATTATCTAAGACTATCACTCACTTCTCTTTACTGAAGAATCAGTTGCTTGGGATTCCATGACTGTTTTATATAATTGTTCATCAACACTCATTATAGTATTTTCTGTTGATACCATGTTTTATGCTTTGTGAAGTATTACTCCTGTGTAAGATATGATTTTATGTGAAAAACAATCCATTGAGAAAGGAAGAGAGTTATATAATTCTAATTTATTCAGATAATGAAATTAGTTATGAGAAGTTATCATGGAATTTGTTGATTACATTAAAAGACACAAATGAAAGAGCCGCATTTGACTATTAATTTAGTAAATTTCTTTGTAGGCATTCACACAAATGTGTAATCCTGGGGTGGAAGAGCAGGCACCAAATCTAGTGCAATCTCATCAACATTCCTGTGAAAATTAATGTAGTATAGCTAGCTGCTTTATGTGGCTAGATTTCTGTTTCACTATATGTAGCCAAGTTTTTAAAAACTATGAGAGCTTTGCAGAATTTTAGTTCAAGAGGCCAGAGAGCCCATGCTCAGCTTTACTCTTCTGTTCTTTCTTAAGTGAGCCTCTCTGAAGTCTAGTTATGATTCTGCTTCTCACATATCTTAATCTACACATTAATTCTTGTTCTGATTTTTAAGATTTCTATAAAATTACTCTGAGCTGGAAAGATGGATCAATGGTTAAGAGCACAGACTGATCTTCTAGAGGACGTGGGTTCAATTCTCAGCACCCATACAATGGCTCACAACTGTCTAAAACTGCAGTCATAGAGCTTCTCTGGACTCCATCGGTACCAGGCATATTCATGACACAGACATATATGAATACAAAACACCAATGTTCATAAACAAAAACTTCAAACAATTAAAGTAAAAGAATTATACTATGTTTATGGTTCTGATAGGGACATTACTCACATGAACTCACAGCAGTGATAGCAGCATACATGAGACTTACACAGATCAAGACAGCTAAGATTTCAGAATGGACTGGGAGGGGCTCATGAAATCACACCCTAGTTGAGAGGCTATTGATAATTGTTGCTTGCAGGGCGAAGAGAAGATGTGGCCAATGACAAGCTACTACCCATGTTCCAGTGTGTAGTGGTCTCAAAGAAAACTTTCCTATGGCTAATGTGTTTGGATACTTGGTTCCCATTTGTGGAAGTTTAAGAGGTATGGCCTTGTTGGAGGTATTAAGTCACCGAAGGTGGGCTTTGAGAGTTTAAGACAGCCCCACTTTCAGCTTGTTCTTTCTCTCCTTCACTCTGCGCTTGCTGTTCCTGGTGTGATCTCTGAGATGGCAGTACCTCCCACCATGTTTACTGATTACTGCTGCAGTTATTCACTATTATTGACCCTTATCCCTCATGAACTGTGAGCCAAAATGAACTCACTCTTATAGAAATTGCTTTGGGTATGGTATTTTATTACAGAAACAGGAAGGTAGGTAAGACACAGTTCTTGACCCTGTCCACACCTAAACAACCAACATTATGCAGATTTGACAAATTTTAAAAAGAATATATAAAGTTCAAAAGGGAAATGGTGGTGGACAGAGTTATGAGGGGTTAGAGAAATGGGAAAAGGGTATGTTAGATTAAAACATATTGCAATCATATATGATATTCTTTAAAAAATCTATCATTATTTTAATTTAATTTAAATATAATTACATCACTTCATACTTTCTCTTTCCTCCTTCCAGCCTCTCCCATGGTCCATCTAACCAAACCTTCCTGTCTTCATTTTTATTTCCCCTAAAATTGTGTCTTTTTCCTTGGTTAGTATTGTTACATATAAAAACATGAATAATTAAATACAACTTGGTAAGTTTTGTTGCTGTTATTGTTCATGTGTATATGATTTCAGGGATGATTGCTTTATATTGGATAACTAATCAGGGAGCTCATCCCTAGGAAAGACTAATTCTCCCCCTCTCAGTATCATCAGTTACTTGGCTAGGAGTGGGACTCTGTGAGGTTTACCCTTTGAAATTTCGATTTTGTCATTGTAGCCAGATTGTTGTCGTATCATAGATAGCTTTTGTTTTGTATGTGTCAGGAAAGGGTTTTCTCATTCCAATAAACACAATATGTGGATACTTCATAAAATGATGAAAAAAGACTATAATTAGAAGAATATATATATATATATATTTATAAATTAAGGTAGGTTTTTGTTTCTTTGTATACTATATATGTGTGGTGTTCATACTTGTATATTTGTTTCTGAGTGGGCACTGTGTGTGTGCATGTGGTGTCGGAAGTCCTTCTGCATATGTGTTGCTTTTATTGGTTAATGAATAATGCTGCTTTGGGCCTATGGCAGGGCAGAATAGAGACAGGCAGGAAAATTAAACTGAATGCTGGGAGGAAGAAAGTGGAGTCAGAAAGATGCCATGTTGCCACTGGAGGAGAAAGACACCCACTTGCTGGTACCGGTAAACCATGAGCCTGGTGGTAAAATATAAAATAATAGAAATGGGTTATTTTAATATATATATATATATATATATATGAGCTAACTAGCAATATTCTTAAGTGAGTGGTCAAGCAGTGTTTTAATTAATACAGTCTGTGTGATTATTTTGGATTTTGGAAGCCAGGAAATGTGTGTGTGTGTGTGTGTGTAAATGGAGGCTAGAAGTTATTTAGTGTCTTTCTTGATCTTGCTCCACTTTATTCAGTAATGCAAGGTCCCTTGAAGAGTCTTGAGCTTGCTGACCTGGCTAATTCAATGGATTCACTTTCCACAATAAGAACTTCTGCTGAGCTATCTACCTAGTCCTGGAGTCAAGTATTTTAAAAATTGTTGTATACTGTGAATACAATTATATTAAGAACTTTAGAAGGGAAAGTTTAAAATTTCATCACCAAATGAAAGGAAAAAAAGCCTGACCAAGCAGCAGCACACACCAAGGGTTTTACTTGTAATGAGCTCTTTCAAACAAAATCAAAATATCAGCAAGAATTTTTATGTGGTGTTATTAAAATAGGAAGAACTCTGAAATAACTATTGCTGTGTCCATATTATGCCATAAAATGACAAAAGAAGACTTTGCAATGAAAGACAGCATAATTTTACCTTTTTTGTTTTAGTTAATTTATGGATAGAAAGTAGAATACACATTATGTTAAATTTTGTTTATTGGTTTTCCTCTTCATTTCTCAGGACCTGTGCATTCTGATCCACTGACCTATTGTACATTGTTTCAGACACTTTGCAACATGTTATCTAAAAGACATGGGCTATTTACTTCTAACAAGGTCTGGGAAAGAACCAAGATGGAGAATCAGAAAGCTTTACTGCAAATCAGAGTTTGAAGAACCATTACTCATGTGACTAGTTGCTTCAAGATCCTGCTGTGACTTATGTCTTGAAACATGAGATAAAATAAATACTCCTTTCTTCAAGTTGCTTTAATTTATCACAGCAAGTGGAGAATAAACTAAGTCAGAAATTGCTTTTAAAATAAATTAAATTGAGAAATAATTTCTTATTTTCCCCCTCCCTCCTTTCTTTGCTTCTATTCATTTTTCCTTCCTTTCCTTCTTTTCTTCTTCCTCTCTCTTTTATCTTGCTTTATAGCTAGAATGACTTCAAACTTGTTATCCTCAGGGCTTAGCCTCCTAAGTGCTGATACTGTGTGCTATCTCCACATCAGACTCCCTTTTCTTTTTTTATTTACTTAAGAAATTATTCACCCAAATTTGAAAAATTTGAAACAATAGAAAAGCAATATAAATGTTAAACAAAGAGAAAAAAGTTGTGCATCATTGGGGAAAGATTTATTGTATATAAGTACCCTCTTTCTGAGTTCTTGGGACTGTTCTTCCTAGCCTACCAAAATCTTCATTGACAACCTGTTCAGCATTTTGCAAATACACAAGAATCTCTACCTGTGTTAGAGACATACCTTGTAATTTTTCCTGAAAGAAATAATGTCATTTTCATGTCTTCAGAAGTCACTAGAAGAGGGGAAAACATTAAAATAATGTTAGCTAGATCCAGGTTTTATGCTATCTGCAAAAAAATGTGAAAACTGGAGATAAAGAGTTAATTTTATGTAAAGGCACTGGCACAAGCTCAGATAAACTGTCAGAGTTAGAAATATCCACAGATTTTTGATGCTAGTCAGTTCATCCCAACTCGAAACATAAGGTGAACTGCTTTCCTAGGAATAAAAACTTTCTTAACTACTTTATGATTATAGATTTTTAAATTTGGTAACTAACTTTATTGATTTGACTTGAATGCTTGAAAAATTGATTGAGATTTATGTTTTTAAATTGGTTTTCAATCAAAGATAGTAGTTGATGTTCTACTTCAGCTCAATAAAGCAATATTTTAGCCCCTAAGATATTTAAACAAAGCAATTTAAGCAAGTTGACTTTGCTTTTGTATTATTTGAATGCTTTAATTATGGATATTATATTCATATATAAATCAGTTTGCTCTAAACTTCACCAGCATGCTCACTCAAGTCTTTCAAAGAGATACAACACATTTCCCTTTTTCTTTCTTCAGTGTGCTATCTCTCATCTTTGTTAACTTGTTCTTTGGTTATACCCACATTTGTAAAAAGTCATGTCAGTTCATCCCTTCCAGACAAATTTCCTGTCTCTGTGTGAACTAACATCCATGGGATTTGAAGAATAACAGAGGAGGTGAAAGAAAGGATGCAGGCAGTGCATCTACAACATTTATTGACTTTTCACATGTGGTGACTCAAGTTGTGGGCGGGAGAGTCAGCGGTGACGTTTTTACCATACACAAATACTTTAACAGTGTTACTGAGAGGTGATATCATTTAATTATGGTGAAGAAATTTCATGCATGTAGGAGGCACGTAATACATAATGCTTATAACTAGAAGATATTTATTTCCCTTGTCAAAATGAATAAGATTTGCATAATTCCAGGATCACCATTATGAAAATATTGCCCAAAATATCATCCTTCAATTACTGTCAACTCAATTTTTTAGCCTATTTAGAGATAGAATGAATTGGGGGCTGATGGTATTTAATTTTGGGGAGGGGGAAGGAGAATAAAAGAGGACAATAGAATATATCATAAAAATGAAAAGTAGAAGTATTTGAGGTCATAATGACATTAATATTTTTTATATGTTAACTGAAACATTAATTAAGACAAAAGACACATGCTTTGTACTGGGACAATAGAATAAGCCCTGAGGGCATTTCAGGAATTTATAAGACCCCAAGTTCCCAAGGTAGGAGATACCATGATTCATAGCCATATCGGGTATGGTGGAAATGCAGCAGAACTAAAGCCAGAAAAATAAAAAGAAACAAAAAAGATAACAGAAACAAAACTCCAAACTGAGCCAAACAGAAAAAAATTCCAAGAACAACTAAAAGAGGTATTTTTCTGGGTAACAGAAGTCTCCTCCTTCTCAAGACGCTGGGCAGATCTGGTGGCCTTCCACTCTCATATCTTATTTTAGAGTTTTAAATTAAACTACTTTCTGTTCTCAAACAGAAGTATATCTTAAGTTCTCTAGGTTTTTCTTTCATACTGTCTATATTTCTGTCTCGAGGGCATTCTGTTGTGGAATTCTGTCCTCTGGGCATAGTATGGTCTTTGCTTCTCGAACTCCCAACCAAGAGTAAAATCGCCATGAGACGTTCACCAGTTTGGGCACATTATGTTTCTTCATGGACATGCTCAGAAAAACCTTGGTCTCCTAGTGAAGACCTTTCCTTTGGCAGTGTAGCTGTTTGTAAGTTACCTATGTCCTTGTGAGAACTCATTACCTTTGCTTCTGTACATAACCCCAGTTAAGCCTACTTGCTCACTGAACTAGACGAGTGGAATTCTTTTTATTATTATCTTGATCTGTGACTGGTGCACTCTCTGGAGTGAACAGACATTTACTCATGTCTCCCAGAAAAAGTTAATGTCATATCCATCCCTGGAAGAGTAGACACTACCCTGGAACTTGTCTGGAATACAGAAAGCCAGTTCTTACACCAGACCTGCTGGAGGATGCCCATGATATTCATATGCTTTGTTGCAGTCTGAGAAAGTTCTTAGTGGGAAGCCAGTGAATATCTCGTTTTAGGCTGGAAACAAGCACTAACAAAACTATTAGACAGACAAAAGCTCTTGCTTAGAGAGGGTATTCATCTACTCCAAATTCTCTCATGTACCGTAGAATCTTTCACCTACAAGAAACCTTAGAGTGCAAATAAGTTTCCAGTGTGGTCCACTACCATTATTTCCAAGCATTTATCAGTCAGATAGAAAGGCATTATATTTCCCACCCATGCACCACCTTTTGTGGATGTGTATGAAGAGAGTTTCTTACTGTTTAGTTCTCTGTTCCTCTTGAAACACCATTGTATCCATTGCCACATTGATATTAAATATATTTTCCCATCCATGATGGCACATAACATCTGTGAAGCACTTTTAACCTCTCTGGGTTTGTTTTTCAGTAGTTTTTCTTATGCAGCAGAGCAGACATCATTGTATTTGATCCAAGAGCTAAGTTCCTGAGATTCGGAGGTGTCAACTAAAAGCCCAAGGCACTGCCAACCAACTTCGGTGTGGCCTCTTTAGAGAAAGAAGAGACTTCCCATTGAGGCTGATTTATCTTTCAGGTACCTGGGAAAGCCTTTCTTGGGAGATTGGCAGGGTCTGTGGTTATCATGTAAGTGTCTGAGATAGAGACACCAAAGATTATATTCTAACCAAAGTTAGAATATAGTTTCAAAAAACTGAGGTGGTCTGATAGCTACTCTGGGCCTCAGGCTATGTGCCATATGCTCTTTGGCACAGTAAGGTGCCTGGCTGGTCATTTTCCCAAGACCTTTCTCTCTCAACTCTACTAAATCAGGACACCTGATGCACCCAGAGCTTGTTTGAACAAGCTGTCCACTCTGCTTTCTCGACTTGCTTCATATCCTCTCTCATTTTATAATACACTATTTCCTCCTACTCACGGCTCTTTCCTAGATCTTCGTATTTTACCTATTTAAATAGCTAAAGATCAGTGTTTTATTACCCACTTGTCAAGCTGTGAATACATTTTTGTTTACAATTCTTCCGTTCATATAGGATATTGTAGAGATTCTGAATTTTTTCTCATAAGAAGCACATGCACAGCTGTCTCTAAATGCTGTGTAGTTAGCACTTGGGCCAATTCTTCCCTTGTCCTGTTCTTTAAAATTGGATACTGTGTATGCTGGGCAGAGCAGCTGGAAATTGGCCAATTAAAGCATCTTGTTGGCAAGATGTTGAGACGTGAATCATTAGCAGGATTGTTGATCTTTGAACCTTACCCCCTCTAAAAGCTTATTAGAAGGCTATTTTTGTTCTGCCTTGCCTTCATTTAGGCGTATATTTCATGCTTCCTAAGTTGTGATAATTTGGAGTGTCTGGCTAATGAATCTATCAGAATATTAGAGGAGAGTTGAAAAGAGAAGGTTATGTCAAGTGTTTGTAGCCAGACAAACAACATCAAGATGCCCTTTGAGTCAGACTGAGAGACAATGGCTATGTGAACAGTATTCTTGAGAAATTTGCACACTTCCTTCTACACACAAAGACAACCTACTGCAGTTTCCAATGCTGCTTGAATCTAGCACTATATTTTGTGCTGAAATCCTTTATGCAACCCACAGGGCATTCCTCTAAATGAAAAGTAGACCCTCTATAAAGAATCAGTCTTGTTTCCCCTGAAGAAAGGTGTGGGAAAAGGCAGACCAATTCTGTTGGTACTCTCATTGCATGTACAGCCTTGAATTTGAGCAATTTGCGAGCAATATAACTCATTTACCTGCCTCAAAAAGACAAATTGTGTATTTGGGCCACAGTTGGGTTTCTGCAAGTGTTGCCTGAGTAATGATGTAGTTTGTTTCTGGGGCTAAGTTTAGAGAGTTATTTTCTTAGCAGGGAATGTGCTTTCTTAAACATTATTGCAGATATTAATATGTGTTCCAGGAATCCAAGTCACTTTAGGACATCAACCGAAACAGTGAGTAGACAAAATTCTGTTTCAGACAATCCATAAGTAAGTTTGTTTTGATTAGCGATGGTCAGAAATTGATTCAAGATGAACCACAAATCCTTGAGGCCCTCATTTCTTCTTCAAGGTCAAAAACCAATATGTCCAGGGAGGAACAGGTGAAAATTTATAGTCTCAGGCAGAATTCTCTTGAGCAATTGTTATCTGTCTCCCACTGATCTCTAGACACAAGTGAAAAGGGACCGAGTAAACTTGTAGTGAAACTGCTGAGTGGTTAGGGTAAAAGCTTTGCACTTTGGTTAACAAGACCCATCACAGTCTGGTGTCTCCATGTGCAGATCCTGGGTGTTCTGCCCACTCACACATTGACTCACTCTTTGCTTTGCTGACTGCTTTTCAAGTCCTCAAATACATTTTCAACTTGCTGCACAAAGCAAGTTCAGTGCAGGCATCACTTCTTCACACAGTGTTTCCACCCTTTAATCAGAACTTGTTTCTCCACTGCACCACCATAAATATCAAAAGTTTTCTTAAACAGCTCACTAAAATGTACAATTGTGTAGCATAGTGAGGTCAGTCCTAAGAAGCATAGAGACATACCTAATGGTTGTCAAAGCCCAGAGAAAGACAGGCTGAGGAAGACAGGAGTGTGGTCTCCAGTGTTACATTAATCTGCTTTTAAGTCTATTCCCTAAATGGGCTTACTGTCTCAGAAAAGAATCATGACAGTGCTTAAAGCATGACATTACTGGGTTCTCAGAAATCCAAACTTCTTTGAAATGACTTATGTAGAAGAACATGGGGTACCAGTGTCATAGATAAGCATCAGAGAAACCAGGACTTTTATACATACTGGCTTTTATTTTCAAGAGGACTGTCTATACCAGTTTTCCATCCAGAAGTCTGGGAGTAGATGCTGTTTAATAACCTACTAATCTTTTGCTATTCTATAAAGTCAGGCTTTATCTGAATCACCTAGACTCCTGAACATTGCTTCTCAGTTAATAGAATCCATTCTTATAAAAGAGTCCAAATATTTTTGCAAAAGAGATTGACTGTTATGTTTACTTAAACCCTTCCTCCCTGGACTCTTATCCTAAGCATTGTTTCTCAGTCAATAGAACCCATCTCGTGAAAGACATTACAGGTACTTTGCAAATGACATGTGCTTTGTAAATGAATTTTGATGCTTTAAGCTTTGTTGTGATAATTATAATGAGGAAACTTTTTCCCCCAAAGTTGTACTGTGCTTAAATATGTAAAAATCAAACCGCTCAGTGTCAAACTGCAAAAAGTTGAACCAGCCTGGCTAAGAAAGCAGTGCTGAGCCGTGTTTCCTTCTTGCCTCTCGCAATTCATTTCCTGCTGGTTCTAGCATTGTAGGGACCCTCCCTGCTTAACCAGCAAATTCCTGCAGAAAGCTGTTTCTTGAAAGAAGAAGGTAATGAGATATCCTCAGATTTGCTTACCATAAGTCTTACTGGTGAAAATGTCTCATCATATGACCTTTGCATAGAAGAAATGGATAGCATATATCAAGGATCTTGTGCTGGAGAGATGTCCCAGTTGGTAGGCACTTGCTGTGAAAACCTGAAGAACTGAGCTTGGCTTCCCAATATCCATACAAAAATCCTCGTGTTTCTATTATTATTCTAGTTCTTTGGAGAGCAGAGACATGATGATTGGTTGGGCATGGTGGGCAATCGCCTAGCTCCAGGTTTAATGACAGATGCTGCCCGAAATGAATAAAGCCTTGAGTCATAGAGTAAGATATCCAACATCATTGTTTGTCCCCTGTGTGCATATGGGCTCATACACCTGTATATACAGAGAAGGTGTCTCAAAAAGTAAAAAGATAAAAGTAAAAATAAACAAAATAGAGGTTAAAATAAAGCACACAAAGATGGAAAATACACAGAGAATTTTGATACTGTATGTTATTATGCTCTGTTTGAATTGTTTGAATGCTGAGGAAGGAGCAACAGCTGCTAAAAGATATTTGTTTATAAATGCTGCTGAACTAATCCAACATAGATATTTTGAAAATGCCTTGACTTTGAAATTTGGATCTAAGGACATGATGCTTTGGAAAGGAGTTTCTTATTTTGTTTTCACAGAGGGTGAGAGTCTGTGGATTGCTTCTATTCCAATATGGTATGATGGACCACACCCTCCTGAAGGGTTGCTATGAACACCTTCAGAAAATTGCTTTGCTCAACTGCCAACTGAGATGAAACTAGCACACAGGTTATCCCATGAAAGACCTAAATAACGACGCCCACATTCAGCAGGAAGCAGTTTGGAGAGAAATAACTACTCCCATATTCCCAAATATTGTTTATAAATGTTCTATTACATTTAAAAGGGGATATGATATAGGTATGAATAATTTGCATTGATATGGATTTTGCTTTAGTGATTTAAATTTAAGGTCAATTTTGTTATATGTGTATGTGTTTCTGATCTTGATTAAGGTATTGTGATTGTGTAGTTCATGTAAAATGTAATGTCTATAGGTTGTTAATGGATAATCATCAATAGTCAAGCTTGTAGTTATGTTAGTTAGATTTTCTAGATGTACATAGATATATTTTAGATAGACTTTCTTCATATCTTTCAAAGACTACAGAATAGGACATTTAATGTTTTAATAACTTAGGGTTTCTCATAACAATAAGACACGTCTGCTCCCGGGAGCACCAATCTACTTCAAAAGGAAGCTGGGAGTCGAGGAGGCTTCTTATGGAGTTTGATAGCCATTTGGGCAAGAAACTGCTCTTGCCTGGACTGTTGCATAGACTGGACATGAAGAACCCGCAGAGAGAGGACTGCTGAACTTGTCTAAAGGTGAGATGATCTTTTGGGGTTCCTGATTCATGAAAGAGTCTGCAAGACATTCTGCAGGACACAACAGTGACTGAACTGACTTTGAAATGTCCTGCTTCATGGAAATGTCTCTGGATACCATGGGCCTGTAGGCTGAAGATGGAAGCCCCAACGGTACAGAGGAACTTTGGGTGACTGTCCAGGCAGTGAGATGTCTCTGTCATTTCTAGAGTTTTGAAAGTTGCTTATTTCTTGTTTGCTTAGGTAATATTGTATCTTTCTGGAGTCTTTGATGGAATCGAAGAATAGTAAGTTATAGTTATAGTTTTCCTTAGTTATGATAAAGATAAAATAGATATAAATATTGTAATTTTTACTTGATAACTGTTTTGTTTTATGTAATTTTGCTATGTTAAAGTTAAAGCCTTCCCCTTTTTTTGTTTAAACAAAAAAAGGGGAAATGATGGAGGAAGGTCATTGGTTAAAAAATAAAGAAACTGCCTTGGCCCATTTTATTGGTTAGAACATAGGTGGGTTGAATAAACAGAACAGAATGCTGGGAGGAAGAGGAAGTGCGCTCAGAGACGCCATGCTCCCCTCTTCCAGGCAGACGTGATCGCTCTGCTCTCTGAGGCAGACGCATGAAGCTCAGACCCAGGATGGATGTAGGCTAGAATCTTCCTGGTAAGTCTGATGCTACACAGATTATTAGAGATGGGTTGATCGGGATATGAGAATTAGCTTTTAAGGGCTAGAGTTAATGGGCCAAACAGTGTTTAAAAGAATACTGTGTCCATGTAATTATTTCAAGGCATAAGCTAGCAGGTGGCTGGGGTGCTGGGGATGCAGCCCCGCCACTCTTATTACTACAATATGGTGATTACATTGACAGATTTTCATATGTTGAAGCATCCCTGCATCTCTGGGATGAAGCTGACTTGCACATGGTGGATGATTTTCTTCTGATGTGTTCTTGGATTCAGTTTACCAGCATTTTATTATGTATTTTTGAATCAATTCTCCTTCTTAGTAATGTCTTTGTGTGGTTTGGGTATCACGGTAATTACTCTGAGGCAATGCTTGCCTTTGACGTTGAGGTATGTATCTTGTATGCAGCAGAAGAATGGATTCTGTTTTTGTATCTAGTCTCTTAGCCTGTGTCTTTTTATAGGTTAGTTGAGTTCATTTATATTAAGGAATATTAATGACCAGTGATTTTTAGTTCCTGTTATTTTAGTTTTCGTTGGGCTGTTAGGTTTCTTGTAACAGATGACTGGCTCTGTCAGACACCTCTTCTGTGCATGGCTCTCACTGATTTCTCTGCCCTATTTCAAGACTTTTCAGAGCAATTTAGACTGTCCCCTCTCTCATCCAAGTGATCTTGCTTTGGAGGATCAAGGCTTTTTAGACACTCTATAGATATTATTTCAAAGACAAAAATCTCCTATATTTGCATGAGTGTATAAAGTGTTGATAATGAACACTGACCGAGAGACTATACCTGTGCAACAAACTTACAGACTAGACTATAAGCTAAGGGCTTGTCATACTTGAGAATGATACTTGCTGTGACTCAGTGTGAAGCAGATGATAGAACTGTGAGGAAAACCACTTTGGGAGCACTGATGATCAAGGAGAAAAGACTTCAGCTGAATTTTGAAAGACAAGAAAGGGCTACAGAGGAAAAGTCTCATGAAGGGCTGCAGAGATGGATGAAGGGCAGGACCACAGAAGTAATGATTCATGGAACCTGTGTAAATCAAGTTATGGACAGTCATGACACACCCCTTGTATATAATTAAAGGTCAGCTGCCAAGTAACTTCTATCGGCAGAGACTGTAACCCGATTCTCACATCCATACTGATCTATGTAATAACTATTGAGAGGAATGCAATGTCTTCCAAGAAAACTAAAGGTTCAAAGACTGATAAACCTCAAGAGAGTTAGAACTCACTTTATCCAATCACTGAATGTCAGGACATGTATTTTTAAACTGGAATTTTAATTTTCTTTTAAATTCTGTGTTGATACACAGGTTAACAATTCAAATATCATTCTCATAGTAAATCACTCCTTCAACCTCACAAATTAAAGGGGATAATTGGAAGCTAGAACCCTTTTCATTATTTAATCATAGTCTGGGTCCTCAGCAGGGTCTACTAGCTCGTGTCTTTACCTCCAAGACTCTTATTTTAGCTTTGAGAGAAATCATTCTTTCTTGGTACCAGAGAACTAAGTTAAAGAACTTAGAGAACTTGATTCTGCCATTTCTACTCCTGTTACTGATGCTGGCTGGGGCTTGGACTATCACTTAGTGGTAGAATGCTTAGAATGCTAACATGTACAAATCCTTAGATTCAAACACACACACACACACACACACACACACACACACACACGTATGAAGGAGAGCCTAAAGGAGAAAGGGAGGGAACAAAGAAGGAAATGTGTATGTGTGTGTGTGTGAGAGAGAGGGGGGTGAGTAAGGAAAGAACCCCAAAACTCAAATAAATTTTTTTAATAAAATTTAATGTTTTAACTTTCCTTTTATTTATTCTTTGTGTCTTTCACATCATGCATCCTGATCTTACCCATTCCCTTGCATTCACGTCTGCTTCTGAAACTTCCTTACTACCAATAAAACAAAATAAAATTTAAGTGAAAAAGTAAAAAAAAATAGTAGAAAGGAAAATATTGTCATGGAAGTTGCAGTGTGACAGTAAGTCACACAGTAAACCCCTTTATCCATACATCTTTAGATACAGGTATTCTTTGCAACGAGTCATTGGTTTGGTTCAAGGCCTCTGGTTTCTGTTACACCTATCGATGCTGGGCCCACACTGGGACTTTTCTTGGACATCCCTTGCTGACCTAGCTTGTGGGAATCCTGATGCCCTAGGTCTCCAAGGCCAATGCCCCTCCCCACCTTTTTCTGGAATTCATCATATCACAGATGGGGTTGATGTTAAGGTAAGCTAGCACATAAGCCTGGTTCTGGGCCTGAGTGTTTGCAGGGTTGTTCGGTCCACCACCTCTCCCGTCTTCACCACCAGGGTGAGTTCTCTAGCCTTGTCCTGACTAGTTTACCACTTGCAAGGATGAGCCAGGGGCCAGGCCCATTCTCCTGCTTTCACATTAAGGGTGGTTCCTTCACACTTATACCTTCAAGGCCATCTCTACTGATGAGTTGAGTAGGAGGTCCTTCTGTCTATGTGTTGCATTCATTGCTTGAATAAAGAAACTGCCTTGGCCTTTTGATAGGGCAGAACTTAGGTATGTGGGAAGGACAGAATTGAATTCTGGGTAGAAGAAGGCAGAGTGAGAGAATTGCCATGGAGCTGCCAGAGTCAGACATGCTGAATCTTTCCCGGTAAGCCACAACCTCGTGGTGATAGACAGATTATTAGAAATGGGTGAAATCAAGATGTGTGAGTTAGCCAATAAGAGGCTAGAGATAATAGGCCAGGTAGTGATTTTAATGAATACAGTTTCTGTGTGATTATTTTGGGGATTAAGCTAGCCAGGCAGCTGGGATGAAAAGCAGGCCCTCCCTCCATCAACAGGTGAGGTATAGAGGTTGCTTTCCAGAGTGCTGCAGCTGATGAGGGACAGGAACAGCTCTCCTGCTCTTATAACCTCATAGCCAGATCTTCTATCTGCCTCAGGTGTTGATGGGCAGTGGTGGCATCTCTCCCCCACCCATGTCACTGCATGACAGGTGTGTTATGGGGACAGTTATCCCAAGCTCACAACTTCAGGGCTGGCTTACTCACTCCTCCACTAACAGTTCAACTCTACTGTGCTGCCCATAGAAGGAGCCAAGTCTACTTTCCTAAGTGTTGAAGCTGTTAAGGGGGTGGGTCAGCTCCATCACCTGTCACATGTGGAAGGATCAAATCTCTTGCCCTCACCTTTACATAGCACATGAGGTAGTATGGTCAATTATTCTGCTCTCACACCCTCAGGACTATCTCATCTGCACCTCTGCCAACAGAGTCAGTTCTACTGTGCGGCCTATGTGAGAAACAGGGCCCACTTTTCTGAGTTCTTCAGCTGGTAAGGGTGATGGTCAGTTCTTGTCTGTTACAGGCAGTAAGGGGCAAGGGGTAAGTAGGGGTATCACTCCCCGACCTATAGTGCCACATGACATACATTAGTGGGCCAGCTTCCCCATACTCACAACTTTGGGACTGGCTCATTCACACCTCTGCCAACAGGGTTGGCTCTATTGTGCTACCCAAGAGAGTTGCAGGGTCTGCTCTCCTCAGTGCCAAAGCCAAGTTTTAAGCCTATCTCTACTGCTTATGCAGTAAGAAAATACACAAAGTACTTAGATTTTCTGTTTCAGTTTTTGTTGTCTTTCTAGTAGAAAAAAAAACACCATTCAGGAGTCTTAAGAGGATTAAATAAAGTAATATAAAGATTTTAGAACACATTACACACTACATTTTTATTTCTAAAGATTTATGTAATAGAATGTGTAGGCATTTATCTCCCTGTCTTCTTGTCGACATAAGAGATCAAATCCAAAGCTTTGTACATACTAGAGAAGTTCTACAATTGACTTACATCTTTAGCCTCCTGTGTCAAATGTTAAAGGTATGACCATAACCATTTAAATATAAGAAGAAATGTCATTTCTGTTTGTAATATTTGAATGGATTTTAGGTCTGACATTCATGTAAAGGTAGATACTCATTAAGTTCATAAACTTGAGTACAAATCTTTCAAGGTTATTGGAGACAGCTATGGAGTTGAGCCTGAGATAAGTTCTGAAGGAATAGGTACAAGAGAAGGGGAGCACTAAGCACCATTGGGGAATCTAGACTGTTAGAGCATGGTGCTTGAGTGGTGGGGTAATATAACTCTGCTGTAAATGACATTCTTGGACCACCTGCATAGTGTTAAATGCTAAATAAGAGTTAAATGCAATTTCCTACAGAGAGTATTTCTTAACATCAAGGTTTGTAAAAGCTAATTGTTGTTGTCAAGATTGGGTTGGGTTCTAAAGGAAATAATATTTTAGGCACTGTTATAGCAAAAGTGTATTCCAAAGAGTAGTGAGACAAAGACCAGGCTACGGGAAGCATAGAAGACTTCCCTGAAGAGTTGAATAAAGTCGAAATTGTTTACAATCTTTGTTTACGTTTATTTATTCTGGGCCCAGTAGTACAAGCATAATGCACACAATGAGATCTTGATTCATATGTCTTCTTACCATATACCCAGTTTAGTTTTTCTTAATCTTCCCTCAAACAAACATTTTGGATCTGACAAGGAGGGATGGAAAGACTGTATAATAAAAAAGCACTAATAAGGTTCATTTGAATGCATGTCTAACCCAGAATTCCTGAAGAGTGCTCCTCTGCAAATACAGACTAATGTGTACTTCCTCTATCGTGCTGGGCAATGCTCACTATTTTATCTGCCTTCCTCAATCACTTAAGTTCATTCCATTTGTAACCACAGTTTTAAATCCATCTTTCTTGACCAGAACCATTTTCTCTTTTAATAGGACAACAGATGTAAGTTTATAGCTCCCCACAAATAGCATGAAAAGCTTTTAAATTACATAACATGGATGAATCTTCACCCCTTCTTCTAAACCCAATACATATACTGTCCTTGTGGTTCACTTAAAGCTTTCTTACTGATGGTAAAACTGATGCTTGGTGCAGACATAGGCCACACCACATCACTTCGTTTGCTTGCTCAGAGAGCTGTGTCACCAGTTAAGCTGGAGCAGAAAGCTCAAGTCCCCTGCTCCTCATAACTTATAGAACCTTAAATGTACTGCTAATTGCTTTCTTCTCAAGTGTGCAATACAGTAAATACTACCAACCAACTGGACCCAATGATATTGAGTTGTGTATCCTGGGCCAGTTGCAGAGGGTTCAGGGTTCATGCTTTTTAAAGGGCAAAAGCCATGGGAAAATGGGGGGAAATAATCTGCTTCTGGAAGAATCCTTAACAAGAAAGCAGGTTTACTTGTGGTGAGAACAAAGTTGCTTCTCTCTCACTTGGCCCTTTCTAGCAACAGCTTGTATATCCGGTGCTGGTGACATGTAAGACTTTATGCATGAGAAACTTTATGAGGAACATATTTAAATGCACACAGAGAAAGTTGGATTGAATTGCTGAGAGTCAAAGTGACAATACAAACTGTGGAATATAATGTATTCTTTACCACAATAGACTTATCTTGACTACTTATAACAGTAACTCATGTCCCAAAGTCTGGTGGTCTGCAATTTGGAAACTATTTTTCTCTATTCTTTCTTATTTGAGTACTATAAACATGGAAGGGGTAGAGAACAGGCAGAGATCTTGTCTTCATGGTATAGAGGGGAGAACTCAAGCACAGTATATGAATAGGTAATGGGCCTACATCTTAGATTTTCATTTCATTTTTTAGTTATTTTATTTGAAAGTCTATTGGTGGTGGTGGTGGTGGTGGTGGTGGTGGTGGTGGTGGTGGTGGTGTGTGTGTGTGTGTGTGTGTGTGTGTGTGTGTGTTTAGTGCAAATGAATATGGGTGCCATAGAGGCCAAGGAGGGTGTCAGATACCTTAGCAGTGGGAGCAACAGGTGATTGTGAGCCCCTTGCATGAATACTGGCAACTGAACTCAGGTCGTCTGCAAGAGTAGCAAGCACTCTTCATCCCAAGAAATCTCTTTTCTCCCATCTAGATTGGAAAGTAAAAACACTCAATACTGCTGTTACAGTAGCCTCTTGCCACAAGCCTAGTGCTAGAATCACCTGAGCAGAAAGACAGGCCTGCCCATAACTCTATGTGTGAACTGTGAAAGCTCTTAGGGCAGTAAGGATTCCTTTTTATTGCCCACAAATGACAGAGGAAAGCCACAGGCTGATGGATCTGGCTGCCTAAGAGTTTGATAAAAATAAAAAAAAAGAAAAAAACTATTGTGATATGGTTGATCAGCATTGCATGCTGAAGCTATAATGGGAGCCAGAATTTGTTTCCAGTTGAATGAACATACAGTCTCTACCTCTGATTACTTATGCATCATATAGCTCTGTACTGAATTCTGGCTATTTGTCTATTTAATTCAGTGCATACAGTGCAACTATATTCATTCCATTTAGTTATTTTGTTCAAGCTGAGTGGCAGGTCTATAAGGCTAATGCCTGTCTAGCAGAATCTCAGGGGTAAGAGTCACACCTCTTTGGAGTAATCCTTAGCATCATTTCTTTCTGGAGCCAGATTTAGGGCAAACTGTTATATGGATTTGATTTTTTTCCCCTTGTTATTTAATTACCAAAGAATTTGAGGAATATGAGCTCTCACTGGGCTTTGTGGATAGAAAGTTTTTATGTTTATTCAGTATAACTTTTAGATGATCATGTAAAAAAGTTTATAGAAGTCAAATCTCTTATTCCTTCTGTACTCTAGACATCCTGTCTCTACTAGGTAAACTTGGGATCCCTATCAATATTTTGAATGAATTTTTGATCCAGTCTATTCGGTGTTCTGTATGCTTCTTGAACCTTCATAGGAATATC
The DNA here is from genome assembly GCA_963919715.1 of Microtus obscurus. Taxonomy (NCBI): domain Eukaryota; kingdom Metazoa; phylum Chordata; class Mammalia; order Rodentia; family Cricetidae; genus Microtus; species Microtus obscurus. The sequence continues at coordinate 331,615 of CAWTZC010000312.1, forward strand.
CTTTAGGTTGGGAAAGTTTTCTTCTATAATTTTGTTGAATATATTTTCTGGGCCATTGAGCTGTAATTCTTCTTCTTCTACTCCTATTATTCTTATGTTTGGTCTTTTTATTGTGTCCCGGATTTCCTGGATGTTTTGTGATGAGAATTTGTTGGATTTGCTTTTTTCTTTGATCAGTGTGTTTATTTTCTCTATGGTGTCTTCAGCATCTGAGATTCTTCTGTGTCTTGTATTTTGTTGGTTATTCTTGTCTCTTTCATCTCTGTTCATTTACTTAGATTTTCCATATCCAGCTGGCCCTCAATTTGTGTTTTCTTCATTGCCTCCATTTCAGTTTCCAAGTCTTGACCTGTTTCCATTATCTGTTTGATTGCTTTTTCTTGGTTTCCTAGGGTATCTTTTACAGATTTACTCATTTCTTCATACTTTTTGTTATTCTCCTCATCCATGTCTTTAAGGGAGTTTTTCACATCCTGTTTAAGGGACTCTATTGCTTTCATAATGACAATTTTTTTTCTACTTCTTCTGGATTAGGATGTTCAAGTCTTGCTGCTGTATGTTCGCTGGGTTCTGGTGTTACCATGTTGCTTTTCAAATTCTTGGAGGAATTCTTGTATTGACTCCTGCCCATCTCTTCCTTCAAATGCACTCCGATGGATCTTCTGGTACAGGATCAGGGCCCCTTGCTGGCCAGGGACCCCTCTGATGGATCTTCTGGTACAGGATCAGTGCCCCTTGCTGGTCAGGGACCTTGAAGACAAAAGGCCTAGCTTGCTGCTTGCGGGCTTAGTGAATCCAGGGACAGGACTCTTGAAAGTCAAAGGACCCTGCAGACAAAAGGGTGAACTTGGGGGAGAGGGGAGGGTTGTGCAGAGCCATGAAGCCCCTGCAGGAGGAGCTAGAGGTGCCATGCACTCTCCTCCAGCCAGGCGGGTTTGGATGAAGGATTTGATTAAAATAATGACCCTGGAAGTTTTAAGATTGGATCTATTGAACTCAACTTTTTAAAGAGCTTTTAATAACTCCCTGTGGCAGATCCTAATCCAAAGGTCAATGTAGAGAGGAGATAAAACTGTGGTTGACTCAGCTTCCAGGGAGGCATATTATAGCGATTTGAATAAGAATGGCCCCCATTGGCTCATAGATTTGAATGCCTAGTAATAAGGGAGCAGCACTGCTTGGTAAGAATTAGGAGGTGTGGCCTTGTTCATGTAAGTATGGCCTTATTGGAGGAAGTGTGTCACTCTGGATGGGATTTGAGGTTTCAAAAAGCCAAGCTCGGCCCAATGGCTCTCTCTTCCTGCTGCCTGTGGAAGCAGATGTAGAATTCTCAGTTACTTCTCCAGCACCATGTTTATCTGTGAGCTTCCATCCTCCCACCATGATGAGAATGGATGAAACTTTTAAAAAGAAAAACAAGTCCCAATTAAGTCCTTTCTTTTATAAGAGTTACCTTATTTCTTTTCCCAGTAATAAAACACTGACTAAGACATATATACAGTAGAATGACTGTGAATGTATCCAAAAAACTTCACTGAGATGCTCAATTATAGCCCTGTAACTTGCCAGGGTTGTTTCTACCTTCTGGGCACAGTTCTGGAAATAGCTTTCACTAAAATAGTCATTCTAGAATTATTTATCTGACTTTGCCTATATGATCACATGATTTGGCAAGATCTGAAAACACTATGATGTTTTCCTTTTGGGTAGGTGGGGTGGTACATATCCTAGCTATATTAAATATATATTAAATAGATAGAGTGGTATTCTCTTTGATAAACAAATAAAAATATTATTCCTTTTGATGCCCATTATAATATCACCCCATCTCATGAAATAATTAGTTATAGGGTCTGGCATTTCTATTGATAACCCTGTAGTTCTCTCTACCTATTGTTTGCTAAAGCTGCCCACAGATCAATCGGATTTCATTTTTCTTTCAAGTGTTATTTTTAACTTCTTTGGACAGGTTAAAACTTATAATATTTATCTCATTCTTTGAGTTATAATATTTTCACAGTCATATCTCTTATACTCTTTCATAGGTATATGAATTAACTTTCACCCTTCTTAGTACAAGGTCATTGAGGCTTAGAGAGGATGAGTAGGTTGATTAAATTGTTCAAGCTGTAGTAGAGAGTGAGTATAAATTTAAACCTGAGTCATTTTCTGTATTAGTCAGGGCTCTTTAAAGGAACATAGCTAATAGAGGGAAAATATTATTAATTAGAATGAGATTTATTAGATAGGCTTACAGAATATAATCTTGATAGTCCAACAGTTGCTCTTTCACACTAGAGAGGATGAAAATTCAATAGTTGGCAAGTCTGTGAGGCCAGAGATCTCAGAAGTCTCCATCTGGCCTTGAAGGCCTGGAGGGTTCCTGAGGCCCAGATGTTCTTGTCTCCACTGGAGTCTGAGGAAGGGTGATTCTAATGTCAAAGAAGGAATGCAGTAGGAATACATTACTGCATGAGTGAAGGAAAACAGGCAAAATAAAAATTTTCCTTTTTACATGTTTGCTTTATCCATGTTGCCACCAGAAGCTGCCACCCAGATTTAGCATGGGTCTTTCTTATTCAAATAATCTGATTAAGAGAATCCTTCATAGACCTGTGCAGATGTTTGTGCTTTAGTTGAATACAAGTTCTGTCAAGCTGACACCAAAGATTTCCCATCACACTCCTGATCCTTAATTTAATTCCCATGTTGTACTGTAGGCATGAGATTATTCATTATCACCACACATGTTTTGCTCATAATAGGGGTTTTGGAGGAGTTACTTTTAATATTATATTATAAAATAGAGGATAAAAGGATACATTGATGCAGCAATGGTAGGTATAGTTTTATGAAACTTGTGTTATAAGTTTGTATGGGTACACTGAATAGCATTGCAAAGTGGACTTATTACTATTCCATGACAAATCTAGAAGAAAAGGTGTTGTGTGCGTAGAAACAGTTAAGACAATCTGCTTAGCTGCTATTAGGAAGAGCAAATATCAGTGTTGTTTATATACATGCATTGCTGTATATATGCATAGCGATAGATTATTGAAAGTGAATAACACACAGTGAATAACACTAGGGTCTTAATTCTATTCTCATGCTCATTACCTTCTGTGATTATTTTTTTCTAGAAATATGGGTAACAACCTCTGTTAAGTGTTGTGAAGACAAGGACATTGCTTGCTTGGACTCCTCAGTGACTAAGCAGGGAAGGGTCTCCACAACTCTTTGAGTAGATAAAAGGACCGAGGTTAGTCAGTTTTCCTCTTAGAGAAAAGTTATTCCAGAAAAGCACATCCTCAGTACAATGAAATTTACAGTCAACTGTGTCACATTTTATGCCTGTTTCTTCTTCCTAAACATAAATCATTATTTGGGTCAGAGAAATGGCTCAGTGATTAGGGTCACTTGCTGCTTACACAGAGGACATGGATTCATTTTCCTGCACTCAGATGGCAGCTCACAAATATCTGTAACTCTGGTTCTTGGGGATACATAGCTCTCTTTTGGCTTTTGTGGGCACTGCACTGCACACATGTGGTGCACAAGCATGCATGAAGGGCAACACTCACACACACAAACTAATCTTTTAAAAGCATCAATCATCTCTCTATGTGGAAAATAGACTGAATAAGCCTCCAACATTCCCTAAGGAAGCACATGAATGGAATGGCCATAGTGGTTACTTTCTCTGTACTGATTTAGCTGAAGATCTCTTCCAGTGACAGAAAAAGAAGCAAGTACACACACATACTTCCATGTCCTAAGAGATCATACTTCATAAGTCAAAAAGCCTGCCATAAAACTCCGATTTATTCTTTAATTTTTTTTTTGAAGAAGAGTCTTATTATCTAACTCAGAGTGGCCTAGAATTCACTGTAAATTAAGACTGGCTTCAGTCTCACTATTTTTTTTTCTTAGCTTCCTGTGTGTTTGCATAACAGGTGAGGGCTCCTCAACTGGGCTCCTATTTCTTTTTGAACAGAGTAATAGAAATATGTCTTAAAATGTTCTGAGTGTTTTCCTAAAGATTACCTTATATAGTCTTTATCTTAATATATTTTATTTAAAATGTGTCAAAGTGAATTATTTAACAAAGGTTTGTAAATAATGTATTTAAACTTTAATTGTTTAGAGCTAAAAAAAGGTTTCTTCCTTAAAATAAACAAGAAAAGGAAGTGGGGTATCTTTAAAGAGCTGAAGTAATGGGCTGTACCAACAAATAGCAGTTGGAATTTAGGAACTTGATTGAGAAATTTTCTTTTATTTGCTGTTACCAAATTGCTTTCTTTTTCAGAAGCCAAAATATTCTCTAAACACATATCTCTTAGCTGCCTGAAATGTAACAAACATTGTGCTAGATATTAACTGTGGTGGTTTGAATAAGAATGGTCCCCATAGGCCCATAGATTTAAATGCTTGGTCACCAGGGAGTGACACTATTGAAAGGATAGGAAGTGCAATCTTGTGATAGTAGAATAAACCTACTAAACTCTAAGGAAGCCTCAATTAAAAACTTTTTTGTATAAGAGTTGCCTTGGTCTTAGTGTCCCTCAAAGCAATAGAACATTGATTAAGACAATAATATCGTGACGACAACAAGGTACAACTCTGCTCACACAGTAGTGGAAATCAGAGGGGTCACAGTGGGGACAATGAGCACAGCAGTGCAGCCCTCAGAAGCGTGATGGCTAAGGAATGCTTCCCAGAGACAGTAGGAATTAGAAATGAAGCATAGCAAAAGAGGGAGAATTCACTGGGAGGATCAAAAGATAATCCAAGGCACAAGATAGAAGAGGATATGTCTTTAAAAAAATCTAAGTAGTGTGTATGGCAGTTCTGTGTCGAGTATTGCTCCAGGGACTTGACCTGATCGAAGTGAAAGGGAATGAAGAAAATATAAACTCTCATACACATAGAATAGCTGGGATCTGGTGGTTTGTGCTCTCCCATGGAGAAATCATAGAAATCATATCCACCCACCTCTAATTACATAGAGTTGAACAGAGAGGCAGGGTTATTGCAAAAAGCTGAACAGGGAGGGGTATCACATACAGATATGTAGGAAGAAAAGGTTCACGGTGTACAGATGGATAGGGAGACAGGTTTAGTAGGAACAGTCTCTGTAGGGGAGTAGTTTTCTGTCCATATATATCCTAGGAAAAAAAGGACATGTTTTGCACATACTGTCTGCATCCACACATGGATCAGAAGGGATTCTTCTCAATTCCTCTGAGTGTCATTCTGGTGAGAAGGCATAGCTATTTCTCCATTTGTCTGAGGTGAGGGTCCTTGACATGCCTGGCTGATGTCACATACACATTCACTTGGAACTTCACATACTCATGGCTTCCTGTGTTCCTCACAGACCACTATGATAGCTAGCTTTGTCAATTTGACATAGTCTAGAATCACCTGGGAAGGGTGTCAGTGAGGGATTGTTGGGACAGGGTTTGCTTGTAGGCCTATCTGTGTCAGGATTGTCTTGAGTTAGTTGATGTGCTCACCTGGGGCAGCACCATTCCATATGCAAAGGGTTCTGAACTGAATAAAATGGAGAAATAGAACTGAGCAGAAGAAATGAACAGGAAAACACGCATGCATTACTGGCTTATTTTTATTGACTGTGGATTTGATACAACTCCCTGTTTGAAATTCCTGTCTCGAATTCACTACAAATGTGGACTGTAACCTAGAATTGTCAGATTTTTTTTTTTTTGGTTAGAGTAGTTATTAAAGTGGCAGATATGAAATGAGGGCTACCATATTTGAAGAATATGAGTGTCAATGTTGAAAGATGGGGCTAAGAGAGAAAATGCAGGATACTATGTCCCTTAACCCATATTCTAGAGTTCGTTCTAAATCCTGAGAGGAATGGTATGATCTGAAAGATTTTTATTGGAGACGGGAGCTGACTTAGGAGAACTTGGGGTGCTTACTTGCAGCACCTGAGTCACCTCCTCTTTCCCCTCTGAGGGAGGGAAAGAACAAAGCATCATCTTCCCTAAACCTGGGATAAACCAATCACACTGTAGATCCTGTCACAAACCCCTAAATACCCAGAGGAAATTATTTTCCCATTTTTTATATGAAGAAGCAATCATCAAAGCATACTAGAGTCTTACAGTGTGGAGACATTAAGTCCAGTGGCTTTGACTAAGAAAACAGAGATTTATTAACAGATATTCATTGTCTTCCTTTTTGCTTAAGATGAAATAAGTCTATGTGGAAAGATCTTTCTGATTAGTGTTCTTGCTTACTGTTTCTGCTTCTTTCTGCCTGAGAACTCTGTATCATTTCCTCCCAAAAGAAATTAAACTTAGTGTTAGGTGTATACTTTTCTTAACTTCTGGCATCTCTGATCTGGCTTCCTGTTGGTCCAGTCAGCCTCCTCTCATCTTTTGAATGTTAAGTCTTTAACGTTTCTCATTCTCCTTTGAATTCTAGTTTTTGCCAATTATTCTTTTTTTATTTTTTTATTCATTTATTAAAGATTTCTGTCTCTTCCCCACCGCCTCCTCCCATTTCCCTCCTCCTCCCCCTATCAAGTCCCCCTCCCTCATCAGCCCAAAGAGTAATCAGGGTTCCCTGCCCTGTGGGAAGTCCAAGGACCACCCACCTCCATCCAGGTCTAGTAAGGTGAGCATCCAAACTGCCTAGGCTCCCACAAAGCCAGTTCGTGCAGTAGGGTCAAAAAACCATTGCCATTGTTCTTGAGTTCTCAGTAGTCCTCATTGTCCACTATGTTCAGCGAGTCCGGTTTTATCCCAGGCTTTTTCAGACCCGGGTCAGCTGGCCTTGGTGAGTTCCCCATAGAACATCCCCATTGTCTCAGTGTGTGGGTGCACCCCTCGCGGTCCTGAGTTCCTTGCTCATGCTCTCTCTCCTTCTGCTCCTGATTTGGACCTTGAGATTTCAGTCTGGTGCTCCAGTGTGGGTCTCTGTCTCCTTTCATCGACTGATGAAAGTTAATATACAGGAGGATGCCTATATGTTTTTCTTTGGGTTCACCTTCTTATTTAGCTTCTCTAGGATCACGAATTATAGGCTCAATGTCCTTTGTTTATGGCTAGAAACCAATTATGAGTGAGTACATCCCATGTTCCTCTTTTTGGGTCTGGCTTACCTCACTCAGTATAGTGTTTTGTATTTCCGTCCATTTGTATGCAAAATTCAAGAAGTTATTGTTTTTTACTGGTGAGTAGTACTCTAATATGTATATATTCCATACTTTCTTCATCCATTTTTTCATTGAAGGGCATCTCGGTTGTTTCCAGGTTCTGGCTATTAACAACAATACTGCTATGAACATAGTTGAGTATATACTTTTGTTGTATGATAGGACATCTCTTGGGTATATTCCCAAGAGTGGTATTCCTGGGTCCAGGGGTAGGTTGATCCCGAATTTCCTGAGAAACCACCACACTGCTTTCCAAAGTGGTTACGCAAGTTTGCATTCCCATCAGCAATGGATGAGTGCGGCAAAAGACACTGTCACTAAGACAAAAAGGCAACCCACTGACTGGGAGAAGATCTTCACCAACCCCGCAACAGACAAAGGTCTGATTTCCAAAATATATAAAGAACTCAAGAAACTAGACCGTAAAAGGCTAATCAATCCAATTATAAAATAGGGCACTGAGCTGAACAGAGAATTCTCAACAGAAGAAGTTCAAATGGCCAAAAGACACTTCATGCTTAACTTCCTTAGCGATCAGGGAAATGCAAATCAAGACAACTTTAAGATACCATCTTACACCTGTCAGAATGGCTAAAATAAAAAACACCAATGGTAGCCTTTGCTGGAGAGGTTGCCAATTATTTATTAAGAGTTCTATAAGACCTTTAATAGAGTTTTCAAGCTCATCTGAAGTTTGTTTAAAAAAATCATCAGAAGGCAAGGCTTCCCCTTGGTCAAGCCACACGTCCTTTTCTGTCTTTCCACACACGTGCCTGTGCTTCTGTTTGAAATCTCAGGCACACACAGACCACAGTGTGTAGGTCAGTGTATGTTACTGGGATGACAAAACAAAGGAACAACTCTCAACACTTGTTAAAACAAAACAACCCATGAATGTTTTGCGGAGCAGAGGTCCATGTATGACATTCTGGATAACACCACCACAAACACAACTACAGCATATTAATTTCAAAATGGAAATAAAAATAAAAAATATATTAAATGTATTAATGGCTCAACATTTCTATACTAGATGACTTATTAGTCTCTGGCCAGATCCTTGCTACATGCCCACCCTCCCCCGCACCTCTCTTTGCCCAAGCATTACAGCTTGGTTTTTTTTTTTTTTTTTTTTTTTTTTTGACTTTTTGGTTTATAAAAACTGCCATTCCCTCAGGAAGCTCTGTTGTCAGCACATCTGGTCTTTGTCTTAAGTTTGAACTTTATTACAGTCTTCATGACCTAACTTCTTTCCTGGTCACATGGTAGTGTTAATGCAATGAGTCCAAGTTGTGTGAAAATTCTCCTTCAAAAAAAATTGATGTATCCTGGACTTCAATTTTATTATCTGTTACACAACAGAGTCTCTAATAATGGGAATAACTAGTGCTAGATTGTTATGATGTTCAGTTATTAGCCAATGGAAAATGGGAAGAAGTATGGACAAGGTGTGTCTAATATTTGAGAATGTAGAATCCAACTGATGTACATCATTTCCTTTCCTGTTTCATTGTTGAGATTGTAGTACTGTCTCCACTTTCACTATAATAAAGACTGAAAATGTAATGAACTGGGTAGCAGTGGGCTACAAGTAAAACAAGTGACTCTTGTTTTACTTGTCTTTAAAAAAATAATTGTTTTGAGATTATAATTACATCATTTTTTATTCCCCTTTCCTCCCTACAAATCTTCCCATGTCCCCTCCCTGCTACATTTCAAATAATTAATGGCCCATTTCTTAATTATATATATATATATATATATATATATATATATATATATATATATATATATAAACAATTTCTAAGTACATAAATACAACCTGCTTATTCCATCTATTACTTGTATGTATGTTTTCAGGGCTGACTGTTTGGTATAGGATAACCAATTGGGGAGATTTTTCCCTGGGAAAACTATTTCTTCTGATCTCAGCATTCTTCAGCTGCCTATAGTTCTTTGTCTAGGGTTGAGGCCTCATGACCTTTCCCCCTTCCATGCTAGTAGGGCTTCTGGTATCATCCTTATTCAGATGAATTTTAAGCAGCCACATTAGTGAGACTTCATAGGTGTAACTTCTGTTATTTCTCAGAGACATAATCTTACATCAAACATTTTCCCCTTGGCTCTTTCAATATTTCCACCCCAAAATAACACTTGCTTTGAAATACAAAAGGATGGGAATTTGTAGATCACTACTTGTCCACATACTTGACCCTTGGTTTCTCAGTCATGTGACACCATATTTTCTTCCTCACAACATATATCTATCATTGTTAGAAATCTTTCTTAATGTGTTAATTTATTTTACTAGTTTATTCAATATTTTATTAGTGTGCAAAATTTATTATAGCAGAACCATGTTTTATTCATATTATGTCAGCATCTTTAGTGTTATGAATATAAAATATACTCACAGGATTGTTCAGTCCTGAGACTGGATGAAGTACTTGCTCATCAGAAGAGATATCTGCTTTTCTATCAGTTAAGATGCTTGAAAACCAGGAAAACTGGGGGGCAGTTTGAGATTGCATGCTGCACTAAGTTGAGGTTCTGCCCCCTTCGTTGTGACAGACCCCCTTCTATGCTATGCCTGATTACTTTTCAATGCCTTAGCAGGGAACGAAGAGAGAGTCAGATGAAGTCTATCTGTCCGTGATGTCTAAATCAGAAAGGAAACTCAGAGCCCAATGGATAGCAGAATCCTGCTGTTCAGCTTTTGAGAGATGAAGGCAAGATTTCAATTTTTAATGTGCTTTAGTCTGCTTTCTGGGGCACTCTTGTCTTTTTATTTTAGCTGTTAGATTTACTGGTGAACTCAGTGCCTGTGTTACATGAAAATAATTTGAAGTTTGAGTGCCATTCCTGAGGGAAGGAGGGATCTCCTTATTATGAACACTTCCCCTTGTCTTCCACGTTTGTCTCTTCAGACTTACAAGAACCCAGTCCAAGACCATCAATTATTTCTCTCTCTCTGTGTGCTACACCCACACATATACATACATATATGTGAAAGAGGGGCTGGGCTAGGAATACAAGCATGAAAGACAGAAGTGAATGTTGAATGCTAGTCCTTGACATGTTTGAGGCAGGGTCTCGTGGTATTCACTGTTGCTGTATTTCAGCTTAGTTGGGCCCTGAGCATCAGGCAATCATTGTTTCTGGTTCCCATTTCCTAGTGGAGTACTAGGATTGTAGATGTATAGACAGTCTCCAAAGCTACAGAGAAACCCTATCTCAAAAAAAAAAAAAATTCCATGCCTCGACCGTTATTAACACAATGTTATTTTTCCCCAGTTCATCAGTGTTTAAGCGAACATAGGTTCAGCTAAAACCTTCACCAACTATTTCTATACCTGTTAATGTCACCTATCTATCTATGAAAACACTGAATTGGGGAGCCAATATTTCACAAATATTTCTTGAAGTGTCAGTGTAGTAAGCAAGGAGAGAAAAATACTTTCTGGAAGATGGTAAGGAAGGAATGAAGGGTTTCTGAGATATCATCAATAGTGGCTGTCTATCTTCCATACGTCATTGTCAGTTATTCATGTCTATGCACTTGGGATAATTGTATGTCTTACTTTCTAAAATCAACCCCCTCCAACACACTGAGAAGTTTCACCTGAAACACTCGGCAATGACTTGATATGTATCTCCAAATCAGTCTGTTGAACAAAAGAAGAAACAAATAGATGAGATTCATATTACCCCTAATGTTTCCACACCATCAAGTTTATGCACCTTAGATGTATTTAGCTCATTATAGCCTAAGCTAGGCTTGAGGATGTGTATGCTTTATAGTCAAAATCATCTTGTTGAATTTTTTCTGGTCTCACTGTGCTGTTTCTGTAGGCACAGCTGGAGGTCTGCAAACACGTGTTTAGAGGAAGAAAATGCCATTTTATGTAAACATATCCTATATTCTCATTATTTTTGAAAGGTCAGAAATTATACTAGTTTCTTGGCATTTTACATCGAAGCAATTCTTTTGGTATGAAAAGTCATTCAAAGACTTTTTGTTGGCCTTATGGAATGACCATTTATATCCACACTTTTATACTTCATTTTATTCAGAACAAAACTAACTATATTGGTTTTCTTTAACTCAAAAGTCAGACTTTCAATCCAATCATTTTCTTCCATTTTTTGCAATATTTGTATATCTAATTTCTTTTCGTCACTGAACATATTTCATAGCTAATAAATTTGAAGATAGTCTAGACTTGCATTTTCATGATTTTCAGGTGCACTTGTAAGATTTAGATTATTCTCTGTTAACTACTTAGTTTCACAGAGAAGGTGCTTCCAGTACACATAAATAAGTGCTGTTTATCAATTAAACTTCCAAAATGTTTTACAAGTGTTACAAATTTCTTATGGATTTGTAAGAGTGAACAAGATGAGACATCTTCTGCACATCTTCAAATATGTGTGACTGTTTTCTGCGTATTGATTTCACTTAATAGGTTTAAATCTTAGTTGCTAATTTGGTCTGTAGAGAATTTGCAATGACTTCAAAAATACTGTTTTAATTGACCTTATTTGACTTGTAATATCCCATGTTATATTTAAGGACCGGCAATTTTACAGAGGCTGGTACCCCCAACAACAATAAGGTGTCTGTACAGTCACAAGGTGTTTAAATTCAATTAATTAGGTGATTTTATAGAAGTCTCAGAAATTTGAACAGTTCTAAGTTCTCCGTTTCTAAATTAGGTTACATTTTTTGGTCAATTTTATTTGACCACAACTAACAGCTTTTTCATGGAACAACTTTATGGAGTCACAATTTTTAAAAATTTGTTTTTGAACTGGTTTGTACCACAAGATTGAGATGGACTCAGTAATGATTGAGCTGATTTAAATAAAGACCACATGTTTCTAGTTTGCTTTTACCTCTTAAGGATGTTCTTTCACAGAGACACTCACAGATGCTCTGGAAGCAGACACACATGATCTTAAGCCTCACAAATTCTTCAATACCTGAGAGCAGTTTGTTACTGCCTTCATTTCTCAATGAAATCACCAAGAGGGAAGAAGCCAATCTTCTACATCTATAGACATTTTAAGTGACAAAAAAGCCTCTCTCACTGGGTTAGGACCATGGACAATTGCATATAGCCTTGGTTGCATGAAGATGTAACTAAATAAACCCTAAAACAATTGTCTGGGGTGCCGTGTAAAGATTATAAAGTAAATACAAGTGTGTATGGTGGGACCCTTTTAAAAACAAATCTTATGAGCCTTATTGTTACAGGAGGAGTTCTCTTACATCTTCCATATTTTGCAATTATTTTCAAAACTATAGCATCCTAGTATCTCACATTATATATTTGTCTTAGTTCATTAATTACAATATCCATTGTATACCAAAGAATATTTTGTTTTGGAATGAAAAAAAAATTATTGATTTTTATTGAGCTTTACATGAGCTTTCTCTGTTCCCCTCCCTTCTCTCCCCTCCCCCCTTAAGCCCTCCTCCAAGGTCCCCGTGCTCCCAATTTACTTAGGAGATCTTGTCTTTTTCTACTTTCTACTTCCCATGTAGATTAGATCTATGTAAGTCTCTCTTAGTGTACTCATTGTTGTCAAAATTCTCTGGGATTGTGGTTTGTAGGCTGGTTTTCTTTGCTTTATGTTTAAAAACCACCAATGAGTGAGTACATGTGATAATTGTCTTTCTGTTTCTGGGTTACCTCACTCAAAATAATGCTTTCTAGCTCCATCCATTATGCTGCAAAATTCAAGATGTCCTTATTTTTTTCCTTCTGTATAGTACTCCATTGTGTAAATGTACCACATTTTTCTTATCCTTCAGTTGAGGGGCATTTAGGTTGTTTCCAGGTTCTGGATATGACAAACAATGCTGCTATGAACATAGTTGAGCACATATCCTTGTGGTATTTGCTGGGTCTTGAAGAAGGTTGTTTCCTATTATTCTGAGAAATTGCCACACTGACATCCAAATGGGGTTGGACCAGCTTGTATTCTCCCCAGAAATGCAGAAGTGTTCCCTTTATCCCACAACCTCTTCAGCATAAGTTGTCATCAGTGTTTTTGATCTTGGCCATTCTTACAGGTGTAAGATGAAATCTCAGAGTTGTTTGGATTTGCATTTCTCTGATGATTAAGGATGTTGAACATTTCCTTAAGTGTCTTTTGGCCATTTTAAATTCCTCTGTTGAGAGTTCTCTGTTTAGGTCTGTACTCCATTTTTTAATTGAATTATGTGTTCTTTTGATGACAAATTTCTTGAGTTCTTTGTAAATTTTGGAGATCAGACCTCTGTCTGATGTGAGGTTAATGAAGATCTTTTCCTATTCTGTAGGCTGTCATTTTGTCTTGTTGACAATGTCCTGCCGGGCGGTGGTGGCGCACGCCTTTAATCCCAGCACTTGGGAGGCAGAGGCAGGTGGATCTCTGTGAGTTCGAGACCAGCCTGGTCTACAAGAGCTAGTTCCAGGACAGGCTCCAAAAACCACAGAGAAACCCTGTCTCGAAAAGCCAAAAAAAAAAAACAAAACAATGTCCTTTGCTTTACCGAAGCTTTTCAGTTTCAGGAGGTCCCATTTATTAATTTTTTTTCTCTCAGTGTTTGTGCTGCTGTAGTTATATTTAGGAAGTGGACTCCTGTGCCAATGAGTTCAAGTGTACTTCCCCTTTCTCTTCTATAAGATTCAGTGTGGCTGGCTTTATGTTGAGGTCTTTGATCCAATTGGACTTGAGTTTTGTGCATGGTGATAGATATGGATCTATTTACATTCTTTTACATATTGATATCCAGTTATGTCAGCATCATTTGCTAAATATGTTTTCTTTTTTCCATTTGCTTCTTTGTCAAAATTCAGGTGTTCAAAGAAGTGTGGATTAATATCCAGGTCTTCTATTTGGTTCCATTGGTCCTCCTGTCAGTTCTTATGCCAATGCCAGGCTATTTCAGTACTGTATCTCTGTAGTAGAGTTTGAAGTCAGGGATTGTGATGCCCCGAGAAGTTCTTTTATTTGTACAGTATTGTTTTGACTATCCTGAATTTTTGCTTTTCCACATGAAGTTAAGTACTGTTCTTTTGTGGTTTGTGAAGAATTTTGCTGGGCATTGCATTGAATCTGTAGATTGCTTTTGGTAAGATTGCCATTTTTACTATGTTAATTCTGCCTACCCAAGTGCACAGAAGATCTTTCCAGTTTCTGGTGTCTTCTTCAGTTTCTTTCTTTAAAGAGTTAAAGTTCTTGTCGTACAAGTTTTCCACTTGCTTGGTTAGAGTTACTTGGAGATATTTTATGCTATTTGTGACTATTGTGAAGGGTGTTGTTTCTCTGATTTCTTTCCTAGTCCTTTTATCATCTGTGTACAGGAGGACTGATGATTTTCTTGAGTTAATCTTGTATCCTGATACATTACTGAAAGTGTTTATGAGTCATAGAAGTTCCTTTGTAGAATTTTTGGGATTGCTTATATAAATTACCATATCATCATCAAACAGGCAGTGTTTGACTTTTTCTTTTCCGATTTGTATCTCCTTGATCTCCTTTTACTGTCTTATTGCTCTAGTTAGGACCTCAAGAACTATATTGAATAGACATGGAGAGAGTAAACAACCTTCATTTGTTCCTGATTTTAGTGGAATTGCTGTGGGTTTCTCTCCATTTAGTTTGACATTGGCTGTTGGCTTGCTGTATATTGCCTTTATTATGTTTAGGTATGTTCTTTTTATCATCCCTGCTCTCTCCAAGACCTTTATCATGAAGGGATGTTGTATTTTGTTGAAAGCTTTTTCAGCATCTAATGAGATGATCATGTAGTTTTTATTTCTCAGTTTGTTTGGACAGTGGATTACATTGACAGATTTTCATATGTTGAACCATCCCTGCATTTGTGGGTTGAAGCCGGCTTGATCATGGTGGATGATGGTTCTGATGTGTTCTTGGATTCAATTTGCCAGTATTTTATTTAGTATTTTTGCATCAATGTTCATGAGTGAGATTGGTCTGTAATTCTCCTTCTTGGTAATGTCATTCTGTGGTTTGGGTATCAGAATAATTGTAGCCTCATAAAAAGTGCTTGGCAATATTTCTTCTGTTTCTATTGTGTGGTAATATTTGAGGAGTATTGGTATTAGTTCTTCTTTGAAAGTCCTGTAGAATTCAGAGCGAGCTGAATCCATCTGTTCCTAGACTTTTTTGGTTGGGAGATTTTGATAACTGTTTATATTCCTTCAGTCATTATAGGTCTGTATAATTTGCTTATCTGGTCTTGATTTAATTAATTTTGCTAAGTGATATTTATCCTGAAAGTTGTACATTTCCTTTACGTTCTCCAATATTTGGATTACTAGTTTTTGAAATGTGATGTGATAATTCTCTGTATTTCCTTCATGTTTGTTGTTATGTTCCCCCCTTTCATTTCTGATTTTGTTAATTTGGATATCCTCTCTCTGCCTTTTGGTTAGTGTTGATAAAGGTTTGTCTATTTTGTTGATTTTCTCAAAGAACCAACTCTTTGTCTCATTGATTCTCTGTATTGTTTTCTTTGTTTCTATTTTGTTGATTTCAACTCTCAATTTGATTATTTTATGGCATCTTAGGTAAGTTTGCTTGCTTTTGTTCTAAAGTTTTCAAATGTTCTGTTAATTCACTAGTGTGGGATTTTCCCAGCTTCTTTATGTAGTTATTTAGAGCTATGAACTTTCCTCTTAACATTTTTTTCATTTTGTCCCATAAATTTGGGTATGTTGTGTGATAATTTTCATTGAATTTTAGGAAGTCTTTAATTTATCTCTTTATTTCTTCCTTAAGCCTTTGATTATTCAGGTGTGCATTGTTTAATTTTCAGTTTTTTGTGGATTTTTCTGGACTTAGTATTGCTGTGGACTTCTAGTTTTAAACCATGGTGATCTGATAAGGCACATTGGATTATTCCTTTTTTTTTTTGTATTGGTTTGTTTTGTTACTGATCATGTGGTCAGTTTTTGAGAAGGTTCCATGAGGTACTGAGAAGAAGGTATATTCTTTAATTTTGGATGAAATAATCTATAGATGTCTGTTAAGTCTATTTGCATCATAACATCTGTTAGTTTCCTTATTCTCTGTTCATTTGGGAATTTGGGGCAGTCTGGCCAATTTATGAGACTCACTAAAAGATGTAGAATGTGAGTTCTCTTCTTGTACTTAGAGAAAGACCATATACTGTGTTTATTATTTGAGCCCCTTCTCTCCTTTTACCTTGCTTCCTCCTTGTCTCAAACCTCTCCATCCCTCTCTTCTACCACACTCTCCTTTTCTATTTTAAAATATTTTTTGTAATCCAGGCTGCTCACTGTATAATAGAGGATGACTTTGAACTCTTAATTCTGCCACCTTTATGTTACAGGCATGAACATTCACGCATAGCTTATATGCTACTGAGGATTGGTAAGGATTCGCTTTGTGTGTTCTATTCAAGTAGTCTATGACCTAGTTACATCTCCAGCACTGTTACTTGACCTCTCTAAGAAGCTTTAGGTAGCTTATCTCCAGACACGTTTAAGTAGATTGATATTAGCAAAAAAACCAAAACCCCTAACTTATCACCCAAATTCTAGCATGTCTTCCAGTTCATTTATATTACCCTAACAATATATTTGCATGAATCCCCAATAATTCCTAAAAGCAAGTTGTGTCACTAGGCAGTTGACTTCTTGTATTCTTGCCACCTCTTTGATGAGCTGCGTGCTTATGAGATAATTTGTAAACTACAGTGTTTGGCAGGATCATCAGACAGGACTGGTTGTGAACAAATACAGCGTTTTCAACCTCAGTGATTCCTAGTTGTCATGTCAAACAAACATGTTATAAAGGAATCATGGAATTTTCCAACTTCATATCCTGTAGATGGCAATGTTGCACTTAAAAATAAACAAATACAAGTTTAAAGGTAAGGCAAGCTTGTTTCCCAGTGCAGACTTGTTTAATATCCAGTGAGCAGGAGCTGTAATGCCTTTTTGAGGGACATTGTTCAGAAAATACATGTCAGATTGGATCTGTATGGAGTAAGGTCCATATCTGCAAGTGCCAACATTTATGTTTAAATCTGCATGGTTCCAGAGGTTGTTTAACTGTGCCTTTCCCTTCCACGGGCCTCATGGCTGTTTTAATGATTCTGTATTTTTGGTTTGCATTCAATTCCATTCACATTACAGAGATAGAATAGACATCACTAACTTCATGGTCCCTTTCCCCATGTATATATGTTTTCTTTCCTTTTCTATTCAGTGAACCATCATAACCAGAAACAGAAAATGCCCAGAGGTGAGCACACTGTCACCTTCTCTATGGCGATGTCTTAAGAATATTCTTGCCATCTCTTTGCCGGTAAGTCAGGCACTGAGGTAGGACGGGTCTATTTCCGCAAAGAACTTTTTATTATTCTTAGTCAGTGGAAGTAATTTCAAAAGAAGATCAGTCAGATGAGAAACTTTTAATTAAATCATAAACCCTCAATAAGACAGATTTGCTAAATCCTTCATTCTAAATTAAGACAAAAATTTAAATATATATGACGATCTACTCTAAACTTTTAGTAAGAAGTGTAATCTGAGAACCTCAACTTCTATCTATCTATCTATCATCTATCTATCTATCTATCTATCTATCTATCTATCTATCTATCATCTATTTATCTATCTATTATCTATCTATCTATCTATCTATCTATCTATCTATCTATCTATCTATCTATCTATCTATCATCTATTTATGTTATTTGGACCTAACTGTATTCCTTTTTTTCTATCACAAGAGACTGGAGACACATGAAGAAACAGAAAAATATTCATGTTGGGGTCCATTTTTTCTCTTCAACCATGAAATCTCTTGCAGAATGATTATTGCTCATAATCAAAATTTCATGGTAAATTTAATTCAGACAAAGCTGCATTTTATGCTTCCTGGTAAGTAAGAGAGACAAAAAAGGGACTTGAATGTGGAAAGAATTCTCAAATGTATGTTTTAATGGTTAATACAGCACCATATTGAATGAGGATGAGTCTGGTCAGGAGCAGAATATGTGCTTGACTTCTTCCTCCTTACGACATGACTTTAGTTACTAAATATTATGTTAAACTGCTAGAAAAGACCAATACAATTTTTTGTTGTATTGTGAGCTTGAATTCTGGATTTTCTTCCTTTTTCAATCTGTTGATAGAACAGGAGCCTTGAGCTGTTCAGAGCATGGGTAGGTGGGTTCTGAGCATTCCTGAAATGATAGGTTAGTAGGCCACTTGGGACCTTAGAACTTGAGAAAAAGCCATTTGATTGCCATGGAACTCAATTTTCATCTGCAAAACACAAAACTATTGTACCTCCCTGGTACTTATTTTTGCTTATACGTATTCAACAAAATAATAAACAGTCAACTTGCCTAGTCAATAACTTATTTCACCATATTTTCTTTAATTTTAGGAAAATAAAAATAAAAAAATAAATGTTCAATTAATTTTGGTTGGATAATGTTGAAAAACTGAATTACTTACTGATGAAATTTTTAATAACATTGATATAAAAATAATTTCCTCAAATTTTTACTTTAGGTTTGAATACAAGGCAAGTCACTATGTATGTCATAATAGTCCAACTAAATTGTGTAAAAGGAAGAGCAAAAGAAAGTTAAACATTTGAACCACTATCCTGGCATGTATATCAGAAGCATCAGCTCTAGTTGATGCCCAGGGCTATCCACTCCAGATGCATAGCTATTAAATTTAAGACCAAGATTTCAGTCAAGTGTCTTTCTGTAACCTGAGAAGTAAGTGGGGCTTAAGATAGGTCATGACAAGTATGACAGTTCCAGACTAATTTGTCTTACATAATGAGTTTGTAGGCCTCTATAAGGCACTAAGAAATGCTGCTGAAGTATTCTAAAGATGAGTGGATATAATATGATTTTAGAAGATACAAATCTTTGTAAGTTAGAATTTTTGAAAATGTGAAGTGTATGGTTAAGTTAATGAACACAAATATATCTACTCATATAAAACCTGTAACCAGACTAAAAGGTCTTGATTAAAAATTAAGATATGGGGCCTGAAAAAAATCAGTCAGCAGTTAAGAGTTCTTACTGCACTTGTAGAGGGTCAGTACTCAGTTGCCAGCATTCACATCAGGTGGCTCCCAACTACCTGTCAGTCTAACTCCAAAGGATCTTACATCCTCTTCTGATATCCATTGGCATCTGTACGTATGTGCACATATATACTTGCAGGCACATACATACATATACCTTTTTAAATAAAGTTATAGAAAAATTAAGTTATGGCTATAAACTTATCCTTTCTTCCCAGGTCCAATCTACTTCGTGAATGGTTTCCTCTAACGGATAACACATTTAGATTTTCAACTTTTAAGGCAAAATGAAAGAGTGAATTATTCAGATTTCAATATAGAACACTTCACATATTTGTCTGATATTTATAGTGAACAAGACTTTCCGGTAAGAAGATGGACCTTCAACTTCTACCGTAAAGGCTGATTCATGTATTAGAAATTCAATGACTGTGGTGAGTTTGGAACGTTGCAGGTCCACAGCCTAATAACAATTTATCATTGACTATCTATATTCCCTTTTATAGCTGTTCCTTTGCCTGGATCTCTTTGGAACCTTACGTCCTGTGACTAAGATAAAAATCTATTGGAATGTATTAATTTAACAAAACCAAATGTTTCACCAACCAAAAGGCTAAATGTGGCACCAGAAGGCATCTGAGGCCTACAGCTGAGATTCCTCCACCTTGCTGTAACCTGCCCCTGATGTTTTCATCAATGTATTTGAAAAGTATCTTGATTTATGACTTTCCTTTTTCTGTTACTATAAAAACTTCATAGAACTACTTTCATGTTGTAACATGGAATGGGCAGTGACCTCTGTCTGTGTTCTCAGGACATGGTTGCCCATATTTAGCTTCAGATTATACTCTTTCATCCTCTTTGAGTTGAGGCTTTGTTTCTGCAAAATGCTGGAATACATTAATTTTATTAATATAGAATAATAAACAATAGGAGGGCTTTTGCCTTGTCTTTTTGTGTCTTATTTTTGTCTGATTTGACTGTTCTCTTCTGGAGACCTACCTTTTTCTGAAGAGGAAACAGAGTAGGGGTTGATCTCGGTGAGAGGGCATGTGGGGGGATTCTGGCAGGAGTAGATGGAGGGGAAACCTGTGGTCAGAATGTATTGTCTTGTATGAGAAAAGAGAGGAATCCATTAAAAAAATTGGATGATTCCAACACTGACTAAATGTCTACCAGGTGTTTGTTATTATACTAACTTACATGGTTTATCTTTCTATGTTCACATTGCCTGGTAATTTAAATACTATCATTATCACTAGTAATCATATTTTAAAATAGAATTTATTGCTAGAGTTCCTACAAAATTAATCTACCTTTTATAGCTAGGAAGTAGTGTTCCTGCCTTTGAAATTAGGCTGCCTGAGAAGCACCATAGCCCAGAGATTTGCCTCTCTACAAGTTGGACACTCATTCTTTCTAGAAAACACCTTTTGTAGAACATTTGTCAAAATTTAGCTGAGAGAATTTTCTCAAGGTAACATGAATCTATATTTCCTAGTCTTTGGTATGTTTCTCTGGTTATGTTTCTGATGTCTATGCTTATCTATTTCCTTGTCTGGGCATGCTGTATTTTTGAAGAGGTGTCCCTGTCACTACTATGAATTACCTCCTGAAAGTACCACTTAGCTTAATATAATAGGCAAACACCCATTACTTTTGCATGTGTGTTGGTATTAAATTATTTTCCATAAAATTTATTTACAGAACATTTATGACTTTAAAGTTCTCATCTTATCCTCCTTTTTATTAAAGTTTGAAGAAAAAGAAGATATATAAGCTTGGCTCTATTTTTTGTTCACTTTAGAATTCCCATAATTGAATTCTTTAAATATTAATTCTCAATTTTCATTAATGGTCGGAAATGATATTATTGATACCCTGTTATTAAATGAAAACCTGCTATTGAGGTTTTCACACATAAATTTATTCAAATATCTTGTTCAAATTCCTCATGAGAAAATGTTGATAAGGGCTGAGAACTTTCCCAGTGTGTTTATAGTCTAATGGCAGTGGAGTGATATGGAAATCTTTGTGTTGTCTTTTAATCTGGGTTGTTAGAATGTAGTGCTAATGTTGGAAATCACTAATTCAATCTTCTCCCACTTAAGAATTTTTATAATTTTTCTTAGCTTTCTTATTCCAGTTTATATATTTTTTTAAAAAATACATAACAAATTAAAAATTTTGTGTTTATTTATATATTTTTATTTCAAAACTCTTCAACTACTTCTGGATATTAAAATGGCAGAAAAGACGAACAAGAAATGCAAGTACAAAGAAATATTGTAATGAGTTTCTTCTATTTATTTTTCAAATAAATTTAATTTTAATATGTATTTGATAAAGTTTTAATATTTTCCATTCTTTATTCATGAATATTATGGTTTTAAAATGACTTTCTATAAATCACATTTTAAAATGAAACCAAATATTTTTATTTTTAGGATCTATTCAAATGTTGATTGTTGTTTGCTTGCTTATAGTCATGTGGGTAATACAGAATAGACACAATAAACATTAAGTAGCCAAAATTACATCAGAAAGTTCATAGTGACAAGGAAAGAAAGTTAGTATTTTGAATTTTGTTTCGGTTATTAAGACCATGAGGAAGAAACTTGGTCAGTCGTTCTCATCAACTCAGACCGTAAAACCCAGTATGTAAAATTTCCACAGAAACATAGTCCCAGAATCTAGCAGTGCCTCAGTACGTCCATGTCCTAAGTACAGGACAGATCATACTTCTCTCTTAAAACCAGAAAGGGGAAGGGATCTAATAGAAATGGACAAGAAAGACACTTCTTAATGCTAAAGAGTCACCACAGTAGGGACATGAAACCTGAGAACACTAAATACAGTTGGGGGAACCAGCTTGCTCATGCATGAGCTTATTCACTTCAGGTGAGATGTCATTGGATTGGCAGAAATGTATTGAATAGGGACAGAAGAACTTGTAGTAAACAGATGCAAAACTATAACTCCAGTGGAAAGGGAAAATACGCAACAGGTGTAGCTTTAGTATTATCTAGCTTGGTCCAAAAGTGCATGCCTGCATTACAGACCTGTAAATGACTGAGTTATATCAGCCAGATTTCAGACAACAACACATCCAGTAACTATCACACAGGTATATGCCCCAGTAGTGGAAGCAGAAGATGATGTCATTAACATTTTTTACACAAATCTACAGAACAAAGTCAACAAGGTGCATAAGAATGGCATATTAATCATTATGAATGACTTCAATGCAAGACTGAGATCTGGAGAAAGAATGGACTACAGTGTAATGTAAACATATGAATTCAGAAATGACTGCTTGACCTCTGCTATGCAAATGATTTATACATATCCAACACAAAATTTAAGCAGGCTAATCCGTCAAGATGCTGGACATGGGAATCCCCTGAGAAATGCAAATATGGCCAAATTGACTACGTTCTCGTCACCAGGAAACTCTTACCTAGCATCCATAATAGTCAATAATTTTCTAGTGCTGACTTAGGGTCAGATCACCTACTTGTTATGGACAAAATCACCTAAAACTTAGGAGAGGCATGATAGACAAGATAAAATGGAAGATTCATTGTAAACAACTGATGAATTCAGCTGTATGGAAAGAATATAAGACAACTGCTGAAAAAAATGAGGGAAATCATTAAACAACCCTTTACAAACACAAAAAGCAAATTGGAGAAAATCAAAAGAGCTAAACAGGAGGCTTCAGAAGTGACACTTGGTTATGCAAGAAGGGCAACACCAGTAGAACAGCTTACTTCAGAGGTGATCCACCTAGTGGAAGAAAGAAGGGAGCCAAAGATCAATTGAAGGGGCAATCACAGACATCAAAGTGTCAAATTTATCTGTGCAGGAAAGTCAAAAGAAGAGTGAAGAAGGATATAGAGTTGAATATACAAGGTATATGCAAAGAGGTTGAAGAGGCTAGACTCCATAATAAAACACATCTTGTCTATGAAGCTCTCAGATGGAAAACTGCCTGAGATGCTCCTCAGATTTGGGTGATTAAAGATGGGCAAGGTAACTGGTTAACAGAATCTTTTTGGTCTGTTAACAAAGCAAAGATGGAGACAGTACTTTGACACCCTGCACAACAACCCTAATGCCGTCAACACAGACTACAATGAGAAACACTTCGGCAGCCACTCAAATACCAGAAACAATGAGAAAATATTAAATATCAACAGGAGTGAGATAGAGGAAGTTATCAAGAGTGAAAAATGTAGGAAGGCCCCAGGAGTGAATGACATCATTGGTGGAGGAACTGGAGGTGGCTACAATAGGCTCAGGGCCAAGGTGCTTCTCAAGATTCTTCAGAGATATATGGGAGCATGAAGTGATTTCCACAGAATGGAAGCACTCAGTCATAATTCCCTTACACAAGAAGGACAAGATGGACTGCTCAAACTACAGGTGCATTATTTTTTGTGGCATAGCCACAAGATCTTCTCCATTATCCTGCAAAAGATCAAGGAAATCCTAGCAGGGGTCCAGTGCAGATTCAGAGCTAACAGGAGTGCAATAGATCAGATCTTCACTCTGAGGCTACTGGCAGAAAAATAAGAAGAATTTGGAGAAGACTATGTACATGTCTGTTACACTGACTTCATGAAGGTATTCATAGCATTCAGAGAAAAGGACTTTGGGAAACAATGAGGTCTTACAGGTACCCAGAGAAAAATCATAAGAATACTAGAAAATGCCTCTAAAGATAGCTTTGCATCAGTTAAACACTGTGGAGAACTAAGTGACCAGTTTAAGACAATTATAGGAGTGTTGCAGAGATGCATCCTCTCACCACTACTTTTTAATATATTCTTGAGATTAATTATAGCAACAGCCCTGGAGGATGAGGAGATAGGCATGTAGATATGTGGTGTGCAAGTCAATAACTTGTGTTTTGCTGATAATATAGCACTACTTGCTAAAAGTCCAAATGAGCTGCAGGCTGTGGTAGATAGAGTGGTGGCAGTAAGTGAAAACCTTGGTATGAAATTAAACATCAAAAAGATTGAGATACAGCACTTGGGAAGAGCATACAAAGATTTTAACACTGTAAGAAAGAATAAACCTCAATCAAACAGTCAACTTTGTTTATTTGGGAGAAAACTTCAGTTCAAAGAAAAGAACTATTTCAGATATCAAGAGGCAGAACAGGATAGTGAAGGCTGAATTCCAGGCACTAAGAATGGTTTGATCAGTAAGAGACATAACAACAACAACAAAATTACAAGTATATGAAACACTTGTCTTGAGCTGCCTTCTTTACAACTCTGAAACTTGGAGAATGAAACACTCCTTAGAATAGTGACTGAATGTGTTTGAGATGACATGTCTCAGGAGGATTCTAGATGTCACACGAAGAGATAGGCAGAGCATAGATGATATTAAAAAATCTTTATCTACAGAAGGAAGTAAACCATGGGGTACAGCAATGACACTTGAAATACTTTGGCCATGTTATAAGAATGAATGATGGCAGATAACCAAAAATAGCACTGCTTGGAGGAGTGCACAAAATAAGGTGATAACGAAGGCCCCCGAAACATAAAATTGACAGCATAAAGGAAGGCTTTTGAACCTTAAGTATGACAATAATACAAGCATCTAGGACCACATGTAATTGGAAGAACTGGAGAACCACCATAAACAGGCTGCCTATGCATGCTTAAGCATTGCTATGGCATAGATGATGAATGATTAGGGCTATAATCTCAA
This sequence comes from Microtus obscurus, assembly GCA_963919715.1. NCBI lineage: Eukaryota > Metazoa > Chordata > Mammalia > Rodentia > Cricetidae > Microtus > Microtus obscurus. The sequence continues at coordinate 356,636 of CAWTZC010000312.1, forward strand.
CGTAGAAGGCATACCAAATGGAACTAATTATAAGTGGACTATACATCCAGAGAGGAGTTCATATCTAGAATACATAATGAAGATTTTCCAAACTGAATGCTAATAAAAACCAATGTTGGCCCTATATAAACTCTGTTTACCCCCACAATTGTGTAAGAATAGCAAATAGTTCTTTGTTTTCTGAGTTTCTCATAACTCACTACAATTTTAAAATTATTTATTTGTGTATACATATAATTTATAATGAAATATTATCAATTTTCATCAAAGTCTTGATGACAGTGATTTCCCACCCATTTTTTTAAATTTTGTAAAGGAACATTGTTGAAGGAAGAGTTGTGCAGCAGAGACCAATTGTAAAACTATCTATATTGTTTAAAGTGAGCTGATATTTATCTGTGTCATCAATGCTTTGGGAAGCACTAATTCATTTCATAAGTAGAAATATCTATACTGAAAGTCAATAATGAGCACTGAGAGTATTTGTGAAATACCATTGACTTCTAAAATTGCAAGAAATCCATCTTCCCAAGCCTTGATTGTGCTGTGTCTGTGTGTCTTCCAATAAACATCTCCAATCAAATAATTTCATTGTCAGTAAATAAAATGGAACATGAAAATCCCCCATATCTCCTCTTCCATTCAGAATAAAAAAGTCTGACTTTGCCACATTTATAGAAAGTTAATACACCAGGAAAGATTCAATACAGTTCCTTTGGCTAGAACTGCAACTTTCATTTATATTTGGAAACTATTGCAAAGGTAATTTGACATCTTTACCTTTGAAAGGACTACATTGTATTAATAATTGCAGGAGCACATGTGAATGAAGTAATCTTTTTCAAACAAATGCTTATGCTTTTATGAAATGCTTATTTTAGTTTTAATGACTTGAAACTATTTTCCTCTTCCTGGAGAGGACATTATGCTTTTCCTAAATTGTGATTCTCTTCTCAGTTGTCTCCTCCTCTCCTAAGTGCCAGAAACATCCTGAGGAGAGGAGACAGCATGCTGATGCTGCAATTTTTTCAGGGCACATTGTCTAGAACACCTTTGTCATAGGCAAATTAATTGTTGTTTCTACATAGAACAGAAGTCTTTAAACTTTATTATATATGTTTTCCTTTAAGTACACTTGAAGACTGAGTTTTGTTTTTTTTTTTTTTTTGTACAGAGAAAGAGTGAAAAATTAGAGAAAATACTTTAGATTTCTGTTACTTCAAAGAGAAGAAGCAGGACAGATTAGGGAAGGCATCAGAAATCACTGGTTTATTCTAAGAAATGATTGGGACTTTGACAGTGTTAATAGTTATAGTCTTTGTGGTAAGGTAGTAAAGGAAATTGAGAAATGAGACCAATTGCACTGAATACTCTAAATTCATGTTAGAGCTACCTTCTGTATTTCTTCCACAGACTATCTTGAATTTTATATCCAATGAGACCAATTGCACTGAATACTCCAAATTCATGTTAGAGCTACCTTCTGTATTTCTTCCACAGACTATCTTGAATTTTATATCCAATGGGAAGTTATCTAAGTATGGCTTCAATCTCTCATACAGTAATATCCTGTATTCTTAGTGTTCTGTAAGAATAGATATGATCCTCAAGTTTGTCACCAGTCTCAAATGACTTAAGAGTAGGGACCATATTTATTCAATTGTGTACTTGTATTATCACATATATTTCTCAGCAACATCAAAGTTGAATGAATATAAAAGAAGTTTTGGATTTTTCAAGTATGTCTGATGTGGGGTACACCTTGTATGATCTGAATATGTTTTATTACCATTGGTTAATAAAGAAACTGCTTTGGTGTATAGCAAGGCAGAATATAGCTAGGTGGGAGATCCAAGCAGAGGGATAGGGAGAAAGAAGGCAGATTCTGAGAGATTCAGCAGCTACCAAATAAGCACAATGTGAGGTAACAAGTCACAAGCCTCATGGAAAAAAAGAGACTAATATATATGAGTTAATTTAAATTGTAAGAGACAATTAATAATAAGCCTGAGCTACTAGGCTAAATAGTTTGTAGTAGATATTAAGCCTCTGAATAATTATTTTGACAAAGAGCATTGCTAGTAAGCCACATGGCACATGATGATACATAGATTATTAGAAATCAATTAATATATGTAGAGCTAGCCAGTAAGAAGCCTGAGCTATTGAACAATTAAATTATTAAACCTCAAAATGTTTATTTTATACATAGCTGCAGGGACTGGTGGGCCAGAAAGAAACTGGTTCTGGGGGACCACACAGGACAGTTAATAGTCTCCAGTTACATTTTGGCACCCAATGTGGGACTCTCAGATATCCACAGGACCCAAGGAAACTTAAAAAGTTGGTTCAAAACACACAAAAATGATGTAATACTGGGATTCTAGTCTTACAGTCTCATGCCAGCAGCAGTGCAGACATGTATCTCCTAACAGTAGCCTGCAGGATGGAGCTGGCTGCCAACCACTATGAGCTAAGCAGTGTGGCATATTTCCACAGTCCCACACAGGCCTCAGTACAGAGATATTAATCAGCTGCTCAATATGTGATAGATTTAGTTTTTCCTCATATAGGCAAAAACTGTTTATGGGCCAGCTGCCTGCTGACTGGTAGCAGCACTGCGTGTAGGTAAGAGTGAGGCTTGTTGCTATCTCTACCATGATTGAAAGCCAAACTGAGCACAACAAACAGCCAAAGAGGCTGCTCTGGTTCTAGTCACATCTACTTACTAGTTTCAAACATTGATTAAAAATAAGGAGAGATATGCAATAAAGACAGATTCAGATAAAAAACCTTAAAACAGTTCATACTGTGATCAATAAATGTATGTAGGCTTAAGAAAGAAAGAAAATGGATATGAGCAGTTATAGAAAGAAATAAATAGTTTAAAAATCAAAGTCTTTAAAGATACAATAAAAGTAATAAAAAGCCACATAAAGATAGATAATACAAATTAACCATGTGCCATGCCTACTTTGAGATGGTCTGAACACAATTATTTTTAGAAGTATCTTAGTGTTTCTTATATTTAAACTGTTCTTTCCCAAGACTAAGAGTATAAGAACTTTTTTTGTTTTTTTTTTTTTTTATTTATTTATTTATTTATTTATTTATTTATTTATTTAATTATTTATTTATTTATTTAAGATTTCTGTCTTTTCCCCACCGCTGCCTCCCATTTCCCTCCCCCTCCCCCAGTCAAGTCCCCCTCCCTCTTCAGCCCAAAGAGCTATCAGGGTTCCCTGCCCTGTGGGAAGTCCATGGACCACCCACCTCCATCCAGGTCTATTAAGGTGAGCATCCAAACTGCCTAGGCTCCCACAAAGCCAATACGTGCAGTAGGATCAAAAACCCATTGCCATTGTTCTAGAGATCTCAGTAGTCCTCATTGTCTCTATGTTTTTTCCCAAGACGGTTTTAATCCAGGTTTTTTCAGACCCCAGGCCAGCTGGCCTTGGTGAGTTCCGACAGAACATCCCCACTGTCACAGTGTGAGGGTGCACCCCTCGCGGTCCTGAGCTCCCTGCTCATGCTCTCTCTCCTTCTGCTCCTGACTTGGACCTTGAGATTTCAGTCTGGTGCTCCAATGTGGGTCTCTGTCTCTGTCTCCTTTCATCGCCTGATGAAGGTTAATATTCAAGAGGATGCCTATATGTTTTTCTTTGGGTTCTCCTTCTTATTTAGCTTCTCTAAGATCACGTATTAGAGGCTCAATGTGCTTTGTTTATGTCTAGAAACCAAATATGAGTGAGTACATCCCATGTTCCAATGGCATCTTTAACTTCTTGGTATCAGTATTTCATCTATCTTCCCAAAGTAACCACAGAAATCTTCACAATAAGCCCAACAGAAAACAATGGGTTCTGTTCCACATGCCGTTTCTAATCGAGAAGTAATTCAATCATTCAACAATGTCAAGGATTTTGGTCAAATGACTATTAGCATCAATAGTTAAAAGAATTCTAATTGTGTCTTTCCCATCTGCTCTGATCATGTGTAAAGCAGATTTTGCCAGTTTCTTGATGGTTTCTTTTTAATATACGGAAATATGCTCTTTAAAAAAAATGCAACAGCAGAGCCAGAAAGAAAATGGAGTACACACTCACCGAGCTGTGAAATTCAAAGATCTATTCGAGTCCATTAGCTACAAAACATACATCATCCGCTAACGTACTGGACAGTGAACAGACGCCTCTGTGGAGCACAGCGTAACCAGCTCAGGGCAGATGAACACTCTTAAGGGTGGTTGGATGCCACAGATCCCAGTTTAGAGATTTCCCAGGAAGGTGGGCAGGGGTGGTGACCAAACCATCCAAACCCATCTTTTCTCCATTTCCAGTAACCACCGTAGGGATTTTATCAGATAACCTGAAAGAGTTCTTTGTGGCCTTTATTCTTACCACAGAGAAAGAGAAAATATTTGATACACTTTCATTTTAGGGTATTTAACCGATGTGGCTTTTGAATATTTGGTATGTATTAAGCATCTTGTAAATTTTATCTGAATAATGGGAGTAAATAGAGAAGGAAACGCGTAAGCTTCCATATTTGGAAAAAAAAAAGATAGATAATACACAGAGACCTAGAATTATGTATACTATTGTGGGTTTTTTTTTTTTTACTATTTTGATTTTTAATGAACTAACTGCAGAGAGACATTTGATAGTGGGGGCTGCTAAGCTAAAACAACATAAAAGTATCTTGACATTGAAATTTGGGTCTAAGGATAGTTTGTTTGGAAAAGAGGTTCTGCTTTTGTTTCCACAGAACATGAGAAGCAATGCATTCATTTCAGGTTAATATGTTTTATCCAAGTAAGACTCCCTGCAAGGTCTCCATGCGGAGTGATGGTCCAGCTGACTCAATATCCAGAATAGGTTCAAGGTTACTGGCTGAGAGTATGCAGCCTTACAGACTACTAGAGTCAAGATTTAACTATAATTCTAAATTTTCTCAGGTTCCCCATAAGATTATCAATGACTCCATCATCAGGAAGTAGTATAGAAAACTATGTCCAAATTCGCAAAAAATATTGTTTATGAATAGTTGTTTTCATTTAAAAGGGGTTGGTTGTAAATGGTTAATGGTCATAGTCAATCACTTTCTAAAGAAAAAAGGGGAATATGACATAAAAATGATAAAAAGGTACATTATTAAGTCTACTTTAATACAAACAACAACTGTTAATCTCAAAATACTTCACACTGGTATGGATTTTGGTTTACTGAGACAAATTCAAAGTTAATTTTGTCATACTATATGTATTTCTACTCTTAAAGTATTATATTTATGCAGCTCACTTAAAAATGCAATCTATTGTTAAGAAATATAAATTAATAGTCATCTATAATAGTCAAACTTAAATTCATGTTATAAATTTACAAGGTAATAAAGAGATACATTTCAGATAGGTAATATTCAAATACTTGAAAGACTTACAGAATGTGACTTTTAAAATGTTTTAATAACTTAGAATTCTTTGAATATGAGATGTCTGTTTCTGGCAGACCCAGTTACTTCAAGAGGATGACTAGCATCGAAGAAGCCCCTTATGGAATTTGCTTTCAAACTAATTATTTGGCCAACAATCTGCTTTTGTCTAGAATGCTTGACAATATGCTGTATAAACTGAACATGCAGAAACCATAAGAAAATGACTGCTGAACTTGACCAAAACAAGGTGAGACAATCCTGTAGGGCTTCCTACTCCATGAAAGAGTCTTCCAGACATTCTACAAGAAATCAACTGATAAGTTTTACCCAAAAATAGAAGGGTCAGTCCATCAAATTTCCTGCTTCACTGAAAAATCTACCAGATACTTTAGGCCTATAAGCTTAAAATGCATGCCCCAAAGTTACAAAAGTACTTTGGGTGACTGTCATTTCTCGGTCATTTCCAGAGTTTTGGAAGCTGCTTACAATGGACTTTCTGTTTACTTAGTTAATATTATGTTTTTCTGGAGTTGAAGACTAGATAGTTATAATTATAGTTTTCCTTAGTTATGATGAAATATAAATTAGATATAAAATATAATTTTTTACTTCCTTGTTGCCTCATAGGTTATATAAGAGTTTAATGCTCACTTGAGTTAAAAGACTAAGGGCAGGAAGTTTCATGGTATTGAGGCTGTAGAACACTGGGGATGCTCACATCCTTTCCCAGGAGTGTACATTTCTAGAGAGACTTCTGGAAAGCTGTTTGCACTTGTCTTTATACCTGAGAGTGTTTATGCCCTGTGCACACATGGCACGTGTGCGTGCGCGCGCACACACACACACATACATATATATATATGTATATACATATAATATACATATATATATATACAGGTTATAAATATGAGTCCACAATTCATCACCAGATGCCCATGTGAAAGAGTATTTTAGCATTACTATTTGCAGGTGTTCCCACCTAGACAAAACGGTATCCTCAACAGTAGAATGGATATAGATATCTGTACTAGAATGAAACAGTGACAAGAATATACAGCAAACATGATGAGTAAGACACAGTGACATCATAGTGCTGATGAACATCATGTGTACAATAATAATATGACTGAATGAAGATTAAGACCTGAATGATTACCCATTTCCTCACCAATAAAATGACTGGGGTCCTTTGCTATGTATGATTAGAAGTCATAGTAGGTGAGCAGAGCTATGTAAGAGTTGATTGTCCTGGGCACTTGCATGTCTTAGGACTGTGAAGTAGACTCAGAGGCTCATAATCATATGTCGTGAGAAGAGAAATTTGTCTTTCTTGCATTTAGAAGCCACAGACTTAGAGAAAACTTCAACTTAGGTATACAGCTGAAAGGCTTATGGTTCTGAGTTTGCCTGTGGCTGCTTTCTGAGTCAGTCAGTGATAGCAGTCAGTGCCACCTTATACTTAAAGTCCCCAGGTCACTTTCTTCTGTATCCTGCAGAATGTCTCACAGACTCTTTCATTAAGCAAGAAACCTGAAGGACCATCTCACCATTAGGCAAGTTCAGCTGTCCTCTCTCTGCAGGTTCTTCGTGTCCAGTTTATGCAACAGTCCAGGCAAGAGAAGTTTCTTGCCCAAATTGCTAACCAACTCCATAAGTAGCCTCTTCGATGCCCATCTTCCTCTTGAAGTAGCTGGTGCTGCCAGGAGCAGACATGTCTCATTGTCATGAAAAGTCTTAAGTTATTAAAACATTAAATGCCATATTCGCTCATCTTTGAAAGATATGAAGATTGCCTATCTAACTGAAATATATCTCTATATATCTAGACAATCTAACTAAGATGACTACAAGCTTGACTATTATCAATGATTATCCATCAACAACCTGTATTTCCTAATTATATATTAAATTTTTAAACGAACTACACAATCACAGTACCTTAATCAATATCAGAAATACATATACCTATAACAAAATTGACCTTAAACTTGTATCAATAAATCAAGATTTATACCAATGCAAATTATTCATATCTATATCATATCTCCCTTTAAATTTAAAAGAACATTTATAAACAATATTTGGGATATGGGCACAGTTATTTCTCTCAAAACTGCTTCATGCTGAATGGGGGCGCTGTTAATCAGGTCTTTCATGGTATGTCCTGTGTGCCAAGTTCATCTCAGTTGGCAGTTGAGTAAAGTAATTTTTGAGGGTGTTTACAGCAACCTATCAGGAGGGTGTGGTCTATCATACCATATTGGTCTAGAAGCAATCCATAGGGTCTCATATTTTATGAAAACAAAAGAATAACATCTTTTCCAAAACACCATATTCTTAGACCCAAATTCTGAAGTCAAGATATCTTTATAATATATATGCTGGTTTAGCTTGGCAGCCCATATCATGAGCTGTCTCTTTGTACTTAGCTCCTTCACAGTCAAAAAATTGAAAGAAAATACAATAACACATAATCCAAACTCTCTGTGAATTTTTTAATTTTATGTGGCTTATTTTTAAATCTATAACTATACTCTGTCTCTTTAAAGACTGTACCCTTTTTTAAAGCATTAACTTTAATTTGTGACTTTTTAATACTCTTTTTCTTCTCTCTCCTAAGCCTACATATGTCTATCTAACACTATGACCCATTTAGAGGTCTTTTATTTCTGAATCTGTCCTATTGTATTGTCTTTAATTATCTACTGTCTTGAAGAGCTTTTAAAATGCTAAGGTCTTAAGCTGCGGCAATCCTAGGTCAAATACAGCTACTGCCTGCTTGCCCCACCTAGTCCAACATGGCAGAGCTGCCTGTGCCTCTGAGTTGTGCGCACTGCACCACTAGCATGGTGGAGCTGCTCTGGACATTGGCTCCACCTCTCTCCAATTTCAAAATGGTGAACGTACCATTTCTGCTAGCTCTGAGGCTGTCAGGTAGGAGCTACACTCAGCAGTTTAACTTTGAGACTGAGTGTGCGTCACATAAACTCTCTCTGAGTTACAGCCAAATCTGCCATGCAGAGTACTGCACAGCCTGAAACATTTCTGTGTATGGTGGTGGAAATCCACCATGCTCTCCTGCCTGCCTAAGCCTGATCCCGTTGTCTGCCCAGGCAGGGAGTGCCAAGCCATTGGCGTGGTCTCAGAGTACTTTCTTCTTGATCTTGAGCGGGCACACAAACATTTGGGCCCACAAATGCTCCATAGCCGGAATTTCCACCAGCAGCAGGGCCCAGGAAGCCTTGTTTTATAGTGATGCAGCTTTTCCTGCTGCTGTTGCTGAGTTGGGAAAATTTCTCTGCAACACCCCCCCAGCACACAGCAAAAAGCTGTGTTAAACTATATATTTATGTCTAGAATTCCTTTTAAAGATTTCTCAGGTTTTACGTTCCATTAGTTTACCACGATGGGTGCCACTCTATAGTAGGGGAGGACAGGGCCCTTTTGTTCTATCCTGCTCGGCTAGTTTATACTCGAAATAATCACATAGAAATTGTATTAATTAAATTACTGCCTGGCCCATTAGCTCTAGCCTCTTATTGGCTAACTCTCACATTTTGATCTAACCGATTTCTGATAATCTTTGTAGCACTATGAGGTCGTGGCTTATCAGGAAAGATTTTAACCTATGTCCATCTCTGGCCAGAGCTTCATGGCATCTGCCTGACTCTGCTCTTCTTCCCAGCATCCAGTTCTGTCTTTCCTGCCTACCTAAATTTCTACCCTATCAAAAGGCCAAGGCAATTTCTTTATTCAACCAATGAAAGTAATACATCCTACACCAAGTGTACTCTTTCATCTTGAATCACATTCTTCTGGATCTTTTTAGGATCACCAGACAGTTGCATTTCCTGGGTTGCCTGCAAGATGTGGTTTGTGCTGGCTTGTACTTGTAATTGCAGTGCTGGGGAGGAAGATTTCGGAGAATTCTTGTGGGTCCCTGTCCTGTTGTGAGATCCTGACTCAAAACTAAGGTGGTTCGTGCCAGGTGACTTCTGTTCTCCACATGTCAACTCTATACACTGGCATGTGCACAAACCTATACACATTACACACAGACATATGAGAGAGGGGGGAAGAAAGAGAGAGACAGAGACAGACAGAGAGAGATTGTGCCTTTCAGAACTCTGAGTGTGGTTACTTTTGAAAGCAGAGAAAGTAGTGATGAGAATGAAAGGAAAGGGGGACACTAAGAGGACTGCCTATGTCATCTCTCACTAGGAATAGTGGTTTTCCAGGCACACTCTGTTTGTGAAGATATTTGATATTTTGTCTGCACAGGGATTTGACCTGAATATGGACAGTGAAGAAATAAAGGCAGACACAGAGACATACAGGCATGTAGAAAGAAAATTTATGTTGGGTGGTCTAGATTCTCAGTTTAAGAAAACACATCACCCTGGAAGTTCAAAATGCTTATCAAATAGAATCAAACATGGAATGAGGACTATTGTGTACAGCTGAATGTGGAGGTGGTATTATTAAACATATCAAAGGGGGCAGAGTTTATGGAATACAGCTGGATCCTACTTATTCTGGATGCTATAAGTATCCAGAAATAAAGCTATGCTGGATATTTTCTGCACACACCATCATCATCCACATATGCACCATAGAGATGGCTTTGCTGTTTCCTGCTGAGCCTCATTTCAAGAGAAAAGGCTTTGTCATTCCTTCCTGGGTCTGAGGCTAACATACATTCGCCCAGGACTTCTCTCATTTAGAGCTTTCTCTTGCTTTCTTCAGTTTGAGTCACAGAGCTGTGATCAGTGTCCTTTCCTACACTTTTTACTCTATTTCATTGAAAATTAAAACTAAAATTGGAATAAAAGTCAAAACATTTGATTAATAATTGTTGACATCTCAAGTGTATATTTTGAGTGCTGATTAAAATACTACTATTGCTTAACAAAAACTGTACAATTTTCACTTGTTAACACAATGAAATATTTGTACTGGTATGTTTTGGTATTCTATCCTTTCTATTAATGAATACAGACATGAAAACTCCATTGATAGAAATGATAACATTTTCTTTCCTTCTTCAACAAGCATGAACTAATCTAGAAGCTGGTGAGTGTCTAATCAAGTAATTTCTGATCTTCTTGATACACTATTGCTTCCAAACATATTTAAGTCACTGCATAAGAGATATACTTGTCAGAATTCGTTCATAAAATGGCTTAAATAATGACAATAAACCACAAATAAAACCACTGAACTCTGTGGACATAGCTGATTGTGCTTTGTTCTTTGGGAATGTGTTTATTATTTGTAGAATTTTTATAAACAATAAAGATAGGGACAGTAAGATGGCCTCATGTATAAAGGTACTTGTTGCCAAGTCTGATGAACTGAGTTTAATTTCAAGAACTCAAATTCTACTGTTTATATTTTAAGAAAAAGTCTAAATACAAATAATCAAAACTATAAGTAACTGACCATGTGTAAAAAATTTATATTATATGTATGAACATTTGGCATTTATTTATGTTTGTGTGTTTGTCATTATGATTGTTATGCATATGTGTATGTTGGTGCCACAGAGAAGTTTTTAGATTCCTTAGAGCTGGAGTTATATGTGGTTGTGAGCAACCCAGAATGGGTTCTGGGAACTGCACTATTATTCTTGGAAGAACAATAGGCACTCAACTGTGAGCCATGTTTTCAGTCTCCATATCACTACATTCTCTTTGTCTACAAAATGGCAACAAACCTATTTCTTCCTTGTTTGTTAGGGTCTGAGAAAAAAAAAAGACCTTTTGTCAGTCTATTAGCCACACAGTTGAGAAATGAGTCTGAAAACACTACTACTGAATGACTAGGAATAATCTGCAATATAAACTTTTGACACAAACTTATTTTGTATTTAAGTATGTGAATAGTTACTTCTGACAAAGGAAGCTAGGACAATTTATGAAAGAGGTAACATAAAATTAGCAATCTTTATAATGTGGGCAGCCCTTGAAATGTGCTGTGTTTCAGAGCATTAATTCTGAATGGTCATTTAAACAGAGTTAATTGCTCTTGGTAAGTTAGAGAGTCAATAAGGATTGTTTAAGGACTTGCTGTACTGTAAGTCTCAGGATGATAACAAAGAATTTAGTCTTTCATAGAAGTACTTCATGGAGACAAGGTCCTCCAGTGCTTCACACCATCGCAGAGACAAGAGACATAATATAAGCCAAGATTATGACAAGATAAATGTGGTGAAGGAACGTTAGCTAGAAATGTCTAGTTTGTACCAGTATGATGTTCAGCAGGTACTTTCTGTGAAGGCCTGACAATTTGAATTCAATTCTTGGAACCAGTATTACAAAATGTGAATGTGGTTGTGCATAGCTTTACCCTCAGAACTCCTCAGTTGAATGGGATGTAGAGATTGGAGAGATGTCCCAGATTGACTGTTCTCAACCTGTAGGTCGTCACCCCTTTGGCAGTTGAATGACCCTTTCACAGGCTCCCAAATCAGAAATTCTGCATATGAGATATTTAAATTACAATTAATAACAGTAGCAAAATTATACTTATGAAGTATCAATCAAAAGAATTTTATGGTTGGTGGTCATCACAACATAAGGTACTGTATTAAAGAATTGTAGCATAAGGATGGTTAAGAACTACTGGTCTAGATTATAAAGCATAGTGTAGTAGAAGAAACAGGAGAGATATTCTTTAATAGGATATAAGGAGGACACTGGACAGATGGTTGAGAACACTTTCTGTTCTTTCTGAAGACTGAGCTTTGGTTCCTAGCATGTAAACGCAGTTCACAATTTGTAACTCCAGTTCCAGGATGATTAGATATCTTCTTGTGGTCTCTGCTGATAGCAGACAAACATGTACATGGTGCACATGTAAACAGACACTCATCCACAGACCATAGAAATAAGTCTAAAATAAATCAGAAAGCAAGAACTGAAAACCATGTCCTGTGACCTTCAGATGTGTGTTGTGGCATTTATATGTAAACACTCTCACACACAAGCACATGATCACAATCACACAATAATAACAGTTTTAGTGGTGATAATAATACATTTAAAGGAAATGCTTAACTCTACAGTGGTTTAAAGAAAGGTAGACAAAAACTTCATGTATTTAGAGTTTTACACAACAAAATTATATTAGTTGAAAGTATTTTGTTTGGGTTTCTTACAGGTTTTTCCTCTTCCATTTATTTTAAATTGTTTGGCACTATTTCTTTGCTATTCAAGCATTGTTTCAACAATATGACCATCTACTGGCAGGTACATGCTCAATCTTGCAGTTGTTTAACAATGCAGTCATTTTTATGTTTACTTTAATTAGTGACAGATTACCTCATATGCTTCAGAAGTGTGAATGGAATGAAACACTCACAGTGGTGGCAAGATAAAGATTTCAAAAATTAGTTCTTAAAAAAACATGGAATGAATAAAACCCATTCATCCTTATCTGTGATAATGAGAATTTGTTATAATACAATAATGAGAGTCATCATTTAGTCTCCATGGGTTCATTCTCTATACTAATACAGTTTTACTGTGAGAACTGACAAGTGGTAGAGGTGGTTGATGTGCCCCTTTCTTGCCACTCTAATGAGCAATTAACGAGCCTGAAGCAGAACAATCAAAAGGTCTGGAAATTCACACACTGGATAATCAGTTTTTGAGAAATACAGAGTTAATTATACTTAGCTCAACTGTTAGTCAAAAATTCTCTGAGTATCTTTCTCAGAATGACTTGAATGAATGCATTCCCAATGGAAGTTTAATTGTCAGAAACACTATTGTGTTATGTGATATTTTGTTTCTGTTCTGACAAAGCTCGCCTGAAGATCAGAGGGTAGAGCTAGCAACAACTAGTTAACCATAGATGTCTGGAGGTCTGTACAGACAAGAGACAGGAAGTGTAAAGCTTCATGGAGAGAGGAAGTGATAAGGCAGGGAGTAGAGAGTATCTCAACCCTTTCAGTTAGAGTATTTGGAGAGGTAAGAAGTCTCTGGTGGTTGCTGTTCCGCTTTTCTGATCTTTTAGCTTTTAGTCTGATATCTTACTCTAGGTTTTTAGTGATAAGACTAATTAGGATCATGCTTCACTATTGTCAACCAATTCGGAATTTCTTTCTTTCTTTCTTTCTTTCTTTCTTTCTTTCTTTCTTTCTTTCTTTCTTTCTTTCTTTCTTTCTTTCTTTCTTTCAAGATAAGACTTCTCTGTAGCTTTGGTTCCTGTCCTGGAACTAACTCTTGCAGACAAGGCAGGCCTTGAACTCACAGAGATACACCTGCCTCTGCTTGCCGAGTGCTAGTATTAAAGGCATGGGCCACCACCGCCGGCTCCCACTCAGGATTTATAATGCCTTCCCAAACACCATTTTCAATTAATATATAAAGAAGGTAATCATGAGGTTGGAGACCTGAATTCAATTCCCAGCACCCACACACCAACTGACAAACACCTATAACTCTAGTTGTAGGTGATCTGATGCCTTCTTTTGGCTTCCAACAGTATAAGAATATACACAGTGCACATACAATGTAGATAGACTACCCATACAAAGAAAATAAAATAAATATTAAGAAAAGTAAGACATGTAGTTTCTTGTGCTATTCTGTTTAGAAGAATCTGATGAAATCCTGGTATTTAAAGTGAACTTTAATTATTTCTAAGAACCCATTACTGTTAGTATTTTTTTTTCCCAATGGCAATTCTCTTCAGCTTTTCTTTCTTTCTCGTTCTTTCCCTCCCTCCTTCTGTCTTTTCTTCCTTCCCCAATTCTATTTCTGTCATTGCTCCTACCCATTTTTCTTATCAGTATAAAACCTAATTATATAAAGATGCCAGTATAGTTCAGATATGTAATACCTCACAAATGGTCATTCATTAAAGGCGTGGTGCCCACGAGTGCCACTGAAGTGTGGTAAAATCTTTAAAAGGTAGATAATGATAGGAGCTTTTTGATCATTATAAGGTCTGTGATATCCCAGCCTTCTCCCTTCTATATTTTACTTCTTGGTCAAGGGTTATATAGGCTTAATTTGCCATGAGTACTTGTCATAAATTATTGCCTTTCTATATATATATAAAGTATTGTCGAATCCTGAGGGCAACCAGGCAGGCGGGAGTTCCTTTGTTTCAATAGCCTGCCTGCACTAAGCAAGGTAGGTGCTTTGTTTACGAGATATCCAACCAGCACAGAGATCTGATCTCGGCACCAGGAGAGACATCACTGGAGCACCAGGAGAGCCATCACTGTGGAGTGCCATCACTGGGAAGGTACATCAGTAGGCAAGGAGACCTGATCCTGTAAAAGAAGATCCATAGGGGAGCATTCGGGGGGAAGACATGGGTAGGCACCAATGCAAGAATTCACCCAACAATGTGAAAAGCAACAAGAAACCACCAGAACCCAGAGACCTCACAACAGGAGGACATGAACACCTTAATCAAGAAGAAGTAGAAAAAATTGACTTTATGAAAGTGATTGATGCCCTTAAACAGCATGTAAAAGATGCCCTCATAGAAATGGATGAGAAGTATAACAGAAAGTTTGAAGAATTGAGTAAATCAGTGAATGATACCCTAGGAAACCAAGGAAAAACAATCAAACAGATAATGGAAGCAGTTCAAGACTTGAAAACTGAAATAGAGGCAAAGAAGAAAACACAAACAGAGGGCTAGCTGGGCATGGACAATCTAGGTAAACGAATAGAATAGAGACTACAAAAACAAGCATAACCAAAAGAATACAAAGAAACCATAGAGAAAATAAATGCACTGATCAAAGAAAACAGCAAGTCCAACAAACTCTCATCACAAACCATTCAGGAAATCTGGGACACAATAAAAAGACCAAACCTAAGAATAATAGGAGTAGAAGAAGGAGAAGAAGTGAAGCTCAACGGTCCAGAAAATATATTTAATAAAATTATAGAAGAAAGCTTTTCCAACCTAAAGAAAGATATACATATGAAGGTTCAAGAAGCATACAGAACACTGAATAGTCTGGAAAAAAAATCCCCTCGCTATATATTAATCAAAACACAAAGCATACAAAAAAGAAAGAATATTAAGAGCAGCAAAAAAAAAAAAAAGGCCAAGTCACTTATAAAGGTAAACCTATCAGACTTACTCCTGATTTCTCTATGGAAACCATGAAAGCCAGAAGGTCCTGGATAGATGTACTGCAGAAAATAAGAGACCAGGGATGCAAGCCCAGGCTACTATACCCAGCCAAGCTTTCGTTCACTATAAATGGAGAAAACAAAATTTTCCAGGATAAAAACAAATTTAAACAATACGTAGCCACAAATCCAGCCTCACAGAAAGTAAAAGAAGAAAAATCACTAACCAAGGAGTCCAGCAATGACCACAATAACTCAGACATCTAGAGACCCTTCACCAGCACAACTCAAAGAAGGCAAACACACAAACTCTACTACTAAAAAAGTGACTGGAGTTAACAACCACTGGTCACTAATATCACTTAATGTCAATGGACTCAAATCACCTATAAAAAAGCTAAGAGATTGGATACGAAAACAGGATCCAACATTCTGCTGTTTACAAGAAACACACCTCAACCACAAAGACAGGCACCTACTCAGAGTAAAGGGATGGGAAAAGGCTTATCAAGCAAATGGACCTAAGAAACAAGCAGGTGTGGCCATAATAATTTCTAACAAAGTTGACTTCAAACTTAAATCAATCAGAAGAGATGGAGAGGGACATTTTATACTCATAACAGGAACAATTCATCAGGAGGAAGTCTCAATCCTGAATATCTATGTCCCTAATATAAAAGCACCAACGTACTTAAAAGAAACATTACTAAAACTCAAGGCAGCCATCAAAGCGCACACACTAATAGTAGGAGACTTCAACACTCCTCTCTCACCAATGGACAGGTCAATCAGACAGAAACCTAAAAGAGAAATAAGAGAATTAATGGAGGTAATGAATCAAATGGACTTAGCAGACATCTATAGAACATTCCACCCAAATAGAAAAGAATATACCTTCTTCTCTGCAGCTCATGGAACCTTCTCAAAAATTGACCACATACTCGGCAACAAAGCAAACTTCCACAGTTACAAAAAAATATTAGTAACCAGCTGTGTCTTATCAGATCACCATGGATTAAAGATAGAATTCAACAACAATGCTACCCCTAGAAAGCCTACAAACTCATGGAAACTGAACAGTCAACTACTGAACCATACCCAGATTAAAGAAGAAATAAAGAAAGAAATTAAAGTCTTCCTTGAATTCAATGAAAATAAAGAAACAACATACTCAAATTATGAGACATATGAAAGCAGTCCTAAGAGGAAAGTTCATAGCACTAAGTGCCCACTTAAAGAAAACAGAGAAAGCATACATTGGAGGCCTAACAGCCCACCTGAAAGCTCTAGAAAAGAAAAGAAGCAGACTCACCTAGGAGGAGTAGAAGACTGGAAATAATCAAACTGAGGGCTGAAATCAACAAAATAGAAACACAGAAAACAATCCAAAGAATCAATGAAACAAAAAGCGGGTTCCTGGAGAAAATCAACAAGATTGATAAACCCCTATATAAACTAATCAAATGGCAGAGAGAGAATATGCAAATTAATATCAGAAATAAAAAGGGGGACATAACCAAAGACACAGAGGAAATTCAGAGAACCATTAGATCTTACTACAAAAGCCTGTGTGATACAAAACTGGAAAATGTTAAACAAATGGACACTTTTTTAGATAATTACCATATACTAAAGTTAAAACCAGGACCAGGTGAACAATCTAAATAGACCTGTTAGTAGCAAAGAATTATAAACTGTTATCAAAAACCTCCCTACCAAAAAAAAAAAAAAAAACATGACCAGATGCTTTCAATGCCTAAGTCTACCAGAACTTACAGGAAGACCTAATACCTATAATCCTTAATGTATTTCACAATATAGAAACAGAAGAATCATTACCAAATTCCTTTTATGAAGGTACAGTTACTCTGATACCAAAACCACACAAAGACTCAACCAAGAAAGAGAATTACAGGCCAATCTCACTCATGAACATCGACGCAAAAATTCTCAACAAAATACTGGCAAACCGAATCCAAGAACACATTAGAAAAATTATTCATTATGATCAAGTAAGCTTCATCCCAGAGATGCAGGACTGGTTCAACATACAAAAATCTATCAAGGTAATCCATCATATAAAGAAACTGAAGAAAAAAAAAACCATATGATCGTTTCATTAGATGCTGAAAAAGCATTTGACAAAATTCAACATCCCTTTACGGTAAAAGTCTTAGAGAGATTAGGGATACAAGGGTAAACATAAATATAATTAAAGCTATTTACAGCAAACCGACAGCTAACATCAAACTAAACAGAGAGAAACTCAAAGCCATACCAATAAAATCAGGAACACCACAAGGCTGTCCACTCTCTCCATACCTCTTCAATATAGTACTTGAAGTTTTAGCAATAGCAACAAGACAACATAAGGCCATCAAGGGGATTCAAATTGGAAAGGAAGAAGTTAAACTCTCGTTATTTGCAGATGATATGATAGTGTACATGAGCGACCCCAAAAACTCCACCAAAGAACTCCTACAGCTGATAAACACCTTTAGTAATGTGGCCGGATACAAGATCAACTCCAAAAAAATCAGTCGCCCTCCTATACACAAAGGATATGGAAGCAGAGAGGGAAATCAGAGAAGCATTGCCTTTCACGATAGCCACAAACAGCATAAAATATCTCTGGGTAACTCTAACCAAAGAGGTGAAAGATCTATTCGACAAGAACTTTAAGAAATTGAAGAGGATCCCAGAAAATGGAAGGATCTCCCTTGCTCTTGGATTGGGAGGATCAACATAGTAAAAATGGCAATTCTACTAAAGGCAATTTATAGATTCAATGCAATCCCCATCAAGGTCCCAACAAAATTCTTCACTGATCTTGAGAGGACAATAATCAACTTTATATAGAAAAACTAAAAACCCAGGATAGCCAAAACAATCTTATACAATAAAGAAACTTCTGGAGGCATTACCATCCCTGACTTCAAACTCTATTACAGAGCTACAGTAATGAAAACAGTGTGGTACTGGCATAAAAACAGAGAAGTTGACGAATGGAATCATATAGAAGACCCGGTTTTTAACCCACAAAACTATGCACACCTCATTTTCGATAAAGGAGCTAAAAGTATACAATGGAAGAAAGAGTGCATCTTCAACAAGTTGTGATGGCAGAACTGGATGTCAACCTGTAGAAGAATGAAAATAGACCCATATGTATCTCCATGCACAAAACTCAAGTCCAAATGGATCAAAGACCTCAATATCATTCTGAACACACTGAACCTGATAGAAGAGAAAGTGGAAAGTATCCTACAACAGACGGGCACAGGAAATCACTTCCTATGTATAACCCCAGCAGCACAGACATTAAGGGCAACATTGAATAAATGGGACCTACTGAAACTGAGAAGTTTCTGTAAAGCAAAGGACACTGTCACCAAGACAAAAAGGCAACCAACTGACTGGGAGAAGATCTTCACCAACCCTGCAACAGACAAAGGTCTGATCTCCAAAATATATAAAGAACTCAAGAAACAAGACTTTAAAATGATAACTAACCCAATCAAAAAATGGGGCATTGATTTGAACAGAGAATTCTCAACAGAAGAAGTTCAAATGGCCAAAAGACACTTAAGGTCATGTTCAACCTCCTTAGCGATCAGGGAAATGCAAATCAAAATAACTTTGAGATATCATCTTACACCTGTCCAAATGGCTAAAATCAAAAACACCAATGATAGCCTTTGCTGGAGAGGTTGTGGAGGAAGGGGTACCCTCATCCATTGCTCGTGGAAATGCAAACTTGTGCAACCACTTTGGAAATCAGTGTGGCGGTTTCTCAGGAAATTCAGGATCAACCTACCCCTGGACCCAGCAATACCACTCTTAGGAATATACCCAAGAGATGCCCTATCATATGACAAAAGCATTTGTTCTACTATGTTCATAGCAGCATTATTGGTAATAGCCAGAACCTGGAAACAACCTAGATGTGCTTCAATGGAAGAATGGATGAAGAAAGTGTGGAATATATACACATTAGTGTACTACTCTGCGGTAAAAAACTATGACTTCTCGAATTTTGCATGCAAATGGATGGAAATAGAAAACACTATCCTGAGTGAGGTAACCCAGACCCAAAAAGATGAACATGGAATGTACTCACTCATAATTGGTTTCTATCCATAAATAAAGGTCACCGAGTCTATAATTTGTGATCCTGAAGAAGCTAAATAAGAAGGTGAACCCAAAGAAAAATATACAGTTATCCTCCTGGCTATGGGAAGTAGACAAGATTGCAGGGCAAAAAATTGGGATCTTGGGGGTGTGGTGGGGTGAGGGTAAGGGGAGATGGGGAAAGAAAAGTGAGAAGGGGAGGATGGGAGGAACTTGGGGAAACGGGATGATTGGGATAAAGAAAGGTTGGATAGGGAAGCAGAGAAGCACAATTCTTAGGTAAGGGTGCCACCTTAGGGTTGGCAAAAGACTTGAACCTAAAGTGGCTCCCAGGTGCCAAGGGCAATGTCCCCAGTTAGTTCCTTGGGCAGCTGAGGATAGGGAACCTGAAATGACCCTATCCTATAGCCATACTGATGAATATCTTGCACATCACCATAGAACCTTCATCTAGCGATGGATGGAGATAGAGACAGAGACCCACACTGGAGCACCGGACTGAGCTACCAAGGTCCCAATGAGGAGCAGAAGGGAGAACATGAGCAAGGAAGTCAGGACTATGAGGGGTGCACCCACTCACTGAGACAGTGGGGCTGATCTATTGGGAGCTCACTAAGGCCAGCTGGACTGTGACTGAAAAAGCATGGGATAAAACCAGACTCTCTGAACATGGCAGACAATGAGGGCTGATGAGAAGTCAAGGACAATGAATGGCACGGGGTTTTGATCCTACTTTATGTTCTGGCTTTGTGGGAGCCTAGCCAGTTTGGATGTTCACCTTCCTAGACCTGAATGGAGTGGGGAAGACCTTGGACTTTTCACAGGGCAGGGAACCCTGACTGCTCTTCGTACTGGAGAGGGAGGGGAAGAGGATTGAGGGGGAGGGGGAGGGAAATGGGAGGCTGGGAGGAGGCGGAAATTTTTTTTCAACAAAAAAAAAGAGTTGTCAACCAATTTTGGGCCATAATTTTTAAAACTGTATACCCAAATAACATCTTTCTATAAGTTACCCTAGATGATTTGATGTTGTGATAGAAAGCTGACCACTAAAATGCCTTGGGTGATTGGGAAACAGGATGGAGAGAGCGGTGAGGGTGCACTAAAAGATCATTCCAGACCATTCAGATAGCAGAAACTAGAGAACGTTATGTTTGAGGTGTCTGTCAAGGAGGGGAACAGTAGTCTAATGTTTTTATAATATAAAGTACAAGGTTAGGAAATGGTGAAAGTATATAAAAGGTAGCAAAATAAATGGTATTTGTACTAACACTCTGGCAATATTGTAGAGACTAATGTCAGAGGCTTCAGTGCATAATAAAGAGGTCAAGTCCTTAAAGATATTAGGTGGTAGAGCTGAGCAGTCTAAATGCAACATCCACTGAAGTGCACAGAACAAGCTCAAGCTTCATTTAGGGCAAATCAGTCAGACAGTCAAGCAGGAAGTGATTTTATGGGTATAAATTTCAAGGGAGCTAGAGGTAGAGAAAACATAGTTTAATATCATGGAGAACTTAAGTTTCTGTAGATATGTTAGTGGGTGGGCTTGCAGATGCTAAGAGATTGTGGTGATAAGAGATTCAAAACAGACAGTTGGTAGAGGAAGATCATCAGCAAGAAAGCATAGACTAGCCACAGAAATAGACACTAGACAAAAAGAAAATCAAAACAAAAAAAGAAAATACGTCAAATCAGTTGGATATCAAGGGGATGAAGAACTTCAAAGATAGCATTTGTTTGAATTCCTACTGTGTAAGTCTTTTAACAATTTATGGAAGTCTGGCCAGAACCACAGTTGCTGAGCAAGCTATGTTTGGATTTGTTATCATAACACCAAGAAGTTGTGGAAGAAGTTTGTCAATCAAGCCCAGGAAATTCTGAGCCTAACAATGCATCCATCTTATTTCCAGGTAAAGTATTTCAAACTGAAATGTAACTTAGGCTCAAATCTAGAAAAATTTTAAGGAATATTTTATTCTTAATATTTATTCTTAATAGTTAGGCTGAGAGTAGGATAGTACATACACACACACATATATAGAAATAGATTTTTATAAAATATATTCTCACCATGGTTTCTCCCCCTCCAAGTCCTTTCAGATTCTCCCCACCTTACTATCTTCCTAACTCTGTTCCCTTTATTTTTCTTTCTGTCCTTAGAAAGCAATCAGGAAAGAAAACAAACAAAAAACACAACCAAGCCAGAATTAAAAAAAAATAAAAAAGCACAAGAAACACACAAATTGGAGGTTCAGGGAGGATGAGAAAGATAGAATGCTTAAATCACAATATTGAAAGCTGTAACATATGAAAAAAAAGTCAGCAAGACAAAACACAAAAAAGTGCCTAAACAAAGCCATATGAGATGAAAGTCTATAAAAATACCAGTGAAAACACCAGCAAGTTCATTGTGTGTTGGCTATCTACTGCTGGGCATGAGACCAGTCCTTAGGTGTGGTTAATATACCCAGTGAGATGCCATTGCAGAAAACTTAGCTTTTTTTGGATATACAATGCTTTACTTTTTAAAAACTCATGTTCAATATCTAGGAACTTTAACAAATATTGTTATCTTGTGTTTTATCTCCCTAATAATGACATAATATCCACCTATGAAAAATAACATCAAAGAAATGAAGGACAACTTTAATTCTTCCTCAGCTTAAGACCTCCTCAGGCTGATTCCAAGTATTCAAGATAAAAACACCCTATAATCTTGAGATAAATATATTTCAATTATTTAATGAAAAATAGAGAAGGCAAACTGAATTTAACTTCAGAGAAATGAAAAAAAGAATCCATCATGTGCTGTAGGACAATGGTCTGGTCCCTGTCACTTGTATTTTAAATAAACAATGATTGGCCAGTAGCCAGGCAGGAAGATTAGGTGGGCCTACCAGGCAGAAAGGAGAGGTGGGTCAACAAGAATTCTGAGAAAAGGGAACTTTCAGTCTATAGTCATCACCCAGACAGAGTGATAGCCAGACACAGAGGAAGCAAGATGCGACTGCCTCGCCAAAAACGTACCAAGCCACATAGCTAACACAGATAAGAATTATGGAGTAATATAAGTTAAAAGAGTTAATAAGTAGCCTGAGATATGCCGGACAGTGGTGGCACACACCTTTAATCCCAGCACTTGGGAGGCAGAAGCAGGCAGATCTCTGTGAATTTGAGGCCAACCTGGTCTACAAGAGCTAGTTCCAAGACAGGCTCTAAAGCCATAGAGCAACCCTGTCTCAAAAAACCAAAAAAAAAAAAGTAGAGCATATACTTTTGTTGTATGATAAGGCCTCTCTTGATGAAAGGAGACAGAGACAGAGACCCAGACTGGAGCACCGGACAGAAATCTCAAGGTCCAAATCATGAGCAGAAGGAGAGAGAGCACAAGCAAGGAACTCAGGACCGCGAGGGATGCACCCACACACTGAGACAATGGGGATATTCTATCGGGAACTCACCAAGGCCAGCTGGCCTGGATCTGAAAAAGCCTGGGATACTGGACTCGCTGAACATAGCGGACAATGAGGAGGACTACTGAGAACTCAAGAACATTGGCAATGGGTTTTTGATCCTACTGCACAAACTGGCTTTGTGGGAGCCCATGCAGTTTGGATGCTCACCTTACTAGACCTGGATAGAGGTGGGTGGTCCTTGGACTTCCCACAGGGCTGGGAAACCTGATTGCTCTTTGGGCTAACAAGGGAGGGGGACTTGATTGGGGGAGGGGGAGGGAAATGGGAGGTGGTGGCGGGGAAGAGAGAAATCTTTAATAAATAAATAAAGAGGTTAATAGAAAAAAAGAGGAAGCCAATAATTCCAATCATTTTATAATTAATGTAGACCTCTGTGTGATTTCCTTGTGACTGAATGACTGAAGAACCTGTTGGGACAGAAAACTTGGTCAACACCTGTGATCCAAATAAATACCTTTGTCCTAGACTCACCTAGTTCCCCTCTAATAGTTTCTATTTTTTCAGTGTTCTATCAATAAAATTCCCAAACTATATTCATACTAGTTATATAATTCATCATTAAACAGGCACTAATATCATTGGGGACCTCACTTTTAGAGAGGAGTGATGTACGCAGAAGTCTTGAATTCATGATGAAATATATGGAAACTGAGACAATGAAAGTAGAAGTGATAGTTACAACTTTAACAAACTTATACAAGAAAAGGAATGGAATAATTGATTAGGACTAGAATAAGAGATCTTTAAATTTCTACCTTAGAAAGGGGGAAGATTTGAAGTGCTGTAAAAAGGTGAGTTGGAAACATCTGTAAGCTACATCTCTAGGAGGCAGTAGCAGGTGGAATTGAGGAACAGACGCCATTTAAGTCTCCTGGCATGTTTCCCATGTTCTAGGAAGACTGGGGAACACACTCACCTTTTTGGAGATTGATGTAGCTATAGAATCTTCCGTAGTAAATAAAATATGAGTGAAGGCTACACATATTACTACCTGTGTGTAACTTACCATCCTCAGCCTGGATGCTTGGGATGAAGGCTTCCCTATTAGCAAGAATGCTGGGGTCAACACCCAATGACAGTCTTCAACAGCCTATAAACTGATTTACCACTTCCTGACTCATCTTCTGCCCTTTGCTGTGAGTGTAAGAAGTGTGCAAAAAATGTGGAGGAATAGAGCAGGATGGTGAGTTCTCACTGGAAGTGGAAGATCACATTGTCTGATATGTAGCAAAAATAAGAAGCAAATCTTCATTGGCTTCATTCTAAAATTATAATGTTCTTTACTCTATCATAATCCAGTCTCATATTTTTATTGACATATTGTATATAAGCCATTGATGCTAAAATGCTATTGACCTAGTAGAAGTTTCCTGACATCAAGATAGGAATTACATGTAGAACTAAGAAATAATTTGAATAAAAGAGAAAATCTTATGCTTTAGGATTCAAGTAATATATGATGGTTTGAATACACAGATATGTGTGCTTGCTTATGTGGATGTGTGCACACTCCTCTTATTTAAACATCAGTATCTTCCTGTACATGTATTTGATTTACCACTGCATATCTTCAAGTTGGATGGAAATAGAAAAAAGGAATCCTGAGTGAGGTAACTTAGACCCATAAGGTCAAACATAGAATGGACTTACTCATAAGTGGATATTAGCTATTAAGTAAAGAACAACCATGCTACAGTCCACAGACTGAGAGATGCTAGGTAACAAAGAGGACTCAAGCAGGGAAGGGGATTCATGAATCTCTCTGAATAGGGGAAGTAAAAGATCTCCTACCTAGACAGGGAACTGGTGTGACTGGGAACTTGAGGGATAGGGTTGGGGCTGAGTGGAGTAGGAGAGTAGTAAAAGAGATGACTGGAAAGGGGATTCAGAATCAGATAGAAACCTGAAATAAGTAAAACTTCTATGAATCTGCAAGGATGACTCAAATTAAGACTTCTAACAATAGTGGATATGTAGCTCAAACTGTCCATCTCCTGAAATCAGATTGATGGTTACCTCAACTGTCATCAAAGAGCCTTCATCCACTAACTGATAGAAACAGATGCAGAGCCAAAAATCAGGCTGGGCTCTGGGAATCCCACTGAAGAGGAGAAGGAAGGACTGTAGGGGCAAGGGGGATCAAAGACATCACAAGAAATCCCACAGAAACAAATAGCCTGGCTCAGAGTCTGAACCAACAACCAGGGTGTCTACATGAGACTGACCAAAGCCCTCTACATTAAGCTACAGTTTTGTAGCTTGGTTTATTTGTGGTACTCCTAACAATGGGAACAGGGCTGTCCCTGGTGCTTTGGCTGGCTCTTGGGAACCTATTCCTTATACTGGATTGGTTTGCCCAGTCAAAATGCAATGGGAAGCACTTAGTCTTATTGCAACTTGATATGCCAAGCTTTGTTGATGCCTGTATGAGGTCTGCCCTTTCTTAACATAAACAGAGCAGGGTGGGAATGGGATAGGAGAATTGGAATGGGAGGAGAAAAGGGGGGGGGGACTGTGTTTTAGATGTAAAATAAATAGATATTTTTAAAAAGCAACTATATGTCATTCATTGCTCGAAGTCTGATAATCTGTGTTCTGATTATTCATTCTGTTTTTTTATGAATGGACTTCGATATTGAGCTGTCTTTCCTTCTATGAGCAATGCTGTAAAGTATATTTTTTATTGTGTATAGAGAATATAAAGGTATCCTTGAATTATTTTAGAGAGAATGTATGATAGGTATGCCTTAGAAATTTTAGTGAATGTCATTCAATTGATTTCTTATATGCAAAGTGTTTGAGAATACTTATTTCCACTAATAATGCCAATATATTACATTATAAATATAACCAATTTTTGAAAAACCAAAGGCTTAAAACAGTAGGATCCATGTTTCAGTGTCATTGTACTTCTTTCATCATTAAAGACCCATCTTTGAATAAGACTGGAATTGTTCTGCTGAACTGACTAATTATGTGATATGTCTACTTTTAGGTAAAATCACTTTTTCCCTAACAATTTGAAATATACCTTTCTCTGCCAAGTGAATCTTTTACCATCAAATTTTTATAATGCTTTCCATCTCTAATTTTTATTTTCATTTCACTGAACTTTTGATCACTTTGTCATATAGAAACACCATGCAGTATTCAGATTCATCACTATCTTCTGCTTATACACTGTCATTAACACCATACTTCAGTATATGAAAATGAAATATTTACTTTCCTAGACTATTTGTGCTATCATCTGTATGTTTAAATACTTAATCCTCTTAGAATTTTGCTATTATCTGATAGAAGAGGTAAGACTCTATTTGATTTGAATTAGGGTTTTTTATATCTCTTATGTTAACCTATATATTGTCTGTATTAAAAGTATTTACTCAAATACCAATTTAATCTTATTTTAAATGATTTTTTAATTCATAGAAAGTTATGGACATTATCATTTTGATGGAATCTACTGAAGGGAACTAAAAATGAGAATACAATTACAACATGGAAATCAATAAACTCTACTATTATAAACACACTAGCTTCACTTCAGAGATCAACATCAATTTCAGCTCTGCTTTATCATGTATCCAAAGACTATTACTTGATGTCTCATTGTTTTCTGGGTAAGGTGTGTCTATGTAAAAGTTGTTTTTTTAGGGCCAATAAGGGCTCAACAGTTAGAAGTGCTTAAGATCAATAACTTGGTGATCTGAGTTTGATTTCTGGGACCCACATGTTCTAGTTTGCCTCCTGTTTCTGTGATAAAGAACAAAATCAAAAGCAACTTAGGGGAGGGAAGGGTTTATTTCAGGTAGCAGTATATCAATGAGTCAAGTCAGGACAGGAACCCAAGTCAGGAACCCAAAGGTAGAAAACGTGGAGAAAGTCCAGAGAACAATTATCCAGCTCATTCTCTGGCTCATGCTCATCTCATATAGTTCAGACTCTCCTGCCTAAGGGCAGTACTTTCCATAGTGGGCTGGGCTATCCTAAGTCCATAACCAATGAAGTTAGTCTCAGATATGACCACAGGCCAAACTGATCTAGGGTGGTTTCCTAATTTAAAATCCCTTAGGTGACATCAGGCTGTGTCAAGTTGACAACTGAAGTTAGTTAGGTAAGATACCAGATAAAGGTGGAAGAAAAAGAATTAACTCAACAAAGCTGTCCCCCGACCTCCATAAGTGCATAGTGGCATGCTCTCCTAAATCATGAACACACACTAACAAAAAGTTATTTTGTACTAGTGAAAGATATCTTAAAGACTTGACACTACATTAAACATAAACACAAATGTTTTCGTTAGGTTGAATCTACTGAGAATTCCATCAAAGGAATTCTTCATTTTTTGTCTTTATTTTTTATTAAAATTTGTATATTTATTGTATGCATATTACATACATGCATGGCCTTGTTCATACATGCACTTACAAAAGTACACATGAATCTTCTTCTGTTATGCCTGTCCTAAGGATTAAACTCAGGTCACCATGTAAGCACCTTTGCTCACTAAGCTATCCCATCACCACGTCTTAATTTAGGTATCCAATATTTTTACCAATTCATCTAAATTGTGATTTAAATATTTCTGCCCCTTTAAATATTTCATTTCTGTGCCTTTTGGTTATGGTAGTCTGTGTCTGTGTATTGTTCTAGAGCCTTAAATTCTCTTTGAATCCCCAAAACATCATTGATTTTTTTTTTCTATATAGCTGAAACTGGAAATACCCCTCCCCCATCCAAGAGGATTTATCTAAATTATTCTTTAGAAGGTAAACCTTCTGACAGAAATTCAGGCTTTGAGAATGCAAGAATTCTTTAACACTTATTTTTCAAAAAAGTATATTCTAAAAGTGAAACTGATACCACTCATCCAATTGTAAGTATAAGCCCCACTGGAGCTGTTAATATCATCTTAAATATTGTTTTTAATAGAACATGTTTGCCATTATTTTGTTTTGTAAATCACTGTATTATTTTTGCTCAGCAACAAAAACGGAAACATATCAGTTAGTAAGTAGACGTACCTTTAATTTTGTTATTTATAGCATTTGTGAAAAAATACATGCAGGTAAAAAGTTTTTATTTTTCATATCATGAGTTTAAAAATGTAGGTGAAATGTCCCTTAGCTACAGATAAGAAGAAACTGAGAATCTTTGTTTTAAAATTCAAACAGTTAAAAATCTGCCAACAACTGGGATACAAACGAAGCAATATAGAGGCTTTAGTAACAGTCAAGGAGAAGACCAGTTCTGTGGTTATAGAAATATAGATGGCAGTCTTCTGCTCTGGGTTAAAATTATTAGAGACCACTCTATTCCCATATATATTTTGTTGTAGACTATGAACATAGTTAGAATTCCTTTCACCACTGTATTGCAGAAAAACTGCTGTTCTCCTTGAATCTCCAGAAATGGACAGTCTGCTCACATATTGACTTTAGCATGGAGTGACCTAAACTGTACCTCATGTCTACAGAACTGCAATAACATACATTTTTCTAAGACACTAAATCTGTGGTAATTCTAGAAGCAATAGGAAACTAATGCACAAAGGATCCTCATCCTCATCATGATACAAAAATATCAGAAAGGCTAAGTGTCTTCCTGTCTTTGAAATCAACAAGAGACACCCAGTATATTCTGAGAGGAAAAAGTCATGACATAAAATAATGCTTGGTCATCAAGATAAGCTAAATTTTGGCAAGGGATGTGATTGTTCCATCTATGCCAACAAAAGCATCAAATGATTGCACTAACTTTCTACTTCACTCTTTACAACTTTCTTACTTTATTTTCTAACAACACTTCCATGACTAATTATGATAATTCATATTTTACTACATAATTTGCTGCATATATAAACTCAGTACCCTAACTTAAAAATAACTTTTAAGGAATTTATTGCTTATGGCTTAAAGAATGCATATGGATGGAACACTGTGCCAGCAAAATCTAATGAGAAAAAGGATGTATTGGGAATACTGGAGTAATGACTTGCACTGTCTGTGCTTCTCAAGCCAAAATAAGTTAAATGCAATTTCAGTGCCCATATCTCTTGGTAAGAATAATTCTGAAAATCTACCTTGGTACCAGAATAACACCACTGTGTGTTTTCACAAAAAAGCACCTTTTAAAAGCTGTAATCAAATGACCATGAAGCTCTTTAAATACTCATTATAAACGTGTATTAAAGAATTCTGAGTGACAAGGATGCAGGAACACTGTAATATTTCTACAAGAAAATGGAAGTTTATAAGTGGTTCTGAAGTTAAATTTCTTAAACAAATCTTTTGTTTTTTTCTTTCCAGTTAATTATACTTTATTTAGTACCTATATTATATGTGATTTTCCAAAAGAGGTCTTAATCATAGTTTAGTGTTTGTATTGTTTGACCCAACTGCTAAAAGAGAAAGCTATTTATAAGAATTTGATTTCAGAATTGACAAATTTATGTGAGAAAGAAGTCAAACTTTTAAAAACACAGCCTATCACCTTTTCATCTCTCCTCATTTCAAATTATAATTTTGTGTATTCTGCATGATCATTATAAAGTGATACTACTTTAAAGTTGTTTGCTGCCTTATCTTCTTATAAACTTCAAGAAAGTATATAGACATGAAAAGATAACAGGGTAGATTAATAAATCTACTTTTGAAAAGCAACTACTAGTTTTAAGTGTTTTACATTGGATTGGACTTTTGTATATTATATACAAATTAGACATTAATTTTCTTAGAACATACTATACATATATTTCTACTCTTGTTGGATTTATGGTATTATACAACTCATTTAACAATATATTGCAAATTTCTAGATCTTGATAATTGTTATCACCTACTGTATAGGATAAGAAGAAAATGCAGGTTAATAACTTGAATTTCAAGAATTC
The DNA here is from genome assembly GCA_963919715.1 of Microtus obscurus. NCBI lineage: Eukaryota > Metazoa > Chordata > Mammalia > Rodentia > Cricetidae > Microtus > Microtus obscurus. The sequence continues at coordinate 386,674 of CAWTZC010000312.1, forward strand.
ATCCATCCATCCATACATCCATCACATCCATCCATACATACATACATACATCCACCTACCCACCCATCTACCTATAGGGGTTGTAATGTTAGCTGCCTCAATCTCTACAGATACAATGGTGAAGGAGACTCTGACCAAGTTTTTACTTAGAGGGAAATGTATATATAGCTAGTTATTTTCTCTTACTATAAGCATTATATTATCTCCTAAGAGACCTACCTTATAACGATAATTCTGTAGTCACAGAACTGTGTTGTTTCATTATTATTTAAACCTCTTAAGTGTTTTATGTAGCATAAATAATGAAAACCCAGAGACAGATACTGGGTTTCAACCTGAAGATCAGAAAAGTAAGGCAGTCAAGCCACTAGAGAGCTCTTTACTCTAAGAAATCCTCAGACTGAAAGAGTGCTAGTTCCTGTCTCATCCTGGTTTATATTCTTTTATAGTACTTGGATTAATGTTATGAACTACCACCACCTGGATCTGTTTCTACATTGATCTTGTGTAGCCCAGGGTGGCATTGAACTCACAGAGATCCATCTCCCTCTATCTCATATATTCCTGTGGCAACGAAAACAAAACCTCATCCCCAAACTAATATGTCTTTTGATTTAAATTGTAAAACAAGGCATTTTCAAAATATATTTGGATTAATGTGATTTGTAATCAAAGTCTTTTAGTAGCTGTTGCTCCTTCCTCCACAGTCAAACAATTCAAAGACAATACAATAACATATAGTACCCAAGTTTTCTGTTATTTTACATCTTTATGTGGCTTTTCTGTTTTTCTTTTATATTTAGTTTTTAATTTTTGGCTTTTTGAGACAGGGATTCTTTGTTTGGCTGTCTTGGAACTCACTCTGTATACCAGGTTGGCCTCTGTCTTCCAAATCCTGGACTAAAGGTACGTCACAGCACTGCATGACCTCTCATGGCTTAGTTTTACCTTCTTGTTTTCAGGCAAGCTTTATTTATAAAACACAAAGAAAATGTCTCTATATTTTTATCTTTGTTTTTCAATATTTGTTATATATATATATATATATATATATATATCAAAACTTTATATGTACTTTATTCTCAGCATGTGGTTACTAGGTTACATAGGGAAATTTTCATACAATTATAAAATGTATAGTAAATATTTTCTTCCCACCTGCCCTAGTACTCTCCCTTTTCTTACCTCCCTGTACTGGTTTCTATTGTGTCTTTTTACAGTCTTGCTTCTACTTTCAATTCATTTATACATGTGTGTGTGGTGTGTATGTGTGTACATGTGTACAGAAAAATAAGCCATGTAAAAATGGAAAATACACAGAAAGTCTGGATTAAGCATATTATTGTGTTTTCTTTGAATTTTTTGACTATGAAAGAGTGAAGTACAGAGAGATATTTCATTGTACAGGTTGCTAAGCTAAACCAATATATATATATTTTGAAGGTGTCTTGACTTTAAAATTTGGGTCTAAGGATATGTTGCTATGGAAAAAAGGTTCTGCTTTTGTTTCCACAGAGGATGAAAACCTGTGGATTCCTTCCAAACTAATGTGGTTCAATGAACCAAGACCTCTGTGAAACCTCAAAAAATACTTTGCCCAACAAAAAGCAGGAAGCAATTTTGAGAGAACTGAGACAAAATTCCCAAATATTGTTTATGAATGTTTGTTTTCATTTAAAGGTGGGATATGATATAGAGCTGAATACTTAGTATTGGTATGGAGCTTGGTCTATTGATGCGAATTTAAGGTTAATTTTGTTTTATGTATATTTATGCTCTTGATTAAGGTATTGTGTCTGTGCAGTTCATTTTAAAATGTAATGTATAGTTAAGAAAGTCAGGTTAATAGAGTCACCTATAATAGTCAAACTTTCAGTTATGTTAGTTAAGTTTACTTGATATACAGAGGCATATTTCAAATGGTTATGTATTCTTCAAACCTTTCAAAGATTAACAGAATATGGCACTTAAAATGTTTTAAGAACTTAAGACTTTTCATGACAATGAGACACATCTGCTTCTGGCAGCACCAATCTTTTTCAAGAGGATGATGGACATTGAAGAGGCTCCTTTTGGAGTTTGTTTGTCATTTGGACAAGAAACTGCTCTTACCTGAACTTCTTGATGGTATGCTGTATAAACTGGATATGCAGGACCCACAGAAAAGTGACTGCTGAAGTTGCCTAAAGATGGCGAGTCAGCCCTTCAGGGTTCCTGCTTCATGAAAGACATTTATTCTGCTAGACAGTCTGCAGGATACAGAAGAAAGAAAATGATGGGATTTGCCATTATAAGGCAGAAAAGATTTTCATACTTCCTATTTCATGAAAAAGTATGCTGGATACAATGGGCCTTCAAGCTGATAATGGATGCCACAATGTTACAGAAGAACTTTTGGTAACTCTCCAGGTAGCAAGATATCTCTGTCAATTCTAGAGTTTTGGAAATTGCTTACTTAGATAATAAAAAAATAAAAAAAAACAAAATGTTGTTTACTTACATAATATTATATCCTTCTGTAGTCTTTGATGGAGTTGACAAATAGTTATAGTTTTCCTTAGTTAGGATAAAAAGTAAAGTAGATATAAATATTGTAACTGTAATTCTTGCTTGATATCTTTTTTATTATATATAATTTTACTATGTTAAAGTTAAAACCCTTCTTCTTATCTAGATAGAAAAGGGAGCTGATGTGGGATTCCCCTCTGTATGCTGTGAATACCATTGGTTAATAAAGAATCTGCTTTGGGCCTACGGCAGTACAGAATAAGGCAAGGCTCCCCAAGCAGATGGAGGAGGAAAGAGTAGGCGGAGTCAAAAATAAACCATGTAGCTACAGCAGGAAATAGACACCAGATGCCAGATGGAACATTACCAGTAGGCAACAAACACATGGAGATACACAGATTAATAAAAATGGATTAATTTAAAATAGAAGAGCTAGCCAATAAGAAGAGTGAGCTAAAAGGCCAAACAGTTTCTGTGTGATTATTTTGGGTCTGGGCAGCTGGAATATAAACGTACAGCACCTGCCTACACATACAAATAGACATACATCCGGATATATATGTGTGATTTTAAGTATATAACATCTCAGCACTTCAAATAAGAGAAAATCTATCTGTCTTTCTGAGAATAACAATTCTTTTCATATAACCACTTAGAGTTAAAACCATTTTACCGCATATTACAATTTTTATACCCCTGGCAAAATCTCATATATATTCATATATACTCTGTTTTCTTTATCCATTCTTTTGTTGTCTGACTCATAGGCAAATTATATACTTTTGCTTTTGTAAATAGTGCTTCAATAAATATTGATGCATAAGCATCTCTGGGATATGTACATTGGAGTTTTTGATAAATTTCCAAAAAGTATCATAGCTGTGTCATGTTGCAGAATTATTCTGTGTTTTACTTTGAGAAAGTTCTATACTGTCTTCAACAGCAGGTGAATCATTTCATTTCATCAGCATGTATAAGCCTTTCCTTTGTTTCTATTCTCAGAATTACTTCTTTTCTTAATGACTATGCTTCTGACAGGGTGAAATGGGAGCTGGGCGTAGTTTTTAATTACACTTCTCTGATGGCTAGTGTCTTTTGAGATACCCTTTGAGAGGGATTTGTTCACTTCCTAAGCTGTATTGATTGGTTTGTTTGATTTCTTGTCATTTACCTTTTCTAGTTCTCTGCATAGTCTAGGTATTAATCCTGTGTCAGATATGCAGTTAACACAGCTTTCTGTGTTTTAACTTGATTAATTGTTTCATTTACTATGTAAATCTTTTAGAGTTTATTAGGTCCCAATTGTCAATTGTTGGCGTTGTTTTCTGAGTTACAGGCCTCCTGTTGGGAAGTCCTTGTTTATCCCTCTGTTTTGATGCACTTACTTTTCCTCTAACAATTTCAGTGGTCCAGGTCTTACATTAAGGTCATCCATCCATTTGAAATTGACTTTCGTTCAGGGTGAGAGATAAGGATCTAGTTTTCTTTGGCTACAGATGGATATCCAATTTAACTAGCACCATTTCTAAATGAGGCTCTCTTTTCCCCAACATATAGTTTCATCATTTTTGGAAAATCATACAGCTAAACCTGTGTATATTTATATTCAGGTTTCTGCTCTATTCCCATATTTCTTTATAAAACCTCATTTCTCTCATTTTTTTTTCTTGTTTTTCTTCACTCTTCAAACACATCTCTGAACACACTGAAGAGATATCCTTTGAGTTAGTATTATAATATGATTTTATTTATTATAGAACAATGATTAAAATGCAGGCTCTGGAGTCAGATTACCCATTACTAGAGAATCTTGAATGCCACACAAGTTATGCAAATGTTCTGCCTCTATTTTCTCATCCACAGAGTGAGCATAATAATACCTATATAACTTTTCATCTTAGGATGGAATTAGATACTGTGTGCCTGTTAATAATCAGCTTTGTGTAAAAATAGGATTGTTTCTTGGCAACAGTATAGAACCTAGCCATAATTTAGGGCCACACCACATCACACTAATTAGATGTATCATGTTTCTTTATTGTGGATTATGCATTTTTGAGGGATTTCTTTTATCAATCCCTTAACAAGCATCAACTAGAAGGTGTGCATAAATCCCTGAGTCCCTGATTAATAATGTCTGGGATGAGGGCATGGTCATGGTAACGTTCACTCCAGCTTATCTCAGAAGAATTTAGGCCTTTGACCAGTCAAAAAAATGAAAAAAAAGGAGGCTAGAAAGTTGGATCAGTGGTTTAGAGTACTTGTTGCTTTTCCAGGGGGTCATTTCTAATACCCACATTAGGTGTCATAAGCATAGGCCTAGAGGATATGACATTTTTTTTAACCTTAACACACATCCACACACTCTTAGTACATACACACACACACACACACACATACACACACACACACACACACACACTAAGTTGAATAAGAAGAAAGAGGAAGAGAAACAGTCAGTGATTCAGTACTATAAATGAGATTTGAATTTAGGGTTTATGATAACATTTATTGACAAGTTGACAGAACCAAGAATCACGTAGAATATAGGCTTCTAAGCATGAATGTAGGGCATTCTCTTGGTTATGATAATTAAAATGAGGAAATTGAGCCACTGAGGATAGTGTCATTCTCAGACTGGGTTCCTATACTGTGTAAGTGAAGAAGGTAACTGAGCAGCAGCATGCATCCACCGTTCTTTGCTTTCTATGGATGTAATGTTAACAACTGTCCCGGGCTCCTACCAATGTGTGATTACAGAATCTCTAGTGTGTGACTAGCACCTGGGACCTCTGAATTCCTCAGGAAGTCTCTTTTGTCCTGGTATTTTTGAGAGAAACTGAGATAGAACTTTGAATTTAAAACATGATTTTCTTTTCTTTTCTTTCTTTCTTTCTTTCTTTCTTTCTTTCTTTCTTTTTTTTTTGGCTTAAGTGAACTATTTCCAATGGGATCAACATCCAATGATACAGTAAAATGACTGAACAGCACCTCTGTACTATTTTAAGTTAAAGGAATATGGGCAGAGGTTTGGGTTAACATCAATTGGCAAGAAAAAAATAGAAATGGTATTTCTCAGTATTACCATTCCAGCATCATGGTTTTCAGTGAAAGAGTGTATATACTAACTAATATTTGCCTTTAAATGATGAATTCATACTTTGCATTTATTCTGTAGGAATACCATCTATGCTTACTTTCTCCCACTCTCTGTATTGTGGTGCCATATTGTTTTTGCCCTCCCCCTTTAATACAGGATCTCTTGTATCCATTATGAGCCATTCCAGAAGTGCTTGGGTTACCAATTTATCATATAGGTGATGGGGAATCAAACAGAGAATTGTGCAAGCACTTTACTACCTGACTTGCTTCCTTGTGTTGAGAAATATTTTAACCATGTAGTGCTGGATGACCTGAAACTCCTTATATAGACCAACCTTCCTCAGTCATGTGGCAATTGTCCTGCATCTGTCTCCCATATGCTGAGACTGCAGGTATGTATCACTATGCCTGACCAGACCTTTATTACCTTAAATTCAAATAATTTATTAGTATTTTAATGTAGCATGTCATTTAGTAATCATACTAATGAACTGTCAATGTTGGCACGGTTCACACCCAGGAGTTTCATGATGACACAGAATTCTAATCATGCCCTTTCCACCATGGGAACTGTCTGCAGGCTCTCTTCCCTGAGTCTTGACAACTTGGCCTCTGAGGACTATAGCATAATAGGTTCCTAGGTAACGGGGATCTAGGAAAGAAGGCAAATAAAGCAAAGAAAAACAATGTGGGGGTAAAATAAATCGATGTAGAGCACATTGTTCTGTTGCTTATTTTGATATATTTATCTGAAAAACTTTAATCCCTTGGAAGGATTTGAAAAATGAATTGAATTCTGGTAGGTCATGTTTCTTCATTTCTTTATAACAAGAATACCATGCTTTAGAAATCCCTTCCTTTATGGTATTTACTTCTTTTCTGTTTGGGAAACACTCTAAGTCACAGTGGTAATGTGCCATTCAATCCCCATTCCCCCTGCCAGCCCCATCCCACACTCATTGTAATCTAAAAAGTCAAAGAAACAAAAGATCATTTCTGCAGCTGAAGTTTTGTCAAGATTCTCTGGCACCATTCAGTGTCTGCAAATGTTACAGTAGGGGGTGCTGAGGGATGCAAAAGGACATTCGTCAAATGAGGAGAATACTATTCAACTGAGACTCTTTTTTCCAGCTCTCTGCTGTGCTGTTGCCTGAGAATAATTATGCACAAGCACTACTTGGATTGTGTGTTGACCTGGCCAGAGGAAGAAGATTCTGGGAATAAACAGCAACTAAGCACCACAAAGCCTACAGTCTGTTTAAACAGTGCTCTGTAAATGTCTACAGGTAGCCTGCCTAAACCCTGGGATCTTACTTTATGGCTGCCAAGCACCTCTCTATAATACCAGACCATAGGAGGGATACTTCAGGGTTTGTTTTCTAAAAATGTCATACTCACCCCTCACTAAGCACAGCTACCTCTGATTTTCATGGTAATTTATGGTTCTTTGAATATTGTTGCACCCTTAGTTATCTTTGATCAGCATGTGAGCTACAAATGAGACTGTTGTGTGTTTATATAAACTAGGAAAAAGTATCTAATCATAGTACTATCACATAAATAAGAATTTTCTTACATCAACGGCTATGGCTCTGTAATCCATACAAATACTCTATTTTAGTTTCCAATCTAAGTTTCTTATGTTTTATTTAAAAATCAATATAGTATGTGTGTAAAAGGCAATTATTTTTCAGACACTTCCATGTTGACCTTGTATTTGAGGAAGCTATTAACATATTACTTGTTCTAGAAAATGGATATTTAAATTAAAAACATTATTTTTATGTTTTCTCTTATATGTGAATGTTAGTTTTTAAGCATTGATAAGCATGCTACAATCCACATAAACATAGAGGTAAGGTATAGAATAAGGGACTAGTGGGAAGAGGACAATCTCCTGAAGAAAGGAGAATAGAAAGCATAGTTATAGAGAGACAGGGAAGACTGGAATGGAAGGATTAAATGTGGAGGGGACAGAAAAAAATGTGTACAGGAGGGAATATGAGGAGGAACAATTAACTTTCATATCCATTTTTGGGGTCATGTAGATACTTACTGTTGTAGAAACTTCTTAAAATTATAAACATACATGAATGACAATTTCCCAACTAGATGTCTTTCTCCACCAAGTGTACCCAGTGTGAGGTGTGGGTTGCATCTAGCTGAATAATTCTCAGAAGAGGTTTTACGCACTAACCCCTGAAAGATCGGGGTATTGCCAAGATTTATTTATTGCTTTATACAAACTGATGGGAAGGCCTTATTACTGAAGAAGACAATACATACATATCTCATTGAACATGGAGAAGTTGAGCTGGTGCTTAACTAGAGTCTTTACCAGGCCTGACTAATGTTCCTGGTACTGGAAGGTACTCTGCACACTACCACAGGAGCAATGTAAGCTCCAAATGAGCTCCAAACAGTGAGCTATAACAGTGATCTGTATGTTATGCTAGTGCATACAGCTAAGGTTGTGGGATTAACCAACCACTATCTGACTGGATTTAAGGACCAATATTTAACATTTTGGGGATAGTGAGTCCTAAATTGGTTGCCTTCTTCAAATTCCTCATCTCAGGGCTTTGCAGAAGAGGAGGTAGAAATATTGTAAGAGTCAAAAGAATCGTGTCTTCTACGCCCAACAAGACTGAAGCATATATGAACTCACAGGGACTGTGGCTCCATGCACAGGGCTTGCACAGATCCAACCAAGGAGGATCCCTGTTGTAATAGGGAGCGGCGTGGCTGTGCCCCTGTACCCGGCCGCCCGCATGGCCCAGCTTAAGCCCTGAAATAATTACACGAAAACTGTTTTCTTTTAATCACTGCCTGGCCCATTATTGGCTAGCTCTTACATATCGACCTAACCCATTTCTGATAATCTGTGTAGCACCCCAAGGTGTGCTTACCGGGGAGATTCTAGCCTGCATCTGCAGGGACTAGGAACATCATGGCGACTCCTACTGACTCAGCTTCCTTCTCCCAGAATCCTCTTCTGTCTACTCCACCCACCTAAGGGTTGGCCTATCAATGGGCTCAGGCAGTTTCTTTATTTTAACCAATGAAATCAACAGATTGATATAGGACACTCCCACATCAGATCCCAGTGCTGAGACGGGGAAGGGAATGTAGGCTACCATTCCTAACCCAGAAGCTATCTCCAATCAACACTTGCGTGGAAAGGAAAATTTGATTTTCTCCAAGGGAGGCTATTAGGTATAAAAGCCACATTGAAGGACAGGCCCTATATTCAGCTGTAAATAAGCAACACACTGCAAACTTAATGACATTTTTGTAGACTTTTTGGCTCATATTGCTTTGTTTGGGCATTTGTTTTTGTATATTGCAGTTTCACTACTATATTGCAGTTTTGGATTTGTGTTTTTTAAGGTTTTGTTTGTGGGTGTGTGTTTCTAGTGTTTTTTCCTTTGATTTCAAAATTTTATCATTCTTTTCTGTATGTTTGTTTTCTAGAGAGAAAAAGAAAAGTTATGGAATTCTGTGGAAGGGCAAAATCTGGGAGGAGTTGGAGGAGGGGAAACTCTGACCTAAATATATTATATGAAAGATATTTTTCAATAAAAATGTAATAACTGGACATTAGGATTTATTCTACTTCTCAGAATTTCTGTGTTTTTTATCTTATTACTTTGATGTTCTATTCATATCTGCTCAGTTTACTCTGACTTTCGTCAGCATTTACTTTCATGCATTGTCCAAAATCCCATCTATATTGACAGTTTGATGTAGCCTGCCCCAATAATCTTCTTGAGCTCTCTGTCTTCAGTTTGCTATAATGAACAGAATTCCTACCTTGGCTCCAACATATTTCTCAATGGGCTTTTCTTGTCTTCTCCATTCCATCCTCTGACACCACCTTCACAAACTTGTTTGTTCTTCTATATATTTATCCTCAGTTTGCTTGGCTCATGATGATTTCTGCTGGTGGTATCTGACTTTGGAAGAAAAAAAAAAAGAAAACATGAAAGGATCTTGTTTGAATTTTTGTATTCCCGGATAGGTCTGTATAGAAGTGTTTCTCTCATTCTCCCTCCTCCATCAAGTTGTCTTTTTTTCTCTGAGAGTTATTTAATTGTTGCATCTCTCTAGGTAATTTCTTTTCCATTTCTTCTTCTGCAATGTTTCTAATATTAAGACCTACAAGAGCAGTGACTTCATGGAATCATGTGTTTTGCATTTTCAAGTGTCTAGTCCTCAGGTTTTCCCTTTTATTTGATTCTAACTATATTTAATGTGTGCAAGGTTTCTGTGGTGTGTCTTTGGAGCTCAGGGTACTTTATTCCTTATGGGTATGCTTAGTCTCTCAGACCTGTCTCATGTCAAGTCTTAGATTACTAACTGAGCCCAGGTTCTGCAATAACTTACAGTAGGAAAATAAATTCCCTTAGATTTATTAAATCATGTAATGAAAGAAGTATTATTCCCTTTTATATCCCCAATATCTTTTATTATGTAATGAAAGCATGACTAAAAAGAACGTCCATTCATTTTAGAAAGAAGTTTACTTGGATATTGGTTTAACTTTTAGTGAGGTAAAACTCTTGTCAGTAAACTAATAAAATTAGATTCACTTCTCTAGATGAACACTTGTAAATACATGTACACAGCTGTAAGTGCTTCGTGGGCTGTGTCTGTTTCCTCGTGGTCACTGGAAATGAGTTTTTGGTGAGTCCTAACATGATAATTATTTTCTGCTATGGAACAAAGGATTTTCTCCAGAATTTATGAAATGGCCTTTTATACTTTTTTCCCCTAAAAGAAGGTAAAATGATTGCTTTCAAATGCATGCCTATAGCAAATGTATTCCTTTATTAGATCAAACAGTATTATCTGTGGGTGAACTTGTCTCAATAGTCATGACTCTTTAAGAGTCATAGAGACCATAGGAGGGGCTTTCATGTTTTGGTAAAGGACACATGGTAGAAAGTAGTTATAGTGATGACACACAAACAGAAATGGGTATTTGTCTAAACATTTTGTCTAAAAATTCATAGTTAGGGACAGGAGAATTGGCTTAAAATGCTTAAGATCACTTGCTGCTTTTCCAGAATACCAGAGTTTGGTCCCCAAAACCCATGTAGGTAGCTTATAATCACCTGTAATTTCTTCTCAAGGGGATCCAAGGTCCTCTTCTGGCCTCCACCTGCACTTATGAGAATCTTCTTGTCCTCACATTCACACACACGTGCACACACACAGACACACACACATACACACAAAATCACGCCTCTATGCATATGCATGCAAAATAATAACAATAAAAATAAAGCTTTAACAACTCACTGACAGAACTGGAATTATTCTTGTTAATTGGTAAAAAGGATATACTAAATAGCCAACCAGTATTCATACTCACTGGAAAGACTGTTTTAACTCTGTTTAATAGATACTACTAAACTGCTTATTCAACAGTAGGAAAGGAAAGAGGCTTGTGAATCTGGAATAAATCTATATGTTTCTAAACAAGGGATATTCGGGTTGATATCAGTGTTATGCAAGCTAATATCTGTCCCTACTGGATATAAAATAACTAAAGACAGGGAAAGCCACACACTCCTTAACATCTAACTGCCCTTAAAATGCAGAATGTTCTGTAATATGTGTTTCTCCACTGAGAATCCTTCAGTCTTTGCTATATCTAATTAGATTTTATAGTTTTCTCCTAAAAGTCCTCCTTATTTTGATTTTGGTCCTTTCAATGATAGTGAGGAGATTATACCTTTTTATATTTATGGATGATGTTTTTTATTATCTCTGCCGAATCCTGTCATTCCCCTCTTTCCAAGTTCAGCTTAGAAATAAATCAATTATAAATGTGTTTTAGAGAAGAACATATCTCAAAACTGGAAAATGACCCTGAGGAACTTCTAAAACTAATTATATTAACGTGTTTGTTGAAGCTATTGGAAAATGAAATGAACCTGGAGGTATAGCCTTAGATATCTTATAGGACCCTTGAAGAAAAATCCATTTTAAAGTCTTTCTGCTAAAATACTCTTAGTGTATTTATTTGTTATATATATTAAAGTAGTTGATACAATTATGTTCACTTTATATTGAAATGTTACCAATTAGATATAAAGGCTTATAAAATATTAGCAAAAGTTTGCTGTCACATGGTCAAAACTTAATAATTCTGTTAATACTTCGCTGAAGAACTAGTTACTCACTGGAAATCTGTAATAGCAAAGGCTTTATCAATTTTGGTTCACTATTGTTTCTTCAAAGTTTTGAATTGCATCTGTAGCCTAGTATATATGTAATATCCGTTTAAACAATGAAAATTTAAGAATGGCACTTTATCCACTCATTGATATTCTACTGGATATGGAGAACTGCCAATATGTAGATTGTTTTATTCTGTATTTTACGAAATGCTACAGTCTTTCATTACACCTTCTCTCCAGGGGTCTTAGTCTTTGATGAAAGAATTTCACTATATGGAGGGAGGATAAGAGGAGACTATCTTGGACATCCCTTGCACACCCTGTAGGTACATCTTCTCTGAACACCTACTTAAAGTCAGCAAAATCTTCTCTGGCAGCATTCCTGGTATCACCAAGACATATAAATGTTGGGAGTTGCTGAGATAGACCATTGGCTTCAATAGCTGCTGTTCCTTACTCACTAAAGCTGCTCTTTAGTGTGTTTCTGAGTATAATCAGCAATTCCTTGTTTGTTTGGGAAAGGTGGGACCAGTAATCAACATTCCCAGTTAGGGAAGCCCAGAATTGTAGCTAGGCACTTTAAAATTGTTACTTTAAAAAATACTTCTAATCAACTATTATGGTCTGAATGAATTTACTCCCACTCTCCCGACTCCCCCGGCTATAGAATCATGTGTTTGAACACTTGTTTTCCCTAGCTGGTGGTGCTGGAAATTTCAGAACATTTAGTAGGTGGAGGAAGTGGGCCACAGGGTTTGACAAGGTGCCTATGAGATTACTTAGCTTGGTCCTTCTTTCTTTGTGCTCTCTGCTTCCTAATGTCAGACAGAGGGTTGGGATTAATTTATTTCTACATATCTGTAAGTGTGTCTGCCTGTATATAATATGTGTGCAGTGTCTGAGTTGGCCAGAAGAAGGCCTTTGAAATTGGGGTTCCACGTGGTCAAACTACTAAATCTGAAGCCCGTGGAAGAGCAGCAAGTGGTTTTGATCAATGAGCCGCCTCTCCAACACCTTGTTTCACTCTCTTACTGCCACACCAACATCCCAGATTAAGCTATGAAAGTACTTGATCATAACAATGAGAAAAGTAACGATACACCTCTCTGTGCATTAGTAGGTGCCCAACTTAGAATAGGCTTTGGGGTCCGTTGAATACCTGGTATTTTTACGCCTGAACTGTATAACTTTGATACTCAAAACCAATGTGCTGAATCTGGGACTAGGCCTAGATATGGATTTGTACACGTGAAGGGTGGGTTCTCCTGTGTTATGGCATAAGCAAAAAAAAAAAAAAACCCACTCACTCTACATCTTTCTCCACCTTATTATTATTTTTTTTTGCCCTCTTTTATGATGAAGATTCACAGAGTGACACTGATAGCTGAATCAATGCAGTAGGCAGGTTTAGAAGGTGACTGACATAGGTTCTGTAAGATTCGAATCCTCCATTGGTGAAATGTGTTCCCATGGAGGGACTGCGGAAAATGGCATCTGGGCTTTTCACCTATCTTCTGCATACAGATAAAATATAGATTTTGTCTACCCCAAAGCAATCAGACCTCTGGATTGCAGGACAGCCTGACATTTTTCTTCTCTACATTAAAAACATTCCCATACCTTTAACATTTGGTATTTTTCTCTCTTAGAATTTTTTGTTCTTAAAATATCTACATTTCTACTACCCCTTATCTCCCTTCCACTTTTGAACTCAGTATGTTCTGAAGTAATTTCCCTCCTTCTCATTAACCTGGCTCCACTGCACACACTTTCCCTTTCCTCAGCGTTATTGTGCCATCTACATAAATTATGGAAGTTATTTCAGCCTTATCTCAGGCCTTTTTTAACATCTAGGCTCTAGAAGCTTTGGCTCCTAGCCATGATCCCTGATTAGTCCTACATTTCTTTTGTTTGGTAATGACCTAGCAAGAAAATAATTTTTTTAATGTTACTTTCACCTAATTTAATTCTTTTCAGGAAAAGGCCAGTATGCTGGGATCACAGTGCAGTTCTGACTTCTTTTGATTGTCTCCATAGCTCACTAATGTGACCTGAATAAGTGAGTGAGTAGCTTGAATAAAATGAAGACTTACATACTTACTTAGTGTTTAAAAGTTGGCTTGGCCCAGTTTTGGTTTGTTTGAGTTCTGAGAATTGTCTTTGGGGTAGAAAATAATTTCTAAACATGTAAAAGCTAAACAACTTTTTTAAAAAAAATCAATTTATTCAAAGCTCAAATTGAGTTTCACAAGTGACTAACATAATTAGAATTATTTTTACCAACATAATATTTTTATTGATTACTTGAAAATTTCACATCATTTACCCTGATCATACTCACTTCACAATCCTTCCAGGTCCATTCCGTGACCTTTATGAACACAAGAAGATAAGGAAGAAGAAGAAGAAGAAGAAGAAGAAGAAGAAGAAGAAGAAGAAGAAGAAGAAGAAGAAGAAGAAGAAGAAGAAGAAGAAGAAGAAGAAGAAGAAGAAGACACGACCTCACTGGAGCAAGGTGACAATCCCAATGACCAGCCCCTTAAAAAGAACTGAGTCCTTGCCCACAAGCACTCCTACCAGAAGTTATCAGTTACGAATTATACTCAACGTCCTTATCACAATTTAAACAGTTCTATTAGCCGACTTTCTGTCTAAACTATTTGTTGTTTGGGGATGGGGGTGAGGGTAGGAGTTGCCACAGAAGCCTTCCATGTTCCTCTTTCTCAACTACGAGTCTGCAGTCATTGACCTAACTGCAAAAGTAGCTTCCTTGCTCTTTGTAGTAATTGGGAGAACTGACTACTGACGCCTACATGGTGACTGTCCACATTCATCGTGGACACCATCATAGGCCTTGGCAATAGCACAAGCCAAGTCTATCTACATGACCTCCAGGGCAACATGGCCCACGGGCACCAATATGGTGTCTGTCAGAAGCCCAGTCCATGGACAGCAACGTGGCTTCAGGGGGCAGCACAGATCACAGATATCTGCATGGCCTTCAGTGGTAATATAGTCCATGGGCATAAACACAGTCATCAGACTGGTAGAACCACAGACCCAGACACGGCCCTCAGTGGCATCATGGACTCTGGACATCAACATGACCTAAGGTTGCTGTACAAGCCACTCACATCAACACAGTCACTGCAGCAACCCCAACTATGGACACACACTAATGTGTAGCCCCTGTGGTAGCACAGACTATTGACATTACCTAAGCCTCAGACATTCACGCCCCTTGTAGTGACAGCCCACACCATGTATGTCCACATGAACCTTTAGCTTCAGTATGGCCTGGGACAGCAGCAGGGGCCAGATACCAACATGGTCTCCAGAGACAGCACAGATCATTAGAGTATGTCCAGTTCAGAAAATGAGCTGTTCTTCATCTTGGACATCCTGTTGTTGCTGTGTCTGCACAAGCTCTAGTGGTCTCACTCTCTCCTGTCACCCTGACTTCCTGCCATGATGGACAGGGCAGTCAGTGAGAGCTGAAATGGAGCCTTCTTCCCTGAAGTTGCTTTTCTCAGACATTCTGCCACTGCAATGAGAACCATTACAATGGCCAAGGCAATAAGCTTTTTCATATCTGTAATCACTTTCACATCTTCTTTGATATCAGCATCAAATTTATGTATTTTAAAGATGGTAATAAATTTTTCTATGTAAAATGTTATCTTATTTGACTAAGTTTCTAAAGAAATGTGTTGATTTATTGTTTTATAAGACTCCACAGCACTTGTGTTTATAGTTGCTGGTTTAGGGCACCACACACACACACACACACACACAGAGAGAGAGAGAGAACCTAGTAAGTGCTAGAATGTGTGAATGAATCATTTAAACAGAACTAAATTAAATAGAAAGACTTCTCAAGTGCCTATGTAGGTACTTCCTACTGTCGTGTGTAATCTACCACATGCACCTGGTGGAGGAAACAAAAGCTAGGACTCAGGCTCTCACAGCACAGTCTGTGCTGACTTACTAGACAGAGGAGGGTTCAAGGGAAGAGACAGCTTCCACTCTGAGATTCCCACAAGTCTTCAACATGCCATCCAGTGTGGAATGGATCTAGCACCAGGACCATCATATCCCAGTGCAGACCCCAGGCTCTGAAAGCCAAAGGCCTCAGCTGGCTTCCCAGAAACTCTCCTTAGCAAGTGAGAAGTGCTCTGTATGTGAAGCTTCTTTCCGGCGGCACCTCTGCTCTGTGCTGCTCCCTCTGCTCTGTGCTGCTCCCTCTGCTCTGTGCTAACACCTGACCTCTGCAAACTCTGAGAGGGATTTTTTACCTCCAACCTTAATGAAATCAATTTGCTCAAGGACATGCATTCTCCCTTTTGTCCTGTTCAAGGTGAAGAATAATTTTTTGATTTTTGCTTCTTGGACCATGTTTTTCAGAAGCTAGAGGCTCCTTAGAATTCTGAACATAGAGGAAATGAGGTTTCTCTCTCAGAAAAGTTTATATAAATTTAATTTATATAAAAAGAGTTTATATAAAATTTATACTGGTTATGTTGGTTACTTCTAATAAGCTATAGTAATAATTGCATGCATCTTTTCCAGAAAGGCATTTTTTTTTATTATTGCAAACAGTGAGATAAATGCTTAAACATTCTTATAAGAATTCTTTGCCTTCAAATGCTTCTGACTGTAGAGTCTGGATAGTATGAAGTTCTGATGCTCCAGGAGAGAGAAAGGTTTGGAAGTTCTTCAAGCTGGGCTGACCTGGCTTGCTGCTGGTTGTAATCAGGTGTTAAGGAGAGAGAAACAATCCAGGCCTTCTCAGGTGATAGTCACAGGAAAAGAATCTAACGGAGTGCTAAAATTACAAAAGGCGGATCACTTATGCGTGTGATAAAAAACCAAAAGTATAGTGCCATGATCTATACAAGTAGACTGTTCTCCTGGAGAAACACATCGAGGATTGGGCTTTTTTTCTTGTCCAGTTGCTCAAGTCATCCTCAGAGAAATATATCTGTGTATATCCATACTCTTCCTGCTTCACAGCAGTTTTATTGAAAGGTGTGCCAGCTGCTATTTCTATTTGGGTAGAATAAAGAAATAGAAATAGCAGCTTGTGTCTACAGTGTATATAATGAATATGGTTCCTGTGTTGATATGTATGATTATGTACATGTAGAAGTCAGAAGAGGATGTTGAGCACACTCCTTTACTATTCCTCTGCCTCCTTCCCCTGTGAAAGGGTCTCTAATTGAGCTTGCAGCTAGGCTGGCAGCTAGCAAGTCTCACTGATTCCCTTGTCTCTACTTCACAGTGAGAGGATTGTAGGCATGTTCAACCACCCAGTCCTTTATGTGGATTCTGAAGATTGAATTTAGATATTCATGTTTACACAATGAGTTATCTTTCCTACTGAGCAATCTACCAACTCCTAGAACTCTCAAAAGAGTGTGTGTGTGCATTAGTACCTGTTTATGTGTTTTCATACCTTTCCCTGGAACTCTTAAAACAGTGTTTTAATATCATTCATGTGTGTTCATTCCTCTGGAACTCTTAAAATAGTGTTTGTGTGTGTGTGAATTAATGCCTGTTCCTCTGTGTTTATGCTTTTGTTCATATGCATGAGAATCAAGATGCTGATGTCAGGAGTCTTGTCTCCATTTCCACCTTAATTTATGTAACAAGGTCTCTCTCTGAACTTGGCTCTTACTGGGTCATCAAGCTTAGCTACTCATTGATCTCCAAGGACCTGCCTATCTCTGCCACCCTGCCCAGTGTTTTTTGTGGGTGTCAGGAATCTGGACTCAGCTCATAATTCTTTCTCTGTGGGTTCTTTACTGACTGAGCTACTCTCCAGCCCTGACATCAAATTTGGAAGGACAAGTATACCGAGGTTGCTAATCTTTACTGTATGTCACTGAGAACATTATTGCTCTTCCACCAAAGTGAAATTTGCTCCACAAGGCTTCTGCTTCTGCTAAACTGTTTCTGCATCTCTGCCATCCATGAACACCCAGAGGTTATTCATTCAGGTGTTGAGCACTGGGATTCCCAAATGTCCTCAGCGATGGTTATTTGGTCATCTCGACTCCTCTGAGGTTGGAGGCAGAAGTTCTGCAGTGCCTATTGTCTTTCTTCTCATTTTACTCTGTCCACATCATCTGTTCCATCCTCCCTCTCCACCTCATCAGGGTGCTGACTCTCTCCAAACTAGAATTTTCTCTTTTTGACATCTATGGTAACTTTTATTTTTATTGTCTCATTCACTCTTGTTTTTCTCTGACACTCCAAATCACCCATATTTCCTTCCTATATGCATTACCTTGAGTGTTTCACCATCTCTTTTCTTTTTTGGTATAATAGTGTCTATGAATCACTGAAAACAAAATCTACAGCTGTAGTTCACAGTTCATCACTGAACTATAGATTCTAATGATTCATGCTGGATTTTTCTATTCGATAGTCCAATGAATGACTCTGTCGCATTATGTGATTTCTGCTGCTCACACTGTCAGCTGTCCTTAGTACACTGCTTTGCCTTTGCTTTCTATTTGTTTTTCCTATCTTAGTATTGCTCTCTGTTTTTCCAGGTCTTCAATCTGAAAGCTACCTTTCACCTTTTAGTTTTTTTTTTTATAAAAGCAATGCAGCTTTGTTAATTTCTTTCTTAAAATCCTAGCAGTCTATCTCAGATATGTTTCTGTTTCCCAACCACCATCATCATGTTGACTCCAGCTTCTCTATGGCTAAAGGCTGCCTGCTCTGAATAGAGAAGCTTCGAGAACATAACAATTCCAGCATAGATCTTTATTTCTTGTGACTGAGAGTGGTTAAATTTTTCTTTACTTTTATATCTTTCTTTGGGCATTATTTCTTCTAAGAAGCCTGCTATATGCACCTCTTTGGTCATATGCCTCTCAGACACTCCTCTGGCCATAGCTACTCCTCTACAACCTGTAATTTACTTCTTATCACCATTACAGTGTAAGTCTAGTTTCTCTCTTTACTATATTAATCATCACTTTTTCCACTGTTCTGGAAAATAACTGGAACATGATTGGCAGTCAATAAAAATGGAAAGAATGGAAAAAGAAACAGACAACATTTCTGGAGTTTGGTAGATGTGGCTAGGAGACCATAAGGCATGCTTTGGAGCCTGGTGTCTCTATGTCTCTGGCATCAGACACTCTTAGTCATTCATTTAAAATTTATATGGTGGCTCTGCAGAATGGATGCCCAAAGGGGGGAAAGACCAGAAATGGACAAATGAATAATAAATAAGTGCATCTGGACAAGCTGAGCACAGAGAATGTCCTGTGAGGAAAATGAGAGGCAGCATCAATATGTTTATGACTAAAGTGGTTGTGAGGGCTCTGAGTGAGATGGTGACATCATCAGCCAGGATGTGACAGGAGACAGGGAACTAGGTATGTAAAGCACTGGAAAAGAAGTATCCAGAGGAAGTCACTGCAACAAAGGGTTTCTCAGGAAACCTTCTGCTTATGACTAATTTGCAAATTCTGACCATATTTGTAACTAGATTTAGGATATTTCAAAACATTAAAATTATACATCCATTGGAAGGACTGTGTTTTTATCAAATACCTAACCCACTGACTGATAGTTAAGTACAACAGAGGTTGGTAGCATTCTTAAGAATAGAATAATTCAACTTGTCCTTTTCCAAAGTGTATCTTTATTTAGGGACAGCTTAGCTCACATGGTGATCCAAATTTACCCAAGTAGATCAATTTGAATAAATTTATGCTAAGGATTTGTTGTATATGAGAAAGAATAGAAGCTAAACCTCAAGATGTAGATGCTAACTTCCTTTTCTATACTCTTAATTTTCATTTCTGTTATTACTGCTTTGTTTCACTATCCATTCTAGAAGCTACATCTCCACACACCCACACTCATCCACACTCAACTCATATTTTCCTCGTGTTTGCCTGCTTGGAAATTCAGGGTTCTTGGCTTTTTCCTGGGTGATGCCCTTATAAATCATTTGAATCACAGTTGGTATTCCTGAGCATTTGAAATGCTCACAGCATGAAGCCTTTTTATTTCTGAAAGAAAGGCTGTCACAAATACTGAACTTACTTAAAATGGAGCCAGATGCTGTTGAAAAATACAAATGTTATCCAAGAAAAGTTTGGTATTTGCATACTAAAAATATTTTGTTGTAGCTAATAGCTACATGTAGTTACCTTTCTTTTCTTCATGTAGATGTCCGCTTACAAGGAACTTGTAAGTGAAATGTTAGAAGTGAAATTAATGAACAGTCTGTGCAGCTCATTTGGCACCCATGGGCTTAGTAATAGCTTTATTTGTATATAGCTGTGTGTCTTGCTTATCTTTGACAAGTTCAGTCAAAATATCTGTTGTGCAGTTTCTGGGTTTCTGATGCTGCTGACAATAGCTATAAAGTCAAGAGGGACTGAGGGGAGAATGAGGAAGCATGACAGAGGGAATACATGTGTGCTTTTATTTGAACTGACCACGTGTCACTCTTGGGTTTTTATTAAAACAAAAGAATATTTTTAGGCTAATAACCTATTTTACAGAAACAAAGTGAAATTAATGGCTTATTTTAATTGTTTTTTTAAATGTTACTTTAAAATGTTTTTTGTAATTTGATGGTTAAAGACATCTGTCAGTATTGAAGACATGGCATCTAGAAAGAGGGCCGTTTCACTTACCTTCATTCTGCTATCTGTGCCTTTTTTATCTTCATTTCTATTGAGACAATATGGCACATAGCTATTGTTAATTCTGGGGAATCTTTAACCTTACAATTTCACCTGATAAAACATTTCTATCTTGTATCTAGAAAGAAGTAAAAAAAAAAAAACACTTCTGCTATAAAAGCTGTAAAACAAGCTTTGTTGAGTTTATAGTTTTATTACTATATATTAAGATTCTGTCTCTAATATGGAAATGGACTTTAAATATTTCTCTATTTATATGTATACCAATTTATATATACATGCACTTGAACGTGGGGTTGTATGTTTAAGTGTGTGTATAAACCTTGGAAAAGCTTCCTGGTTATTCATGTGGTTTATTTCTACTCTGTTTTTCCTCATTTTAATCTTACTCTTGTTTTGGGGACAGGCTGTATCTTTGTAGCTAAGGCTGGCCTAGAATTCAGTAAGTAGTCCAGATTGGTCTTAAATTTGTAGGGATTCTTCCACCTGTGCCTCTTAAGGACAGAGATGACTGATGTGACCTATCCAATTCAACCAATTCTATGGTATTAAATTAATGATTTATAAAATGGTGTTGTTACTAAACTTTCAAGATCATAGGTATCAGGATTCAATATTATGAAATCTGAGTTAATTAGAGCATATAATTATCTTTAAATTCATTGTGCTTGTGAATCTATTGATAGATTCTAGTAGTATTATTAGACAACATCTGTGGGTGCTGGGATGCATACAGAACAGAAAACTGTTTATCTTATGAAACTGATATATGCTGAACATTATTTTTTACCAAATGCTACACTAAATTCCAGACTATGACACAACAGTTTTGTGGTTGTCACATTGCCCACCTGCTGCTACGTCTCTTGTTACCCTGCCTATCAGCACACCCTTTTCACACAGTTCCGCCTCCAAAGTCTTATGGGAGAATTATCATGCTGCACAACTCCTGAGTCACAGCAACATCATTTGTCAAACACTGAGCTATGGTTTCATGAAATGATGAATTCATAGACAAGCCCGTGCACCAAAGGGGCTTAATTTGAAGATGTTGAGATGAAGGAGTCATTTTCCTTTGTTACCACTCTAACGCCATGAAGTCATATAACCCTAGTCTTTGTTACTAATCTAACATCATGATGTCATGCAACCCTAGTCTTTGTTACTAATCTAACACCATGATGTCATTTAACCTTAGTCTGGTCAGTTATTGAGTGAGTAGATTTGTTTGTTTGTTTTGCCTGATGCAATTTTAATTGCATCTCAGTTGTGGAATATTATTTTAAATAGACAAAGATATGCTCTGTTTATGGTGTGTAATAGTACATTAAGTATGTGAAGGTATGTTACATTTGTTTATGCTGCATTTTTTAACAATGTAAGGATGTATTACATTTATTTTTTTGCACTTGTTTAATTATGGAAAAATGTGTTGCTGTTCTACCTTGCCTCCTAAGGCACCTGATTGTCTAATAAAAAGCTGAATGCCACTAGCTAGGCAGAAGAGGGATAGGTGAAACTGACTGAGAGAATAAACAGAAGGAAAATCTAGGCTCAAGAGAGAAGAAAAAGAGGAGAAACGAGAGAGAAAGGGCAGCACACGTGCGAGGCCAGAGAAGAGAAGCAGTGGAAGTCAAGCATACAGAAGGAAAGAAATGTAAAAACCTTGAGGCAAAACATGAAGAGAGACAGCCGCAGTTATAAGAACTAGCAAGAAATGGACCTAAGCTAAGGCCAAGAATTCCTAACCAATAATAAGTTTCTGTATCATGATTTAGGAGTTGGTCAGTGGCCCAAAATAAAGTCTGCTACACACCTCTATCATTATCAGGCAAAACTCTTTGTAATAAAATCATGTATATACAGATATATAAAAATAAAGTTCTGGTCTTTAGTTGGCTTTTGTCTGACTAAAAAGACATAATGATACAGTTGCAACACAATATGAAAATATTGTTTGTGGTATGTGATGAAATGGGAGCAGAGAAGAAAATAAAACATGACTTGAAGGTTCTGGCAAGAGCTTCTAAGAATGGTATTTGAGCTATGTGTTAAATGGTGTGTATGTGTCCATCAAAGCAGATTTGCAGAAAGAACTACAAAGACCAAAGAAAAAACTTACTAAAGTATACTAAGTCCTTGTGTGTTTAGAAACTATAAGACAGTCTGTGTTGAAACTGCTATATGAAATCTGAAGAGAAGTGGATGGTTGATCGTTGAGGGAGGAGCAAGTGGGCTTTTGTGCAAATGGAAAAGCATATACCAGAATAAAAATCAATGTGCCCTCAAATATAATATTGACAATAATGATAAAGATGGTTATACTAAGGTCTCTCTAAACTGCTATAAAGAGGACTTTACAAATTGTTAAAATGTGACTGTTAAAATCTGTAATCCTGCCTTCCCTGTCTTCTCCACTTTCCTTTTACTTGCCAGTTGAGCTCTCTGATCTTGCCTATCCCATTCCCTGCTAAAGGAGGAAGAAGTGAGGCAGGAAATTAGTAAAAGCAGAAGAGCACGTTTTATAGGCTAGAACAAGAAGAGCAAATATGGTATTTTGAAAAGTTCAAGAATAGAAAGAAAAATACATGTGTGTTGCGGGAGGAATGAGAGCTGTTTCTATGAAAGTTTAGGATACTGAACATAGAAGCCAGACGCCTGGCACTGAGGAGTTCTGTGATCCTGCGAGATGAAAGAAAGAAAAAAATGTTTTGAAACCATATTTAAAATTATTGCTGGGTGCTTTGAATGGATCTTTCCTTTACTACCTCCTCCAGAGATATGAATAAATGTTAAATATTGTCTTTAGAGGATGGAGAGATGACTTAGCAAGTATGTATAAGGATCTGGGTTTGGTTTCCCAGTGACCACATAAAACATATGACCACCAGCCTCTGAAAACCCAGTGCTGGACTTAGGGATGGGGCTTGTTGGCAAAGCAGCCTAGAAAAAGATTGGTGATGGTTAACTGAAAGGTTGTGCCTCAGAAAAGTAGAATAGTGATGGAACACACATGTATACACTGGTGTGCACAGCTGCACACAGGCTCATGCATATGCATATACTGTACAAACACACATAGACAGAACTAAGTAATTGCTATTAAATATATTTCTTCTTTGATAGATGTCCTACAAAGGTGTCCAATTTTGTTAGATATACAAAAATGAAGAACTTCTCCTTTTGTCTTTAGTATAGAGAACATTTTTTCCATTGGAATATTCAGTGAGGCTAACTCAGAGAAAAGTGTGACAGTCAGTATTATAGAGCTTGACTTGATAATATTACTCACATATTTAGTCAAATGTGAGTCTAGATCTTACTATGAAGGTTAGAATGACTATAACACTTAAATTAGTAGATTCAGAGTGAATCAAGTCACCCTCTGTGATGGTTTGATCAAAAATTGACCCCATAGACTCATTTATTTTAATATTTGCTCATCAACTGGCAGAAATATTAGGGAAGGATTAAGGGATGTGACTTGTTGGAAGGGACATGTCACCAGGGGTGGGCTTCAAGATTTTAAAAGCCCATAGAACTCCCAATTGGTGCTGTCTTATGCTTGTGGATCAAGCCCAACTTTCATGCCTGCCTGCATGCTGCCTTATTCCCTACCCCAATGAGCATGGGTTCCAACCCTCCAAAACTAGAAGCGGGTCTCCCAATAAAAAGTCTTTCTTCTGTAAGTTGCCTTGATTGTGGTGTTTGTTCAAGGTAATAGAAAAGTAACTATGACACCCTTCATAATATGGGTCAAGTTCACCTCATGAGATAAATATTTCAATAAAAGAAGACAGAAAATAGAAAAGAAAATTCTGTCCATATATTGCTCCTGTCACAAGAAGAATCAATAGTTTCTCTGTGGTCTTTTAGTTTTCTTGTTCAAACTGCAAGTTCTGACTTTTAGTTTGCACAGTCATGTGACCCAGTTCCTCCAGAAACACAGTGTGCTAGTTATGTCCACATAGTTATGTCCACACAGTGTGCTAGTTATGTCCACACAGTGTGCTAGTTATGTCCACACAGTGTGCTAGTTATGTCCACACAGTGTGCTAGTTATGTCCACACAGTGTGCTAGTTATGTCCACAGCGCGAAGACTGAAACTGTGCTTATCTTCTCATGCCAGTGCTTGAGTGCCCCCAGATTTGCCATTTCTATTAAGTGCCTAGAATGATGTTCAGAATGAATGGAAAACCAGAGACTTCACAGTGATAATGATGGAGAAGGCTTAGCAGCTCCATACAGCTGGCTGGTGAGCTGTGTGTAAGATCAGCAATAAACACTGAGGCTACTTTACTTGGTAGCTAAGGCAGACAAAAGGCCATGCTTTAACACTGTATTCACTCTGTACTCTATGCTCACTTCTCTGGATTGCAGCACTTTGAGAAACCATGATAGGAAAGTTCTATGGAATATGACCTGTCTCATCTCTAAGTCCTGGACTTACTCAAAGTTCCTTCTGATGATATATCCTGTTTTGAGCATAGTTGGTCATAACTACAAAATAAATTTTAGTGGGTGGGAAAAAAGGAATATCATGTGAAAGCTACCTGTAATAAAATGATTTAAATGGAGAAATGATTTAAGTATGTTTATCCTAAAGTGGAGTTGAAATAATTGTCATCACCTTTCAGGACAAATCAAAGTGCAATTTTTACTGCTGTTATTATTGTTTTATATGTGTGCATGTGTGCATTTTAGTGTGAAGGTGTATATGTATGAATATATATGTATACATGGGTGTGAATGCTTGTATTTATGCACATATAAAGGTATGGGTATATGCATGGCTGTGTGTATGTGTGTCTGTTGTATGGGATATGTGCACATGAATGCAGGCCTGACCATTTGTGTGCATGCGTGTGGAGACCAGAGGAGGCTGTCACAGTCCTGCTCTGCCACTGTCCACCTAACCTTGGACAAGGCTTCTCACTGAGGAGGCTAGACTAGAGGACAGTAAGGAAAACTCAGAGCTGGAATTACAGGAGTGTACAGCTTTGCCTGGCCCTTTACATCAGTGCTGGGGTTTGTGTAGGAAGTGCTCTCACCCACCGAGCCACACCAACCTTAGTTGGTCATCTTGACCGCCATTATAGCCTTACTCAGGTGGGGATATGAATGTGGAAGAAAAGTTTTTAACTCTTTCCAGAAATCAAGATCAATTTTAGATACCTGAAAAATTGCATACTCATCAGCTGCTTTCTTAAAAACCCACAATTACCTGTCATTCTTCAATATATTAAGGTTTCTTTTGATACACAACATATTTTTTTCTCTGAATTTCTCTCTACTGCAATTCACCTTAACAGCAGTGGAAATTCTCTGAAGATTTCTGCAGACTTTCTGATTACACAGATGAGTTTAAACTTTAAGCACAATGATTCTTGTCTTCTGGGAAATACAAATCACTAGGAATATCATCAAGTGCCTCTCACCTTGTTTCAAGGCTGCTTAACGATGTTAAAATACAAAGACTGATGAGGTGAATCAGCAGCTAGAATCATTTACTGCTCTTTCAGAGGACACAGATTCAGTTCCCAGAACCCACATGGCAGCTTACAAGTGCCTGTCACCTCAGTTCCAGAGGATCTGAGAATGTCTTCTGCTCTCCATGGGCACCAGATCCACACTTAGTGCACATGCACATATGCAGGGACTCATACATACAGATAGAGTGTCATATGTAGACACTCACACACACATAGAAATAGACATTTCATATGTAGTTATTCTATTCACGTAGAACTTACATTTGATAGGTGGATCACATATGCAAATAAAAATAAACATTTTACATGCATGTACATAGAAATAAACACATACATATAGAAAGAAACATGTAAAGCATCAGTATTGTCAGACATTGCAGAACATATGTGAGGTCTCAACTATTTATAGAAGGATAAAATGAGCACCTGAGTTTGCAAGTTTCAGACCTGCATTGGCAACATAGCAAGCACTGCCTTGAATAATAACAGCAAAAAACTCATTCCATTAAAAGACAGTATGTAAGTTGTTGCTAACCGGGCTGCAGTCTGGATCAAACATGGGTGGGAGGCAGAGAAAGCAATGTAGGCTCCCTAAAGTGAATGCTGCTCAACTCTCTGTCTTCTGCGGCACCTTGCTTGTTCTCAAACAATAGGAAACACTTTGGAATTGTGGAATTAACTGCTGTTGTGGTGCTTTGTCTTATTCTGTGCATGGTTTGTTTCTGTTTTGTGAGATGAAGTTTCTTGTAACCCAGTCTGATCACAAACGCACCATGTAATCAAGCCTAGCCTTGTTTCCTGAGCATTCCTTAGTACTGGGTCAATAGCTATGGACCACCATGCAGATGTACAATCAAATTTTAAAATAAAAACTTTTATAATTTCAAGACAATGTTGTTTAGCTTTATACATAACGACAATGTTTCTTTGCATAGGACTGTATACAGTTTTACAGCATGCTGAACATTAAGTTACATTTTCTACACTTTTAGTAACAGCAATCACTGCATATTTGCTGTGTCCTCAGTGACATACTGTGGTGGTTTTGGTGTCTGATGGCTGGAAATAAGTGGCTGCATTAATATGAAGCTCCTGTAGCAGTGGCAATCGTTACATTCCTCCTTGAGAGATAAGAACAGCATCTCTCTGGAATTATTAGAGAAACAATGAACCCATGCAGTAGGCTTTCTTTTCAAGGGATAAAAATCATACTAATTATTATAAAAATGGTTTTGGTTATGGGTGACCCTGTGAAAGTTAAAAGTTAAACTTTTAAATAAAAAGACACAGATAATACATGAAAATGTTTTCTTCTTCTCTTCTGCAATGTTATTACATATAAACCATAAATACCAAAATTATATATGTCATTATGCAACATAAAATTAATATATAATATTTACATTATAAAATTAAATTGATAATAATCATCATTTTCATGTCAATGTACAGACTAGATACAGAAAAAAGTCTGCCTCTTTAAACATGACATGTTATTGTCTTAAATAGAATATCAAGTTTATTTTGTTTCCCATATTTTAAAATGAGGAATTGAGACATAGTAGCTGGGTAAATGTCTAGGGAATGCGCTGGTGAGCACATTTGTGACTCCTAGGACTGTGCCTTTATTCAGCAGCTATGCAGCACTTTTCATATCTGAGAACATGAGATTACAGAACAAAACCCCATATATGTACCATGGTGGATGTCCTTTCACTTATCAAGTGAAAAGTAATTAGAAGAGAGAATTAAGGAGACATTCATAGTACATGAAAAAGCAGTGCAAACTATGTAAAGTCAACTTCTTCACCCCAGCACACTGTTGGAGCAATGAGTTTATAAGAACAAAGATAAGGTCAGCAAACCTTAATTTAAGAAATCTGAAGCCATGGATTTAGTACTAAAAGTATAGTATGTGAATGGAGAATCTTTTCTATTCCAGTTGGTTCTATTATCTTCTGAAGTATATTTTTTTTTTGCAGAAATTACAGTCTATTTTTTAGCCTATACTGCTGAATAAGAACAGATATCATGTTGCTGCTAAATTTGAAATTCCTGTAGGAACTGACTGTTGGCTGAGCCTGGTATGCAGTTGGAGCCATATACAGTTGGTCATGCCATAAACAACACTGGGAAGAGCACTATATATATTCTTCCTTCCATCTGGGCCTTGGTCACATTCCAGCACACAGAGACTACAGAATGTCAGGTAGAAGAGTGGTGCTTGGGCGTTTCAGGACTGCAGAGGCTGTCACTCATCTATGTCTCCATTATGACATATTTACTCTCTAAATACTTGTTGGGTGTCTACCTGATGCTAGAGGCACTGCCATATGCATTTAAAACACACTAAAGGAAAAAAAAAACTGATCAAATTCCCCACTGCATCAAATGTATTTACTGTGGAAAGGATAGGACCTAACCATATGCTTAGACCAGTGAACAGTACGATTTTTCTGTGAAGAACCAGGTTAATAAATATTTTTGGCTCTGTTTTTCAGTTTTAGCTGCAGCACTCAAGATCTGCCCTAGTAAATCATATTCCATCAGAGATAATATGTGAACAAATGTGTTGCTTTCTCAATAAAACGTTTTTTACAAAATGAGAAATGTGGGACTTTTCCTGGAGGGAGGGGCATGAGAAAATTCTTTATGTGGTGAACTGACGACATACAAAAAAAATACTTTCACTCATGTTGGCCCAATGAACCAATTACTGATGCTACAGGAGAATGGGCGAGGAGGACACAAAGGCAGCTGTATCACCAAAAAGCCTACCACAACAGGAGAGAAAACCAAAAGCTACATCCCTGGAGGTCCCTGCACAAAGCAACTTCCTAGGTCAATTGGAGAGTGTGCTCTTTCCAGCAATTGGTGCTTTTTATATACCCCAAGAGAAGGATTTTGGGACAGTTGTAAATTTCAGGCGTGAGGCTTGAAAGTTTTCCTTACTTTCCGAGTCTTCCCTGCAGATGGGAATGTTTAGGTATATAGGAAATAGCAACCCTGCTTACAGAGAATTCAAGTTATATGTGATCCAGTATGGGTCTTTATTTAATAATTTGGAAGAGAAGTCACCAAAAGTTATGCAGTGTAAAAATTACTGTAAGTGTTAATTTACTAAATTTTATTTTGCAGGGAATTGAGTGAGATCCTCAAACAACATGTAAGTTATTAATAATAGAGGGTCATGATGACTGGAACCTCTGTCTCCCAGTGTTCTTTCTATGCTACAATTTTGCCTCTTCTTCTATAGAAGTAGCAGGACTTACCAACATATTTACTGCATATAACACTTTCTTTGTTGCATTAAAATTCAGAGGTTCTAGAAAATCATATCAGTACTACCTCACCTATCACTATCACCTCACAGGACCACTGTCACGATTTCCATCAATACCACCAACACCATACCTAACATCATCATTACTAACCACTCTTACTACACAGAAAGCACCATAGATAAACACACACACACACACACACACACACACACACACACACACACACACACACACACACACACCACAGGGACACTACCTTGACATAGAAGGCATTGGAGATGTACTCCAATGTCATCCTCAAAGCACTTCAGTTGGAAGGGGTAGTGGTAGGAGGATCTTCTTACCAGATTGACTTAATTCTAGTGATCTAAGGATGAGTTTTAAACAAGAGACTTATCCTGAATCAGATCGTATCATGATATAGGGTACATTGATGACTAGATCTCTCCTCTCTCTCTCTCTCTCTCTCTCTCTCTCTCTCTCTCTCTCTCTCTGTCTCTCTCTCCTACCCTTCTTCCTCTCTTTCTCTCTATTTTTGAGATTATAATAACAATCTTCCTAAATTTATTTTTCTCTCCCAAACACTCATATAACCCTCCCTACTCCCCTTTAAATTCATGTCCTCTTTTTTCACTCTTATTGCATATATGTGTGTGTGTGTGTGTGTGTGTCTAAGTATATAAACACATATTTCTAAATCTAACCTATTCAATCCATATAATGATACTTGTATGTATGTTTTCTTTTTTCTTTCTTTTTTTTTTTTTGGTTTTTTGAGACAGGGTTTCTCTTTGGCTTTGGAGCCTGTCCTGGAACTAGCTCTGTAGACCAGGCTGGTCTCGAACTCACAGAGATCCGCCTGCCTCTGCCTCCCGAGTGCTGGGATTAAAGGCGTGCGCCACCACCGCCTGGCTTGTATGTGTGTTTTCAAGGATGACTGTATGGCATTAGACAAACAATTCATGTCCTCTTCCCTAGAAACAACCACCTCTCCTGCTCCCAGCATTCCTCAGTTGCCTATAGTTCTTGTATTGGGTTGAGTCTTAATGGGCATTCCTCCATTCAGTTCAGCATTTTTGGTGGTGTCCTTCTTGCTCAGTTCACATTTGGACAGTCATGCTGATGAGACTTTATGGATATATCTTTGAATGTTACTAGGAGACACACTCACAGCGCGCCTCCTAAGACACTGGCTCTTGCAACATTTCTCGTCCATTTCAGCAACTTTCCCTGAGCCTTGGTGCAGAAGTCTTTTATGAATATATCCATTGACACTGTGCCCCACAACTTTACATTTTCATTAGCTGCAATTTTCTTTAGTGGTCTCTGTCTGCTGTAAAGAGAAGTTTTCTTGATGAGGAGTGAAGATTGCACTTATCTGTGGGTATAAAGACAAATGATTATAAGTTGTTGTTAAGAATTATGATGGACTAGTAATTAGAGGTTGTAGATCCCCCCCCCCCCCAAATCACCACAACTTTACTAGTACTGAGTAGTTAGCTAGATTTCAGTACCAGGCATTTTTTTTTTAATCAGTCTTAAGTCTAGTTAGAGAGTTGTTGGTGTCTATTAAGGTATGTGTGCCCTGATTATCAGGCCATGCTGGTTGTCAATGTTGTTCATGGGCACCACAGCCGTGTAGGGCTGTTGGTTGTCTCCCTTCTTTAGAGGTTTACATGGTCCTTTCTGGTACCATGAGAGCTACTCCTCCAATAAGAGAGAGATCTGTGAAACTTGGCTAGACTTCCTTATACATTTCATCCAGTAGGTGGAGACATGTCAGTAAGACTGGAATGTTGGTGATGAAACAGTACCCCCTCAGGTCAGCCAGAAAAGGATCAAAATAGTGGTTGTAAGTGACCTTATTATCTTGTTTAAATTATCTTTAACTTTTTACAATAAAATTTTACTTATATTTCCATAGATCAATGACAAAAGAAGTCAACTGTTGAAAAATTCCAGAATACATATGAAAGAAAGAAGAAAAATTAATTTACTACATCAGAAATAACCATGAAAGCAATCCTCTGTGATGTTTCTTTATTTCATTTGACTAATTATTTATATAATTGCAAGATGGCTTCTAGGATTTCTTATTTGTTACTGTTATTAGAAACACACATGAATCTTTGTATACACACAAATGCTTTCCTTGATTTTGATTCCTAAATATGAGAATATTGGAATAAAGTATGTGTATTTTTTTTAAAAAGCAATTATAATTCTTTATTTTTTCATAATTTCATAAATATTTATATAATGCACCTTGATCATATTCCCACATTACCCTCTCTCATTCTCCTCCCACTAACATTTAACTACTTCTTTTACCCAACAACCTCCCTTCTTACTTTAACATCTTTATTTAAAGGCTCTAAATATCTTGGTAAATTTCCAGAAGAAAATGTGTGTAACTTTTTCCTTATGCATGTAGTATGTGAGAACATTCCCAACTGTCTCTTAAAATAAATTACTTTGTTATTTAAAATTGGCTATAGTGAAATGTTCAAAATAATAATTTTGTTTTTTTACATTGAATACATTCCTCTTTCTTATCAGTTCAATTTTTTTTTGATTTCTAATATGAGTCAATCACCAAGAAAGGTTTGACAATAAAAAAACTAAATATTTGGCTGCCTCACAGGCGAAATCTAACATTTGAGTCTGAATTTGTAAAATAAAGCCTTCTGTTGCAGAGGGAGTTAAAATTGGGTTGAGTAATTGCAAATCAAGATCATTTGTTTTCTTAAATATTTTATGTTGCATTCTAAGAGATTAGAGTGGGGCTTCCTTACCAATTAGGTTTTTTGCATGAAACCTGGTTAACTGTGAACAATATACATAGCCTTGAGATTCAATCAGCTGTTTCCACTTTCCATCTCACTGTAATATGTTTTTCCAATTCAGTGCATGTCAATAAACACTAGGAAACTTTTGTATTGTGATACTTCTGGAAATTAGAATAACCTCCTAAATACATATGCTTTAAAGACTAATACCTCTTATTGTTTATCTATGCTTTGAGGATACTCCTACTCATTTCACACTTGTGTGGGGACTGTTTTCTCAATGCTTCCTTTTGCTTTTTGAATCATAGTTGATGTCTTTCACATGAGACTTAGCAAAGCTTCAAAAATCATGGCAAGTGATTAAAACACTTCATAACAATCACTATCAAGTGCATTACTTAAGAGGAGCTTAGTTCTTTCTGAAGTAGCTTCGAATCAGTCTACAAAAATCTAGATTAAAATAAAATATGAAATACTCTAGCATGTGCCATGTTATTTTCTTGATACATTTCCTTGTTCCACACTATTTTGAAGTGATTTTCGGTATCATATGTTCATCAGTGAGAATAAATATCAGTTTTAGTATGTTTAAAAAATTCTAGTCATATAAAAGGTATAGAATTTAGGCTTCCATTATTACAATTTCAAGTGGCATTGTAGCCTAAAGTAACAACCGAAGTTGTAATCAGTACCCTGAAGATTAGATGTGCTAAGAAGTTAACTGAACCATCTTACTGTTTTATGTAGCTTTCTAAGTGAGGTGTAGATAAACTGGTACAAGTTTCAAGGTCTTGATGGAGTCCTCACCGAGAAGCCATTAGAAAGGTGAAGGACCAGCAAAAAGAGGATATGATGTGGTTGGGTATCTGTGATTTGACACCAGACTGTAGTCACATTTCATTTGTATTTTAAGAAATAAAGCTTGTCTGAGGATCAGAGAGTAAAACACCTATACGGGTAAGTCTTTCAGACCAGGCAATGGTAACACACACCTTTAATCCCAGTGGTGCATGCCCTTAATCACAGCATTAGAGACAAGTGTATGATGGGAGGAGATAGCTCACAGACAGAGTCTCGTTCTGAGATTCCTGGAGGCAGGATGTCTATTTCAAACTGACATAGAGGTAAGAGCCAGTGACTGGCAGTTTTGCTTTTAGGACCTTCAGGTTAAATGCCAATTTGGGTCTTCGACTATTTATTAATTGTGATTCATTTGGAGCCCAACTTTTGGGAGCATAAATTTATTTAAAAGCTTTTTGCCCGAGGCTTTTTAGCCAATAGCCCAGGTCAGAGCTGGGCTTAGAATTACAGCTCTAGGAATTGGTACCCAAACCTAGACACCTGGGTTCAGGAGAAGCATTAGCACTCCCAGCTCCAATCCGCCCTGTATTAGCTTCCTCTCCTGCTGTGCCCATCTTTGGTGTCACCACAAGAGACACTCACATGGCTTCCTGTGCCCCATCAGCTTCCTGTGGCTCCTTTGGTCCCACAGCTTGCCCCCAGCCCTATATGCAGTGCAGCTCCCACATGGCTACCATAGCTTCCCCTGACTCCTACAACCTATTCGCAACTGCTGCATGGCTGCCCTGACTGGCATCTCTTTAACAAAATTGCGTTCAGTTTGGTTTTGAGTTCTGTTTAGAAAATCCACAGGTTTTTCTGGCCCACATCATTATTACATCTTAAAAGTGTCAACTAAACCAGGATTTATCAGAGGTAACTATATATCTTTAACTATATATTATTTCAAATTTTAAACCATTCCTAGGATAATTTCAGATATTTCCATTAAAGAATTTAATAACTGTCTCAATTCTATTATGGATGGAATTCTAGGAGAGGTATCTGACCTACCTGAGACTGATACATTCTTAGCCACAGTTACTAACAGTTTGATAATTCATATTATATCTCTAAAGAAGTGATTTTACAATAGAGTCAAGAATGAAAAAGTTTTAGAAATAATGCAGACCTTGCAGACTAGGAATAAGAAGTTGGCTGAAAGGATTCATACTGTTGAAAATGACAGGCATAATTTGACAGACCAAAATCACTTTATGGGTTATGAAACTGTACAGAATAGTTCTGAGAGATTATCTGAAAGGAATCATACTGCTGAAATTGACAATTAAAATCTCTTGTAAAAGTTATGACAAGCTAGTAGATAGAACAACCCTCCTGGAAGGCATGCCCTCCAAATAATACCTCAGGATGAGAAGCTATCATCAATGGGACAATTTAAAAACTTAGAATCACATGTGTAGAATGAGAACCAGAAATTTATTGATTTGATGAAATCATTAGAAATATTCATAGGTCAAGAGATTCAGACTTCAAAAAAGACAATGTCAAAGAGATTTGCACCAATTGCAAAACTTGTCAGAACTGATAAACAGGGAGCAGAGGTACAGGCGAAAGGCAATAGTAAAGATTTATCATCTCCAGTACCTCTCAGAGTCAGAGATGACTTACCAAAGTTTAGCTACTTATCCTGTTACTACCTCTGAAAAGGCAGCAAATACTCAATATTCAAAAGGCTATACAGAATTTAAATGGGGACCTATACATTTGAAAGATCTAAAAAATATTAAGCAAACAGTAATATCTTATGGCATGCATTTGTCATATATGAGGGAGTTGGTAAAGACATGGTTACTTCACATGATTGGTTTCAACTAGTCTCAGCTGTAGTAGACCATGGTCCACAGCTTCAATGAAAGAGTTTTTGGAAAAAAGAAGCTAAAGTCCTTGAACCTCAAAGTAGAATTAGAGGTTTTGAGGCCTCCCAAAGTCAAATTCTTGGTGAGGGCCCTAATGCAGATCTGGATAGTCAGACTACATACAATGAATACATATTGTTTCTCTACTGTACAGCAGACTTAAATGCTGGGACAAGATTCAATAACCTGCAAAAATAATTGAATCATATACTAAGTTTATTCAAGGCCCAAGAGAACCATTTAGTGACTTTTTTGCCAAGATTAACTAAAGTTGTACAAATAGGGGTAGCAGGTCCAGAAGCTAGACAAGTACTCATTGAATCTTTGGCTCTTGAAACTGCTAACTTGGGCCCTTAAAATCAGATCAGCACCATGGGTGAATGGATCCTACACACAGTTAATATTGAGTCTTTTGCCTATAACACTGAGGCTTGAGTAGGAGAAGCAATGCCCACAGGTATGAAGAGATAGCAGAATACCAAATGAATTAATCAGGATATAATAAACTATCAGAGAAAGGTCTGTAGACAAGGCATTCTTAGAAAAAGTATCATTTGGGAATCACCCAAATAGAATATTCCAACCTTCTGGGTTATTCAGAAGATGCAGCAAGGCAGACACTGGACCAATGAATGTAGAGCAAAAAAGACAAGTAAAACAATCTATTATTGTTGGGAAATTCCTTGAGGGGCCTCTCATAGGCCCCCAGGTCAAACATAGTCCAGTCATTCCCAGACATAGTGGAGGACACACCTTCCCAGCAAAATTAGAAAATCCAATGTCTGTTATAAAAAACAGTACTGCTTTGAATTATATAATAACCATGGAGGATGAATCAAAATTTCAACAAAATATAGAAAACATATATTTTGACCAACTTCTATAAATGAAAAGACCAAAGCTGGGAGGACAAATAAATAACATTATAATGGAAAAATTATTAGACACAGGAGTATATGTGACTATTATTACTCCAGAATCATGGCATCCAAATTGGCCTCTTCAGGAAGCAGATGTTCAGTTCTTAGGAATTGGAACCCTATTGCAAATAAAATGGAGCATGAGATGGGTTGAATGCATAGAACCAGAAGGATGGAGAGGAAGGCTAAGGCCATATATGTCTAATATAGTAGTGAAACTATAGTGCTGTGAACTGTTACAACAATAGAATACTCAGATAAACATTTCTGCATTCTCAGAAATAGACGATAAACCAACTCATGATATTATAAGGTACTGTATAAAACAGAAACTGATCATTGAAGCTCTACAAAAATACAGAATAACAACTGACAAACTCCCAGAGGTATCATTGACCGTACCTTTAAAATGATTGACAGAAAAACCTGTATGGGTGGTTAAGCAATGGCTTTTAACAATAGAGAAATTACAGACTTTAGAGAGCTGACACAAGAGCAACCGGATTCTGAGCATACTAAAGAATAAGTCAGCCCTTGGAATTACCCTGTATTTGTTGTTAAAATGAAATTTGGAAAATGGAGAATGGTAAGAGATCTAAGAGATGTTAACAAGGTGATTCAACCAATGGGCCCTGTACAATCTGGAATTCCTTTGCCTTCCCTATTGCCTAAAGATTGGTCTCGTATTTTATTGATTTAAAAGATTGTTTCTTCACTATACCTTTACAAGAAAATGACAAAAAATGACTCTACAATACTACTTATAATAATTTTAAGCCTGATGAAACCATCAATGGAAGATTATTTCACAGAGAATGTTTAATAGCCCCACCCTATGCCAATATTATATAAGTCAGACATTGGAAATGATATGTAAGCAATTTCCCAAATCTATAGTTTACCATTACATGGATGACAATTTGCTATCTGATTCAAATGCAGATACATCAGAAAGAATGTTTGAAGTAAAGAAAGTTTTGCCTAGTTTTTTATTACAAATTGCTTCTGAAAAAAATACAAAGAGAACATTTTATCAATTATTTAGGTTACAAAATAGGCTTACAGAAAATTAGAACACAAAAAGTGCAAATTCGGAGAGATTGATTGTAGACTATTAATGACTTACAAAGATTGCAAGGAGATATTTCTGATGGCCACTACTGGGGATAAAACCTGATCAAATAGTTCATTTAAACACAACTTAGGTGGTGACAAAGACTTAAATAGTTCTACTGAATTTTCCACTGAAGCTGAAAAAGAATTGATTTTTTTTTTGTCTCTTAAGTAGAAATGTGTATAAAACAGGTATGAACAGATGAATACACTATATATAGTTGATTTTAGCTAACAGGCTCCAAAGTGTTAATTAGCTGTATGAACAATACAGTAAATGTTTCAGAAAAGTCATTATTAAGACATCTCGAGGACTAGACAGACAGCTCAGCTGTTAAGACAACGTAACTGCTCTTGGAGAGGAATGGCATTCAGTTCCCAGCATTCATGTTAGGCAGCTTGCAACAACCTGTAACTCCAGCTCAGGGATCTTGGATATCTGGCCTCTGTCCGCTCACACACAAGTACATATATATAAATTATTAAAAATAAACTAACACATATCCTGCAAGAAACTGCTATTACTTCAATGTACTTTGGAGATTTAAAACTGCGATCCTTTTGGGTGGTGCACACCTTTAATCCTAGCACTTGGGAGGCAGAGGCAGGTGATTTCTGAGTCGAGGACCACCTGGTTTACAGATTGAGTTCCAGGATAGCCAGGGATACACAGAGAAACCCTGCCTCAAAAAAAAAAAAAAAAAAAAAAAAAACCCACTGGACCATGTATTTGACAAACACTAGCTAAGAATATCAGTTCTCATCCTGCCGTCTTGGAATACCCCAGGTTTTTAAAGCCATGCTTATGTCTGGATCCCCTGGAGCTAAGGGGCATGGAGTTCAGCTTGTGCCCAAGTTTGAAAAGACAATCAGGTGATCCTAGTGTGCAAAACTTACCTCTCCAACTTTAACAAGTGTAAGAATCCCAATCTACGGCTTGTCAAATCACGTGAGGAATGCATCTTTGTGCTCAACTGTCAGTTCACCATGCCCAAGACTCTAGGTCCAGTGCCCTAGGGTGGAGGTGGATGCAAGTGCAAGGACAACAGGATGGGGCTGGGTTTCAACTGCAGAGACTTGAATTCAAGTTCTGTTCTTGTGATTCTATTCCTGCTGGGGGTCCATGACCCACGTTTTTAACAAGTGCACTCCATTCCTTCTGCCAAGTCACAGAAGCACAAGTGGACAGAATGAGCTAAACCTAGCAAGGGAGCTCCCTCCGGCCTCACTGGAGCCGCTCTTCCTTGTTGGTCCCACTTCTCAGGCTGCAAATCCTCCCACACTATGTTCTCTGAGGCTGGGGCTGCTGACTGTGGGCAGCCTCAGCTCCAGTGTCAGGACTCAGTATTCCTTACAGACATGCAGATATACCCTAAGGTGCTGTTTAGTCTAACTGTTCAGTCTCAAACCAGTCCCTGGAGACAGCAGGTGGCCTGCCCACTTTGTAAATAAAATCCGGGTAAGTCATAGTATACATACCTCATCACTCTAGCAACCCTGGTGTTCTTTTGTTTACTCATTTTTATCATATGTGCTGCATGTGGGTGGGCTATGCATGAGTGCAGATGCCAGGGGCACTGCATCCACCAGCAGATGAAATTGTGGCTGTGACCCACCAATATGGGTGCAGTGAATTGAATTTAGGTCCTCTGCAAGAGCAGTGTGTGCACTCTTAATTGCTGAGCTATCTCTCTGGCCAACTGTGGTATCTTCAACAATTATTGCTACAGAGAAACTTTTTCTTCACCATAACCAATCTTTCTAAATTTTATTCCAAAAAAATATGTGTTAAGATTAAGATGTCTATAAAGATGTCCATCATTACAATAAAGATCCAACTGGACAGATACGACAATTACCCAATTCAGTATGTAATGTCCTATTTCCCCGATGGGCAAGTTAAAGAAGAAATAACAAAAAACCTTTCCAGGGTGGAAGGCCAGGACCATGCCTAACTGAATTGGGGCCTCTAAGGAGTTATAAAATTTGTGATTTTGTTTATCTATCCTTTTCTTTCTGCTCTTTTTCTTTCTTCTCCCGCTCAGCTTTAGCTTCTTCCTCCTCGTGTTTTTTGATCAACTGTTCTACTTCCTTCTGCTTGAGGACTCTGATCACGGTCTTTCCATTCTCTCTTGTTAGTGTGGCAATTTCCACTTTCTCAGCTGACAGTTTACTAACATCCATAGTCTTATTTAGCACCTTGATAGCAAGAGCAAGTGCCGACTTCAGAGCCATCTCTCCTTCTTTGTAGTCTTGTTTCAACATTGACACGGCTGCAGCACTGTTGCTCCCGATACACGTGGCTTTCCATCCCCCGTAATTTCCACTTGGGTCACTCGGATAGAGCTGAAAGCCATAGTGTTTATCCCAGCCAATGTACATCAGAAAAACACCAAAGGGACGCTTTCCTCCAAACTGTGTATAAGCCTGTTTGATATCGCACAATGCTGTAACCAACATCCCTTTATGATAAAGGTCTTGAAGAGATTAGGGATACAAGGGTCATACCTAAATATAATAAAAGCTATCTACAGCAAGCCAACAGCTAACATTAAATTAAACGGAGAAAAACTCAAAGCCATCCCACTAAAATCAGGAACACGACAAGGCTGTCCACTCTCCATACCTCTTCAATATAGTGCTTGAAGTTCTAGCAATAGCAATAAGACAACATAAGGGGATCAAGAGGATTCGAATTGGAAAGGAAGAAGTTAAGCTTTCGCTATTTGCAGATGATATGATAGTATACATAAGCGACCCCAAAAACTCTACCAAAGAACTCTTACAGCTGATAAACACTTTAGTAATGTGGCAGGATACAAGATCAACTCCAAAAAATCAGTTACCTTCCTATACACTAAGGATAAGGAAGCAGAGAGAGAAATCAGAGAAACATCACCTTTCACGATAGCCACAAATAGCTTAAAATATCTTGGGGTAACTCTGACCGAGGAAGTGAAAGATCTATTTGACAAGAACTTTAAGTCATTGAAGAAAGAAATTGAAGAGGACACCAGAAAATGGAAGGATCTCCCTTGCTCTTGGATTGAGAGGATCAACATAGTAAAAATGGCAATTCTACCAAAAGCAATCTATAGATTCAATGCAATCCCCATCAAAATCCCATCAAAATTTTTCACAGACCCGGAGAAGACAATAATCAACTTTATATGGAAAAACAAAACAAAAAAACCAGGATAGCCAAAACATTCTTATACAATAAAGGATCGTCTGGAGGCATTACCATCCCTAACTTCAAACTCTATTACAGAGCTACAGTATTGAAAACAGCTTGGTATTGGCATAAAAACAGAGAAGTTGACCAATGGAATGGAATAGAAGACCCTGACTTTAACCCACAAACCTTTGAGCACCTGATTTTCGATAAAGGAGCTAAAAGTATACAATGGAAAAAAGAGAGCATCTTCAACAAATTGTGCTGGCAAAACTGGATGTCAATCTGTAGAAGAATGAAAATAGATCCATATCTATCACCATGCACAAAACTCAAGTCCAAATGGATCAAAGACCTCAATATCAATCTGAACACACTGAACCTGATAGAAGAGAAAGTGGGAAGTACCCTACAAGAGATGGGCACAGGCGATCGCTTCCTAGGTATAACCCCAGCAGCACAGTCATTAAGGGCAACATTGAATAAATGGGACCTACTGAAACTGAGAAGCTTCTGTAAAGCAAAAGACACTGTCACTAAGACAAAAAGGGAACCTACTGACTGGGAGAAGATCTTCACCAACCCCGCAACAGACAAAGGTCTGATCTCCAAAATATATAAAGAACTCAAGAAACTAGACTTTAAAATGCTAATTAACCCAATTAAAAAATGGGGCACTGATCTGAAGAGAGAATTCTCAACAGAAGAAGTTCAAATGGCCAAAAGGCACTTAAGGTCATGCTCAGCCTCCTTAGCGATCAGGGAAATGCAAATCAAAACAACATTGAGATATCACCTTACACCTGTCAGAATGGCTAAAATCAAAAACACTAATGATAGCCTTTGCTGGAGAGGCTGTGGAGAAAGGGGTACACTCATCCATTGCTGGTGGGAGTGCAAACTTGTGCAACCACTCTGGAAAGCAGTGTGGAGGTTTCTCAGGAAATTCGGGATCAACCTACCCATGGACCCAGCAATACCATTCTTGGGAATATACCCAAGAGAGGCCGTATCATACAACAAAAGTATATGCTCTACTATACTCATAGCAGCATTGTTTGTAATAGCCAGAACCTGGAAACAACCTAGATGCCCTTCAATTGAAGAATGGATGAAGAAACTATGGAATCTATACATATTAGAGTACTACTCAGCAGTAAAAAACAAGGACTTCTTGAAGTTTGCAGGCAAATGGATGGAAATTGAAAACACTATCCTGAGTGAGGTAAGCCAGACCCAAAAAGAGGAACATGGGATGTACTCACTCATATTTGGTTTCTAGCCATAAATAAAGGTCTTTGAGCCTATAATTCGGGTTCTTAGAGAAGCCAAATAAGAAGGAGAACCAAAAGAAAAACATATAGGCATCCTCCTGAATATCAACCTTCATCAGGCGATGAAAGGAGACAGAGACAGAGACCCACATTGGAGCACCGGACTGAAATCTCAAGGTCCAAGTCAGGAGCAGAAGGAGAGAGAGCACGAACAGGGAGCTCAGGACCGCGAGGGGTGCACCCACACACTGAGACAGTGGGGATGTTCTGTCGGGAACTCACCAAGGCCAGTTGGCCTGGGTCTGAAAAAGCCTGGGTTAAAACTGGCCTTGCTGAACATAGCGGACAATGAGGACTACTGAGACCTCAAGAACAATGGCAATGGGTTTTTGATCCTACTGCACCTATTGGCTTTGTGGGAGCCTAGGCAGTTTGGATGCTCACCTTACTAGACCTGGATAGAGGTGGGTGGTCCTTGGACTTCCCACAGGGCAGGGAACCATGATTGCTCTTTGGGTGGACGAGGAAGGGGGATTTGACTGGGGGGAGGGGGAGGGAAGGGGAGGCGGCGGTGGGGAAGAGACAGAAATATTTAATAAATAAATAAATAAATAAATAAAAAGAAAGCCAACTACAGAGAGAAAAAAAATTACATTAAACATGAGCTCCCACATTAAAAAAAAAAAGAGCTGACTTTGGAGTTGGACAGTGGCTCTTCTCTAAATCCAAGCAAGCTGTTAGAAGAAGCATTCAGAGTTTCTGTCTCAAAAGAGGCTCTGTATGGTGTGGGACAGAAGAAAGAGAAAATCTAGAGACTATGGTTGTCAAAATTCTGATTTCAAAAATTTTATTTCTCCTCACAGCTATTTTCATCTCAATGGTACCTTTCTCTGAATATATGTCTATTGTAATTCAAACTTTCTGTTTTAATTATAAATAATGTTTAAATTTTCCACAGTGAAAAATAAAATTTTCTAGAGTAATTGTTGAAGTCTCTGGGAAGAATATGGGACCCTAACAACAACAATTCTAGCTGGCTCATATGATGCCATTCAGCTGATAGCAGCACTTAAAGACTACCTTTGGAGTACCAACAAGCTCTGAACAGTTTTGGTGTGATAGCTTAGATGATTCAGTCTCACAGACTACTCCAGCCTGGACTTGAGATAAGCCCTACATTTTCCCATTATACAAAGACTGAACAAAAAAAAATCGTACAGCTACCTCTCCCAGGGCCTGATAATTAACTCGAATTTTTCTTTCAGGATCCCCCTAAAGATATCATTGCCCTCAGACAACAGGAAGTAAGAACAT
Organism: Microtus obscurus; assembly: GCA_963919715.1. Lineage (NCBI taxonomy): Eukaryota > Metazoa > Chordata > Mammalia > Rodentia > Cricetidae > Microtus > Microtus obscurus. Next base: position 429,232 of record CAWTZC010000312.1, read on the forward strand.
GATGGCCTTGTTCCCAAGAAGGGAAGCAGGTGGTTTTTGTTTGTTCAATGAATTATGAATATTATAGATATGATAGGATAAAAGGGTAGGATATTGAATCTACACTGAAAAGAAAAGGGAGGATATTGATATAATAAGATGAAAGGCTGGATTATTGACTCTACTTTTAAAAAGCAACTACTAGTTTTAAATGTTTTACATTGGATTGGACTTTTGTATAATGTATAAAAATTTTGTATTTTTATACAAATTTGATATTAATTTGCTAAAACATGCTGTATATACATTTTTAATCTTGTTCAAGGTATTATACCTATACAGTTCATTTAACAATGTAATGCAAATTTCTAGTCCTTGAAAATTATTATTACCAACTGTTTATGATAATAAGGAAATACAGGTTAGTAATTAGTTACCTATTAAATTCAAACTTATAGCCACATTAGATATGTTTTAAAGGTTAAAAAAGATATATTTTAGATAGATAGGTCATCTTCAAACACTTCAGAGATCTATAGAATATGGCATTTAAGATGTTTTAATAACCTAGGTTTTTCTTCTCTTTTATGACAATGAGATGTGTCTGTTCCCGACAGCATCAACTTAATTTTGAGAAGATAATGGGTATCAAAAATATTCTACATGGTGTTTGCTTTCTTTGTGACAAAAGTAAACACTGAGCAAGAAAATGCCTTTGCCTCAAATGTTGACAATATGCTGCCTTAATTAGAAAAGTAGGGCAAAACATTGTCAAGAAAAGGAGGGACAGCCCTTCAGAATAACCAGAAAATAGCAGAAAAGTCTGTCAGATATGCTAGGCCTGTAAGCTGAAGGTGGATGCCCCAACATTGCAGAATTTTGATTGACTATCCAGGCAGCCAGTTGTTTCTGTCATTACTTAATTTTTTTTGAAGTTGCTTGCTTCCACTTCCTGCTTACTCAGTTAATATTGTTTTCTTCTTGGGTCTCTCAGGGAGTTGAAGTCTAGATAATCACAGTTATCGTTTTCCTTGTTTACCTGATTCAGAAAGCAAGTTATGGTAGAACATAAATTAGGTACAAGAATTTGAACTCACAAAGATAGGTTAGAAATGGAGTATTTTCTCTGAATTTGTCAAGTGTACATATATAATATATATATGTACATCAAGACCTTTGGATGGAGGCAGCTGGCTTGCTGGCATTGGCCCAGAGTCATGCCCCCTCTTTTATCTGTCTAGCTGTGTTGTGCCATATCAACCACAGCACTTCCTCTTCTCAGTGCCCCAGACCTTGCTTGTTGTTCTTAGTATCTATCCCTTTTAACCATGGTAACATTTCCCACTGAAGCAAGTGTGAGCAACTTAATGTTTTCACCCTAGGGTCTTTTGCATCAGTATTCATAGAAGGCCTACTCCTGTGCCAATTTGTTAAATGCATTATTTGCATTATTTAATTTACATATTTGTGCTTATATTTGGGAGAACCCATGGACATCCAGGAAAAAGTATGTGCACAGCATCTACTCATTAAAATTGCACCATTTATTTAACAAACAATAGGGAGGCCCACTATGAGTAGCCTTGGTATTATGGCGATATCTCAGTCAAGAGAACTAAGGAATTTAGATCTAAATAATAGCTCAGTCTCTTTACTCAGTTGTTTCACCTGCTCTTATTGCTGTTATTTGCAAAATGGTTATAATGCTTTCACTTTGGAGAAGATGAGAAAGCTAGGATGGGAAAGTGCATAACACAGTGTATATGTATAATATTGATGTTATTATCAATATAACAACATATTGATAAATATTATTGAGAAAGAACTAGCATAGGGTGAGATGTTCACACATAGATAGGCCATATATTTACGCAGTTCAGGTCTTTGGTGCTTCTGTTGTCTGCAGAATGTTGGTATCAGCTGTGCACAAATATCCCCACAATGCAGCAATCATGGTTTTATTCATGTAAGACAGACAGTTATACTTCTCTTATTTATGATCATTTCTGAGAAGATTCCACATGAAATTTTTCTTCAGGAACGTACTTTCCTACTGTTACCTTCTTATTGTTCTTTCTTTCTCTTTTTTCTTCCTTCCTCCCTCCCTTCCTTCCTTCCTTCCTTTCCTTTTTTTTTAATAGGGTTTCACTCAGACTGGCCTAGAATTCACTATGCAGCTAAAGATGATCTTGAACTGCAGATCATCATGCCCCTACCTCCTTAATACTTAGAAAGCAGGCATGTGCCACCATGCCCAACTCCTGCTGCTAACTTTTCCATTAGATGGTGCAAGTGTGTGATACTAGGTATCACTTATATAGGGAATCAGAAAAAGATATCTCACAGCTGACATCCAGCTCTCACGGGTACAAACTTTCTGATGAAATAGAATTTATATTTTTATAGAACCTCTTCCACTCGAAAGCGAAGAATTACAAATCCCAGCAAGCATCTTATCAAGCAGTATGACTCCATATCAACAACTCCTGTCTATATATCCACCATAGGTGAAAAAGAAAATAATGTAATGGGAAGATGCATGCAAGTTTCAGCAATCATAGCAGGAAGAAGTATAGGATATGGGAATACATTCTGAAGCATGTTTCTATTTTCCTCCAACAGTAGGTCAGGGCACCTACCAAGAGACAAATTAGTCCTTTAATATGTTGTGTATGTGTGTGTGTCTGTGTGTTTGTATGTGTCTGTGCATTGGCTGACTATTACACCACACTGAAGGTGAGATTTTGGATAATAATATGGCTGTGGTTTTCATTTTAGCTAAATTAGTATTTCACCTGGAGATGCGCATTTTCTTTTCAAATAGAACAAGTTCCAAAAGTTTGTTGAGTGTTCAGTGTTTTATCATTTTTGTTAATATAGCCCCCAGTGAATCTTCGAAGTTGCAGACTAAGGCCTCTAAATACTAATAGAAGCTTCTCCTTCATTTTTGTTTGTTTGTTTTTGTTTCTCCTCCATCTGCTTTTACTTTTTCCTTTGAGGCTAATAATAGTCTTACATTAAGTTTTTTGGCTCCATCTTTAATTTTCCTATTCTATTGTCCCTTAGTACTCTTCATCTCTTTATTTTCCTCTAGATCAAAATAATGTGATGTTTTTTCACACTTGATCTTCCATGTCACTGATTTAGACCCCAGTAGTGCCTTATCTTTTGTCTCATCTGTGGAATTTTTAAATTGGAAAATGTGTCCTTTAGGCCTAAGAAAGCTTTTAGCTTTACTTGAAAAATTCTCATTGTGTTTATGTTTTATTCAATTTGAGGCTATGAACCCTTAAGATGGAAGGAAGGGGAGTTGGGGATCCCTGATTATATTTTGTAAAATGGCTTATTTTTTTTCTCCAGAAATAGGCAGTAAATTTTCAGTTCTTTGTGGAATTTTGTTCCTAGCTATAAGATTTTCATGTATCTGAAACAGTATATTTTCCCTATTTGTGGTGAAGCTTTCTCTATCTTTCACACAAGGAGCTGAGAAGGTTGGAGCACACTTTTCTTCTAGCCAATCAAAACATAAATTATTGATAAGCTGTAGTAAGGAGGCCATATGTTTTTCCTGGATACCCAGAACTAAAATAATCACACAAAAACCATAGGAATTAAATCACTGCTTGGTGCATTAGCTCTAGCTTGTTATTGGATAACTCTTACATATTAATTTAACCCATTTCTATTAATCTGTGTATCATCATGTGACTGTGACTTTCCAGCTAATGTTCTGTCTTGCTCCAGCAGGCCTAAAAGGCTTCTCTCTGACTCCTTTCTCCCAGCATTCATCTTATTTTCCCTTGCCTACCTAAGTTCTGTACTACCCTATCAGGCCAAGTCAGTTTCTTTATTCATTAACCAATGAAAGCAACATATAGACAGAAGGATCTCCCACACCATTTCCTCTTTGCTGTTTAAACAAAAAGAAAAGCTTTAACTTTAACATAGTAAAATTACATATAACAAAAGAGGTATCAAGCAAGAATTCAAGTTACAATATTTATATCTATTTTGTCTTTTATGATAACTAAGGAAAACTATAACTATGAATTCTTCAGTTTCATCAAAGACTCCAGAATGATATAATATTACCTAAGAAAACAGAAATAACTTCCAAAATTCTAGAATTAACAGAGACATCTCACTTCTTGGACAGTCAACCAAAGTTCTTTTGAACTATTGGGGTATCCATCTTCAGCCTACAGGCCCATAGTATCTAGCAGACTATTTCACAAAGCAGAAAATTTCAAAGACAGTTATACCTATATTGGCAGTTTTCAGTCACATTTTTCTGTGTCATGTAAAATCTCTAGCAGACTCTTTCATGAAGCAAGAATCCTGAAAAATCATCTCATATTTAGGCAAGTTCGACAGTCATTTCTCTGTGGGTTCTGCATGTTCAGTTCATCAAGCAGTTCAGGAAAGAACAGTTTCTTGCCCAAATGACTAACCAACTTCAAAAGGAACCTCTTTGATTTACATCTTCCTCTTGAAGTAATTGGTGCTTCCAGGAGAAAATGTATCTCATTGTTATGAAAAGTCTTAAATTCTTAAAACACTTTAAATGTATCGTCTTTGAAAGTTTTAAAGAATTCTTATTCATCTGAAATACATCTCTGTACACCTAGAAAATCTAACTAACATGACTACAAGCTTGACTACTTGCGGGGGGAGAGGCCGGTCGGGAGCCGTCAACGTCCAGCAGCTCCTGCAGACTCCCATTCCTCACGCGGCGGGTGGCCGTTCCCGAGGGTAAAGTAATTTTTGAGGGGTGTTCATAGAAACTTTTCAGGAGGTCTTGGTTCATCAAACCACATTAGTCTAGAAGAAACCCTCAAGTCCTCCTCTTCTTTGAAAGTAAAAGATGAACCTCTTTTCCAAAACCTTAGTCTCAAATTCTTAAACAAGATACCTTTATGTTGTGTAATTTAGCAGCCCATACAATGAAATGTCTCTCTGTACATAGCTCCTTTACAGTAAAAAAACAAAGAATACAGAATAAATTTCATAATCCCGACACTCTGTATATATTCCATCTTTATGTGGCTTGTTTTTACTCTATAACCTTTAAATATTTATTCAGTTATCTTTAATTCTTTAATCTATAATTGTCTTACTCTGTCTCTTTAAAGAGTTTGTTTTATTTTTTATAAGCCATTTACTTTCTTTATAACTCTCTATACTCGTTTTCTTTTCTCTTCCAAGCCTATGTACATTTATCTAACACTGTGACTCATTTAGAGGTCTATATCTGTCTGAATCTGTCCTTTTGAGTACTTGTAATTCTTTAGTGTCCAGGAGTGCTTCTTAAAATGCTAAGTGTTTCTTAAAAACTTAAAATGTGCCATTACTAGGGTATATAAAGTACTTTCTGCTTTCCCAACCCAGTTCAGCATGGCAGAGCCATTTGTACTTCTGAGAGCCACACACACACCACCCCACTTCCAGGCATACAGACAGTCCAAATTGTCATCAAGCAAACTGCAGCATGCTGCTCACAAACTCAATTAAAGTTCTCAATTCCCCAAAAGAGACAGAGGATGCAATGGCCACACAGCTTAGAAAGCCTATATTTCAAAATGGCACGGCTTTTTCCCTGCTTCCACTGAATCAGGAAACCCTCTCTTGAAGGAGCTGTGTCGTGCCACCAGCGAATAGCAAGAAACTGTGTTAAACTTTGTATTTTTATGTTTCTAGAATTCCTTTTCAAACTCTCAGGTTTTAAGTAGATTTTATTTGACCACAAGTGTGCCAATTTGTGATAAGAAGGCCACTTGTTTGTTCCAGCCACCCAGAACCAAAATAATCGCACAGAAACCATATTTATTAAATCACTGCTTGGCCCATTAGCTCTAGCTTCTTATTGGATGACTCTTACATATTAACTTAACCCATTTCTTTTAATCTGTGTATCACCACATAGCTGTGGCTTCCTAGCTAAAGTTCTATTCAGCTCCAGCAGGGCCACATGCCTTCTCTCTGAGTCTGTCTCCTTTCTCCCAGAATTCTGCTTAGTTTTTTCCTGACTACCTAAGTTCTGTTCTACCTTATAAGGTTAAGCCATTTTCTTTATTATTTATTAACCAATGGAAGCAACACATCAACAGGAGCACCTCCCACAACAATAAGCCTATGTGTAGAAACAGAAACCCAGGCTCTACTATAGATGGGAATAGCAGACAGCATAAGGTGAACTGAGGAATGGAGAATGATCATGGGGTGGGACTAAACATAAGTAAATACTCAAACTTATTCAATGTGGGCTATGGGGGGACCATTTCTCACCTATGAAATCTATAATGCTCAGTGGTAAAGCTCTACTCTGTGTTTACTTCTTTCCACATTTTTTTTTAATTTGACAGAGAAAATGAACCCACCTGCTAGTTGATCTTATGTTCTTAATATACTTTTTAAAGAGTTCTATGTTACAAAAAAACTGCTTGATTTCTCTAAATATTCAATTAGCCACACTGACAATGTTACTAAACTTGCCAGTCTTAGGTTTGTTAGTTCTAGTATGTTAGATGCCAAGATAGTCAAGATAGTCTCTTGGGCCCTGGTCTTTGGTCTCCCATTTCAGTAGGCATGCCTTTTGTATCATGCCACTCTAGAGTGAGGAAACATGGCATACTGTGTGTAATGCTCTGTTGATAACCATTCTCTGTCCAGACCTCTGCTCTATCCTAAGTTCTGTTCTTCATGTGCTTGCCTGGCATATGGAATAATACTTTTCACCAGTTCTTTCTGTTTTGGCCACAGCAGAGTCCAGTTCTTATTTAAGCAAAGCTATTTTTAAGTCTCAGCAGGCCAGAAACTGACATGATTTGGAATGGCTAAAGAACCAATAAATATAGCATCATTATTTATGGAACATGAAGAAATTGCTCCATGCTTTAAGATTTTTAAAAATATAAACTCTTCTAAATGACACAGAGGTAGGAGCACATAAATAAGGGGCAACGTTCATGAGTTCATGATGTTCTTTATATGTAATGCCTTGTCTAGAGATATAATTGTTTTTTCTTTTCAAACTTCTCTGTGACTCACAGAATAATTGCTTCTAAAGACACTAGCAATTTCAACAGCTAAAGTCATATCTTCTCCCTGACTTTAGTGCAGCTGCCCTACAGTAACTTCCTATATGACTGACAATATCTATGAGGAGTCACAGTACTCTTATCTGTCCATGGAATCTACCAGAAAAATTTTACCTATTCTATGTAATTTTCTCTTTTCTCTAGAGTCAAACAATACAAACTAAGATTTAAAAAAAATACACTTTCAGGTATTTACTCATTTTAAAACAAAAGAAAGTGTACCCTTTAAACCTCTGTAAGCTTTTGACCCCTACAAGTCTGTAAATATCTTAGTGTTATAAAAATTGACTTTGAAAAGGCTTGTCTATCTGTTATCATATCTGATTCATAGAAAGACTCTTATTTAAAAAAATATTGACTGAGGCTTAAAACTTCACACTTCAGCATGTGAGGGAACATTTGAGATCTTTTACTACAATTTCTCATTAATGCCAAGTTGTCAGTTGCATTCTAGCTTAATTCCCTGGTGAGCCTACCCCAATACTCCCATCAAGAGCCAATCCATGTATTGGAAAACTCTGACTGTTAAAAGTGTCTTGACATATTGAGCTTGGATCTGTCTCTTGGCAAATAATGACCATTGATTCTACTCTACCTTTAGAACATTTATTTTGTAAAGTCACCCCTACAAACAAAGCATTGTGTCATCTTGGGAAAGTCTGTTGACCTTACAAAGTTTTTAAAGAGGCACCTGCTTGGATGCTGTACTTAAATCTTATGTGTTGAGTTTTCATGCAACTTTTACTTTTGAGCATTCTGAGACAGTTGAGTAAGAGGTATATATACCAAATCTTGTCTGAGGAAGCTTCATTTCACAACCAAAGGTTTAATGTTTCAAGGAACTTTAAAAGAATGTAAAACTTCAGATGAATGGAATTTCTGCCTGAATTGAAACCTCAGTAGTGCTTATGCAGCAGTTGAATAAACTACTAATGAATAGCTAGAGATTACTATCCCAATTAGATTGGATACTATCAAAAAGACAAAGAAACAAAAGACAAATATCATGGACAATGTAAAAAAGAGGAGCCCTCATTCATTGTCCAGGGGAATGGAAAGGAATGTATCCATTTTAGCAAACAGAAGAGTAGAAATTGAATTTTCATCCTATTTAGAATTTGGGTTTATGTCGAACACATATTAATCGAGCACAGTGAAGAGGCAGCTGGACTTTCTTATTTCTTTCTGTGCTGTTCATAACAGACAAGATTCAGAATCACCAGAGGCATTCACAAAATAGATAGACACATAGAGATAATATAGTTCATGTGGACAATTGAATGTTAGTTGGCTATAAAAGGAACAGAATTCAGAAACCTGAGTAGTATCAAAGGATTATTTTTCTTTGTGAAATAAAGTCAACCACAGAATAGAGAAGGAAGCTTAAAGAAAATCCCACACTAGCTCAGAATTGCATATAATAGAGGGTTATTTATTTAGGGCTAGACTCACAGATCACAATGCTCTACTCGAACAGTGAAGAGCAACCAAATGCCACAGCTGGAAGAGAGAGGACACATGCCTTACATCAGCATATATAGTATGTGAGGTCCTGCCCAAGTGGGCATGTAACTTAAGGGCTACTGGCTGAAGGAATTCCTACAGCCCCTCCATCTTATGTTTAAATAAGAAAGTTTTAAACTTAATACAAAATTATATACAATAAGAACAATTATATCAAGCAAGAAACATGTAATAAATGTTTTAATAATTATCCTATCCTAATGAATGTAAGTCTGTGTATAATAAACAACTTTGCCAAGTCATGAGATGAAAGTAACTACAGCTATCTAGTCTTCAAACCCATCGAAGATGCAAGAAGAGAAAAAATATTACTTGTGTAAGCAGCAAGTGTAATCAAGCAACTTCCAAAATGTGGAACAAATGACAGAGACAAATGGCTACCTGGGCAATCACCCAAAGTCTCATTTGTAAAGTTGGAGCAACCAACTTTGGTTAAGGCCTAGAGTAACTTGACAGAGGCAAGAAATTTGTCAAAAACATTTTACCTTGTCTTGGCAAGATTTGACAGTCTTTTTTCTTGTATCCTGCTTGTCCTGTCCAAACATCACAAATTTTGTCAGTGGCCGAAGAACAGGCAGTTTCTTGCCCAAAGGCCAGTTTTGCCCAGAAGAGAACAAGCTCCATGTGGAGTGTCTTTGGTGTTCAAAAATCTCTCAGGAATAGATCGGTGTTGCCAGGACCAATCGTGTCTCACTTCAACAAAACCCTAAGTTATTTAAATACCATATTCTACTGCACTTTGAAGTGGTTGAAGATTACCTATCTATACAGAATACAATGTTTATGTATCTAAAAAACCTGATTAGTCTAACTATAAGTATGATGAACATAAATGTCTAATGATCTATAACTCTTAATACTTGTATAATTTAAAAACTAAAACTTCATATTAGAACATTATTCAATAAACAATTGTGCAACAAATGAGGACAGTGACCACAAAATGTAAACGATCTATAAGTATCTTGTTCTGAGGTAGAAATGTACATTGCAATATGATAAATATATCCTAAAATTGTATCAAAATACAAAAATGTTTTAAGCAGAGGTAGAAACATGCATGCATGCAGTATGACAAATAACTTTGCCTAGATATACAAGAATTGTAGAGAACTATAGGAACATATTCAATATAATTTAAGTTTGTATCAATTTAGATGAATCTATACCAATGTAAATTGTCTATAAATAATAGCTCACAAGTATTCACTGTATTACTCACTATTATTATTAGTGTGAGTAAGCTCATATAATCTATTATCCCATCCAATTTCCTCGCTTTTTCCCAAAGAGATCCTTTAGCCTACATAATTTTCCACCAACCCCCAACCATATATCAAATATAATCAACCCCTAAATGATGTCCCTAACACTGAGGACAAACTTTGTTAGGAGAGGGAACATCGTCTTCTAGAATTACTTCCAGTTGTCATGGGGGTAATGTTCTTTCTATGGAATCCTGTAAAAGTAAAATGATGTTTAAATTCCAATTTTACTGTCTGGTATAATTGCAAATAATCTGTGAGTATTCAGCAGGGTTTTTTTGAGGTTCTTATTTGAAGTTCTCTCCAGAACGTTGTAAAAAATGTACACTATTTCAGGTAACCAAGTTGGAACCATCTTGAGCAGCTGGTACCCAAAAAAAGATCTTACAGTAGTGCTTTCAGCATTATGAAATCATATCAACCAGATGGAGTTGTTGTTGTGAGGCCCCATTTTCTTCCTGGAAACTTCAAAGATTAGTGCAGGAAAAATTTATTGTTCATTGTTGAAAACTTAAACACTATTTATACAGACATATAAAGACTCAATGAAAGGTACTATAGAGACAAAAATAAGTATGAGTAAAAGTAATTTTTTTTATAAATTCTTTTTTTCTTTTAGTCCAATATCATAACTCCTGACATGAGACAGAAACTCTTAATTTTTATTTTAACGACATGCTTTGATTTAGAGAAGGACAGAGCCAGTGTCCAACTCCAAAGCCAGCTTTGATTTTTAAGTGAGTCATAATTATTATTTTAGTTTATATATTGAGATTCTTACCCTCAGATGATATAGCCTCAAAAGTAATAATTCTCTGTGTTCAGTGATTGTATCTTGATAATTATCATTTCCTCTTTAGGCATCTAGATGTCCAGAATCTCTTAACTTTTATGAAGTTGAGTATTTTTCTGCAAAGACAAGAACAGACCCCTGCCCCAATGTGATGATATACAGATTAATAGGAATAGGTTAAACTAATATATAAGAATTAGCCAATAGGAAGCTAGAGCTAATGGTCCAAGCAGTGATTTAGCATAGTTTCTGTGTGGTTATTTTAGTTCTTGGTGGCTGGAATGAACAAGCAGCCTTAGATGACAAATTTAGTTGGCCACATGACCAACTAAAATCCATTTAAATCCTGAGAGAGTTTGAAAAGGAATTCTAGACACAAAAGTACAGAATTTACCACAGCTTCTTGTTGTTTGCTGGTGGTGTGCTGCAGCTTCTTTAAGAGTGGTTTTCCTATTCAGCCGTGGTAGGGAAAATGTCATGCCATTTTGAAACGCAGGCTTTTTGGGCCTTGATGCCAGTATGACCTCTGGCTTTTTCGGGAGACCAAGTATTTGAATGGGGTTTGTGAGAAGTGTACTGCAGCTTGCTTAATGGCAAAGTGGACCAGCTGTGTGCCTAGAAGTGGGGCGGTGTGCATGGCTCTAGGAAGCCGTGAGCAGCTCTACCATGTTGAAATACAGAAGGCAAGCAGAAAGAACTGTATTTCCCCTATCAATGTCGCAGCTTAGATTCTTAAATGATTAGCATTTTAAGAAGTTCTTATGGTGAGAAAATAATTACAGATATGCAGTAAGGACGAATCCAGATAAAAAAGACCTATAAATGGGTCACAGTGTTGGATAAATGTGCATAGACTTGGGAGAGAGAAGAAAAAGGGTATAGACTATTATAAACAGAAGTAAATGGTTTTTAAAAGGTAAAGTCTTGCCGGGCCGTGGTGGCGCACGCCTTTAATCCCAGCACTCGGGAGGCAGAGGCAGGCGGATCTCTGTGAGTTCGAGACCAGCCTGGTCTACAGAGCTAGTTCCAGGACAGGCTCCAAAGCCACAGGGAAACCCTGTTTCGAAAAACCAAAAAATAAAAAATAAAAAAATAAAAAAGGTAAAGTCTTTAAAGAGACAGAGTACAGACAGTCATATATTAAAGGAGTAAAAATGATAAAGCAAATATTAAAAAGTAATAAAGTAAAAATAAATAAGCCACATAAAATTGGAAAACTCACAGAGAGTCTGGATTATGTATATTATTATGTTTTCTTTGACTTTTTTTTAACTGAGGAGAGATGTTTGTTTCTGGGGATTGCTAAGATAAACCAACATATATTCTTTAAAGATAACTTGATTTCAAGATATGGATCTAGGGTATGTTGCTTTGGAAAGAGGTTCTTCTTTTGTTTCACAGAGTATGAATATCTCTGGATTCATTCCAGGCTTGAACAACCCTCAAAAAAATTACTTGATAATATAAATAGCAGGAAGAAGTTTGTACAGAACTGCACCCATATGCCCAAATATGGTCCATAAATGTTTGTTTACATTTAAAGGTGGATATGCTATAGAGATTTACATTGGTATGGATCTTGGTTTATTAATATTTCTGCTCTTAAGGTATTGTGACTGTGCAGTTTGTTTAAAAAATGTAATGGATAATTAAGAAATATAGGTTAAAGCCGGGTGGTGGTGGCGCACGCCTTTAATCCCAGCACTCGGGAGGCAGAGGCAGGTGGATCTCTGTGAGTTCAAGGCCAGCCTGGTCTACAAGAGCTAGTTCCAGGACAGGAACCAAAAGCTACAGAGAAACCCTGTCTCAGAAATCCAAAAAGAAAAAAGAAATATAGGTTAATAGATAACCATCTATAATATTCATGACTACTAGTTTGTAGTCATGTTAGTTAGATTTTCTAGATGTACAGAGATGTATTTTAGATGGATATGGATTCTTCAAATCTTTCAAAGACTACTGAATATGGAATTTATAATGTTTTAAGAACTTGGGCCTTTGCATGACAGTGAGACACATGTGTTCCTGGCAGCACCAAGCTACTTCAAAAGGATGATGGGCATTGAAGAGGCTCCTTATGGAGTTGGCTGACCATTTGGCAAGAAACTGTTCTTGCCTAGACTGCTTGATAAACTGGACATGCAGGATCCACAGGGAAATGACTATTAACCTTGCCTAAGGGTGAGATAATCCTCCAAGGTTTCTGCTTCATGAAAGAGTCTGCTAGACATTCTGCAGGACACAGAAAAATGTGACAAACTGTCAGTATAGGTGGTACTGTCATTGAAATTTTCTGCTTTGTGGAACAGTCTACAGGATGCTATGGGCCTGTAGGCTGAAGACAGATTCCTCAGTGGTACAGAAGAACTTCGGGTGACTGTTCAGGTAGCGAGATGTCTCTGTCAATTCTAGAATTTTGGAAGTTGCTTGAAATGCACTTCCTGTTTACTTAAGTAATATTATATCCTTCTGGAGTCTTTGATGGAGTTGAATAATAGATATAGTTTTTCTTAATTATGATAAGAGATAAAGTAGATATAAATATTATAACTGTAAATTTTGCTTGATATATTTTTTATGCGTAATTTTACTATTTTAAAGTTAGTCTTCCTTTTGGTTTAAACAGAAAATGGGAACTGCTGTGTGAGGTCCTTCTGTCTATGTGTTGCTTTTATTGGTTAATGAATAAAGAACTTCTTTGAGCCTATGGCAAGGGCAGAACAGAACTAGGCAGGAAAAGCTAGGGTGTATGCTGGGAGAAAGATGGTAGAGTCTGAGAGAAGTAATGGACCTGCTAGAGACAAGCACAGGTTGGAACCTTGATGGTAAGCCACAGCCATATGGTGATACACAGATTAATAGAAATGAGTTAAATTAGTATGTAAGAGTTATCCAATAAGAAGCTAGAGCTAATGGGCCAAGCAGTGATTTAAATAACATAGTTTCTGTGTAGTTATTTTGGTTCTGGGTGGCTGGGATGAGCAAGCAGCCTCCTACTACAACAGAAAGGCAGATACTACATAATCTCACTCTTATGTGGGAGGCAGAGAATGACTCAAAGCAAGGATTAGGTACTGAAGAGGGGTGAGTACTTGTCACTAGAGCTCAGCAAGCATCAGAGGGAAGGAAGACTGGAGAATGAGTATTAGCTACACTGACATGGTTGACAGAAGAAACAACATCTCTAACATTCTACATCACTGTAGCATAAATAGGGCTTAACAGAACTTGGGAGAATATTTTAAAACAGCCACTACAAATAGTTTTGAAAATTCCCAACAGAAAAAAAAGTGGTAGAAACCTGAGATGATGACTTTGTGAATTACTCTAATATACTCATCATGCATCATATACATGCATGGAAAAGTCACTGTGTGCTCTAAAAATGTATACATTTATTATTTATCAAATAGGATGTTAACACATTGAAATGAGATAAAGAGTACAGAAGAACTCAATAGATATTAAAAGGTACAAATCAAAGAACAATTAGTGATTTCTAAGATTGAGAATGTGATTCAGTTGATAGGGAGCTAACATAACATGCATGAGGTCATTGGTTTGATCTCCAGCATCACAGAAACTATGTGTGGTGAACTTTTGGGTCCTGACTAGTTCTCTGTCAATTTGACACAGGCTAAAGTCATCTGAAGTTGGTCCTGACTAGTTTTCTGTCAATTTGACACAAGCTGAAGTCATCTGTAAGACCCATCTGTAAGGCCTTTTTTAAAATTAGTGATTGCTGTGGGAGAGCCCAGCCCTTCATGGGTGATACAATCTCCTTAGTTCTATAGGAAATCACACTGAGCAAGCCATGAGAGCAAGCCAGTAGGCAGCACCACTCCATAGCCTCTGCTTCAGCACGTTCCTCCAGGTTATGGCTCTGTTTGAGTTCCTTTCCTGACTTCCTTAGATAATAAACAGTAAAAAGGAAGTGTAAGCCAAATAAACATTCTTCACCAAACCTTCTTTTGGTTATGATGTTATAAAATAGAAATATAAACCATGACTAAGACAATCTCTAACCTTAGACATTGGGAAGTAGAAGTAGGAGGATCAGAATTCATGGTTTTCTAGAGTTGTGTCACAGGCCAACCTGTTACATGAGAATTTCATAAGGATGAATAGGTATTAAATGAAGAATAATGGGACAATTATATATAGTAGAATGTAACACAGATAAATTTTAAGTGTGAAAGAAACTAGCAATTACATCATGTATGGAAGATAAATTTGTTCTACTAAGTATTATTGACACAGTACACTTTACATAAACCTTATATATATATTGTCTATAAGCATCTTGTAAACTTCATAAAAAGCTTAAACTTCATTAATTGCTTAGTACCCAGTACTATGATGAGTAGGTCAATATCAAAACAATCTTTAAATCTTCACCATAACCTGGAAGTTAGTAATAATGCTGTACTAAATGAGGTGCAGAGGATTAGGTTTTTGACAAGAAAGAAAAGTCTAATACAAAAGTTAAAAGTAACTAATAAAAGTTTCTGAGACTGAAGAATATGTGAGTGAGATAAATGTGTATATGTATGTATATATATATATATATATATATATATATATATATATATATATATGTTCCAAATTCCATGTATCTATATTCTTAATGAAATTGCCAATTGTTGAATTGTCTACAGATAAAAAGCTGGAAGAACTAGAAAAAAATCCAAGAAGTGATTAAAGAAAATAGTGTCTTTTGTTTCTAGAATTGCTAAAGAAATATGCGGCCATTTCCTTGTAAGAGATGTTAATTTAAAGTTTTATTAACATCAATTTAATTATTGTGTACATGACATATTTAATTGAGCACATGTCATGGCACAATTGTGAAGATCTGAAGGCAACTTTGTGTGATCTGTACCCTCTTTTTAGGTTTTCTTAGATGTTAGTGATTGAACTCATGTTGTCAGGCTTGTACAATAAGTACTTTGACCCACTCAGCCATCTTACCAGCCTAAAAATGCTGTATTTGATAGAATAGAGCACAAGTAGATAGGAAAATTTTTAAGTCTATTTATTTATGTATTTATTTATTAACAGAGTTTCTTTGAGTAGCCTCGCTGTGCTGAACCTCACTCTGTAGAACACAATGGCCTTCAATGCAGAGATCTACTTGCCTCTACCTTCTTAGTACTGGAATTAAATAAAGGTGTGCAATATCACCACCCAGAGATTTTCTATCTGTTATTGTTGCATTACAGTTTAATCCTAAAACATAAGGTATTAATTAAGATATTAAAGCTGAGTAGGAGTTACTTCATTATATATGGTATAAATTTACAAAGATTAAAAATATTTTACTCGTTATTTTTATATATGTATGTGTATGTGTGTGTCTTTATCAGTGTATGTGGTATACATGCCTGTGCTGGTATACAAGTGGAAGTCAGAGGACCATTTTGTGTGCTAAGTTTTCTGCTTCTACCTTTATGTAGGTTTGAGGGATTACACTGAGAGTGGTGTGAGTCAACAGTATTGTCCCTATGTAGAGTTGAGCAATATGTCTTGTCTGTCTACTTACACAGGGTAGCATATGATAGCATAAATGTTAACCTATTGACACAGAATCACACAGAAGATACTGTCAGGGTTATAGATCACTGGACCTGCGCTTCATTTGTTTTCATGTAACCATTACAGAGCCAGGCTGAGACTATATATATTTTTCCTTTCCTTTTCCCTTGCTTTTGAAGGATCTATGGCCATGCTGTTAAATATTTACTGAACAGAACTAGAAGAACTCACAATGAACACAATACCAGTTCACAAGTTACATTAAAACAGCTGGTGAACACAGTGTTAACTATGAAGAGGTAACTAATGGCAAGATCGTTTATCACTTGTGTTTGGGGCTATAAAATGTCATGTGAATTCACTTTGTCAGAGCAGTGGACAAAGAAGAATTATTGTTTCTTTTACTTTGTGGCCATGGTGAGTCCTCAGTAAGTACAGTGGAGAAATCAATTTTCCAGGCTGAAGTCTTTTCTGGTCACAGTTCAGGGATTAGAGAAATCCAATTTGAGGGAAATATTGGTCTGCCAGAAGGTTCCCTTATAGATTACCTCTTTGAAGTAGCAAGATGGCTTCTGGATAAATATACAAGCCAGGATTTCATCTCTTAATGTAGAACTTCCCCCTTGCCCTCAGAGAATAAGAGTCAAAAAAAAAAAAAAACTTTGGATTTTTACCTGCATTTAGGTAAAATGGGGCATCATTTTTCAGGATAAGGCAGAATTGCATATTAATTGTTATCTAGATCCTTCTGAGACTTGTTGGTGCAGGAGTTACTTGAAAAAAATTTGTTTTAAAACATACTTTATTTACTTGTTCAGATAGAATGATTTCCATTTTTTCCAATATGAAATGAATTGCAAAATACTTGATTATCAATTGTTTCTTATAAAAAAATATTCAAGGAATTCATGGTTAGTGTTGACATATCAGTTTTTATTGTTCTGGGTATCAGGATCTTTAATCAGTGGGACATACTGCATAGTGGATTGATTCTATAGATAATTATACATAGAGGACCTCAACAAAAATTATAATTTGATTGCAAATGATTAGTATTTTATTCCTCATATAAATTGTGTTGTTCTTGATATGTAACTAGATATTATTCAGATTCTCTCCTGAATAGGCACGGATTCCTGTGTTGGCCTATCAAGTTTGAATGACGATTACTTTATCAGAACATAGTAATAGGGAAGGGAAACCTAATGTATAATTTATTTGTTGAATAGAGAAATCCTAACAATAGCATAGTAAACACATAGTTAATGAGAGACTCTTATTTTTTGCATATACCTTATGTATGGAGCAGCTTATGGGATACCTAATATAAGTACCTAATGCTGGAAAAGGTTTTGGGCCAGTAAGTAAGAAAGATAGTATATCTTAGAGCATATTTCTTTTATAATTGTAAGTTTGCTGAGTTGATGGAGATGTTGGAATATAAAATTCTTTATTTTTCAATTCAAAACCCTATTCCTCAGGTGAAGAGCATGGCTGATCTGAGAATTGGAATGCTAAAAAGGCTATGAATGATCCCTATGCCTCTGGCTCCTGCATTACCCCATCTTCTGTGATCTTCACTGTAAAAATTTTAAGACCCAAAATAGACTGAACCTGTTTTGTTTTCACTTATTCCATGTTGACTGCCATCATTGCAGCCTTTTTTCTTATATTTCCCACTAGTGCTTTGCTTAGTCATTGAAGTGTTTGATGTTAACTCTGCATCACAATCTGAATTTCTCTTCATCGTGAAATTAGAAAAACTAAATTAAGATGGATTAATTTGTTAATTAATATGATATTAATATGATAGCAATATCATAGTGTTGCTTCTGGAAGTTGTATGGAGATTGTGATGGTGTCTTAAACAAAAAACATGGTCAAGCCTGTCACAGTAATACCCTGTTCCTGATGCAATTTGTTTTAATCAGCATTCTATGCTGTAAAGAGACACCATGACCATGGCATCTTTTATAAAGGAAAACACTTAATTGGGGCATTTTTAAATTTTACATACCAGTCCCAGTTCTCCCTTCATCCCCTTCTCCTGTCCCTCACATCCCCCATTCAACCTCCCATTCATTCCTCAGAGGAGGCAAGGCCTGTCATGGGAATCAACAAAATCTGGCATACTGCATTGAGACAGGACCAAGCCCCTTCCCCTGTATCAAGGTTGAGCAAGATATCACACCATGGAGAATGGGCTCTAAAATGCCAGTTCATGCAACCAGGATAAGTCTTGGTCCCATTGTTAGTGCACCACCCAACAGATCAAGCCACATAACTGTTACCCACATTCAGAAGGCCTAGTTTGGTCCTATGTAGGTTCCCTGTCAGTCCAGAGTCTGTAAGCTCCCACTAGCTTGTGTCAGCTGTCTCTGTGGTTTTCTCAATCATGATCTTGACCCCTCTTGGATCTGAGAGTTCTATATCCAGATCCACAGAAATCAGGAAGAGAAAGAGCTACTGGGACCTTGAAACCACATTTTCTTCAACAAGGCCTCTTAATCTCCTCAGACAGTGCCATTTCCTGGTGACAAAGCATTCAAATCTATGATCCTATGGGGGTGATTCTTAGTCAAACAACCACACATAGTTAAAGTTTGTTTTCAACTTGGTTGAATTTTGAATCAGCCAGGAGAGACATCTCTGGGTTTCCCTTATGTGAAGTAGCCAAAGAGGTAAAATGAATGAGGGAAGACTCAGGCTGAATGTGGGTGGTACCATCCCATGCACTGGGGTCCTGAGCTGAGTATAAAGGAAAATGGAACTGAAAATCATTATTAATTAATTTTTTTTCTGCATTTGGATTGCAGATGCAGTGTAACCATCTGCCTCATGCTCATGCTCCCATACATTTTCACATGAGGGACAGCACTGTTACTTCACCTGTGTGATTTGAATGAGAAATATCTTCCATAGACTCATGTATTTGATCCCCAGTCCAGTGCTATTTGGAAAGGTTATCAAATTGAGGAGATACATTCTTGCTAGGGAGAGTTAAAAGTTTATAACCTCTCTCTGCTTCTGTATGTGAATGAAATATGCTCAGCAAGCTTCTTGCTCCTTCTTTCATGATTTTCCTGGCTGTTTCCATGTCAACTCACCCGTGATGGACTCTATTCCTCCATAACCACAAACCAAAATAAAACACTTATCTACAAATAGCTGTCTGTTGTCGGGGCATTTTATCCCAGCAATGTAAAAGTAACTAATACACACCAAACCAAAATCAATAATGATTTTCTGAATTTGTTGTATCTGGTGTTTTGTGACATCAGTGAGAAAAATAACTGATACAGAGATGTGATTCAAAACTGGCCGTGGTTTAGGACTACGTTCTGAGCAACATGCTTTACCCATTGTTTAAATGGTGATATTTTCTTCAGATGCTTCTTTCCTGACACCTACCACTGTATTTATAAGAAGAATGTTCTGCAGCTTAAAGAGATGTACCGCAGAGAGTTTTACTCATATCCACATGACCATCTGGCTTGTGGAACTTTATATGCAAATATATGAGAATTGATTGCAGTGCCCACAACCTGAAGTTAACGAAGATGATGAAATTGTCAGTGTTCATGAAGCTTTGGTAGAATCAGTTTGGTTGGGGATGCCTCAGCAATCGATGACATGTATGACTCGAGTATAGTGACAATCTCTAACGTTTCTAAGTGAGAGCCAGCTGGAACTGTTGGCATTCATTGCAGAAATGTTTAGAACTTTCTGAAACATATCTACTCATTGCTTTTACTGGTGTCCCTTTGTTTTAAGTGTGTGTCCAGAACCTTCAGTTCAATCCTGCTTGATCCTCCGAAAAAGCCTCATTCCTCTCTCTCCAAACCCCATCCTCTCAAGGAATCTCCAACAAATAAAAGGCACCCAAAAGCCTAGTTCCTCATTCTTGGTTGTTATGGCAGCTTCTCTCGTGAAGTTGCCAGTAGCTCAAGATCCCACCGAAAGTGTTCAGTTTTTGACCGTATTTGGATCCAGTTTGTGTCGGACACATCATCACCTTCACCTACAGGCTATGTAAGTTCTCTGCTTTAGTTTGGGTGCATGAGACTTCTCCTGCCATCTCTGTAGCTGGAGGACTCACCAGGGAGTTGCTTTGCTTAAATAAGCCTGTTCTTATGATTTTCATTTAGGCTTAGTCTGGCTTACTGCGTTGACAGTGAAATCTATTATCACATTACAGGAACCCTATTAGTATACAGGGCCTCCCTTCGCACTCCTCTGCTGGAAAAAAAAAAAACAAAAAACTTGACCTCATCAGCTCTTTTGTAAATTATATTTATTTATTTGTATTTTATATATATGAAAGATATATGTATGTGTACCATGAAAATACCTAAGACCTATGGAGGCCATAAAAGAACACTAGATCCACTGGAACTGGAATTGCAGGCTCCTGGGAGCCCGCATGTAGGTGTTAGGAACTGAACTTGGTTCTTTGCAAGAGCAGCAAGTACTCTTAACTTCTGAACCATCTCTTTAGGTCCAAAAAATATATACAAACTTTCCTCATTTATACTCCAAGGCTACCAGTTTCTTTCAGAAATCCAGTTTCCTGGTAACATGGAAGTTACACAGAAATACCTTTCTGGCACTTTACATAGGATAGTGTCTAGTCACAATAGTCTCTATGAAAATCCCTCCCAATGTGACTAACATACTGCTTCTTAGAAGTATACTGGCAAACTTCTTCCTCAAAGTAGTGGTCCATATTTCTGATGGCTTTATGGGCTGTACTGGCTTACGAGGTAGAAAACATCATCAGCTCACATGGGAGAAAGATGTTTACAATTCTTCCTTCCAGAAAAAAAATGTGTCCAATAGAGACTATACGATCTACATGTTCCTACTCTCCTTTGTTTTGGTAGAATAATAACATTTGCTTACTGCCAGACACTGTGAGGACAGAGAGTGGGTCAGGAAGGAAAAAGGAGAAATTGGGTTGTACCATGTTATAGTTCTTCCAAAAGTAAACACAGCTTTGGTTACTAAAATGAAATTTATTCAATATTTAGGCATAAATTATACTCTCAGGATACAAGTGACAACACAGAAATGACAGAAAACATCTGGTTCATTTTGTTTACTATTGTTTGGTTTCACTGAGAAGTCTCAGGCTTTGAAAGAGAAGTGTATAGAATCCACAATGAAGAAATAATTTTGTTTTTGTGTTGATTGATCCGAAATATTCATCTGTCTTGGTTTTTGGCTCAAAAGCTCTTAAAGTGATCAGCAGCTGTTTGTTCAGGATTCTGCAGCCTTCCTGAATACAGAAGAAAATGGATTTGCCTTTGACATTCACAAAGGGAATTAGAAACAGATTGACTTTTTTGTGGCATAACAAACACAGCCAGGCATGAGAAATCTCATCACTACATCAGGCTGAGTTGGCATAATAATGAATTTGCCTGTTACATAATAGATATGGAGACTTCAATCCATTCAGCAAATTGCTACCACTTCACCTCCTAGTCAATGTCATCATACTGTTTTTTTGATGTTCACATTTATTTTTAGACTTTATTTAAAGGCAGAAAATATATCTAGGATGATATGTACAAGGTAATAAATATAACTCAAAATTTCTGATGCCATATGCTATAAGGTTATTATTTGCTAAAAAATATTTATTTTGATGAAACATCTGATAAAAATAAAAATTATTTAAAACTATCCTACCTCTTTTAAAAATATAGTCTTGAAACCAACTTCAAAGCCACTGAATTTGATATAGAGAAGTTGTCAAATTGTAGTTAATGGGCTAGATCTATTCCAATGCTTATTTTGTAAATATAGTTCACAACCTCACTCATTCATTGCTAGTGCATTGCCAATATAAAGTTGTAGCAGCACACTTAAGTTACTGCAGCAGCAACTATACACAACACAGTCTAATAAGTGTGATCTCTCCTTGTGTGGAGCAACTGCATCTGCCCCTGTGTTTTATGGTGCATTGCACGTTTACTACCTTAATTATTGTTCTTTATGTCATTCAGTTGATCTTCATCTTTGAAAGTTTCATTTATTTATAAGTTAAAAATGATTTTATAACCAGTTCCATGTGTAACAATGATTATTGCCAGCATTTTGGAAATAGGTGTCATCATAAGCAAATAAAGTACATTCTATTTTTACTGATCAGTATGAAAAAGATAATACATAATTAAAAATTTATTTAACCAGGTTGTGTACAAACCTCCTAACATATCTAGACATATATTGTCATTTATTTTGTATTTTATGAGGTGCAATTAGACAGAGAGACCAGGGGTGACTTCCTATTTTCTGTTCAGCAGAGGTGAACATGTCCCCTTCCTTTAGGGTGTGAGAATGGGGTCTGAAATTTGTTTCAGAAAACCAGAGTACTATGGAGAATGTTACTGCAGAGCTTGGGAGCAGGTCCAGTGTTGACTCTGGTGTACTCTTCCATGTCAGCCAGACTCAGGGGACACAGCTGAAGGAGTTGCTCACCAAGGACACATCAGCTATTGGGTATTTATAGCATGTGTTGAATACCCATCTTCTCACTTTCCTTTCTCTCAACACATTTCTAAGCAATGCTCTGGGTTTGCAGACATTAACTTACCAAATAATGGTTAAATATGTACAGATAGGAATTAAAAAATATTATTACTACTGAAATGTGTCCTGTGCCTATTATTATTTAATACATAATAAATGTATTAAGCTTTATAATCCAGGATAGAAATATTTTTGTCATTTACCATACATAAAACATTGATCTCATATATTCAGTATAATATTGTGATATGACGATTAAGCACTTTTCTAAAAATTATCCTCTATATTTATTTTTGCTACGGGAAACAAAATTTTAAAAATAAAAGTGAGAAATGGAAAAACACATTTACCAATTTATATATGAGTTTTGAACACATGTATCACTGTGATTTAGAACCATGCAGATAGAGTTTCATTAATTTCAGTTCTGAGTTTATTTCTTCCCATCTACTCTTTTAGAATGCTCTTTCCTTTTGTTTTTCTTAAGATTCTAAAAAGGTGTCACTACATTAACAATATGAGATCATGAGGCTAGCATCCTGAACCACACATATTCCAGTCAACCTCTAATAGAAGCCTTTAACCCCATAGGAGCCCAGGGCAACTCCCAAAGTACCAGGAAGTCACCCCTGACACCCCTTTTATACTTGTGTCCCCTCCAGCTTAACCTCAAGTGTCCTTCCTTTCCTTGTCACCTTATCCTGGTCCACAACTCTGGTGGAAGCCTTCTACCTCATTGGAAGCCAAGCCAGCATCCTGAACCCCAAAGGCCAGACCAGCATCCTAAACCCTAGAGACCAGGCCAACACCATGAAAACAAGGCAGAAGCTTCATATCCCACCAGGAGCAAGGTCAGGATCCTAAACTTCAGAAAACCCATGGCCCAGATAAGAGACCACACACATAGCCAGAACTCCAACCCCAAACTTGGCCAGAGATCAAACACCCCGCAATGAGGGTAAAGACACTCTACTCAACCATAAGCCATGTCAACCCGAAGACCAGAGAGAAAACAGAAACCAAGGAAGAAAATGCCCAACCAAAAATAACAAACCCAGAAATTGGCACCTATACTGATAATCACTCCAAATCCAGATGTATGAACACATGTGTAATAACACAAACAATAATAACCAGGGCAATATTTCACCACCAAATCCCATCCATCCCACTACAATAAACCCAGGCTATTTTTACACAGCTGAAACATGAGAAAACTACCTTAAAAGCAAGAATATATAGGCTTCTAGAATAGTGACTGGGACACCAACACAGCCTCATAATCCTTTACTTTCAGTCTCCCTGCCTTTAAGATGTGCTGGGTTAGGATGGTGTTGAGACTGAGGGATTGGCTAACCAATGACTGTTCTTATGTCAGACCCATGCTATGAAAGTAAGCCTTCCCTTGACACCGTCTGGAGTACCAGGGCCCAGCAGCTGGATGGCCCAGAGACTTAGGACAGAACCAAATATGACTGAAGACAAAAAATGTCAATGTAATCACACCTAATGATATTCCACTGTATTCCTAGATTGGTGTCTAGCTCAATTATCATCAGAGAGGCTTCATCAACAACTGATGGGAACAGATGAAGAGACCCACAATCAAACATTAGGCTGAGCACAGAGAGTCCTGCTGAAAAGGGGGAAGAAGGATTGTAGGACTCAAAGTTGTCTTGTACACCACAAGAAAACTCACAGAATCAACTAGCTTGGGATCATTGGGTCTCAGAGATATTGAACCAACAACCAGAAAGCCTGCATGGAACTGACCTAGGCCCTCTACATATATATGACAGTTGTGTAGCTTGGTCTTCTTGTGGGACTCCTAACAGTTGGAGACCAGGCTATTTTTGATTCTTCTGATGGCCTTTGGGATCCTATTTCTCAAATTGGGTTGCCCTGCCAAGTCTTAATATAAGGGGAGGTGCTTAGTCTTTTATCGATATCCACTGGGAGGCCTGCTCTTTTCTGAATAGAAAAGGAGAAGGAGAGAATGGAGGGGGAGAGATGAGGTAGAGGATGGCCTGGGAGAAGAGGAGGAAGTAGAAATTGTGTTCCAATGTAAAATAAATAAATAAAAAACAATATGAGATCTTTCTAGTTTTTGAAGTCGACAGTTGGAACCACTGTCATTGTGCTGTACCCCGTAGGTTTGGATATGTTGTGTTTTCATTTTAATTCAATTCTAAACATTTTTAATTGAAATCATGAAACCTGCTGGTAAATGGTTGTACCTACTAACAGTTACCCTGAGTGAGGTAACTCAGACAAAGAAAGAAACACTGCATGTTTTTTCTTATGTGTCTATTTTAGCTTTAAATGTATGTATTTCATTTAAAATATCCATAGAAGTTAGGTAGCTAGTAAGGCATCTTATAACAATGAGGTTAAAGGCTGCATATACTTCTCGCTACAAATATCTTTTCTGAGAATTATATTTTTTAGCTTAGAAATTTCTATTTTATTTGCTTAGTTTTCAGTTTTTGATTTGCGTAAATTACTTAATACCTCTAAAAACTCCTTTTTTATTATTAATATATATTAATTATGTACAGTTTTCTTGCGACAGGTTTTCATGCATGTATATTGTATTTTTATTATACTCACCACTGGTTCCCTCTCTATCCTGCCAGATCATTTTCTTTTCCCCACCTCATCTCCCTCAAGCATTCCAGCATTTTTTATTTATTTATTTTTTTTATTGGAAAAAAAAGAAATTTCTGCCTCCTCCCCGCCTCCCATTTCCCTCCCACTCCTCCCTCTCCTCCTCCCCTCCCCCCACTACTCCCCCTCCCTCTCCAGCCTGAAGAGCAGTCAGGGTTCCCTGCCCTGTGGAAAGCCCAAAGTCCTCCCCCCTCACTCCTGGTCTAGGGAGGTGAACATCCAAACTGGGTAGGCTCCCACAAAGCCAGAGCATGAAGTAGGATCAAAACCCGGTGCCATGGTCCTTGGCTTCTCAGCAGCCCTCATTGTCCGCCAAATTCAGAGAGTCCGGTTTTATCCCATGCTTTTTCAGTCAGAGTCCAGCTGGCCTTGGTGAGCTCCCAAAGAATCAGCCCCACTGTCTCCACGGGTGGGCGCACCCCTTGTGGTCCTGACTTCTTTGCTCATATTCTCCCTCCTTCTGCTCTTCATTGGGACTTTGGGAGCTCAGTCCAGTGCTCCAGTGTGGGTCTCTGTCTCTATCTTCATCCATCGCCAGATGAAGTTTCTATGGTGATATGCAAGATATTCATCAGTATGGCTATAGGATAGAGTCATTTCAGGTTCCCTATCCACAGCTGCCCCAGGAGCTAACTGGGGACATCGCCCTGGGCACCTGGGAGCCCCTCTAGATCCAAGTCTCTTGCCAACCCTAAGATGGCTCCCTTAATTAAGATGTGTGCTTCTCTGCTCCCCTAACAAACCTTCCTTTATCCCAATCATCCCGTTTCCCCAAGTTCCCCTTGTCACATTTCTCTCCCCTTCTCCCCTTACCCCCCTCCCACCACGCCCCAAGATCTCAAATTTTTGCCCGGCAAACTGGTCTACCTCCCATAACCAGGAGGATAGCTATATGCTTTTCTTTGGGTTCACCTTCTTATTTAGTTTCTTTAGGATATCAAATTATAGACTCACTGACCTTTATTTATCTCTAGAAACCAATTATGAGTGAGTACATCCCATGTTCATCCTTTTGGGTCTGGCTTACCTCACTCAGAATAGTGTTTTCTATTTCCATCCATTTGCATGCAAAATTCGCGAAGTCATTGTTTTTTACCGCTGAGTAGTATTCTAATGTATATATATATATATATATATATATATATATATATATATATATATATATATATATATATATATTCCATACTTTCTTTATCCATTCTTCCATTGAAGGGCATCTAGGTTGTTTCCAGGTTCTGGCTATTACAAATAATGCTGCTATGAACATAGTTGAACAAATGTCCTTGTCATATGATCGGGCATCTCGTGGGTATATTCCCAAGAGTGGCATTGCTGGGTCCATGGGTATGTTGATCCCAAATTTCCTGAGAAACCGCCACACTGCTTTCCAAAGTGGTTGCACAAGTTTGCATTCCCACCAGCAATGGATGAGTGTACCCCTTTCTCCACAACCTCTCCAGCAAAGGCTATCATTGGTGTTTTTGATTTTAGCCATTCTGACAGGTGTAAGGTGATATCTCAATGTTGTTTTGATTTGCATTTCCCTGATTGCTAAGGAGGCTGAGCATGACATTAAGTGCCTTTTGGCCATTTGAACTTCTTCTGTTGAGAATTCTCTCTTCAGATCAGTGCCCCATTTTTTAATTGGGTTAATTAGCATTTTAAAGTCTAGTTTCTTGAGTTCTTTATATATTTTGGAGATCAGACCTTTGTCTGTTGCGGGGTTGGTGAAGATCTTCTCCCAGTCAGTGGGTTCCCTTTTTGTCTTAGTGACAGTGTCTTTTGCTTTACAGAAGCTTCTCAGTTTCAGTAGGTCCCATTTATTCAATGTTGCCCTTAATGACTGTGCTGCTGGGGTTATACCTAGGAAGAGATCGCCTGTGCCCATCTGTTGTAGGGTGCTTCCCACTTTCTCTTCTATCAGGTTCAGTGTGTTCAGATTGATATTGAGGTCTTTGGTCCATTTGGACTTGAGTTTTGTGCATGGTGATAGATATGGGTCTATTTTCATTCTTCTACAGGTTGACATCCAGTTGTGCCAGCACCATTTGTTGAACATGCTTTCTTTCTTCCATTGTATATTTTTAGCACCTTTATCGAAAATGAGGTGTTCATAGGTTTGTGGGTTAAAATCCGGGTCTTCTATATGATTCCATTGGTCAACTTCTCTATTTTTATGCCAATACCACACTGTTTTCATTACTGTAGCTCTGTAATAGAGTTTAAAGTCAGGGATTGTAATACCTCCAGAAGTTCCTTTATTGTATAAGATTGTTTTGGCTATCCTGGGTTTTTTGTTATTCCATATAAAGTTGATTATTGTCCTTTCAAGATCAGTGAAGAATTTTAATGGGATCTTGATGGGGATTGCATTGAATCTATAAATTGCCTTTGGTAGGATTGCCATTTTTACTATGTTGATCCTCCTAATCCACGAGCAAGGGAGATCCTTCCATTTTCTGGTATCCTCTTCAATTTCTTTCTTCAATGCCTTAAAGTTCTTGTCAAATAGATCCTTCACTTCTTTGGTTAGAGTTACCCCGAGATATTTTATGCTGTTTGTGGCTATCGTGAAAGGTGATGCTTCTCTGATTTCCCTCTCTGCTTCCATATCCTTTGTGTATAGGAGGGCGACTGATTTTTTGGAGTTGATCTTGTATCCGGCCACATTACTAAAGGTGTTTATCAGCTGTAGAAGTTCTTTGGTGGAGTTTTTGGGGTCGCTTATGTACACTATCATATCATCTGCAAATAACGAAAGTTTAACTTCTTCCTTTCCAATTCGAATCCCCTTGATCCCCTTATGTTGTCTTATTGCTATTGCTAAAACTTCAAGCACTATATTGAAGAGGTATGGAGAGAGTGGACAGCCTTGTCGTGTTCCTGATTTAAGTGGGATGGCTTTGAGTTTCTCTCCGTTTAGTTTGATGTTAGCTGTCGGTTTGCTGGAAATAGCTTTTATTATATTTAGGTATGACCCTTGTATCCCTAATTTCTCCAAGACTTTTATCATAAAGGGATGTTGAATTTTGTCAAAAGCTTTTTCAGCATCTAATGAAATGATCATATGGTTTTTTTCTTTCACTTTATTTATATGATGGATGATGCACCATTGAGTTTCATTAAACTTACTTTCGGGAACGTGGGTCAAAGTTTTCTTGCAGGAACATTAATCCCATACCAGCGACTATACCTCCAAAGACAATATCCCTCCCCAAACCATTAACTATGTACATATAAATCCTTGTGGAATGTAGGGTCTTTTGTGTGCCTTAGCCTGTGTTAATGGGACATCTTGTGAAGGTAATCACAGATCACAGATGCTATTAGCAAAGGCATGCAACAGCATAAAATTTTAATTTCTCATACATTTCTTATTCTTCATTCTTTTTATAATCCAAGAGAGATAATATAAGAACATATAAGGAAGTCAA
Organism: Microtus obscurus; assembly: GCA_963919715.1. Taxonomy (NCBI): domain Eukaryota; kingdom Metazoa; phylum Chordata; class Mammalia; order Rodentia; family Cricetidae; genus Microtus; species Microtus obscurus. Next base: position 458,063 of record CAWTZC010000312.1, read on the forward strand.
GAAACTAGATATCAAGTAAACAAATAACTGAATTGAAAATAAGGTATAGATCTAACAGAAAATTCTCAATAAAGGAAACTTAAACTGCCAAAAACACTTTTCATCTCTTGTCATCAAATGAAATTTCCAGTGCTTGGATTGGATTATTTCTAATTGTACTTTGGCCCACAGGGATCCTCAAACAACTCAGGTTGTTGCCAGTACTACAGGTAGGTCTCCACAAACTGATAGCAAAGCCCCACTGAAGACACCCACATAATTCATTGCACGTGGGGATGTCAGGCTGGTGCCTGCTACATAGAACCTTTACCACTACATTTCAGCATCTTTGACACAGGAATGTACTCTGTATGCTATCAAAACTCTATTACTGTAGATTAAACATGAGGGTGTTTTATCATTTAATCTAATACCTACCATTGACTTATCTTCTGGATAATTCTTTTACAAGTTCTCTTTGCAATATTTATTTAGAAAGATAAAATAATAGTAATTATTAGAAATAAAACTTTCAAAGTTGTTTTTACTGCACATACATAGTAATTTTGAGTGAGAACAGGAAATGAGGCTCACACTTAATGACTGTCATTCCTCAAGGACAATGCTCTTTGCATGCTTAGTAATATATCCCATCTATCAGTGGTGATGTCTAGTGTAGCATAGATTATTATTTGTTTTTAAATCAAAAGTGGTTTGTGTTTCTATGAGAAGATTTTATTATGATAACAATGATTAAATGCATAAAGTTACAAAATTTCAGAGCTGTGTAGGACATATGAGAAAGAATCACACAATCAGAACTTCATCTTGTGTTGAAGGAAAATGAATGCTTTAGCAACTTGACACAAACTTGTTAAATTGGTACTAAATAGTAACATTATGAATATCTGTCACTGGGCATCATTGCCTGTTCTTACTGTATAGTAAAATTTTGTCACATATACCAACTTGTTATTTTTTGCCATTTGTTTTATGGTAATAATTATATACTATAAAATTTATTTAGTTTTTAATTATTTAATTGGTGGCTTCCAGTGTTTGAAGTATTGTACAATTGTTCCAGCATTCCATTCTAGAGCATTTCCTCTCCCAATAAAAACTGGATTCATCAACAAACAGTTTGGGCTCCTGTTAACTCGGAGTTTCTGATTAATAGAATGAACTTGTCTCTCTGTCTAGCCTTCTCATATTAATGAAACTACACATTATATATCATTTTATGTGGTTTCTATCACTTGTAATATTTTCAAGAGTCATCTATAGCATACCTCATGTCAATGCATCATTTCTTTGCTTGTATGAAGCCCATTCTGTAATCCAGACATATCAGGTTTTTTTTTTTTTTTTGGTTTTTCGAGACAGGGTTTCTCTGTGGTTTTGGAGCCTGTCCTGGCACCAGCTCTTGTAGACCAGGCTGGTCTCGAACTCACAGAGATCCGCCTGCCTCTGCCTCCCAAGTGCTGGGATTAAAGGCGTGCGCCACCACCGCCCGGCCCATATCACGTTATTTTTATATGTTTATTAGCTGCTGAATATCTGGGTTGCATGCATTTTAGTTACTAGGAACATTTGTTTGCAATTTATGGACATGATTTTCAACTTTCAGGTATTTGAAAAAGAAGGGACCACCCCACAACCAGTAATTTTATGTTTAACTTTTATTGAAAATATACTTTTTATGCAATATATTTTTATTACAGCTCCTCTTTCTCTAACTCTTCCTGGATCCTCTCCACCCACACAAGTCCACATTTTTTTCTTGCTCATTATAAAACAAACAGGCATCAACTGTCAGTCATTCCCTTTCAAGCACACCCTTTCACACTGTCTTTTTTCCCTGCAGGGAAACAATATAGTATTTTTGCCAAATTACATGATAAAAAGTCTATGGTCTTTAGTCAGAGCTTAAGGAGAAGTCCCCTCCCATGACTGACTCACTTTAGACTGTAAGGCGAAAATTCTTTGCTGTGCGAAGGTGTTGAGAAAATAGGGTCTATCTGTTACAACATCAAGCATCGTGGCCTTCTAGATCAATACATCTTATACTACCCATCTATGGAGTTATGTTATTCATTAATAAATTATGAATTTAATCAATAAATAAAAAAACAAGCATCAAAAAGATAAGATAAAATAAAAACAAAACAAACATGGACAGAAAAACAAAGAGACAAAATAGAAAAAACAAAAAAACACAAGAAGTACACACAGACTGAGAAACACACTGGCAAACATAAAATCCCCTAAAAACACAAGATCAGAAACCATGATACATTTGCAAAAGATCTGTAAGTAAGGGGGGAAAATGCTTAGAAAAAGCATTATGGGATAAAAAAGAAAAAGAAACCTTTCAAAACTGCCATTTAATTCATTTTCATTTGGCCATCTACTACTGGGTATGGAATTTATATGCCAATGAAACTCTGTTGGAAAAAAAAATTGGGCAGCTTTCTATAGGATGTACCATCTGGTTTAGGGATGTGAACTTATCTCTACTTCCATTCTCAGCACTGGGGCAGCATTAGGTCCAGACCTGTACATGTCCTATGAATGCCAACACCCTCAAACAACCCAGACTACTGGTTTTCCTTCAACCTATTCAAGCCTAATTGCTGCAAAAAACACCTATTCAACTCATTAAACACTAATAAATCAAACTGGTGCCTTCCTACATAAAACCTTCACCCCTACTGACTGTTAATGGTAAGTGCTGTTAAGACCAGCTACCATCTTTTTGATCTATCATGGTGATCTCTGTACAAGATGCACTAGTACGATAGTATCACATTACTTGCAGGATTGATTAACCAATATCTAGTTGGATTTAAAGCACATTCTGTGAGATAGAACCTGTTTCTGACACTGCTTGGGTGTCCAAGTATCTGAGACTAGATAAGTGAGGGACATATGATAAAAACAAATGCTACTCTTCTGTTAAAGGAATGTAACCACATAGTGATTCTTAAGAATATCCTGCTATACTCATAGATCAGTGTCTTGCTCATCCATCATCAGAGAAGCTTCCTCCTGCGGTTAATGGGAATAAATAGAGACCCACATCTGGATGGGGGGAGGGAGGGAGGGAGGGAGGAAGGGAGAGAGAGAGAGAGAGAGAGAGAGAGAGAGAGAGAGAGAGAGAGAGAGAGAGAGAGAGAGAGAGAGAGAGACCCCTTGGAACACTCTGTCCTAAATGGGATGTTCCAGCAATTCAGCAATTCCTTTTTTTTTTTTTCACAAGCTCAGGGAATTGAAGAGCAGGAGAGAGTCTAAAAGCCATATGGGGTGGAGAACACCAAGGAATTTTTAAAGTCCATATGAGCTTAGAGTATGTTTAACTTTTGAACAAATTGCCAAAATAGGTTTCAAAGTGTCTGCATTATTCCCCACAATCTAACCCAGCATTCTGTTTTAAATCCTTGAATAGCTTGTTTTTGGTCTCAGCTCTTCTCACCACCTCAGCAGATGCACTGGCAGACAGCTCCATGGGTTGTTTTTGACAAACGCCCCCATGGAAAAGACTGTTTCACCGGATGAGCTTCTGGGGTCAAATGAAGAGAGTCTGGAGAGTAGGCTTTCAAGGAACTGTCAGACAGGTCAACTCATGACAGCTCTCCGAGAACCGGGCTGTGAAAGTGAGCCAACCTCAAACTGACCCTTTCTGGCAGCTATGCTCTTACTTTACAGTGCAGTTTTGGAAGGTTGGCATTAGAGGCTACCGGAGAGAGGCAGAGAGGCAGATGGAGATAAGGGAGTGAAAAATGACAGCAAGCTCAGGTTCTCACTGATACTCGGTAGTTTTTCTTTAATCTGGCTCTTTGAATAATTTCCAGTTTTAAGAGGTTAATTTTAACTATTTGTTCATTTTTCTCATTATCTATATGCTTTTATGAAATGCGTTAATTTTGGAGATTCTTACTCCATTATTCCTAATGACACCCCAGACTGCTTTTTCAAAAGACTTACTAATTTTACCCACCCCCCCGTGTGTGTGTGTGCTGTGTGTGCATGTGTGTTTGTGTGTGTGATGTGGGAGTGATTTCCTATTAATAAAGAAACTGCCTAGGCCCATTCAATAGGCCCACCCTTAGGTGGGTGGAGTAAACAGAACAGAATTCTGGAAGAAAGAAGCTGAGTGAGGAGTCGCCATGATGTTCCCACGCCAGGCAGATGCAGGTTAAGATCATTCCTGGTAAGCCAGCTTGTGGGCTACACAGGTTAATAGAAATGGGTTAGATTAATATGTAAGAGCTAGCCAATAAGAAACTGGAACTAATGGGCCAGGCAGTGTTTAAAAGAATACATTTTCCGTGTAATTATTTCAGGGCATAAGCTAGCCATGTGGGCGGCTGGGTGCCGGAAAGGAGCCCCACTGCTTCCTATTACTATATGTGTGTGTGTGTGTGTGTGTGTGTGTGTGTGTGTGTGTGTGCATGTGTGTGTATCTGTGTGTGCCAAGTGAGTCAGGTAAACACAGTCTGAAGATGACAGAGGCATCCGAACCCCTCTGGTGTTTGAGTATTGGTAAATATGAGCTTGGGTGTGAGCTACGGGATATGGATATCTGAAACCAAACACATACCCTACACAAGAGCAGTACTACCCTTAACTGCAGAGCAATCTCTCCTGCCCTATTACCTGACCACAGCCAGGCATGATAAGCATACTGTCCCCAGGAAGGAAAAAATGCTGAAGTTGCAAATGCATTTTGCTGTCTCAGTGGAGAGTCACACTAACAGAGTGAACCTTTTCATAAATAATAACAGAAAGTTGCAAGTAAAACTGTTGACCCTGTATGGGCTATGTCTCAGACATAAAAATCTAAGAAAATAGAGGAAGTTGAGTAAAAAACTATGGCATAGTGACAATTATTCTAATGAAAGACAGCACCTATGAAATGTACACTTGGTTAGAATTTGTGATTTGTAATTGTTAAGTAAAGAGTACTTTTATTAACCTTGTAAATTTTGTTTTTTGAGATTATAACTATTGCATTTCTTCCTCTCCTTCCTCCCTCCATACCCTCCCATGTAATCCTTTTTGCTTCTTTTTTTTAACTGCTATATAATTGAATATTGGTTTGTTTGTTTGTTTTACATCCCCAAGGCAGTTTCTCCTCCTTCTTCTTCTCCTGGTCCCTCTCTCCTTTCTGACCCCATCCTCCATGTATTCCTCCTCCATTTTTGTTCAGAAAAGGGCAGACCTCCCAAAGATATCAACAAAATAGGGCATATCAAACTGCAGTAAGCATAAGCACCTGGGCCTGTATACTGCATATAATACTGGACAAGACAACTCAGAAGGAGAAATAGAGTCCCAAAAGACTGTGAGAAGTCCCATAAGAAGATCAAGCCATACAACTGTCCGTATGCTGTGGGCCTAGGTGATACAGGCTCCCTGGTTGTTGGTTCTGTCTCTGTGATTTCTCATGATTTCCTTAACCCCTCTGACAATCCTTCCTCCCTTCAGCAGGATTCCCTGAGCTCTGACTAATGTTAGACAGTGTGTCTCTCTGTCTGTGCAAATGGTATCATTCATTGACACTAACAACTTCAGGATACTTGATTAACACTCTGTTTTTACTATGGTACAATAAGAATCTGCACAGAGAAAAATCATTCACACTTTGGCAAACTTGTACTGAGTATCTAAAGGCTTACCTTTGGCTTGGGGATGTTCAGATGACATATGGGGATGACAGATGTTTATCTTTCACATGAAATTGTCCTTTTCTTTGGTTTAGAGAAAGTATATGTTCTAATGCTATGATGATTCATTTCAATTGTCACTTGACAGAATTTAGAAACACATAGAGCAAACCCTTTGGAACATCTGTGAGTTTGTGAATTAATACAAATAGGAAGACACAGTCTATCTTTTGGCTGTACCATATCTTGTGCTGGAGTCCTGGACTAAATAAAAAAGAGAAAGCAAGCTGATTCCCAATATTTATCCTTTTCTGCTTCCTGACTGCAGACAGTGGGAAGAGTCACTTCACTCTCCTGCTGTCATGCTTTCACTGCCATGGCGGATTGTATCTTCAGACTGAAATATGAGCTGAAATAAAGCTCTTTCTTCATGATGCTTCCTCGTGGGTAGTTTGTTGTAGCAATAAGAAAGTAATAAACACATGGACTCTTGAAAGAAGCTGGAGTTTGTACCAGGGGCTAAGAAACAGGTGTGAGGAAGTTGTGAGTTAGAGCTGCATTTGTTGCTAGAAGATAGGACAAGATACCTACAGTAGAGGTGCCATGAAGGACAGACTTTAAGAGTCTCAGGCACCCTTCTTGAGGTACTCAGTGAATTTTTTAACCCTACTAAATGAACTATAAGAACCATGGAAAGAACAGTAGCTATAAAGGCAGAAAAGGTATGAATTAAGGTTTACTCTTGAAATAGTAGACACAACATATAATTAGGGGGTTGGGAATAGATACTTGCATTATTATGGTATGAATTTCTGGGGCACCAGTCTAGCAGTACATATGTGGGCTGTTATAGAGTTTCTACATGAAAATATGGTTGCAGACAGAACCTGGAGGGACAGTCTCTATTGAATGGATGGGAGAAAAGAACAAGTGTGTGACTTGGGAGTTTAGTTAGAACTGTGACACAAGAATAAAGAGCTAGCAGAATCCAAGGAAGGAGGAGGTTTCAGACAAGACCAAGGCTAATAGCGGTAGGTTCAGTAATTTCCTAAGTAGTCTCTTAGCTTTGAGTCTCCTTCCTTACAGTTCCTTAATCCCACTGTGCTTTCAGAGTGCTCTTTTAAAAGCATGGATCTTTGATATCCCTAGTCTTTCAGTTGTTAGGTGTCTACGACATTCATTCCTTCAAACTAAATTTTAATGTTGAAGTCCAATCAGCCACCTTATTTCTTAGCCTCATGCATAAAGATTTCATATGTATAGACCAAAAATTAAGCTTTTCAAAAATGTGCTTTGATTGATGCAGATGATCTTTGAACACTTTATAAAACACTGGCTTAGAGGAGAGAGACAGTCTTAATTGTGAACCTAGTGGGATAAGAACCACTTACAAAACTGACGTCTGGATGTCTGTGAAGCTACTTCCAGAGAAGTTTAACTGAAGAGGTAAGACCTGCTCCAAGTATGAGTGGCTTCATTTCCTACACCAAATAATACAGAGAAAGAAGACTAGCATTCATGTCTCTATCTTTCTAAGTATGGACTATGTAAGCATGTCACACCATGATTCAGACACTATGCCTTCTGTATCCCATGAACTGCACTCACAAGCTGTAAGCCAAGACAAACTCTTTCCTATCCTCCTACCATAAATTTCTTTTGTCAGGTGTTTTTTCACAGCCAGGAAAAAAGTAATTGATGTAGGGATGAAGTTCAAGTTCGCGTTTGACTTCCACCTCAACCCTCCATCATTCTAAGCTTGCTAGCATCCTACTGATGGGATAGAAAAGGGAAAACCTTTCCAGAGAGAGCAGTCAGCTTAAGAAAAAGAACCAAGTGAAGCAGAATAGGCCAGAAGAACATTGTGACCAATCTAGCTGGAATGGTGACAGTGTACATGCAAAAATGTGTTGCAGGAAAAGCGGGATTGGCTTGGGTACCCTTACCCTTAAATGCTAAGGAATGCTTAATCAATCTATATTAATTGCAAAGTTTCCTCTTAAAATTGTATACTGAGCCAACTGTTTTTTGTGCTTTCTTTTTTGTTATTTTTTTTCCTTCCTGAATTTTGGAGTTGCTCTCTTATTAGTATTATTGAAACCATGTCCTGTCTACTGAGTCTGAACATCATTTAAAGGTATTAGCAGGCTTAACTCAATTGTTTTTCTGTGTGAGGGTATATGTGGGTAGGTATCTGTGTGTATATGTGGAGGCCAGATGCCATACTTGGCTGTCTTCTTCTTATATGCTCTGTCTTCTTGTTGCTACTTTTTTTTTTTTAAAAAAAAAGAGAAAGTCTTTCCTGGCCTTGGAACTCACCAATTATACTGTATTGCCTGGTCCCTGAGGCCAAGGGATTCATATACTCATTTCGGCCATCTCAACAGTAAGATTACTTGCTGGGTTTTGTTGTTGCTGCTACTGTTGTTAAATGTAGGTTTTGGGGATTGGCCTCAGGCATGTAACAGAAGCACTATTCTAATTTACCTCTATCTTAAGCCCTGAACTCTGGTCTTAGAGAAGGAAATTTTAAGTCCTTTAGAGATGAGAGAATTAAGAGGCTTAGACTTGAGCAAAGTTGAAAGGTGCATCAGTGATTTTCAGTTTTCCTAGGTCTGGGTAACAGTCAGGTAAGGCTTCTGACTGCATACTTGACCTTTAAGAAAGAAAAAAAGCAGCAAGATACAGTCCAAGTAGCTGCACTTTTGACTCCTCACCATGAAGCTGAGGGCTGTGTATTTCTCTTCCAGGCAATATTTCAGCTCAGCTGGGTCCAAGAGAACATATGAGCACCTTCTGCTAAACATTCACTGAGAGAGTTGAATGAGTTCTGTCATCTGCTAGCTCTCGTATAGCCTCCAGTTTAAAGTTGAAGCCATGTCAAGAGCTGATTTCACCAGCATACATATGTTGCACCACAGGAAACTACATTGGATGTTGCGAGTTCTGAGAACAATGGAGGGCACTTGGGATTCATAAATGCTCAGTGCTTGTGACAAATATCTCAGTAGCTGCAGGCCAATGCTCCCATTCTTGGACAGAATTGTAGATTTTCTCCTTTGCTTTCTGAAAGAATTTTCACATATTTTTGTGTGCAGCTGAAACAACGCTATCATTAGTCATTATAGTGGGCAAGGTTATGTTCGTTAGTCATAGCCTTTTGTTGCTTGAAGTTTGACGGAAAATGCCAGTACTAAAGTGTACTGTGAAAAATATTTTATGAATTTTACCTTTCTGATAGTGTTTCTGGAGACATTACAGTGTTAGTGAATGAATCAATTCATAATTGTTTATCTTTTTGATCAAAATTTCTCAGAAAGAAGCTACACCTCCTACTAAACCCTTTCCAAGACTGGTTAACTGATTAAAACTTTAGTGATTGTATGTTAGAAGTCTAGTACCAAATTATCTTCGGGCATCTTTAGCCCCTAAATAGTCATTTATTCTGCCCTTCATTGTGTCTGATGCAACATTCTTGTAACTACAATGTAAACTTTTTAAAATATACATGTAAAAAGTTTTCAGCCAACCAGAATGCTGAGTCATCAGACAGCATTTGAGACATATACAATTGCCTTTGGTTTCAACCTGCCTACTTAACGTTTATATCAATATATTTAAAAAGTGTTTTGTTTATGACATTCTTTGCTATGTTACTATAAAACCTTTATTAAAATGCTTCAGCATCAGGACATCAAATTGAGATAATCTAAATTTGCATTCCTAGGTGATGGTCACTCATATTTGACTCCACAGAATAAACTATGCCAAATCCCTTTTGAGGTAATATTTGTGGTTTGGAATGATGCCTTAATAATCTTTAAGAGTTCTTTTATTGGGAGGGTGGAAAGAAAAGGGAGAATGATATAATTACAAGCTCAAAGTAAACGAGATATAAAAAAGAGTTTTGTGAATATTCTGAGTATTATATAGATAGTAAATTTTTCCCTCAGTGCTTTCAGTGATGTGACCATCTATGTCTTCCTTTTATGTTCTCTCTTTCTTAAATTTCCCTAACTAGTGAGTTTGTACAACTGCAATTTTGTAAGCATGTTCAATTTTTAAACCATAAATTGATTTTTGGAGCTTATTTCTTCTGCATATAATTTTATTCTTTTCTAACTTGCTCCATCACCTCTCCATATTAATAATTTATCTGATATTATTAACCAACTCAAATTATCACATTTCATAGAAGATTTCTGGATAATTTTTTTAATAATTATCTTACAGTACTTGATTGAGGTCATTTAGTGGTTATAAAGTCATTCTTTTCTTGTTTATTGTCACCACTTTTGTTTCCATTGTGTTTACTTCATATTCACATCATGTAAATCTTGGGGAATTCTGAAAATTCCAAAGATATAGTTATAAGCAGTTATAACAAGAGGAGTACTAAATGTTTCAGTATTTTGCAGCCTTTAATAAATGGATGACTGAGACTATGACTGTATGGCAGAGCTCTTGCTTAGTGTGCCTGGGGTCCTAAAGTAAATTATAAGAACATCAGAAAAGACTCTTTGGACTGGGTAGTTAGATCATTTGCTAAGGAGCTTTCTATGCAAACTTGAGGATCCAGGTTCAATACCTGAAGTCCATGGAGAATGGTGGGCCAATGACATCCACTTGCTGTCATTGCACCAGGAAGGTAGGAATGAACGTCTCTAATGTTGAATGCCTGAGAAGCCAGTTAACTATTGAAAGACCTTGTGTGAAAAACCAAAATGGCTCCTGAAAATTACACCTAAGCTTGACTTTTGACTTCCACAGGCTCCTGCATGCATGTGTGTGTACATGCACGTCCACACACACACACACACACACACACACACACACACACACACACTGCATTTTGAAAGCCAGGATTCTTCATAATTTCCACCTAAGTCTTTCTTGGCATTTAGTTGTTGCCTGGTCTCATATATTTCCTACATTTTTCATCTTCTGCATGCACAGTTATAGTAGGAAGGCTGCTTGTTCACTTCTCAGCCACCCAGACTCCTGAAATCACCCAGAAACTATATTAATTAAATCATTGCTTGGCCTATTAGTTCTAACTTCTTATTTGGTTAGCTTTTACATCCCAATTTAACCCATTTCCATTATTGTATATTTTACCACAAAGCTTGTGGCCTACCAGCAAGGTTCTGGCTTGCTGTCTCTGGTGGTGGCTCCGTAGCTTCTTCTTGACTCCACCTTCTTTCTCCCAGCATTCTGTTCAGCTTTCCCTGCCTACCATCACAGGGCCAAAACTTCTTCTTTATTAACCAGTGGTATTCACAACATATAGAGGGAATCCCACATCACACTGTGTCACAGAGCTTCTTTACCCCATACCCTTCTGTTTATCACTTTTTTCCTCCTGTTTTTGCATATTACTTCATTTTTTTATGTTGTATTTCCCTGGTGTCCTTTAAACCCTTTGTTGTTTGTCCCCTGCCTTGAAGACTTTCAATTTTTTCTTTGGATGCTTTTTAATAGCAGGCTAAAGGATGATAAAAATTTAGTTTTACAAACTAATAGTTACAAATTAAAGTGATGAGAACATTGGCTATTATTTTAGAATGGAATGAATCAAATACCCTTTCAGAAGTCAGCCAGGTCAAGCTATTCATTTCTTTCGTTTTAAAAGTTGACTCCCAACAGAGTGTTCTGGCTTTTAATGAGACAGCTTTAGGATAAGTTCTAAGTTTACATATTCTTGTATTCAACCATTTTCTCACTTATTTTTATTAAAGAATAACTGTGTCTCTTTGACTTAGAAATAGAATTAGATTTTTCGGTCCCCGGATCTTTGAGCTACCAGGCAGCCCTGGTTAGGAGCTGAGGAATTCCATCTGGACGGGTGAGTGTCTACTATCCAGGGGTGGTCTGTCCCAGAAGCTAGCACAAACCCCCCTCCCCCAGCTCCTTCTGCAGGGCTGCCTCTCTTAGGCACGACCAAATCCCCCGGCAGCCCACCCCACCCCCAACCCTGCCCTGCGGCCTGCTAGGACCAGTGCTCAAGAAAGGTTTTAAGTTCCTTCACTAAGGCTATCCACCCAGAGCGGGGAGTGCCTGCCTTCTGGGCAGGTCTCAAGGTTCCCTGTGGGGGAGCTTGGGCACCTACAGCTGGTGCTCCGGGATCTCCGGTGGTCTACTGGACCCCGCACTCCCTCTCACCTCCTTCCTCTGGTCCCCGGATCTTTGAGCTACCAGGCAGCCCTGGTTAGGAGCTGAGGAATTCCATCTGGACGGGTGAGTGTCTACTATCTAGGGGCAGCATGTCCCAGAAGCTAGCACAAACCCACCTAACCCCAGCTCCTTCTGCAGGGCTTCCTCTCTTAGGCACGACCCAATCCCCCGGCAGCCCACCCCACCCCCAACCCTGCCCTGCGGCCTGCTAGGAACAGTGCTCAAGAAAGGTTTTAAGTTCCTTCACTAAGGCTATCCACCCAGAGCGGGGAGTGCCTGCCTTCTGGGCAGGTCTCAAGGTTCCCTGTGGGGGAGCTTGGGCACCTACAGCTGGTGCTCCAGGATCTCCGGTGGTCTACTGGACCCCACGCTCCCTCCCACCTCCTTCCTCTGGTCCCCGGATCTTTGAGCTTCCAGGCGGCCCTGGTTAGGGGCTGAGGAATTCCATCTGGACGGTTCCATCTGGACGGGTTGGTTCCTGTTTCTACACTGAAGAGATACACCCAGAGAGTCAGTCACAGCAAAGACTGGACAAAGACACCAGGCCTCTCTGGGCTCCATTTGAAGCAAGAGATGGGAAGGTACCAATACAAGAATTACTCCAACAACCTGGAAGACAACATGACATCACCAGAATCCAGGGATCCCGAAACAAGAAGAATTGTACACCCTACTCCAGAAGAATTAGAAGAATTCGACTCAAAAGTGAATTATATGAAAATAATAGAGGATCTTAAACAGGAGGTGAAAAACTGCCATAAACAATTAGAGATGACAAACAAAAAAGTAGAGGAAATGAATAAATCACTCAAAGATACCCAAGAAAACCAAGAGAAGCAAGAAAAAGCAATCAAACAGATAAGGGAAGCCGTTCAAGACTTGAAGAATGAAATGGAAGTAATGAAGAAAATACAAACCGAGGGAAGGATGGAGTTGGAAAACCTGGGTAAACGAACAGGAACCACAGAGACAAGTACTACCAACAGATTACAAGAGATAGAAGAAAGAATGTCAGACACTGAAGATACCATAGAGAAAATAAACACACTGATCAAAGAAAATAGCAAAACCAACAAATTCTCATCACAAAACATACAGGAACTATGGGTCACAATAAAAAGACCAAACCTAAGAATAATTGGGATAGAAGAAGGAGAAGAAGTACAGCTCAATGGTCCAGAAAATATATTTAATAAAATTATAGAAGAAAACTTTCCCAACCTAAAGAAAGATATTCCTTTGAAGGTTCAAGAAGCATACAGAACACCAAATAGACTGGACCAAAAAAAAAAAAAATCTCCTCGCCATATAATAATCAAAACACAAAACATACAGAATAAAGAAAGAATATTAAGAGCTGCAAAGGAAAAAGGTCAAGTTACTTATAAAGGTAAACCTATCAGACTTACACCTGACTACTCTATGGAAACCATGAAAGCCAGAAGGTCCTGGATAGATATACTGCAGAAGCTAAGAGAACAAGGATGCAAGCCCAGACTACTATACCCAGCCAAGCTTTCGTTCACTATAAATGGAGAAAACAAAATTTTCCAGGATAAAAACAAATTCAAACAATACGTAGCCACAAATCCAGCCTTACAGAAAGTAATAGAAGGAAAATCACAAACCAAGGAGACCAACAATGACCACAATAACTCAAACATCTAGAGACCCTTCACCAGCACAACTCAAAGAAGGCAAACACACAAACTCTACTACTAAAAAAGTGACTGGAGTTAACAACCACTGGTCACTAATATCACTTAATGTCAATGGACTCAAATCACCTATAAAAAAGCTAAGAGATTGGATACGAAAACAGGATCCAACATTCTGCTGCTTACAAGAAACACACCTCAACTACAAAGACAGGCACCTACTTAGAGTAAAGGGATGGGAAAAGGTTTATCAAGCAAATGGACCTAAGAAATAAGCAGGTGTGGCCATACTAATTTCTAACAAAGTGGACTTCAAACTTAAATCAATCAGAAGAGATAGAGAGGGACATTTTATACTCATAACAGGAACAATTCATCAGAATGAAGTCTCCATCCTGAATATCTATGCCCCTAACATAAAAGCACCCACGTACGTAAAAGAAACAATACTAAAACTCAAGGCTGCCATCAAACCGCACACACTAATAGTAGGAGATTTCAACACTCCTCTTTCACCAATGGACAGGTCAATCAGACAGAAACCTAACAGAGAAATAAGAGAATTAATGGAGGTAATGAATCAAATGGACTTAACAGACATCTATAGAACATTCCACCCAAATAGGAAAGAATATACCTTCTTCTCTGCAGCTCATGGAACCTTCTCGAAAATTGACCACATCCTCGATAACAAAGCAAACTTCCACTGTTACAAAAAAATATCCATAACCACCTGTGTCTTATCAGATCACCATGGACTAAAGTTAGAATTCAACAACAATGCTACCCCCAGAAAGCCTACAAACTCATGGAAACTGAACAGTCAACTATTGACCCACACCTGGATCAAAGAAGAAATAAAGAAAGAAATTAAAGTCTTCCTTGAATTCAATGAAAATAAAGAAACAACATACTCAAACTTATGGGACACTTTGAAAGCAGTCCTAAGGGGAATTTCATAGCCATTAGTGCCCACTTAAAGAAAACAGAGAAATCATACATTGGAGACTTAACAGCCCACCTGAAAGCTCTAGAAAAAAAAGAAGCAAACTCACCTAGGAGGAGTAGAAGACTGGAAATAGTCAAACTGAGAGCAGAAATCAACAAAATAGACACACAGAAAACAATCCAAAGAATCAATGAAACAAAAAGATGGTTCCTGGAAAAAAATCAACAAAATTGATAAACCCCTATCCGAACTAATCAAACGGCAGAGAGAGAATTTGCAAATTAATAAGATCAGAAATGAAAAGGGGGACATAACCACAGACATAGAGGAAATTCAGAGAATCATTAGATCTTACTACAAAAGCCTGTATGCCACAAAACTGGAAAATGTAAAAGAAATGGACACTTTTTTAGACAAATACCATATACCAAAGTTAAATCAGGACCAGGTGAACAATCTAAATAGACCTGTCAGTCGCGAAGAATTAGAAGCTGTTATCAAAAACCTCCCTACCAAACAAAGCCCAGGACCAGACGGTTTCAATGCGGAATTCTACCAGAATTTCCAAGAAGACCTAATACCTATACTCCTTAAGGTATTTCACAATATAGAAGCAGAAGAGTCATTGCCAAATTCCTTTTATGAAGCTACCGTCACTCTGATACCAAAACCACACAAAGACTCAACCAAGAAAGAGAATTACAGGCAAATCTCACTCATGAACATTGACGCAAAAATCCTCAACAAAATACTGGCAAACCGTATCCAAGAAGACATTAGAAAAATTATCCAATATGATCAAGTAGGCTTCATCCCAGAGATGCAAGGCTGGTTCAACATATGAAAATCTATCAATGTAATCCATCATATAAATAAACTGAAAGAAAAAAACCATATGATCATTTCATTAGATGCTGAAAAAGCTTTTGACAAAATTCAACATCCCTTTATGATAAAAGTCTTGGAGAGATTAGGGATACAAGGATTATACCAAAATATAATAAAAGCTATTTACAGCAAACCGACAGCTAACATCAAACTAAACGGAGAGAAACTCAAAGCCATCCCACTTAAATCAGGAACACGACAAGGCTGTCCACTCTCTCCATACCTCTTCAATATAGTGCTTGAAGTTTTAGCAATAGCAATAAGACAACATAAGGGGATCAAGGGGATTCAAATTGGAAAGGAAGAAGTTAAACTTTCGTTATTTGCAGATGATATGATAGTGTACATAAGCGACCCCCAAAACTCCACCAAAGAACTTCTACAGCTGATAAACACCTTTAGTAATGTGGCCGGATACAAGATCAACTCCAAAAAATCAGTCGCCCTCCTATACACAAAGAATATGGAAGCAGAGAGGGAAATCAGAGAAGCATCACCTTTCACAATAGCCACAAACAGCATAAAATATCTCGGGGTAACTCTAACCAAAGAAGTGAAGGATCTATTTGACAAGAACTTTAAAGCAATGAAGAAAGAAATTGAAGAGGATACCAGAAAATGGAAGGATCTTCCTTGCTCGTGGATTGGGAGGATCAACATAGTAAAAATGGCAATCCTACCAAAGGCAATTTATAGATTCAATGCAATCCCCATCAAGATCCCTTCAAAATTCTTCACTGATCTTGAAAGGACAATAATCAACTTTATATGGAATAACAAAAAACCCAGGATAGCCAAAACAATCTTATACAATAAAGGAACTTCTGGAGGCATTACCATCCCTGACTTTAAACTCTATTACAGAGCTACAGTAATGAAAACAGTGTGGTATTGGCATAAAAATAGAGAAGTCGACCAATGGAATCGTATAAAAGACCCGGATTTTAACCCACAAACCTATGAACACCTCATTTTCGATAAAGGTGCTAAAAGTATACAATGGAAGAAAGAAAGCATCTTCAACAAATGGTGCTGGCACAACTGGATGTCAACCTGTAGAAGAATGAAAATTGACCCAAACCTATCACCATGCACAAAACTCAAGTCCAAATGGATCAAAGACCTCAATATCAATCTGAACACCCTGAACCTGATAGAAGAGAAAGTGGGAAGTACCCTACAACAGATGGGCACAGGCGATCGCTTCCTAGGTATAACCGCAGCAGTACAGTCATTAAGGGCAACATTGAATAAATGGGAACTACTGAAACTGAGAAGCTTCTGTAAAGCAAAAGACACTGTCAGTAAGACAAAAAGGGAACCCACTGACTGGGAGATCTTCACCAACCCCGCAACAGACAAAGGTCTGATCTCCAAAATATATAAAGAACTCAAGAAACCAGACTTTAAAATGCTAATTAACCCAATTAAAAAATGGGGCACTGATCTGAAGAAAGAATTCTCAACAGAAGAAGTTCAAATGGCCAAAAGGCACTTAAGGTCATGCTCAGCCTCCTTAGCGATCAGGGAAATGCAAATCAAAACAACATTGAGATATCACCTTACACCTGTCAGAATGGCTAAAATCAAAAACACCAATGATAGCCTTTGCTGGAGAGGCTGTGGAGAAAGGGGCACCCTCATCCATTGCTGGTGGGAATGCAAACTTGTGCAACCACTTTGGAAAGCAGTGTGGCGGTTTCTCAGGAAATTTGGGATCAACATACCTATGGACCCAGCAATGCCACTCTTGGGAATATACCCACGAGATGCCCGATCATATGACAAGGACATTTGTTCAACTATGTTCATTGCAGCATTATTTGTAATAGCCAGAACCTGGAAACAACCTAGATGCCCTTCAATGGAAGAATGGATGAAGAAAGTATGGAATATATATTCATTAGAATACTACTCAGCGGTAAAAAACAATGACTTCACGAATTTTGCATGCAAATGGATGGAAATAGAAAACACTATCCTGAGTGAGGTAACCCAGACCCAAAAGGATGAACATGGGATGTACTCACTCATAATTGGTTTCTAGAGATAAATAAAGGTCAGTGAGTCTATAATTTGATACCCTAAAGAAACTAATTAAGAAGGTGAACCCAAAGAAAAGCATATAGCTATCCTCTGGGTTATGGGAAGTAGACCAGATTGCAGGGCAAAAAATCTGGGATCTTGGGGGTGTGATGTGAGGGGGGGTAAGGGGAGAAGGGGAGAGAAATGTGAGAAGGGGAGGGTGGGGGGAACTTGGGGAAACGAGATGATTGGGATAAAGGAAGGTTGGCTAGGGGAGCAGAGAAGCACACATCTTAATTAAGGGAGCCATCTTAGGGTTGGTAAGAGACTTGGATCTAGAGGGGCTCCCAGGTGCCCAGGGCGATGTCCCCAGTTAGTTCCTGGGGCAGCTGTGGATAGGGAACCTGAAATGACTCTATCCTATAGCCATACTGATGAATATCTTGCATATCACCATAGAAATTTCATCTGGCGATGGATGGAGATAGAGACAGAGACCCACACTGGAGCACTGGACTGAGCTCCCAAAGTCCCAATGAAGAGCAGAAGGAGGGAGAATATGAGCAAAGAAGTCAGGACCACAAGGGGTGCGCCCACCCGTGGAGACAGTGGGGCTGATTCTTTGGGAGCTCACCAAGGCCAGCTGGACTCTGACTGAAAAAGCATGGGATAAAACCGGACTCTCTGAATTTGGCGGACATTGAGGGCTGCTGAGAAGCCAAGGACCATGGCACCGGGTTTTGATCCTACTTCATGTTCTGGCTTTGTGGGAGCCTATCCAGTTTGGATGTTCACCTTCCTAGAACAGGGTCGAGGGGGAGGACTTCGGACTTTCCACAGGGAACCCTGACTGCTCTTCAGGCTGGAGAGGGAGGGGGAGGAGTGGGGGAGGGGAGGAGGAGAGGGAGGAGTGGGATGGAAATGGGAGGCGGGGAGGAGGCAGAAATCTCTTTTAGATTTTTCTCTGGTTATTAATAATTTTCCCCTTAGGTAGAGGGCATTTGTCAGAGAAAAACATATTTTACTAATGGATTGGTCTGATCTGCATTAATACTTTCCAGGTGACATTAACTTTTCTGGGGGTTTGAGACAGGGTTTTTTTCTTTAGCTTTGAAGTCTGTCCTGGAACTAACTTTTGTAGATCAGCATGGCCTCCAACTCATAGAGATCCACCTGCCTCTGCCTCTTGAGTGCTGGAATTATAGGCGTGAGCCACCACAGTCTGGCTTGACATTAATTTTCAAAAACAATGAATCATGGTTTGTCTGACTATGATTATTCCAAACCCCAGATGCACTGTTTATCAACAAAGGGCATATCTTTGGTTACAGTTATTTGGATAAAAATAAATTAGACATTTTATAACATTCAAGTGATGTCACAATGGAGTCAGAAATTGGCTTACAAGGGGCTTCATTATGAAGGACCAATACTCTATATAGCAAAGAAGGAAAACAGCCAAGTTAATAACTGCTCTTCATTTGTTTTTGGTGCTAAGATATGTGAATTATGTTTCTGGTCAAGGCCTGGGAAGAATTTCAGTGAAGCTTAATTTGTCAAGGTTACTTACACTTTGCCATATTTCCCCCAACTATATCTTCCTGTTTGGTGGTATCACATATAAATATTTTCATTGTGTTATTCCTTTATCTGCAATATTGATGACATTGTAAAATGCAGGGTGTTTGCCCTCTTTAACCAATGTCAGACAAAGAATTAAGACTGAAAATACTAGTGTCTTCATTGCAAAAATATGGAGGGTAACTTTGATTATTCTTCAGCTTTTGTGGCTGATGAGCCAGCTATAAGTCATACTGTGGAAAATTTATTGTATAGAAATCACAGTACTGAATATTTTATATTACTGGAAATGTGCTATAAAGAGAGATGCATCTTTAATCAAATACATGATGATGTTGCAGTCTCTTGGTCAGCTTGTCAGATTAAAAAGTTGAGGTTAAGCAAAACCAAAGGCAGAGCTCTGGGGAAAGAAATGACTGGGTTCATGGATTTGGATATTTTTCAATGAAAAGTTTTACTTTGCCTTTTATATAAGAGCTGTATTTAGACCACACTTACACACTGTGCAGAGAATCGTGCCTGATGCTAGAGTAAAGGATGGGTAGGGATAAAGTGTACAACTCAAATAACAGTTACTCAAATGGATTAGTTTCCATCTTTTACAGCTGTTTGAACTACCTCCTTCATCCCTCCTACCGTTCTCTGTCTCTCTTCTGTCTTATTCTCCCCCTGCTTCTGAATCCCACCCCATCTCCAGTTCTGTGATTACAGGTATATGTCATCATCGTGCCTGGCCTTTACTTGGGGGCTAGGGATCTGAACTTATGTCCTTGTGTTTACATCAGCAATCAATTTTATGAATCTTCTCCCCAGTCCCTAGCAAAACACCCATTAAGGGCAGCAATTGGCTGTTCTGGGTGTTCACCTGTCTAAATACTTTGCTACATGGTGCTCACATATTTCCTCCCTTTACCACCAATGGCAGATACTCCTGGAGTTTTGTTGTGTTTTGAATAGGCACCGGAAAAAGGCAAAAAGTGATCAGTACTGTATTTGACTTTTAATTCAAGTTTCTTTACATTATTGAATGCTCTGACCTTTATGTTACATTTTGTTATATTACTTTACATTACCTTTAAGTTACTACTTTTGAGTGAAGACACTCTAACTTGAGTTTCCCATTTTGTTGCATTTAGAAGCTTAAATTAAGGTAAAAGAAAAGACCTTAGCATATTGGCATAATACTGGAATATGATCAAACCTGTCTTGATGATGATTGGGTATTGTTATTACCAGTTTCAATGTTTTCTTACAGGTTTTTCCCATGCTTTTTTCTTTAAAAAATATTTCTTGGGCTTGGAGGTTGTTCATTAGATAAGAATGCTTACGTTTTAAGCATCAGGTCCTGAATTTGAATTCCCAGGACCCACAAAATGATGGGCATGACTGCATTTTCTTATAACCTCAACATGGGGACCTAGAGACTAAGAATCCAGAGGGTCTCTACTCAGGCAGTCTAGCTGAACTGGCAATGTCCTTGTTCAATTAGGAGCCCTATGGAGATAATAAAAGTGTGATGGGATAACGCTCTTGTACTCTGTGAAGATTTGTCACTCATATGGTTTAATAAAGCACAGAGAGTGTAGGTGCGGTGACCAGACTTCCCTGGGTTGTAACTGCTGATTACAAGGCTACCTATTTATGTACTGTGTGTCCTGTATTTAAATTCCAGTAAACAACAGTTGTTTTCATTCTTAATTCTTGAACTGTGTACATGTTTTTCCTTTGTTTGTTTTATTTTATTTTTTTCTATTTTACAAATCTCAACTAAAGCAGCATTTTGAGAGACAAGATGAAGTGAATAAAATAAATCTGGGGAAATTAAAAGAGAGAGAATCAAGTTGTCTTCACAAGGGACAGCTGGAAAACTGGTGCAGACCTCACACATTCAATGGCTTTTTGCATTATCCCAAGTTTTCAGGGTAGATTTGATTTATTTAATTATGTCTTGTGATCTTATCAATTTATTTTTATTAGTTTAAACAATTTTTAAATTTTAATCTATTTAGATCATAGTCTCCCCTCAAGTTGCCCGGATACTCTCATCCTTCCTACCTACCCAAATTCACGTTCTTTTTGCAAAAACAACACAAAAATCTAGAAAGCCTGACACAACAGCTCCCAGCTCAGCCTGTTTGGGCGCTGGGACAGGGTTCGAATTGGGAGGGCATTTGGGAGGGTGGTGGCTCCTTTGTCTAGGTGGCCGGCCTGCACCAAGCGGGGCCGGCCCTTTGTTCGCGGGACGCCCAGGCAGCGGGGAGATCGGATCCGGGTGCCAGGAGGGCCATTGCTGGGGTGAGTGAGTTTCTGGCCGCGGCGGCAGCCCGGGACAGGGAGCTCAGACGTTCCCCACCCCTCCTGCACTTCCTGGTCAGTCTGCGGGGGCTGTACTCCTTGATACCTCTTCTCCATTCCTGTCCCACCCAGCTTGCATCCAAGGCCCTCCCCCACTACCTCTGACCCCCTCCCCTCTTTGATCCACACAACAGCTCCCAGCTCAGCCTGTTTGGGTGCTGGGACAGGGTTCGAATTGGGAGGGCATTCGGGAGGGTGGTGGCTCCTTTGTATAGGTGGCCGGCCTGCACCAAGCGGGGCCGGCCCTTTGTTCACGAGACACCCTAGTAGCAGGGAGACCGGATCCGGGTGCCAGGAGAGACATCACTGGGGTGGTGCTGAGGAGTCCCATCTGGATGGTTGTCCATGTTTGGGTACTGAGGAGTTCAAGCTCAGCAAGACGGTCCCTGCTTCTACACTGAAGAGATACACCCAGAGACTCAGGCACAGCAAAGACAGGACCAAGACACCAGGCCTCTCTTGGCTTCATTTGAAAAAGGAGATGGGAAGGCACCAATGCAAGAATTCCTCCAACAACCTGAAAGGCAACATGACATCACCAGAACCCAGGGATCCCGAATTAAGAAGTATTGTACACCCTACTCCAGAAGAAGTAGAAGAAATCGACTCAAAAGTGAATTATTTGAAAATAATAGAAGACCTTAAACAGGAGGTGAAAAACTGCCATAAACAATTAGAGATTACAAACAAAAAGGTAGAGGAAATGAATAAATCGCTCAAAGATACCCAAGAAAACCAAGAGAAACAAGAAAATGCAATCAAACAGGTAAGGGAAATGGTTCAAGACCTGAAGAATGAAATGGAAGTAATGAAGAAAACTCAAACCGAGGGAAGGTTGGAGATCGAAAATCTGGGTAAACGAACAGGAACTACAGAGACAAGTACTACCAACAGATTACAAGAGTTAGAAGAAAGAATGTCAGACACTGAAGATACCACAGAGAAAATTAACACACTGATCAAAGAAAACAGCAAAACCAACAAATTCTCATCACAAAACATTCAGGAAATATGGGACACAATAAAAAGACCAAACCTAAGAATAATTGGGATAGAAGAAGGAGAAGAAGTACAGCTCAATGGTTCAGAAAATATATTTAATAAAATTATAGAAGAAAACTTTCCCAACCTAAAGAAAGATATTCCTTTGAAGGTTCAAGAAGCATACAGAACACCGAACAGACTGGACCAAAAAAAAATCTCCTTGCCATATAATAATCAGAACACAAAACATACAGAATAAAGAAAGAATATTAAGAGCTGCAAAGGGAAAAGGTCAAGTTACTTATAAAGGTAAACCTATCAGACTTACACCTGACTACTCTATGGAAACCATGAAAGCCAGAAGGTCCTGGATAGATATACTGCAGAAGCTAAGAGAACATGGATGCAAGCCCAGACCACTATACCCAGCCAAGCTTTCATTCACTATAAATGGAGAAAACAAAATTTTCCAGGATAAAAACAAATTTAAACAATACGTAGCCACAAATCCAGCCTTACAGAAAGTAATAGAAGGAAAATCACAAACCAAGGAGACCAACAATGACCACAATAACTCAAACATCTAGACACCCTTCACCAGCACAACTAAAAGAAGGCAAACACACAAACTCTATGACTAAAAATCTGACCGGAGTTAACAACCACTGGTCATTAATATCCCTTAATGTCAATGGACTCAACTCACCTATAAAAAGGCACAGGCTAAGAGATTGGATACGCAAACAGGATCCAACATTCTGCTGTTTACAAGAAACACACCTCAACCACAAAGACAGGCACCTACTTAGAGTAAAGGGATGGGAAAAGGTTTATCAAGCAAATGGACCTAAGAAACAAGCAGGTGTGGCCATACTAATTTCTAACAAAGTTGACTCCAAACTTAAATCAATCAGAAGAGATGGAGAGGGATATTTTATACTCATAACAGGAACAATTGATCAGGATGAGGTATCAATCCTGAATATCTATGCCCCTAATATAAAAGCACCCACATATGTAAAAGAAACAATACTAAAACTCAAGGCTGCCATCAAACCGCACACACTAATAGTAGGAGATCTCAACACTCCTCTTTCACCAATGGACAGGTCAATCAGACAGAAACCTAACAGAGAAATAAGAGAATTAATGGAGGTATTGAATCAAATGGACTTAACAGACATCTATAGAACATTCCACCCAAATAGGAAAGAATATACCTTCTTCTCTGCAGCTCATGGAACCTTCTCGAAAATTGACCACATCCTCGGTAACAAAGCAAACTTCCACAGTTACAAAAAAAATATCCATAACCACCTGTGTGTTATCAGATCACCACGGACTAAAGTTAGAATTCAACAACAATGCTACCCCCAAAAATCCTACAAACTCATGGAAACTGAATAGTCAACTATTGATCCACACCTGGATAAAAGAAGAAATAAAAAAAGAAATTAAAGTCTTCCTTGAATTCAATAAAAATAAAGAATCAACATACTCAAACTTATGGGACACTTTGAAAGCAGTCCTAAGGGGAAAGTTCATAGCCCTTAGTGCCCACTTAAAGAAGACAGAGAAAGCATACATTGGAGACTTAACAGCCCATCTGAAAGCTCTAGAAAAAAAAGAAGCAGACTCACCTAGGAGGAGTAGAAGACTGGAAATAGTCAAACTGAGGGCTGAAATCAACAAAATAGAAACACAGAAAACAATCCAAAGAATCAATGAAACAAAAAGCTGGTTCCTGGAAAAAATCAACAAAATTGATAAACCCCTATCCAAACTAATCAAACGGCAGAGAGAGAATTTGATAAGATCAGAAATGAAAAGGGGGACATAACCACAGACATAGAGGAAATTCAGAGAATCATTTGATCTTACTACAAAAGCCTGTATGCCACAAAACTGGATAATGTAAAAGAAATGGACACTCTTTTAGATAAATACCATATACCAAAGTTAAATCAGGACCAGGTGAACAATCTAAATAGACCTGTCAGTCGCGAAGAATTAGAAGCTGTTATCAAAAACCTCCCCACCAAAAAAAGCCCAGGACCAGACGGTTTCAATGCGGAATTCTACCAGAATTTCCAAGAAGACCTAATACCTATACTCCTTAAGGTATTTCACAATATAGAAGCAGAAGAGTCATTGCCAAATTCCTTTTATGAAGCTACCGTCACTCTGATACCAAAACCACACAAAGACTCAACCAAGAAAGAGAATTACAGGCCAATCTCACTCATGAACATTGACGCAAAAATCCTCAACAAAATACTGGCAAACCGTATCCAAGAACACATTAGAAAAATTATCCATTATGATCAAGTAGGCTTCATCCCAGAGATGCAAGGCTGGTTCAACATATGAAAATCTATCAATGTAATCCATCATATAAATAAACTGAAAGAAAAAAATCATATGATCATTTCATTAGATGCTGAAAAAGCTTTTGACAAAATTCAACATCCCTTTATGATAAAAGTCTTGGAGAAATTAGGGATACAAGGGTCATACCTAAATATAATAAAAGCTATTTCCAGCAAACCGACAGCTAACATCAAACTAAACGGAGAGAAACTCAAAGCCATCCCACTTAAATCAGGAACACGACAAGGCTGTCCACTCTCTCCATACCTCTTCAATATAGTGCTTGAAGTTTTAGCAATAGCAATAAGACAACATAAGGGGATCAAGGGGATTCGAATTGGAAAGGAAGAAGTTAAACTTTCGTTATTTGCAGATGATATGATAGTGTACATAAGCGACCCCAAAAACTCCACCAAAGAACTCCTACAGCTGATAAACGCCTTTAGTAATGTGGCCGGATACAAGATCAAATCCAAAAAATCAGTCGCCCTCCTATACACAAAGGATATGGAAGCAGAGAGGGAAATCAGAGAAGCATCACCTTTCACGATAGCCACAAACAGCATAAAATATCTCGGGGTAACTCTAACCAAAGAAGTGAAGGATCTATTTGACAAGAACTTTAAGGCATTGAAGAAAGAAATTGAAGAGGATACCAGAAAATGGAAGGATCTCCCTTGCTCGTGGATTGGGAGGATCAACATAGTAAAAATGGCAATCCTACCAAAGGCAATTTATAGATTCAATGCAATCCCCATCAAGATCCCATTAAAATTCTTCACTGATCTTGAAAGGACAATAATCAACTTTATATGGAATAACAAAAAACCCCGGATAGCCAAAACAATCTTATACAATAAAGGTACTTCTGGTGGCATTACCATCCCTGACTTTAAAGTCTATTACAGAGCTACAGTAATGAAAACAATGTGGTATTGGCATAAAAATAGAGAAGTTGACCAATGGAATCGTGTAGAAGACCTGGATCTTAACCCACAAACCTATGAACACCTCATTTTCGATAAAGGTGCTAAAAGTATACAATGGAAGAAAGAAAGCATCTTCAATAAATGGTGCTGACACAACTGGATGTCAACCTGTAGAAGAATAAAAATAGACCCATACCTATCACCATGCACAAAACTCAAGTCCAAATGGATCAAAGACCTCAATATCAATCTGAACACACTGACCCTGATAGAAGAGAAAGTGGGAAGTACCCTACAACAGATGGGCACAGGCGATCGCTTCCTAGGTATAACCGCAGCAGCACAGTCATTAAGGGCAACATTGAATAAATGGGACCTACTGAAACTGAGAAGCTTCTGTAAAGCAAAAGACACTGTCAGTAAGACAAAAAGGGAACCCACTGACTGGGAGATCTTCACCAACCCCGCAACAGACAAAGGTCTGATCTCCAAAATATATAAAGAACTCAAGAAACCAGACTTTAAAATGCTAATTAACCCAATTAAAAATGGGGCACTGATCTGAAGAGAGAATTCTCAACAGAAGAAGTTCAAATGGCCAAAAGGCACTTAAGGTCATGCTCAGCCTCCTTAGCGATCAGGGAAATGCAAATCAAAACAACATTGAGATATCACCTTACACCTGTCAGAATGGCTAAAATCAATAACACCAATGATAGCCTTTGCTGGAGAGGCTGTGGAGAAAGGGGTACCCTCATCCATTGCTGGTGGGAATGCAAACTTGTGCAACCACTTTGGAAAGCAGTGTGGCGGTTTCTCAGGAAAATTGGGATCAACATACCCATGGACCCAGCAATGCCACTCTTGGGAATATACCCACGAGGTGCCCGATCATATGACAAAGACATTTGTTCAACTATGTTCATAGCAGCATTATTTGTAATAGCCAGAACCTGGAAACAACCTAGATGCCCTTCAATGGAAGAATGGATGAAGAAAGTATGGAATATATACACATTAGAATACTACTCAGCGGTAAAAAACAATGACTTTGCGAAATTTGCATGCAAATGGATGGAAATAGAAAACACTATCCTGAGTGAGGTAACCCAGACCCAAAAGGATGAACATGGGATGTACTCACTCATATTTGGTTTCTAGACATAAATAAAGGTCAGTGAGTTTATAATTTGATTTCCTAAAGAATCTAAATAGGAAGGTGAACCCAAAGAAAAACATATAGCTATCCTCCTGGTTATGGGAAGTAGACTAGATTGCCGAGCAAAAAACGGGGATCTTGTGGGTGTGGTGGGAGGGGGGTAAGGGGAGAAGGGGAGAGAAACGTGAGAAGGGGATGGTGGGGGGAACTTGGGGAAACGGGATGATTGGGATAAAGGAAGTTTGGTTAGGGGAGCAGAGAAGCACACATCTTAATTAAGGGAGCCATCTTAGGGTTTGCAAGAGACTTGGATCTAGAGGGGCTCCCAGGTGCCAAGGGCAATGTCCCCAGTTAGTTCCTGGGGCAGCTGAGGATAGGGAACCTGAAATGACCCTATCCTATAGCCATACTGATGAATATCTTGCATATCACCATAGAAATTTTATCTGGCGATGGATGGAGATAGAGACAGAGACCCACACTGGAGCACTGGACTGAGCTCCCAATGTCCCAATGAGGAGTAGAAGGAGAGAGAATATGAGCAAAGGAGTCAGGACCACAAGGGGTGCGCCCACCCTTGGAGACAGTGGGGCTGATTCTTTGGGAGCTCACCAAGGCCAGCTGGTCTGTGACTAAAAAAGCATGGGATAAAACCGGACTCTCTAAATCTGGCGGACAATAAGGGCTGCTGAGAAGCCAAGGACCATGGCACCGGGTTTTGATCCTGCTTCATGTTCTGGCTTTGTGGGAGCCTACCCAGTTTGGATGTTCACCTTCCTAGACCAGGATGAGGGGGAGGACTTTGGACTTTCCACAGAGCAGGGAAACCTGACTGCTCTTCAGGCTAGAGAGGGAGGGGGAGGAGTGGGGGAGAGGAGGAGGAGAGGGAGGAGTGGGAGGGAAATTTGAGACGGGGAGGAGGCTGAAATTTCTTTTTTTTTCCAATAAAAAAAAATAAAATAAAAAAAATCTAGAAAGCCCCAAAAGAATAAAATATAATGATCAAATTGTAACCAAATAAACACATGCACACACAATACAAAGCAGAACAAAATGAAAAACAAAAGCAAATAAACAAAGAAAATCCCTCTGGGGGTCCATTATTTTTTGATCAGCTACTCCTGAACACGAGAGCTGTCCTGGAGTGGTTGATATACCTACTGTGATTCAATTGGAGAAAGCTGATTTCACATTTGTCAAAGATTTAAAGAAAATAAGAAACTAGGTTTCTAAGTCAAGAGCATAATGGGTGCAGTTCTTGCTGTGCGGCATGAGGACCTGAGGTCAATCCCTTCAGACAATGTAAAAAGTTCAGAGTAATGGTGTATGCTTTAATTCCAGGACTGGTGACACAGACTGGTAAATCCTTGGGGATGGATGGCTAGCTAGTCTAGTTTAATAGGAAAATTCCAATAAATGTGGAAAACTTAGTCTCAAAAACTAAGGTGGATATTACTCTAAGGAACCCAAAGATGACCTCTGAATTCTACATGCCCACATGTACGTGCATGCTTGTGTATAAATGTGTGTGTATACACACACACACACACACACACACACAGAGGGGAGAGAGAGAGAGAGAGAGAGAGAGAGAGAGAGAGAGAGAGATATTCTATTTTTTATACTAGCCTAGTGTTCACTGACTTGAGAGGAATACAACACAATGATTTTGTTGGTGATGGGTAGTTCAATATATCCATTTGAGAGCACATCTGAGAGCAAGTTAACTAGAAACTACACTCCTAGGGTCAATGTGGAAAATGCCCCAGGACATTGGCTTCCTGCCTTCTATATCCAGAATTGTGACGTTAAGAATAAATAGCTCCTCTTCACACAGAAAGAGTCAGAAGGTTCTCCACTATGGCTATATAAGAAAATCACTTGAGCAGTTCAAAAACAAATGTAAATGACAAGGCCCACTGCAGGCAAATTTTATCAGAATCTGTAGGATGATATATATGTATAGTTATTTCAAAAACACTCCCTTGTCGATACTAATGTAAAGCTAGTGTTGAAAATCACTGACAGAGATGAAAATAATCATGAATTCTGCTATCCAGCAATCAAGATTCTTGAGTCACACTTAGGGCCTTGCAATGTAAGTATTGCATTTCTTAGTTTCCTTAGCTTGGAAATGAAAGAAAGAAACTAAAATACCTATGTATTTTTCTAGATCTGTAAATTTTGAAAAATTTTCTGGAGACTCTTATATATGAAATTTTATGTAAGTGTATCCAATATAGTTGAACTCCTTAATGAGTACTTCAGGAAAACAAAATAGTGTAAATATAATGTATGTAAAGTGTTTTGTATATGACCAAATATAGTTCAAGTTCAGGATATGTTATTTTCATTTGTGTGCATATGATGGATGTGTATGTACATGTTTCCACACATGTGCATACAGTTTCATGTTCATGAGTTGTGAGTATGTTGTGTGTTTTTGGAGAGTGTATAGAAAGTTCAGAGGGATATGGGTTGTCTTTGTCAATAGTTTTATTCCCCATTGCTATGTGTTTGTGGGGAGTATATACAGTGTATGGGGAGATTCATAGACACGTGTATATCTCTACATGTGGAAGACTGGGGCTGATGCCAGAAACCGAAGCTTCCTTGATTTCTCCTTCACCTTATGTCTTAGTTAGGGTTTCTGTTGTTATGAAGAGTCATCATGACCAAAGCAGCTCTTATAAAGAAAAACATTTAATTGAGATGGCAGCTTACAGTTTCAGATGTTTTGTCCATTGTTGTCATAGTGCGGAGCATGGTGGCTGGGAGTATGGTGATATGCAAGCAAACATGGTGCTGGAGAATTCTACATCTTGATGCAAAAGCAACATGAAGTGAATTTAGACACTTGGTACTATCTTGGGCATAGGAGACTGATGTGGGAGTGTCGTATATCAATCTATTGATTTCATTGGATAAGCAATAAATAAATTGCTTGGCCCAATTGGTTAGAACATAGGTGGGAGGAGTAAACAGAATAGTATGCGGACAGGAAGAGGAAGTGAGCTCAGAGAATGCAAGCAGCTCCGCTCAGAGAAGCCAGCCTCCTCTCTCGCGGGCCAGAGGAGATCGCTCGGCTCTCTGAGGCATACTCGTGATGAAGCTCCGACCAAGATGGATGTAGGCTAGAATCTCCCCGGTAAGCACACCTTGGGGTGCAACACACTTTATAAGAAATGGGCTAGTCCAGGTGCAAGAGTTAACCAAGAAGAGACTAGAAATAATGGGCCAAGCAGTGTTTAAAAGATTACAGTTTTCGTGTAATTATTTCGGGGCGTAAGCTAAGCCATACCGGCGGCCGGGTGCGGGGAGGACACAGCCACGCTGCTTCCTATTTCAACAGATGGCTGCCCAACGTGTGGACAACTGAATCCACTAAAAGCTCGAGAAAGCTTGGGAAAGAGTAAAGCATGTTTGTTTTCTTGGTAGCAGCAGTTTCTCGGGGCTGCTCTGCTTGCTAGAGGCAAGCATGCGCTCTCATCTAAGAGAGGCTTCCTGACTCAGCTTTAGCTGCAAAACCCTGCAGCTCATTAAGAGATCCTGCCAGGAAACACTTAAACGGTGTTGACGAAAACCTGATCGCATGCTTTTTGGTTTTCAGCCGGAGCAGGAAAAAAGCTGCGCCATTTAAAAATGCCAGCTTTCTGGGCCATCCTGCCAGGGCAACTCTAACTGTTTGAGGCAGGAGGGCCGGCTACAGAGAGAGGACTTGAGTGTTGTCTGTTGTAGCTTGCTGGCTGGCAGGGACCTTGAAACACTGTAGAGTTCTGGCACTGAAGGCGGCTCTGGCCGGTACCTCAGCCACAAGGTTGGAATGGCAGAAAGCTAAGGAATGGACAGGATCTAGCTGGCAAAGCCACGCCTTTAGTCCTATTGAGATTGCTTGGTAAATTAAAGACCTATGTGGTCAGAAAAACAGAGAGAGATACAGTAAAAAGAGATTCAAAGATAAAGAAAATTTTTAAATGATTTATAGTGTGTTAAAAATATATGCAAGCTAAAAGTTAAAATTCTTAAAGAAAAACAAAAATAAGGAAGAAAAAGAGAAGTTGGTTGTGATGGTACACGCCTTTAATCCCAACACTTGGGATGCAGAGGGAGATTCACCTCTGTGACTTCAAAGTGTGGTAGCACACGCCTTTAATCCCAGTGCCTAGAAGGCAGAGACAAATAGATCTCTGTGAGTTCAAGGTGTAGTAGCATTTAATCCCAGTGCCTGGGAGGCAGAGACAGGCGGATCTCTGAGAATTCAAGAACAGCCTGGTCTACAGTGTCCAGGTCAAAGATATACGCTTAAAAGCAAAAAGTTAAAAGTAAAAATAAACAAAATAGAGGTTAAAACGAAGCTGTACAAAGATGGAAAATACACAGAGAATCTTGATACTGTATGCTATTATGCTCTGTTTGAATCATTTGAATGCTGAGGAAGGACCAAAAGCTGCTAAAAGATATTTGTTTATAAATGCTGCTGAACTAATCCGAGATAGATATTTTAAAAATGCTTCAGAAATTGGATGTAAGGATATGATACTTTGGAAAGGAGTTTCTTGTTTTGTTTTCACAGAGGATGAGACCCTGTTCATTTCTTCTATTCCGATATGGTATGATGGAACACGCCCTCCTGAAGGGTTGCTGTGAACACCTTCAGAAAACTGCTTCGCTCAACTGCCAACTGAGATGAAACTAGCACACAGGTTATACCATGAAAGACCTAATTAACGACGCCCCCATTCAGCAGGAAGCAGTTTGGAGAGATAACTGCGCCCATGTTCCCAAATATGGTTTATAAGTGTTCTTTTACATTTAAAGGGGGAAATGGTATAGGTATGAATAATTTACATTGATATGGATTTTGCTTTAGTGATTTAAATTTAAGGTCAATTTTGTTATATGTATCTGTATTTCTGATCTTGATTAAGGTATTGTGATTGTGTAGTTCACTTAAAAATGTAATGTATATAGGTTGTTAATGGATAATCATCGATAATGGTCAAGCTTGTAGTTATGTTAGTTAGATTTTCTAGATATATAGAGATATATTTTAGTTAGATAGGCATTCTTCATCTCTTTCAAAGACTACAAAATAGGACATTTAATGTTTTAATAACTTAGGACTTTTCATGACAATGAGACACTCTGCTCCTGGCAGCACCAATCTACTTCAAGAAGAAGATGGGCATCGAAGAGGATCCTTATGGAGTTTGATAGCCATTTGGGCAAGAAACTGTTCTTGCCTGGACTATTGCATAAACTGGAAACAGAGAACTCACAGAAAGAGGACTACTGAACTTGCCTAAAGGTGAGATGATCTTTCGGGGTTCCTGATTCATGAAAGAGTCTGCAAGACATTCTTCAGGACAAGCAGATAGTGACTGCCTTTGAAATTCCCTGCTTTGTGGAATGTCTGCTGAAAATTATGGGCCTGTAGGCCAAAGATGGATGCCCCAATGGTACAGAGGAACTTTGGGTGACTGTCCAGGCAGCAAGATGTCTCTGTCATTTTTAGAGTTTGAACGTTGCTGTTAAAGTTAAAGCTTTTCTTTTTTGTTTAAACAGAGAAAGGGGAAGTGATGTGGGAGTGTCGTATATCAATCTATTGATTTCATTGGATAAGCAATAAATAAATTGCTTGGCCCAATTGGTTAGAACATAGGTGGGAGGAGTAAACAGAATAGTATGCGGACAGGAAGAGGAAGTGAGCTCAGAGAATGCAAGCAGCTCCGCTCAGAGAAGCCAGCCTCCTCTCTCGCGGGCCAGAGGAGATCGCTCGGCTCTCTGAGGCATACTCGTGATGAAGCTCCGACCAAGATGGACGTAGGCTAGAATCTCCCCGGTAAGCACACCTTGGGGTGCAACACACTTTATAAGAAATGGGCTAGTCCAGGTGCAAGAGTTAACCAAGAAGAGACTAGAAATAATGGGCCAAGCAGTGTTTAAAAGATTACAGTTTTCGTGTAATTATTTCGGGGCGTAAGCTAAGCCATACCGGCGGCCGGGTGCGGGGAGGACACAGCCACGCTGCTTCCTATTTCAACAGGAGACCTCTAAACCATTTCTGGAGTAGCACAACTCCTCCAAGAAGGTCATATCTACTCCAATGAAGCCACACTTCCTATTAGTGCCATTTCCTATGGAGGTCATTTTCTTCTAAACCATCACATCTTATTATTTGAGGCAGGGGTTTTAAATCAAATTCAGAGCTCCTCAATATGTCTAGTGCTATTAGCCAGTTTGTCTTGAGAGCTTTGAGATCTGGAGCTGAAATTACAGGTTAAGTCATGATTTACACAATACTTTTGCTTGAGTTATGGGTATTGAAACATGTGTCCCTTTGCTTTTACAGCAAGCAGTATGACCACTGAGCCATTTCCCCATCCCTCTTCTTTACTTTTTGAGACAGGGTCATTTATTTTACCTGGAGATCACAAATTTCTCAAAATTCATGGGCAAGTAAACTCCAGAAATTCCTGTCTCTGCCTTCCCAGCACTGGGATTATAGGAATAAACTATAAGAATATAATGTCTGACATTTTAGGTGTGTGCTAGGCATCCCAGCTTAGGTACCAATGCTGATACATCAAGCACTTTATCCACTAATATGAATTCCCATACCAAATTCAAGAATTAAATCATTAAATGTGTTCCTGATAGAAATATTTCAGTATCCAGCCTGTGAGACACTCTGGATGCATCTGTCACATTGGGGGGGGGGGTAACTTTGGGTCTTCCAGTCTGCCTCTGCCCGTGTAATTGATTCTTCTGTGTCTAGTTTAGAAGGTCAACTTATTAAGATGTTTGACTGGAATACTTGAATAATGTCTCACTTTCCAAAGATGAACAGGTTCCACTACTATTCTTTTCATAGGTGTAAACAACATATGGCTATTGCCTGAGCAAAGCTTTAACTATATAATAGACAGAAGTTAGCACTCAATCTAGACCAGTCATTTTCAACCTTTTTAATGTTGTGACCTTTTAATACAGTTCCTCTTGTTGTAGTGAACCCCAACCATAACGTTATTTTTGTTGCTACTTCATAAGTGTAATTTTGCTCCTGTTATGAATCATAATCTAAATACCTAAGTTTTCTGAGTTTTAAGTGACCCTTGTGAAAAAGTCATTCAACCCCCAAAGGGTCATGATCCACAGATTAAGAACTGCTGATCTAAATAAAGTTTTCAGCTTCTTAGTTTCTTCATCCAGAAAATGAATAGTATAATTAAATTAAATCACAAATGAGTTATGAGAAAGGTTGAAAATGACTGGTCTAGATTGAGAGCTAAATAAATGTGTAAATTAATGTCAGGACTACTCTGGTCTAAATCCTCTAGCTTGTGACAGCTTCCAAGTGTTCTCTGAACCTAGTAAAGTTGTGCGTGAAGCCAAGAGTGATGAATTACAAGGAGTGGTCTCATTGGGATTCCTTTTAAGAAACTTAGAAGAACATAAGAGCTTTGTTAGAGACCAAGACCTCTGGAGTGTATTAGAACCAGGTTTAGGTTGTTACATTGGGAAAAAATAGGATTTTCCATGTTGTTCTCAGGAATGGCTGAGTAGAACAAAGATACAATGAGCTATCAAATCCTTGTGAAACCCAGTACATCCTGAGTATTTACCAGAAGTGGCATGCCTAGGAATTGTAAAGGATCTTGTTTCCTACTTTGGAGCCTCCCAGAGGTAATAAAATGGGGGTTGAGGTGAGATGTGAATATCACAGAAAGTAACAAAGCACAGGTTGTTCCACTCTTAAACTGGAGCCAGACTCCTTTAAAAGGGCACCGTCCATGTGTGGGTATGAGGGAATGAGAGAAAGAGCTTAAGCTGTGTGCTATGCTAAGATGAAAATATCATGAACTCCCTTCTAAGCCCAAACTAAGGACTGCAAGTAAGTTTAGACAATGGCAACATGAAAATGATTTTCTTGCACTGTTAAAAAGTCACTACCATTGGTATCATAGTCAGACTGTTTGCAGATACTGAAAAGATTATTCAAAGAGAAATTGTAGCAGTACACTGATTAATCAAGGTAACCTACATTATTTTTTCAGCTAAGCAACACAGACTTACAGAGGCAAAGGCTTGCTGGAGAAGGTCAACATTTGTGCATTTGTAAAAGATTTGATATTCAAAGATTTAATTAAGGCATTTCTTTTTCTTCCCCGTAGACACACAGTGTTTCATTATAGCAGGCTTATGAGATTGTGGGATTCCAAAAAAATTAAACTCATCTAATTCTTTGACTTAGAATTAATTTTCCTCAGAGTAGAATTGTTTAACTTGGTTCTGTTGCTTTTGTGGTATTTGGAATGAGTATCATGGTAGACTTTATTATTTTTGATGATGAAAATATTACTAAATTTTTCATAACACTTTAAGACAGTGATTTGGACAAGTGAACCACATATTTACAAGATACTGTTTTTTCTTTGAAAGCTAGCCTTAAATTATTTTAACAGAGCATAGACCTCTATAAGTCAGTCTTCAAAGTTAAATTGTTTACAATGAAGATGCCAGGTGCTTTAGAAGATGTATTGTTTTATTGGTTAAAAATATAAGCAATTCCCAAAGCACTTAAATTCAATTTGGTTTGACTAGTTCATTATAGTTTTTCATTTAAGCACAGACAAGACTCTTCAGAATGATTCCAGCCCTCAAGCTTCTCTCTAAATTTAGGTCAGATAATTAGTTTGGTAATACAGGAGAAACTGGTAATTGCAGTGGTAAGTGTCCACTGGTTTGAATCTTCCTGGGAGAAAGGACAACTTACAGTGTGCTTGCTGGCACTAGAATAACTGTTGAAATCGAGATTTTAACTTCAATTCATGTATTTTCAAAATCTGACATTTTCTTCTTGTAGATAATGTGTCATGCCTGCTTCATCTATTCCTGCAGACATGGCCCTGGAGCTAAATTCAGCTTGTGTTCCTCTTGGGTAGAAGTCAGGTGAGTGTGGAATCCGGTATGAAACTATAACATGCTGCTAAATTATATTTCCTTAGGAAAACCAGGAGGAAAGTCTCAGCCCGAGTCAATAAGAAACTTCTCCATGAGTTTGTGTTCTGCTGAGCATGCAGTGAACCAAATCACTGTGGGTCTGATTAGCTCTGTGAATGTCTTTCTTCATTTATCATCCAATTTAGAGATCCATATGCAAATGAAATTAATGGGAGCACATGTTGAAAACTGTCGAGCTTCCCTAGAGAAACTACCTCACCCCACAGAAACAAGCTCATAAACTATTTTTTCTTTTGACAAGAAGAATGTATTCTCCATTTAGTTTTCTGGATTCATTGAAATAATTTATATGTTATCTTTTTTGACAGTTATTGAAAATGATAGTAATTTTTAGCAAACACACACCTCACATAGTCTTCCTTATATATTAAGCATCTGATTTTCCAAACTTGCCATCTCAACCCTAGGCATTGGTCAGTCTCCAGAGTAAGCCTTTTTTAGGGAAAATGCTTTGAAAACAAAAATTTGGACTTTGCTCTATCACATATCTATGCATATTTTCCCTTGAAATCTCAATGACTTTTGGTCTAGCTGACATATCTCTGGATGATTTAGGAGTAAACAGATGTAAATGACATTTTTCCATTGTCAAGGACTGCAGCAGTCTTGCCTTCCTGCATGTAGTGAGGGTTTAGTTTTCCTACAGTCAGCTAAGTTAAACTAACTGGCTAGTAGGCATGTATCTATGATTGTAAGGATGTTCCACATTACCTATATCTTAAATTCAACGGTGAGTGCCAAAGCTACATAGGGCACAAATTTATTTGTGTTGGAAACATTTCTCTTTCCTATTTTAAAATGAAAAAGTAAATCTACAAATAAGTTTTTACCAGATCCAGGGGCAGGATTTTTCATTAAAAGCAAGCTGAAATGTATTCTGAAGGAGTGCTTTTAGTTAGGGTGTTTCTTTGGAGACCTCATACAAAATGACCCTGTTTCTCTCCTCTTAGTCTGAACTATCTTCAGAGGGTGTTTCTCTCAGGGCTCTGCTCATGATGGATCCTTGATGAGGCACATAAAGAACTGATGTAGGTAGACTAATCAGACAGATGCCATCAATAAATGCCATCACAAAAATACTTGCCTGTCACAAGTTAATTTGATGTAGTATTTTCTGTCATGAGAGTGGATTAATTTTGTCCATTTTCTCCTCCTGTTGTAATTCTTGTCATGTGAATAAGAATGTATTATAAAGAAGAACACACTAGACATTATAATCCTGTGATAACTCATTTTTGTGACAAAGAATATAATGAGACCAGACAATAGTGCAAATTCATCATTTTCTTTCTGTGAACTTAATATTGACTTCCTGGCTTCCCTTCATAATTTCAAAGGCATGCCACTTTTGATTTGCTACCAACCAAATGATTAAAAGGACCACCATTGAAAGGCTGGGTCTGATTACAAAGTCTTTTCCACAGGGACATAAGAAAACCATTTTGATTTCGCATTTTTATCTTAAACACACACTTAATATATATCAATGATTTCATCTTGAGAAATAAAAACTCATAGATGTCCAAAAAGCATTATAAACTGGAATACTGAATGGCATTTGCTGTTGAGGAAAAAGTGGATTTTCTCAATAAATTACTGTCTCAGTCATAAAGGAACCATGGTTTTACAATGCAGAATCCATCGAAAATGGTCCCTGTAGTTTGTGCTGGTGACTAGGACTGAATAATCACTTTAACATGGCTTGTGGCTGCAGCCAAGCAGCTGTGTCTCTGGATATGACTCTCTGTGAAGAGATGGGCTTTTCTTTGCTCTCCATTCATATTGCCTCTGTCCAAGCAACCTGAAATCTTTCATTTCCTCTTCACTCATAAGGGAATGAAGAGAGAAACAATTATCTGCAAACAACTCCTTTTAAAAAAAAAGTAAGCTCAGGCAAAGTGGATACAAAAGGCAAGGTATGTAATGTTGGAGCCAGAATTACATTACAAATATTGTCTAAATAATATATGCAATGCACTACTCACAGTGACTATGTTCGGTGGATATGAAAATATACCTAAATAGTAAACCATTCAGACTACAGTGTGGTAGGAAGAGCTGTAAGACTCTGAGTCTCTCTCCCTATCTGATGCAATTTTTAACACATAATCCATAGTTACACACACACACACACACACACATATATATATATATGTGTGTGTGTGTGTGTGTGTGTTTAAATGTTGATAATTTAATATAAATGTACAATGTAATATGAATAGATCCCTCTTCCTTGCTACCCCATGCTGTCTCCTTCACATGCCTGTTGGTTCCATTCTTCCTGATGTCAGCCTCATACTGTCATGCTGTATTTATTCGGGTTTTGTGTAGGTGGGTACAGCTGCTGTCTATTCATGATTAACAATCATACCAGAAGATAGCATTTCATACTACCACTCACCATCTTTCAGCTCTTTGAATCTTTCTGTCCCCATCATCTGTTTTCTGTGAGAGCACATTCTGCTTCTTCAATCAATAGCCTTTAATATACCAGCCAACTTGGGAGTGGTCTCTTACAGTTTAAAAAGCAGCACCCACTCTCTTGCTTCAGGCTCCCATTCTGGCTGCCAGACTCTGTTTCCTGTTTGTGCTCAGAGGACTGTTGTTTAGGACAGTGATCTGTAAGTTTTTCTCCTTAAGTAAATAAGCCTTTTTATAATCAATAATTCTGAACTGCTGTGAGATTGTTTTATGGCATCCTATGGTGCCCAAAGTTTGGTTTTAGAACCCTTGGGTCTACAGCCCATTGCCAGGTTGGAGTGAGCCCAGCTTGGCACCAGCCCTCCCTCAGCAGGACATGGCCTGTGCGTAGAGCCACCAATTCATATAGCATCTCGCACAGATCCTATATGATTCTATGGATCAGTGGCAGTTCTTTTATCTTTACATGCCTTGCAGGGTGTACCACAGACATTCGGGCGAGACACGGGATTCCCACGTCAAAGCCAGCTGTTCTGCAGCTTTATAATAGTCTGTTTTCATTTGCCTATTCCATTGCTCTAGATGTCCTCAGAGCACACCTTCTGCGATTTATCTTTCAGTTTCACTCAAAATTCAGGTTTCAGACTGGCCATGTGAATTCATGTGCACTGTTATGCCCCACTGGGTTAGTTTTGTAGGTGGCCTGTGACACCTACTGGCAGGTTACAGTTATATCACCTAATCCAGCCAATTGAACAAGAGGTAAGATTTAATATCTTAAATATAGATCATAAGTTGCTCATTTAAAGGGACAATATGTCAGACAATTTAACCATTCAAGGTTTCAATAGCCTCTTTTCTTATACCATGTGTGGGTTTTTACAAGACTTATATGGTGTCCCTTCAACATCACTATCTTTGTTTCTGGGGATTAGTATTGTACTCAATATTCTTTTCATAAAATATGACTGGACAAAAGGGTTAGAAATGAGGCATTTTTAGAAATGGTACAGTCTTTTCAGACTGAAACCATACTTCTCAGGAAAGATATTGGAAATCTGAAGAAGGATATGGCCAATTTAACTAACAAAACTTTGTCAACTGAGATACTTTTGGAAATGGTACAGAATGGTAGTAATTTATTTAAAAGAAGATTCAGCACTCTAAAGAAGAAACAACTGATTTGGCACATAAAACCCAATCAATGACAATGGGTGCTGAAACATTGTTTGAGAGAATTCACCCCGTTGAATGTTTTAGTCAAACTATGTCAAAGGGGTATGACAGATTGATTGATAGAATGTATCTCCAGGAAGGTAATATTCAAGCTATAAAAATTAGGTCCAAGGACGAGACATTTTCTCTACTGAACAGACTTCATGAAATTTTCTCTACTGAACAGACTTCATACCTTGGAATCCTCAGTGAGGGCATTAGTGCAGAACACTGGACAGGAGATCCAAACATTACAAAAGGCAGTGGTAAACAAACTTGAAAAGATTAAGGAAATTATCGAACTTGATGACCAGGAACAAAAGGTAAAAAGGCTAAATTTAACCTTGTCAGTACATAAAAACCTCCAGGATAGCTTTCCCAGAGTTCTGTCTGCCTTTCAACTAATAACATCCGTAAAAG
This sequence comes from Microtus obscurus, assembly GCA_963919715.1. Taxonomy (NCBI): domain Eukaryota; kingdom Metazoa; phylum Chordata; class Mammalia; order Rodentia; family Cricetidae; genus Microtus; species Microtus obscurus. The sequence goes on from CAWTZC010000312.1 coordinate 497,860, forward strand.
TATCTGGCTCCAAGTACCCTAAAGTCATCAAGGAATATACAATGGAGCCCATATGTATGACTGATCTTAAAGAAAATAAATAAGCATTTGTAGCTTAAAGACTACATTTGTCCTTTGTTAGGGAAATGGACTTTCAGTAGCAAAGCCATGTCTCAAGATTGGGCTCAGTTAATCTCAGCAATCCTAGAATGTGGACCACAATTTTTTTGAGATGCTTTTTGAAAGAGGAAGTGAGAATTTTAGAGTGACAAGAAAAAGCAAAATGACTTGAGATTTCCCTAGATCAAATTCTAGGTGACGGACTTTAACTGTGATTCTCAGGATCAAGCTTTGTATGATGACTACACCTCATCCCTATGTACCATAGCAGCTTTAAAGACTTGGGACAGGATTCAGGAACTATGAAAGAGAGTTGAGTCATAACTAAGGGTTAAACAGGGTCCGAGAGAACCTTTTAGTCACTTTTTGCAAAGACTAACTAAGGCTGTAAAAATAAGGGTAACTGACCCAGAATCTAGATGTATAATAATTGAGTTTTTGGCTTATGAGAATGCCAACATTGAGTGCAACTGATCCGTGTGCCTCTTTTGGTCATATCAGCACCCATGGATGAATGGTTCTTGTATACAATGAATGTCAAGACACTTGACTATGACACTGAAGCAAGGGTAGGAGAAGCAATTTCTAATGGTAAGAGAAGACATCAGAATATCAAATGTTTTAATTGTGGGACATCTGAAAAAGGATTGTAGAAAATGGATTCCTAGGAATAATGCCTCCTCTGTGAATGGCAGAAATAGGAGTACTCAGTCTCCAGGTATATGTAGGAGGTGTGGCATGAGTCAACATTGGAGAGATGAACATAGGTCAATGACAGATAGAAAAGGCAACCTGAAACCATTAAGAAACATTATGGGGCCCTCTCACAGGCACCCATGATGAATGGGGTCCAGTCATTCCCAGTTACTGTGGAGAACGTGTCTTGCCAGGTAAATTTAAAAATCCAATGCCTGCTCTAAAAAGCAATACTGGTCTGAATGATGGGTTAAATGTAGAGGATGAGTTAGAAACTCCACTAGGACATAGGAAACGTATACTTTGGCAGACTTCTATAAATGATCAAAGATCAAAGCTAAGAGTTTGTATAAATGGCATTTTTATTGAAGGTTTATTAGACACAGGTGCAGATGTAAGTATCATTACTCCAGAATCTTGGCATCTGAATTGGCCTTTTTTCAAGAGGTAGATGTTGAGTTCCTGGGAATTGAAACCCTATCTCAGGTAAAACAAAGCACGAGATGGATTGAATGCATACAGCCAGAAGGGCAAACAGAAAGACTAAGGCCATATATAGCCAATATTGTTGTGAATGTGTAGGGTTGTGACCTATTGCAGCAATAGAATACCCAGATTAACATTCCTTCAGTCCCTAAAACTTATGTTTCTGAGGAAAATATTAGATATATTACAGACAATGGACACCAGTCATTTGGGCTGTACAAGAACAAAAAGCAATTGATAAACCTTCAGAGGTACCCACAGCCCTAGCTTTAAAATAGTTAACTGAGAAACAAATATGGGTTAAGCAGTGGCCACTAGCTGAGGAAAAGTTGCAGGCTTTAGAACAGCTGGTATAAGAGCAAATAGATGCTCAACATATAGAAGAATCTACCAGCCCTTAGAATTCTCCTGTATTTGTTGGTAAAAAGAAATTTGGAAAATGGAGAATGGTGACAGATATAAGAGTTATCAGCAAGGTTATTCAATCTATGGGCCCTCAACTATCTGGAATTCCTCTGTCTTCTCTCTTATCAAAGGAATGGCATCATATAGTAATTGATTTAAAGGATTGTTTCTTCACTATAGCTTTACAAAAAAAGGATAGAGAAAAGTTTGCATCCACAGTCCCTACTTTTAATAATTCTTAGCCTACTAGGAGATATCAATGGACTATACTCCCACAGGGAATGCTCAATAGCCCCACCCTGTGCTAATACTTTGTAAGTCAGCCATTGGGAAAAAATACATAAGCAATTTTCTAAGTCTATAATCTACCATTACATAGATAACATTTTGTTATCTGATTCTAATACAGATACTTTAGAAAGGATATTTGAAGAAGTAAAGCAAGTCTTGGCTAAATGAGGATTACAAATTACTCCTGAAAAGATTCAAAGAGGAGATTCTGTTAGTTCCCTAGGTTACAAAATAGGCTTACAGAAAATTAGAACACAACAGGCACAAATTAGGAGAGACCAGTTGTGGACTCTTAATGACTTTCAAAGATTATTAGAGGAGACATTTCCAGTCTATGACCGGCTGTTGGGATAACACCTGATCTAATAATTTATATAAACAAAATCTTAGATGCTTATAAAGACTTAAATAGTCCCAGAGAATTAATAGCTGAAGCAGAAAAGGAATTGATGATTGCTGAGGAGAAATTACAGGAGACACATGTGGATAGGGTGAATCCAAATCTTAATTGTATTCTAGTCATATTGCCTTCCATAATTTTTTCTACAGAAATTTTAATGCAGAGGGATGATATTATCTTAGAATAGATTTTTTTTACCACATAAACCAAGTAAAAAATTAAAAACTTGTATGGAGAAAGTCTCTGAATTAATTATTAAAGGTAAATTGAGACTTTATCAACTAGCAGGTATAGACCCAGCAGAGATTATAATGCCTTTTACTGCTGATGAAATAAAAAAGTTATGGGAAGACAATGAGCCCTGGTAAATGGCTTGTGCTATTTTTTTGGAGATATTAATAGCAATTATCCCCAAAGTGATAGACTTAACCTTATAAAGAGAACTTCTTGGATTTTCCCCGAACTGTACATGATGCATCAATAACTGGAGCCCATACATTTTATATTGATGCAAATAAAACAGGGAAGGCAGGTTACAAGTCAGAATAATTAAGTAAGGTAAAACAAAGCCCTCATAATTCTGTCCAGAAGGCAGAATTATATTCTATTCTTATGATACTAAGGGATTTCAAAGAACCTTTCAATATAGTTACTGATTTACAATATGCAGTAAAAGTTGTCTTTCATATTGAAGATGCTGAATTTATACCAGATGATACAGCATTGATTTTAATGTTCATCCAGATGCAAGACATAATCAGGAATAGGTTTTTTCCTATATACATAACACATATCTAATCCTATACAAGTCTTCCAGGTCCTCTAGCACAAGGTAATGCATAAATTGAACAATTATTGATTGGAAGCGTGTTTTAGGCCTCTGAATTTCATAAAAACATCATGTCAATAGCAAAGGTTTAAAGAAAGAGTTTTCTATTACATGGAAACAAGCTAAGGAGATTATAAAGAGGTGTTATACTTGCTCTTTCTATAATCAAACACCATGACCTGCAGGGAGTAACCCTAAGAGTACTTGAAGAAATAAAATCTGGCAGATAGATGTGTTCCACTTTACAGAATTTGGTAAATTAAAATATGTACACCACACCATAGACATGTATTCAGGTTTTCAATAGGCTCAGAAAAAGCTGATTCAGTAATCACACATTTATTAGAAGTTATGGCCATCATGGGCATTCATGGACAAATAAAGATAGACAATGATGCAGCATATTTATTTAATAAAATGAAGCAGTTTTTTGATTATTATAATATAAAGCACATTACAGGCATACCAAATAATCCTACAAGTCAGGCAGTTATAGAAAGGCCAAATCGTACTATAAAGTATATGGTGAACAAACAGAAAGGGACAGAAAATACCCCAAGAAATAGTTTGCATAATGCTTAATTAACTATGAATTTTCTTAACATTATGAGAAAGGATCAACAGCAGCAGAGAGGCATTGGGTAATGAAAAGAACTTCTGAATTGAATCAACCAGTATATTTCAAGGATGAATTGACTTCACAATGGAAACCAGGAGATGTGCTACACTGGGGAAGTGGTTTTACTCTTGTTTCCACAGGAGAAGAAAAATTATGGATACCATCAAAATTAATAAATATTTGTTTTGAAAAGGAGAAACCTATTGAAACAGAAGTGACAGCTCCTCCAAAATGGTGACACCATATAGGTGGTAAGGAAAGTCATATAGGGCTGGGGCAGGGACATGCTCTTATCTTTTCAGGAAAATACACATCTTCAAAAATTCAAGAGACCCTGGATGTTTGAATGCTAACAGAATGAAAAATAACTGCCCACTAAGCATCATCTAGAAAACAGAATATGTATTATGTATAAAGTTACTGGTTACACTTACATTTACACACACACACACACACACACACACACACATATATATATATATATATATATATATATATATATATTCAGCTGGTTTTGGAGTTGGACAATGGCTCTAAAACCAAGTGTGTTGTTAACCAGACTTGTTGAATATAGCGGACAATGAGGACTACTGAGAACTCAAGAACAATGGCAATAAGTTTTTGATCCTAGTGCACGTACTGGCTTTGTGTGAGCCTAGGCAGTTTGGATGCTCACCTTACTAGACCTGGATGGAGGTGGGAGGTCCTTGGACTTCCCACAGGGCAGGGAACCCTGATTGCTCTTTGGGCTTATGAGGGAGAGGGAGAAAAATTGGAAGAGACAGAAATCTTTAATAAATAAATAAATAAAAATAATAAAAAAAGGAACATTCAGAGTTTCTGTCTCATATTGGGAGCCATCTGGTATGGGACAGAAGGAAGACTTTAGGAAAAAATTTACTTTCTCCATGCCCATTTTGTCTATATCATATTATTCATTGTATGTATGTTTATATGAATGATGTTTAAGTTTTCCATGATGAACAATAGATTTTCCTATGCATCCTTTTCCTGAAGTAATCCTTGAAGTTTCCAGAAAGAAGATGGGGCTCAACAGCAACCACTCCACCTAATTGATATGACATCATGATGTAGATAGTCCTACTATAAGTCTGTTATGGGTACCAGCTGCTAAAACGGTGTACTGTCTCATATTCTGGCCAGAAGGAACACCAAATGAGAACTTTGAAAAAAAAAAAAAACCTGTTGTCTCTTCAAAAATTGTTTGCAACTATACTAGACAGTAAGTTTGGAACTTAACCACCACTTAATTTTTACAGCATCCCATTAAGAGTATATCACCCCCATGACAACGGAAAGAAATTCTAGAAGATGACACCCCCATCCCAAAAAAGTTTGTCCATAGTATTGGGAACTCTGTTTAGGGGTTATTGATTATTACATGTGCTAGAAAGAGGGTTGGGGAGAAAACTATGTTTGTTCAAAAAAAGGGGGGGGTAGTAATAGTGAGCAATAGAGTGAATACTTTTGAACTGTTATATATGGATAATTTACATTGGTATAGATTTTGTATATTGATACAAGTTCAAATTATATTTGTTACTTTTGTTTACATTGTTTGTACATATATTCAAAGTTATTTTTGTCATATTGTAGATTTGCATGTTTCTGCCTTTGTTGTACTAGGAGCAGCAGGGCTGCGTCCCCGGCACCCGGCCACCGGCATGGTGAGCTTATGCCCCGAAATAATTATAAGGAAACTGTATTCTTTTAAACACTGCCTGGCCCATTAGTTCCAGCCTCTTATTGGCTAGCTCTTACATACTGACCTAACCCATTTCTAATAATCTGTGTAGCCCATGAGCTGGCTTACCAGGAATGATCTTAACCTGCGTCGCCTGGAGTGGGAGAATCATGGCAACTCACTGACTCAGCTTCTTTCTCCCAGCATTCTGTTCTGTTTACTCCGCCTACCTAATTTTCTGTCCTATTAAAGGGCCAGGGCAGTCTCTTTATTTAACCAACGAAATTAACACAAAACAGAAGACTCTCCCCCATCATTTCCCCCTTTTCTGTTTAAACAAAAAAGAAGGCTTTCACTTTAACATAGTAAGATTACATATAACAAAACAGTTATCAAGTAAGAATTACAGTTATAATAATTATATCTATTTTATCTTTTATCATAACTAAGGAAAACTATAACTATAGCTAATCATTCTTCAACTCCATCAAAAACTTCAGAAGGATATAATATTACCTAAGCAAACAAGAAATCCAAAGCTCTAGAAATGACAGAGACATCTCGCTGCCTGGACAGTCACCCAAAGTTCTTTTGTACCGTTGGGGCATCCATCTTCAGCCTACAGGCCCATAGTATCAGGAAATTTCAAAGACAGTTCAGTCATTATCTGCTGTGTCCTGCAGAATGTCTCGCAGACTCTTTCATGAGTCAGGAACCCCAAAAGACCATCTCACCTTTAGGCAAGTTCAGCAGTCCTCTCTCTGCGGGTTCTCTGTGTCCAGTTTATGCAACAGTCCAGGCAAGAGCAGTTTCTTGCCTAATGGCTATCAAACTCCATAAGGATCCTCTTTGATGCCCATCTTCCTCTCAAAGTAGATTGGTGCTGCCAGGAGCAGATGTGTCTCATTGTCATGAAAAGCCCTAAGTTATTCAAACACTTAAATGTCATATTCTGCAGTCTTTGAAAGATATGAAGAATGCCTATTTGAAATATATCTATGTACATCTAAAAAATCTAACTAACATGACTACAAGCTTGACCATTATTGATGATTATCCATTAACAACCTATATATGTTACATTTTTAAATGAACTGCACAATCACAATACTTAATCAAGATCAGAAATACATATACATGTAACAAAATTGACCTTAAAATCCATACCAATGCAAATTATTCATATCTATATCATATTCCCCTTTAAATGTAAAAGAACATTTATAAACAATATTTGGGAACATGGGCACAGTTTTTCTCTCCAAACTGCTTCCTGTTGAATGGGACGTCATTAATTAGGTCTTTCATGGTATAACCTGTGTGCCAGGGTCATCTCAGTTGGCAGTTGAGTGAAGTAATTTTTTGAGGGTGTTCACAACAACCTTTCAGGAGGGCATGGTCTATCATACCATATCAGAATAGACATAATCCACAAGGTCTGGTCCTCTGTGAAAACAAAAGAAGACCCTCTCCAAAGCATCATATCCTTAGACCCAAGTTTTGAAATCGTAATACCCTTATATCCATTCTGGTTTAGCTTGGCAGCCCATGCAATGAAATGACTCTCTGTATCTAGTTCCTTCACAGTCAAAAATTCTAAAGAAAACACAATGTACATAATCTAGACTCTCTGTGAATTTTCCATTTTTATGTGGCTTATTTTTTTTTATTTCTTTTAATCTATAACTATCTGTACTCTGTCTCTTTAAAGACTTTACCCCCTTTTTTTAAACCATTAACTTTATTCTCTATATTCTTTTTCTTCTCTCTCTCAAGCCTACGTATATTCATCCAACATTGTGACTCATTTAGTGGTCTTTTATGTCTGAATATATTTCTTTGTAAATCTGTAATTCTTTACTGTCCAGGAGCACTTCTTAAAATGTTAAGCATTTCTTAAAAACTTAAGTTGCACCATGTAGAGGTAATATGGTACCACCTGTGTCCTGCCAAGTCTAAACCTTAACTGCACTATTATTATGGTAATTACGGCAGTTCCTGCCTGAGGTCAGCACAGTTCAGCATGGAGCAGCCACTCCTGCCTCAGATCTATTTGGTGCCCCAAGCCACAGTTCCAGGCACACAGCAAGTCCACATTGGAGCCACAGTCAGCAGTTTAATTTGAGACTGAGTGTGCGGCGCAGAAACTATTTTCATCCAAGTTACAACCAAATCTGACATGCAGAACACTGCGCAGTCTGAAAACATGTCTCTGTATGGCGGCAGGAATTTGCCATGCTCTTCCGCCTACCTAAGCCTGATTCTGCCATCTGCCCAGGTGCAGGCGGGGAGCACTGAGCCATCGGCACAGTCTCAGAGCACTCTCCTTCTGATCCCAAGTGGGAACACAAACATCCAGTTCCATAAAAGCCATTGAAATGTTTTAAAGCCAGAGTTTGCATTGGTGGCAGAGTCCCAGGAAGCCGCACTTAAAAATGATGCAGATTTTTTTCTGCTGCTGTTACCAAATCAGGAAATCTCTCTACAGTAAGCCACCAACAAACAGTAAAAATCTGTGTTAAACTCTGGTTTTTTTTTTTTTCTGATTAAAATTAAGCTTTCTCAGGTTTTTAAGTGGATTTAGTCCCATGTTGGGCGCCACTCTGTTGTATTAGGAGCAGCGGGGCTGCGTCTCTGGCACCTGGCCACCCGCATGGTGAGCATATGCCCCGAAATAATTACATGGAAACTGTATTCTTTTAAACACTGCCTGGCCCATTAGTTCCAGCCTCTTATTGGCTAGCTCTTACATATTGACCTAACCCATTTCTAATAATCTGTGTAGCCCATGAGCTGGCTTACCAGGAATGATCTTATTTTGCATCTGCCTGGAGTGGGAGAATAATGGCAACTCACTGACTCAGCTTCTTTCTCCCAGCATTCTGTTCTGTTTACTCCGCCTACCTAATTTTCTGTCCTATTAAAGGGCCAGGGCAGTCTCTTTATTTAACCAATGAAATTAACACAAAACAAAAGACTCTCCCTCATTATACCTTGGTTTAGGACATTTTATATATTGATACTACTTTTAGGGTATATTTTAATTTTGCATTATATATTACTCCTACCTCTGATCAAGATACAAGTATTAATTATTATAAGTCAATAGTTATTCATGCTTGTTGTATATACAATCAGATCAAATAGGTTCTTTACATACATAGAGATTGTATTCTGTCTAGATTGGTATTCTTCAAACACTTCAAGCATCTCTGAAACATGGGATTTAAATAATTTAGGGTTCTTTTGACATGAGACATAATTGCTTATGACAGCACCAATCTATTTCTGAGAGAATGTTGAGCACTGAAAACACTCCATTTGGAGCTTGTTTTCTTCTTGGTAAAACTGGCCTTTGGGCAAGGAACTGACAATGCCTCAACCACTGACAAGTAATACAGTATCTGGAAATGGATAAGCAAACAGGACTGTCAAATCTTGCCAAGACAGGGTAAAATGGTTTTGAAAAAATTCCTGCCTCTGAAAATGGTCTGTGAGTTACACTATGTCTTAGCCAAAGTTGGTTGCTTCAACATATACTTTGGGTGATTGCTCAGGTAGCTAATTGTCTCTATCATATTTTGCTCACTTTGAAAGCTACCTGATCATACTTCTTGCCTGCTCAAGTAATATTATCTCCTTTCTCAGGCCTGTGATGGGGTTGAAGATTAGATAGTTGTAGTTATGGTACTCTTATGATCTAGCCAAACCATTTCTCTATACAAGACTTGGACTCCATAGGGTAGAATGTTTATTAAAACATTTAGAATATGTTCCTTGCTTAATATTGTTTATGCTAGTTATAATTCTAATTATACTTGATATCTGTTCCTAGTGTATATAGTTATGTATTGGGTTTGAAACTCTCTTATTTAAACAAAAAGGGGAGGTGCTGTGATAGCACATTCTGCTACTTCAGCCAATAGCCTTTAAGATAACAGCCTACTGGGGTGTGGTATCTTATAGTTTAAAGAGCAGTGGGAACTGTGTACCTCCTCTCTTGCTTCTGGCTCCCTTTCTGGCTGCTAATCTCTACTTCCTGTTTGCGCTCAGAGGACTGTTGTTTTTGGATGGCGATCTGTAAGTTTTTCCTTTTAAATAAATAACTCTTTATAATCAATGAGTCTGAACTGGTGTGGGATTGTTTTACAACATTATCTGTTAATGTGGCAAACATCTTGTAATTTTCCTTGAACCTTAGAGGGACAGATAGATATATACTGTTTATTGCTGAAGACTCAACAGTCACTTTTTCTAACACCTTGAGAAGTTAGAGGTCCTGAGTTAACTAATATCCACTGCACCAAGATATGGGTGTAAATATAAACATTCAGAAGTCAGTTTGGTATATACCCATTTATCTAAATATCAGTAGAAAGTTCCTCCTACCCAACCCTGGGCATTCCAGTATGTCTTTTTGTTCATGTTTACAGTGCAAGGCCTCAAATTCCACCAAAAAGTGGAGGTTAATATCAATTTGGCTACTATAGCAGCTGCAGGACCATTTTGCTTCATGATGTGGATATTTTAGTATGCATCATCCACTGCTTGGGAAGTCCTCTGATACTTTTTCTCCTCTAACAGCCTGCATAACACCTTTGGACACTATTACTGCTACCCAGTGTGGGAGAGGCTTCTAGCTTAACTTCATTATGATGGCTCTGTGTTTCACATCCCAAGTGTGTGATTACCAGCAATTGGGTCTTACTGCATAGTTCTTTTTAATTCATTTAAAAATATTTATTGATTTATTCTTCTCTCCTATATTATATCTGAGCATGTTTCCCCTCCCTCCATTCCTACTAGCTCTTGTAAGTAATCAAGAGTTTTGACACAAGTTTCTATTGTTTTGGGATCCTCTGGGTGCTTCCTGGCTAACACATCTTGTGAAGATTTTGTTTAAAAACCTACAGCTTCTGAATACAGCATTGTCTATTCATGTAAGATCCTTCTGTTCAAACTTAGAGAATACAAATTCCAGACTTTAGTTACCATATAAACTAGGTCTCTGCATGTTCTTTCCTTTATCCTCAGTTCTGGTTAACACTTCCTTCAGCCCACACCCACCCACCCTCATTCTCTATTTAACCTCCCCAGCTCTCCTATTCTCCTCTCTCCCTTTATGGCACACATGTTTCATCTTCCCTCCCTGCAAGCCCTACTCCCACACCCTCATGGCTCCTGCTTTGCTGCCTGGCCTCTGTGGACATCCACTCCCACTTAAACCAAAACTACAAGCTCAAACTGCGATCCTCACAGGTAGACTAGCATGCCATTTGTCTTCCTGGACCCGTGACCTTACTTGGTGTCATATGCTTAAGTTGCACATTGTACTGAAAATTAATAAATGTAGCTTCCTGTAGTCTCATCTATAACAACTATGTATTAGTCTTTTAATTGCAGTCTCCTTGTTCTTCACATATGTATAAAGCCAAAACTTATATTACAACAATACATGTATTCTACCTGATTTCATCAGATTTAGATAAACTTTACAAGAAAAAAAAAGAGTTTTATTTATTTATTTAGACAAGAACCTTTAATGTAGGTGTCAACTCCTCTGGGTTTTTTGTTTGTTTTTAATTACAATCACCTGTAATAAAACTATATAAGTGTATTCTTTTCTTCTAAGAACCTGGGGATTATATTCTAGTGCTGAAACAGGAGAATTTATAGTCTGCTATGACATGGAGCACTAAGAGCCTTCTTTGGCTGAAGCTAGATGTTGGTCTTCTCTTCAGTCCCTCATAAGTTCAACAGCTTCCTGAGAACAAAGGCTCAGTGACTGCCAATCTTCACACATAGCATCCGAAGGAAGTCTAAGTCACTAGACGATCCCTAAGTAATTGACCAGATAAAAGAGATGTGCTTCCCTGCTGATTGGCAGAGGGGTACTTTGTAAACCATGCAGTCCAGGCTTCCCACTGCAATTTCTTTTTGATTATGGTATTTGCCTGAGAAAGGCTTTAAAAGCTGCTCATTGTTCATACTGTTATGCTAATTAACTGATCAGAGATTTACAAACCAGGTTTTACACAGTGTCCTTTGGATTGCCTGCAGTGATTTGAATAACATGGTACTTATTAGTTCTTCTAAAGCTTTAATCTTTAATATCTGAAATAAAGATAGAGAGCTTATCCCTTATTAAATCACTCTATTTCAACTATATATGACTGTAAGGATGTATTACCCCTTTAAGCACATTTTATTTATTTCCTGGAATAAGAAATGGAATATGTTGTGTGTGTGGGTGTGTGTGTGTGTGTAGTGTCCATGGGTGTCAACAAGTAAATTCTGATTTATGTACACTCCCGAAGTCCAGGGTAGAAGCAGAGGTGGGTGTGAAAACAGCAGTGAAAAGGCAAGTGAGCCCAAGCAAAGGGCCCAGCAGAAAGCACACCCAGGCCTTTAGCCTGGATGTGGATTAGGTGAGGTTCAGAGGGGAGAAGCACTTGGCAGATCCATGTTGGTAACCTGAGATCAGTCACAACTCAAGCTGGGATAATGGGAGCAGGCATCTGATGAGCTGGAAGAATTAAAAGGAAATACAACTAGGTCAATCACTGGATGTGTTTTAAGAACGTGCAGGAAAAGGTGGGCACACATGTAGCAAGGGCCTTGTGCAAACCTCCTTGTGTCAAACAGGACACTATACATTGTATGGCTTAAACCTCTGGGATCTCAGTGCTTTTGCAATGATGAAAAGGATTGATACAAATGATCAGTCTTCTGAGAGAGGGTTCTGTTGGCCTTTGATAACTTCATAGACTGGTTGGTGTAATTCCTAAACATAGTTTCCCATGTTAAGCATTCAGCCTGAGATTTTTAAAACCTGGTGCACATGAGTCCAATACTGCAGGTCATCTATATCTCCAAACACATTATTAGCTCCTATTGGCTTCCACCTTGTATCTATTGATAAAATTATTCTTTTCTTTCTGCAATACTTTTGACCTATATCTGAAGATGTAATTTGTCCCTCTCTGCCCCTGTGAACTTAATATAAGCAATGCCAGTCTGAATTCAGAATGTTTCTGTGGAATTTGAGTACAAGTTCATATTAACTTGGTAAGCTAAATATTTTCCTTTTCTATTTGAAAAGTATATGGAAATTTCTGTATTATTGTTGTCTTAGTTAGGGTTTCTATTGCTGTAATGAAGCACCATGACCAAAAGGCAAATTGAAGAAGAAAGGGTTTATTTGGCTTACAGTTCAACATTACTGTTCATTGCTGAAGGAAATCAGGATAGGAACTCAAATAGGAAAGGATCCTGGAGGCAAAAGCTGATGTAGAGGCCATGGAGGAGAGCTGCTTACTGACATGTTCCCCATTGCTTGCTCAACTTGCTTTCTTTTAGAACCCAGGGCTAGCAGTCCAAGGATGTCACCACCCACCATGGACTGGCCTCGCTGCATTAGTTGCTAAATGAGAAAATGTCTGTGGTCGTTTGAAAGAAAATGGCTCCAAAAGGAAGTGACACCATTGGGAGGTGTGGCCTTGTTGGAGGAAGTATGTCACTATGGGGGTGAGCTTTGATGTCTCTTTTGCTCAGACTCCCCTCAGTGTGATAATAGGTTGCCTTTCTGTTGCCTTCAAGATGTATGGGTGCACTCTCGGCCCCAACACCACATCTGCCTGCACACTGTCGTGCTCCACATCATCATGATAATATACCGACCCTCTGAAACTGTAAGTGAACCACCCCAATTAAACCTTTTCTTTATAAGAGTTGCTGTAATCATGATGCCTCTTCACAGCAATACAAACCCAAACTAAGATATTGCCTTACAACTCGATCTCATGGAAGAATTTCCTCATCTGGGGCCCCTTCCTCTCTGATGACTCTAGCTTGTGTCATGTTGACAAACAGAACTAGCCAGCCCAATTATCTTATGCTTCAAAACAATTTTTTGTCATTGATGCAAGGAACTCTTGCTGTGCTTATTACCAACAACACAGTAAAACGGAGAAGTCAGAATCTCCCTTGAGCCTGGGTTTACCAAGTGAAACAGGCTGTTCTTTCACATTTGAACTCCAGTGATGCTTTGGCTCGGCCTTGTGTTGTGATTTGAAGGCAAGCTGCTCCCTTTGCTCTCATAAGCTCATGGCTGTGAACACATGGTCGAAGTTAGGGTCATTATTTGGAGAGGTCCTGAAACCTTTAAGAGGGAAGCTTTGCTTTTTGGAGTGGGTCACTGGGATTTTTTTCTAGCCCAGCCCTATTCTTCCTTTTACTGTCTGGGACTGATCTTTCTGTTGCCATGATGGATGGTATCTCCTTGAACTATAAGTCAAAAGCAACCCTCCTTCAAGTTCTTGTCAGACTTTTGGTGAGAGCAATGAAAACCTTAGCCTCCAAATATCTGTGCCTCAAAGCATGCCCAGCTAAGGTGTTCAAGAATTCTGACCTCAACCACAGTCACCACCTAAAGGCAAATGAATATCTACACTGATGTTTTTGATAGCATCAATGTTTTCTGTAGATTTTACTCCTAAAACATGGCGATATCTCTCCCTCTTAAACTGGAGCAACACATACATGCTTGGGAGGGATATAGTAGGAGGCAGGACTGATGTTGCATAGAGAAACACAGTGATTGTTTCTCTGTATTTATCTCACATAACTTCTAGTGTTATGACTGGTCCAAGTTATTTCACCTGTAAAATTAAAATAATGTCTGTACTTCCCTCACAGTATTAGAGCGAGGATAAAATATGCTAAGATTTGTTACGTACTTAGAGGAATACAAGGCCTACAGTAGTATTCTGTGTTTGTTATGCATCATAGAATTTTGATTGTAATTGTATTCAATTGTTATTCATACTTGCCTGAAAGGAAGAGGAAAATAAGGGGACTTCATAACAACACATATAATAGAAAAGAGAATAGAAATAGGAACTTTTATTGTGAGCAATTTTCTTTCTACTTGGACACAACAGAAATTTCATTTTTTACCTAGTTGTTAGGTAACATGGTGAATATGATCCAAATGTTTTTTATATTAGAGAGGCTTCTGACATAGAAAACACTAAAAAAGAGTTATTTGTAACAGATTAATTTTCTGTGCTTTTTTGAATATAATAATTAGATTGTGCTCTCATGACAAGCCTAATTGTGAAACAATATTGGCTGAGAATTCAGAAATTGTGAAATTAATACAAAATGACAATAATAAAGTATCTTGCAATTTACTGACAACCACAAAGCAAATTTATTCTACTCAGTCAAAACAAGAAAACAGATCTCACATAAAACTAGACTAGAAGAATCTTCAGTGTTGATGCCAAGTATTCAAAGTAGATCACCCAAGAGCAATAGTAACTAAAAAGTGTTTCAATAGATCCTTGGTGAGGGATATTAACCCTAAGTCCAACTGTGACATCATAATCAACATACCCACTTGCATAATTTCTTCCTGGAATTGCCTTCTATTTTTTGAAATCATAATTTATTCTTTCACAATAGGGGGTTGATATGCATTTGTGAATCCCAGAGTCAATGATTTACTGCCTAATATAATCTAAAAAAAAATACATCCTATAAATTAATAGTTCCTTGGAGAAAGAGACAGAATACACAATAAAGTGTCCAAAGGCAGTTCAGGCATTTAATGTGGGGTATAATATTGGGCATTAAAATGAAATATAATAAAAAGATATGTGAAGGAGATGGAATGATGGCATTCTGCTGAATAAATTGTGGAGAAAAGACTACTTCAGTTGATAGTACTATCTTTTATTTATAGCCTCTACTAGTATCTTGATTTCAATCATTGAACCTCTAATTAGTTTTCAGAGATGGTTTTATATGCCTCCTGAGTAAAGGGAAATTGTCTGCTCTGATTGGTCCACCAATTGGAAACTAGTGTTAGGAAACAAAGTAGAGAAAATTAAAAAAAAAAATCAGCAAGGCTGGAAAGATGTCTCAGACCTCTTCAAGAGGTCCTGATTTAATTCTCAGCAACCACATGGTAGCTCACTACCATCTGCAATAAGACCTGGTTCTCTCATCTGACTTGCAGGCATACATACAGACAGAACACAATATACACATTAAATAAATAAACCTTTAAAAAAGAAAACCATTTAACAATGTGGAGGGTAGAACTGAAGATTCTCAGGGGAGATATAAATGAGTGGAAGATTGATTTCAAAAGCGAAAAACTTGGAGGGCAATGGAATGGCAGATAGTAATCTGAGCATGTGAAGAAAAACAGAGAAGGGAAGTAAGACACTGGTAGCAGATGCTTATTTAAGGGAAACTGCTTTAAATTAGATGTATGCTGTTTTAATTCACCAGAACAAATGCAGGGAACACGGAGTTACAAGATTCTCATTTGTTAATGCCTGTATTAACAGTATGCATCCTATTTATAGAAAAATCATGATTTCGAATGAAACAAAATTGTCTTTAAATAGTTTGAAGCAAATACACATGAATAATAACATGTTTGCATTTTTAAACTTGCATCGATCATAAACCCTGTCACATATGCAAATGTATTTATTATATTTTGTATAATATATAATACATATGACATTGAGTACAAATTATCTTTTTGACGTTAAAAGGATTTAGATTATTTTGAGTACGGTATAACTCAGTGGTAGAATATAACATACATAAGGTCCTTGGTTATTTCCAGAATTGAACTGGTGTGCCTCCAATCTGTCTCTCTCTTATATTTTTTTTTCCAAATATCACAGCCAGTTTCTTGGTCTTCTTTTGCTCATGTTCTATTGGCTTCTAACTCACTCTTAGTCCAAGTTCTACAGATCGAACACCCTGTAGTAACACCTCAAAATTTCATAAGCCACCCTTCCTACAGCCCCATTGAACATTGGGTCAATAGGCCAGTCAAAGTTCCTCTTTTGCTGCCCAATTCACTTCTCAGAGGGTACTTCTCAGATGCCTTACACCTGGATCTAATTTCTGTTACTGCCTCACTATAACCCAACTCTGCAATAATACAACCAGACTATGGTTTCATTAAAATTTGTCATAATAATTAGGTTTCACTGTGATGAATATTGCAGTTTGTACGATGGTTTAATAATGTTCTTTTGAAACATTTACCCATAATGATCTCAGGATCAGGACTCCCTGATTAAATTTTAAGGAAAATAAATAAATAAATATTGAAATGATTAGTTTGAGAATAACTATACTTGGCTGTAGGAATTTGAATGCTTGTTTTTAAACTGTGAGGCAATACACTTTTAATTTAGACTCGGGGTTAAAATGGAGGGAAATGATTTGACTGAACTGATTCAAGATTCTTTCAAGATAAGGGTAGACAGAGCATGCATAATTGTTGAGAATGCAGGCAGTATGTGAGTGAACCAGATATTGTGGCTTAAAAACTTTGTGCTCATGCTACAGTTTTGATTCATAGTCTTACTAACAGAAATTATGCATTGGAGTTGTTGTGGGACTAATAAGTGTTTATTAAACTAATTAAAGATGGCATTGCACACCTTTAATCCTAGTACTCAGAATACAGAGACAGGCAAATCTCTGAGTTTGAGGCCAGCCTGGTCAACAAGAGGTACTTCCAGGACAGGCTCCAAAACTACAGAAAAACCCCGTCTTGAAAAATAATTCTAATAAAATTCAGAATGAGAGAAAGCAAAGTCTTTTAGCAGACCACTAAGTAGCTATTGGTGCTGAATATGAAAAGTTCGCATAGGTTCATGTTATTTGAACCTTGGTCTCTAGCTGACTTCTCTGTTAAGGAAAGTTATGAAACATTTATGGCAAGGGTGCTTTCTGGAACAAATAATCACTGGGGTATCTTTGAGACTGGTTCCTCTTCTTTGCTCTTTACTTCCTGAGTATGCTATCAATGTGACCAGTATGCCCCTGCTCCTACCACCAACACTTTCCTGCCTGTTCTCATGTCTTTCTACCATGATCGTTTGTATTCCCCATAACAGACTGCTTCCTTCTGAAATAATAAGCCAAAATAAACTCTTTGTTCATTAAGTTGCTTTTGCTAGGATATTTTTATCACACTAACAGGGAAAATAGCTAATAAAATAGCTATGTGGCCTTGGTATGTAACAGCCATTTCTTTCCAACTTCTCTATCTATAAAATTACTATCTACACATTTGTATATAAAATCTATAGAACATAAATATTTTGGTCCCATGAATTGTCTGTTTAATTTTTCTAATATTTTGTAAGGTCATCTTTATTGTTTCCATATTTAATAGGAGAGATATAAAAAATTCAATGTTTAAAATCAGGATGATAGTGTAGAACAGTATTAAAATCAAGATGAAAAGTCTTGGTATTTATTACACTAAGCTATGCCTGTCATTGTGCTTCTGACACATTGAGATGATGCCAATTCAGTTCCATTCAGTTTAATCTGATTGGCCAGTTTAAAGATATACAGGGTTCTTTTTGCTATAGATAATTTTATTTCAATAGCTGAAGCATATTAAAGCAGAGAACTGACCATTCTTTGGACTAGAATCTTCTATTTTATTAGTCACTGGGTTCTACAGATAAGCAGAGGGCTTTCTGGATAAGGTTCCCTTTAATCTGGTCAAGTCTCCAGAGAAAAACCATGCCCATAGCAAATCATTCCTAAATGTCACTGGCTAAATGGATGGAGCTCCCACAATACATCAGTATTAAGTTCTTTCTATTTACCGAAAGATTCTGCCTATTCACACATTATATTTCTCTTTTCAGAAACCAGTTTGAGGAAAACTGCTCCATTCTGACTGGAGGTTTCAGCTTCTTCACTCTATTCATGCTCCCTTCTGCAACTGGCATGCTTTGTTCCAAGAGGATAAAGAAAAATCCCACGTCCTTGACAGACAGAAATAGAGGGTCTTTCTATCTGGTAATTTACTAAGCTAAAGACTTGACTAGCAGCAGGAATGTTTTATTTTCAAGAGGAAAAGAACATCTAATTTGAAAGGGTAGAGAGTAATCCAGCCTTTGGTAAAATCAGCACCAAAATAAGCGTACACAGTCAAAACTCACTGAGTGACACTTGATAGAGAGAGCTCCATGGTAACCTAGCAAATAAGAATTTAGAGTGTCAGGAAACAGAGAAAATCAAATTATTGTCAACTTGCTATTGAAACTTTGTTTCAGAAAATATATCATACCGTCAGTGGCAGACATTTAAAATGTCATGCCTTAAAGTATATTGCTTGCTTACTCTATTCAACATTTCTAGTTTCAACCTTAATTATAAGATTCTTCTATTTCTGTGCCTACTTTTTATACCTTAGACCTTGATCCCTGTACCATGGGGTTCATGTTCAGGACACATAATCAACATATCTGCTATCAAGCCAAATTCACACACCAGATTCCTTACAGAGGAAACTGTCTTACTCATGTTAATTAATCTGACCAAGATTCTACACACAAGGCAACAGCACAGCAATGGATTAAACTCAGCTTTCCCATCCTGTCCTTGATATTAAAAGCATAGGAATAGCTTCTAGTTACTGACTGAGTTATGCTCATTTTTTTTCATTTTTACATCTGAAAAATGATCTATTTAAAAAGTCACACATCATTCTTTATATAAGTCCGTGGTGGATATTTCTGAAGTTCCTTGGTTCTTTCAGCACATGAAGCATGTTCTGTAGTGTTGCTGCTGCCCTTACTCTGATCACTGTGAGACTGATTGAGGGTTCCTGAACCTAATTTCACTTAACCTTCACAACTCCTTTAAAAAAATCTGATTGAGGCTAAGATTCAGTGTCAAGTATCATCTAATTCAGTTACGGTCTTTACCTTAGTATTCCAGTGAGCACAATGAAGAGACTATAACTCCCGTTAAAGCAGGTATCCTGACTAATTATAACTGAATTCATCAGACAGTGTCAAATACATTGTTGCTTATTCTGTGGGTGACATTTAATATTTATAATGGGTTGAGCATGGATTAAGGAGGAGGTGTATCTCAGTAAGTTAAAGCAATCCCAAAAGATGTCTTGTATGCAGCAGACCATGGTTTCTACGAAATATTAACTTGATCTATCACCTCAGGCAAGACTTTAATGAAGTATGGGGTTATGCATATGTGTTAAGGCCAACACACCGGTGGTTCAATGTAGATGGAGCAGTGGGCTATTTCTCATCGCCTGGGAGGGCTCCCAGCCACCGGCTAGCTTTACCCAAAATAATTACATGGAAACTGTATTCTTTTAAACACAGCTTGGCCCATTAGCTCTAGCCTCTTACTGGCTAACTCTCACATCTTGATTAACCCATTTCTATTAATGAGTGTAGCACCACGAGGTGGTGGCTTATCAGGAAGTGTCTTAACCTGCATCCATCTTGGAGAGGAGAGCTATAGCATCTGCCCCACTTCCCTTCTTCCCAGCATTCTGTTCGGTCTACTCCGCCTACCTAAATTCTGCCCTATCAGGCCAAGCAGTTTTCTTTATTAATTAACCAATGAAAGCAGCAGATAGACAAATGACCCTCCTCCATCAGTTCAAAGTCTACTCTGGACTAGACAAAGCTTTCCAGTACACTGTCAAGTATTTTGTAATTTCATAGAGCCTTCATCCTAAATGTTCACACCTTATGCTAGATGAGTCAGACACTTATTTTCAGTTCTAACTGCAACTTATTAATTGTCATAAAAGAACACACATATTTAAAGAAGGGCTGTGGCCAAGGTACTGTGAAGTGATGGAGCTGACATTTTTTCCCCAACTGAGACTAACTCTAAAATTTATCCTTTTTAAAGAAGCAACATTTCCCCACCTTCATGCAAACTGGTCCTTTCCAACCTATATTCAGGATTGTTCCCTTAGTAATGGTTTGTTTAGAATCTCTTGGGCTGATATAATATTTTCAAAGGAAAAAAATCAGAATTTGAGTGGGAGTGATAACACAATTAAAAACACACTCACTGTGCATACATTTGCACATGCATTCAAAATTCCCATCATGCACATAAAAAAATCAAGCTTGGCGGCACATGCCTATTAACCTAGAACTGGTGAGGAAAGGATATTGGAGAAAAGAAGATCAGTGTACCTCATTAGCTACCTAATCTAACTAATCATGGAACTCAGGATCAGTGAGAGACTTTGCTTCAAAATCTAAAGTTGGAGAGCAATTGAGGAAGACACACAAATTGACCTCTGCCCCACCCCCACTTCAGGGATTCTATAGTTGTTGGTGGAATCCTACTTTGCTGATCTGTGATTAGCATTCCTAGTAATGCTTATACCTTGACTCCACATGGTGAAAACCCTTCTCAGCAGTCACAATCTGTAACCTGCCCTGCTTCTATAGTTCATAAGATTCCATAAATACAGGGTTTGATAGAACAAAGTTAAGAGTTACCAGTTCAAATTTCTTCTCATCTTTAAATTCATTAAGGTCTAATATTGTAACTTGTATGCACTTAGAAGAGTTGGAAAAATAAGCAAAAGAAATGCAGTGAAGATGGATTCTTTTATAGTTTTACAGAAAGTGATTTGGTTTTAATTATCTACTTAGCTTTTTACAGTGTTTATAGTGTTTACAAAACTTTAGGTTTTATATGCTGAGCACCAGAACAGGTGCTAAGTACAGTAGAAAGCATCCCATTCCGTTTATTTGTTAATATATGACATAGTAATTTTCACATAACCATGGATATTTTTGCTTTATTCAGAAAAAACAACTTTCAAAACTTTCAGGCATTTTCATTATAGCATTCAATACTCATGACACCTCTAGAAAACACGTATCACTGACCCAAAATTATAGTTACTACCCCCGTAAGAAAAAGAAGTTGAGACATTCAGAAAGATTTCTGACCCATGTTTTCTGGCTATGAGGGTGACTGCCTGAGTATATGTCTGAGTGACTGCCACACAGTTGTAAGATCTGAGTTCAAATCCCAAGAATCCACATAGAAATCCACTTATGGGGATATGTACCTGGAATACTAGTGCTCAAGAGACAGAGACAGAAAAATCCCAGAGGATCAAGTAGTCAGAACTCTAGGTACAGCAAGGGACATACTTTCAAAAAAATAGGTCAAGATTTTTTCTAGCTAGGGTTTCTATAGCTGCAAAGAGATAACTTGATCATCACAACTCTTACAAAGCAAAACATTTAATTGAGTGGCTTACATTTTCAGAGGTTTAGTCCATTATGATCATAGTGGGACATGGTGGCATGCAGGCAGACATGGTGCTGGAGAAGCAGTTGTCTCCTACATCTTGACCTGTAGCAACAGGAAATAAACTGCATTAGGCCTGACTTGATCATAAGAGACCTTAAAATCTACACCCACAGTGACACAATCCTTTCATAAGGTCACAGCTACTGCAAAAAGGCCAAATGTCCTAACAGTGCCACTCCCTATGAGCTTATGGGTGCCAATCACATTCAAACTAACACAAGAGTGATAAAGGAAACCACCTAACATTGACTTTTGGCTTTCACATGTCTATGCATGAGCACACTTGTGTGTACACACATCATGTACATTCTAGTATTCTACTTGAATACACCATAAGGTGACCTTCCATTGAATTACTGAATTAATAAAATAGAAATTAAGAAGGAGATGGAAGCCCTCTAGGCCATGACTCTTAATTCTAGATGATGGACAGAGTTTCCGAGAAGATGAAAAGAGGGCACATTTCAAACCAAGACATTGGATCACCTGATAGAAATACCACAACATGTTTAGCCCAATACATTAGTCAATCAACATGAAAGTAGTAAAGGATCAACATCAAGCAGGGTTTAGATCAAGATGGTTTAGAGATAGGTGTTTCAAACCATCAGGGCTATTTTTTTGGTCTGTGACCTTCACCGTGCTTGGAACTCCCTGAGGGACAATAGTACTCTCTCTCCTGGTATGCTTCTGCTTCTACTGAGCTGGAGAAACGTAGTTTCTTGTTTTAAAGGTCATTTTAAATCTTCAGGGTGTTCTTTCTGACATTTACAGTTTGGATAGATTCCCTTCAAGGAACTCCTAGTACATCAAGTTTTGTCCTGTGGAATTTATAACTTAATAATTTTCTCTATTTTCTCCTATCCTAATTATTTAAGTGAATTTATTTGATGACTTCAGCCAGATAATAACTTTTAAAAAGCTGAGCCTTTGTCTATTTATTAGTACCTATGGAGCCTACATTCCAAATGTACTGTCAAAGATAAAATCTATTTAAGGTCACAGATTCAAGCACAGAAGAAATAGAAAGGAGGCTGAAGGTATGGATTGGACATACATACTAAGAATATGAGAAATCAAGTCTCTGAAGATACTGACATAGAAAGGAAGCAAGGTGATTAACATGCTTCCTATCATCACTGTGAAAGACAAAGTTATATTTTAAGCTTCAGTTACTATGCTTAGGTATAGTATCTATGAAACATAAAAGCCTCTGATCTGTAAGCCCCTTACCCAAGGACAGATAGTTCCTGAAATGTTGGAGGCTATTGTTTATGGGAGATAATAAGCCATATACTTTTCATTCCCCAAATGTTGTAAGGAGGCCACTTGCTCATTTCCCAGGTCCCTGGCAGCTCAGACCCAAAATAACCATAGAGATGCTGTATTAATTAAATCACTGCTTGACCCATTAGCTCTAGCTTCTTATTTGTTAACTCTTACACCTTAATTTAACCCATTTATATTACTCTGTGTATCACCACATGGCATTGGCTTACCGGGTAAAGTTCTGTCTGGCTCTGGCAGGGCTACATGGCTTCTCTTGACCCCCCACTTCTTTCTCCCAGGATTCAGTTTAGTTTTCCCTGTCTAGCTAAGTTCTGTCCTGCTATAGGTCCAAAGCAGTTTCTTTATCCATTAATGGTAATCACAGCATACAAGAGGGACTCCCACATCACCTCCCCTTTTCTGTTTAAACAAAAAGAAAGGCTTTAACTTTAACATAGTAAAATTACATATAACAAAACATATATCAAGCAAAAATTACAATATTTATATCTATTGTATTTTTTATCATAACTAAGGAAAATTATAACTATCTTATTCTTTAACTCCACCAAAGATTCCAGAAGGAATACCTAAGAAAACAGAAAGTGCATTGTAAGTGACTTCCAAAACTCTAGAATTGATAGAAACATCTTGCTACCTGGAGAGTTACCCAAAGTTCTACTGTAATGTTGGGGCATCCATAAAGGCGTAATGCACGAACAATGCCACACCAGTTTGTAATTACTATTACCAGGGAAGTATATATTTAAAGAGGAAAAACTTACAGATCAGATCCCAGACAACAGCTCTCTGCACAACTAGAAAAAGATTCTAGTCGCCAGACCAGCAGGAAGTCAAGAGAGCGCGAGCGGAAGGAAATAGAGGCTTTATGAATGGAGAGAAACCACGCCCCAATGGGCTGGTATCTCAGCAGCTATTGGTTGGAGGGGCGGAAAGACCTCCTGCAACACCTCCCCCTTTTGTTTAAGTAAGAGAGTTCTAAACCTACTATGAAATTATATACAATAAGTACAAATATCCTATTCTAACTAGCTTAGGACTTGTATAATAAATAACTTGGCCAAGTCATGAGAGAAAAGTAACTATAGTTATATAGTCTTCAACCCCATCAAAGATCTGAGAAGGGAAATAATGTTACCTGGGTAATTAGGAAGTTCAGTAAAACAACTTCCAAAACCTGCAACAAATCACAGGGACAACTAGCTACCTGGGCAATCACCCAAAGTCACATTTGCAGCGTTGAAGCAACCAACTTTGGCTAAGGCCTAACATAACTGACATACCATTTTCAAAGGCAAGCAACTTTTCAAAACTATCTTACCCTGTCTTGGCAGGATATGACAGTCCTGTTTTATCCATTGATGCACACTCTGTATCTCTGTCAGTGATTGAGGTATGGGCATTTCTTTGCCACAAGGCCAGTTCTGTCAAAAAGAAAGGCTCCAGGTGGAGTGTCTTTGGTGCTCAACATTCTCTCGGGAATAGAGCGGTGTTGCCAGGAGCAATTGTGTCTCACTACCACAAAACTCTGAGTTAGATTAAAGGCCATTTTCTACAGCTCTTTGAAGAGGTTGAAGATCATCTATCTATACTGAGTATAATCTCTATATATCTAAATAACCTAATTAGTCTAATTATAAATGGCAAACTTAGATGACTATTAATCTATATAATTCTCAATATCTATCTAACTTAAAGACTAAGACAATAAACATCTGTGTAACAAATGAGGATAATGACCTCCAAATATAAACAATGTACAAATATACATTGCAATATGGTAAATATCGATACAATATATGTCAATACATAAAAAATATTTTAAACAGAGGTAGAAACATGCATGCATACAATAGTCAATATAATTTAACTTTGTATCAATATACGAGTATCAATACCAATATGTTTGTCTAAAACTTGTAACTCACAATTACAAATCTATTATCCCATCACCCCCCCCCTTTTTTTTTCCAAAATGATCCCTGAGCTTATAAAATTCCTCCCCCAACTTCCCAACCCCTAAATGATGTCCCTAAACCCAGGGGCAAACTTTACTGGGAGAGGGGACGTCGTCCTCTAGAATTACTTCCAGCTGTCATGGGGGCGACGTTCTTTCTGGGGGATCCTGTGAAAGCAAAATGATGGTTAAATTTCAAGATCAATGTCTTTTAAAATTGCAAATAGTCTCTGAGTATTTTGTGGAGGTCTGGCCAGAATGTTGTACAAGATGTGCACCATTTCAGCTAACCAAGTTGGGATTTTCTTGTGCAGCTGGTACCCAAAACAGGTCTTGTAGTAGCGCTATCAGTATCATGACGTCATATCAACCAGGTAGAGTTGTTGTTGTGGGGCCCCATCTTCTTCCTGGAAACTTCAAATGTCACTTCAGAAAAGACTCATTGATTATTGTAAAAAACTTAAACATTAATCATATAGACATATATAGGCATATATATATATATACATATATTCAATGAAAGGCATGATAGATATATTCAATGAAAAGTATGATAGATATGAAGAAAAGCAAAGATGTTTTCTAAACTCATATTTCTTTCTGTCCCATATCATGGCTCTTGACATGAGACAGAACCTCCAGAAACTCTGGGTTTTTCTCTTACTAACAGGCTTGGATTTGGAGAGGGACTGAGCCAGAGTCCAACTTCAAAACCAGCTCTATAAATTTAGAAATATGGTTTAATATGTTTTACTTACACAACCCATTCAGTTTTCTTGATATTTCCTATTGGGCAGGTATTTTTCCATCTGTCAGTATCCAAATATCCAGGGTCCCTTGAATTTTTCAAAGGTGAGTATTTTCCTGTGGAGATAAGAACAGAACCCTGCCCCCATTCTATATGTTTTTCTTACCACCTGTATGAATATCGTTGTGGATGAGTTGTCATTTCTCCTTTCCAAGGGGTTTCTCCTCTTCAAATCGAAACTTTATTAATTTTGATGGTATCCACAATTTTTCTTCTCCTGTGGAAACAAGAGCAAAACCCCTTCCCCAACGTAGCACATCTCCTGGCTTCCATTGAGAGGTCAGCACATCTTTGAAATAAATCGGTTGATTTAGTTCAGCAGACTTTTCCATTATCCAATGTCTTTCTGCTGCTGTCGTTCCTTTCTCATTAGCGTTAAGAAAATTCAAGGTTAATAAAGCATTATGTAATCTATTTCTGGGGGTATTTTCGGTCCCTTTCTGTTTGTTCAGCATATCCTTTATAGTACGATTTGATCTTTCAATAACTGCCTGACCTGTAGGATTATTTGGTATACCTGTAATGTGTTTTATATTATAATAATCAAAAAAGCGTTTCATTTTCTTAGATACATATGCTGGACCATTATCTGTCTTTATTTGTGCAGGTATACCCATGATGGCCATAACTTCCAATAAATGTGTGATTACTGAATCTGCCTTTTCTGAGCTCAGGGCAGTAGCCCTTTGAAAACCTGAATACGTGTCTATGGTGTGGTGTACATATTTTAATTTACCAAATTCCATAAAGTGGAACACATCCATCTGCCAGATTTCATTTCTCTTAGTACCCTTTGGGTTACTCCCTGCAGGCAACGGTGTTTGATTATAGAAAGAACAAGTAGGACATCTCTTTATAATGTGCTTAGCTTGTTGCCAAGTAATGGAAAATTCTTTCTTTAGGCCTTTACTATTGACATGATGCTTTTTATGAAATTCCGAGGCCTGCAACACGCTTCCAATCAATAATTGATCAATCTCAGCGTTGCCTTGTGCTAGAGGACCAGGCAGACCTGTATGGGACCGGATGTGTGTTATGTACATCGGACAAAGCCTGTTCCTGATTATGTCCTGTACCTGGATAAACAATGAAGTCAACTCTGTGTCATCTGGTATAAATTCAGCGGTTTCAATATGCAAGATAACTCTTTCTGCATATTGTGAATCTGTAACTATATTAAGAGGTTCTTTAAAATCCCTTAGCACCATAAGAATGGCATATAATTCTGCCTTCTGGACAGAATTATAAGGGCTTTGTTCCACCTTACTCAATTCATCTGACTTGTAACCTGCTTTCCCTGATTTATTTGCATCAGTATAGAACGTACGGGCTCCAGTTATTGGAGCATCACGTACAATTTTAGGAAAAATCCAAGAAGTTCTCTTTATAAGGTTAAGTCTACCACTTTTGGGATAGTTGCTATTAATTTCTCCCAAAAAATTAGCACAAGCTCTTTGCCATGGTTCATTGTCTTCCCATAACTTTTTTATTTCTTCAGTAGTAAAAGGCACTATAATTTCCACTGGGTCTATACCTGCTAGTTGACGAAGTCTCAGCTTACCTTTTATAATCAGTTCAGAGACTTTTTCCACATAAGTTTTTAATTTTTTACTTGGTTTATTGGGTATAAATATCCATTCTAAAATAATATCTTCCCTCTGCATTAGAATCCCTGTAGGAGAGATTCTGGAAGGCAATATGACTAGGATGCAGCTAAGATTTGGGTTCACCCTATCCACATGTGCTTCCTGTAATTTTTCCTCAATCATTGTCAGTTCCTTTTCTGCTTCAGCTGTCAGTTTTCTTGGACTATTCAAATCTTTATCACCATCTAAGGTTTTGTTTAAATGAACTATTAGATCAGGTGTTATGCCAACAGCTGGTCATAGACTGGAAATGTCTCCCAACAATCTTTGGAAGTCATTAAGAGTCTTTAACCGGTCTCTCCTAATTTGTGCCTTTTGTGTTTTAATTTTCTCTAACCCTATTCTGTAACCTAGGTAATTAATAGAATTTCCTCTTTGAATCTTTTCAGGGGCAATTTGTAATCCCCACCTAGGCAAGACTTTCTTTACTTCTTCAAACATCCTTTCTAAAGTATCTTTATTTGAATCTGATAATAAGATGTCATCTATGTAATGATAAATTATGGACTTGGGAAATTGTTTACGAATTATTTCCAATGGCTTACTTACAAAATATTGGCACAATGTAGGACTATTGAGCATACCCTGTGGGAGGACAGTCCATTGATATCTCCTATTAGGCTGAGAATTATTATAAGTAGGCACCGTGAAGGCAAATTTTTCTCTATCCTTTTTTTGTAACATTATAGTGAAAAAACAATCTTTCAAATCAATAACTATAAGAGGCCATCCTTTTGGTAATAGAGAAGGCAAAGGAATTCCAGATTGTAATGGGCCCATAGGTTGAATTACTTTGTTGACAGCTCTTAGATCTGTCACCATTCTCCATTTACCAGATTTCTTTTTTACAACAAACACAGGAGAATTCCAAGGGCTGGTTGATTCTTCAATATGGTGAGCATCTAATTGCTCTTGCACCAGCTGTTCCAATGCCTGTAATTTATCTTCAGCTAGAGGCCACTGTTTGATCCATATTGGCTTCTCAGTTAGCCATTTTAAAGGTAGGGCTGTTGGTACCTCTAAAGGTTTGGTATTTTCTATATGTTCTTGTACAGCCTGAATGGCTGGTGACCTTTTCCCATAATACCTCATCATATCTTTCCCAGAATTATGAATTCCTGGAACTGCAGGAATGTTAATCTGGGTATTCCATTGCTGTAACAGGTCACGGCCCCATAAATTTATTGCAATATTGGCTATATATGGCCTTAGTCTTCCTATTTGCCCTTCAGGCCCTATGCATTCCACCCATCTTGTGCTTTGTTTTACACGAGATAGGGTTCCAATTCCCAGAAACTGAACATCTACCTCTTGAAGAGGCCAATTTGGATGCCAAGATTCTGGGGTAATAATACTTACATCCGCACCTGTGTCTAATAAGCCTTCAATAAAAGTGCCATTTATACAGACTTTTAGCTTTGGTCTTTGGTCGTTAATAGAAGTCTGCCAAAATACACGTTTACTCTGTCCTACTGGGTTTTTTGACTCATCCTCCACACGTAATTCACCATTTAGACTAGTATTACTTTTTACAGCAGAAATTGGAGTTTTTAGATTTCTTGGTGAGGCACGTTCTCCACTGTGACTGGGAATGACTGGGCCACTGTTGGATTGGGGGCCTGCGAGAGGCCCCTCAAGGAGTTTTCCGATGGTATCGGGTTGCCTTGTTTGTCTGTTGTTGACCTGCATTCGTTGGACCAATGACGGCCTTTACCGCATCTCCTACATATACCTGAAGGCCTAGGTCCCCTATTTTTGTCATTCCCAGAGGAGATATTATTTCTAGAAATTCTGTGCCTGCAATCCCTTTTCAGATGTCCTAATTTTCCACAATTAAAACACCTGGCAGTTTGATGTCTCCTCATTGCTGTGGAAATCACTTCTCCTACCCAAGATTCATCATTATAGATAAATGTCTCAACATTCATCGTATGCTGAATCCATTCATCCATAGGTGCTGATCTAGACTTTAAAGGCCCAATTATCTTTTTGCATTCTATGTTTGCATTCTCAAACGCTAGAGATTCAAGAAGTATTCGTCTAGAATCCGGGTCTGTTACCCCTACGTCCAGAGCCTTAATTAATCTTTGCAAAAAGTCAATAAAGGGGTCTCTCTGTCCCTGCCTAATTCTGGTATATGATTCAACCCTTTTTGCTGGATCTTGTATCCTATTCCAAGCATTTAAAGCTGCTTGGTGACATAGATGCAGTACTTCATCGTCATAAAGAGCTTGGACCTGTGGATCAGCATATTTTCCTGCACCAAGAATTTGATCTTGGCAAACCTCGACACCTTTTGCTCTTCCTTGCTGTTCCATATGTTTGGATTCTTCTCTGAAATAAGTTCCAAACATCAAGGAAGGTCCCTTATCTAAAACTGCAGACACTAACTGATGGAAATCATAGGGGGTAGCTCTAGCATTAGAAGCCCAAGTCCTTATTATTTCCTGTACATATGCATTTTGCAAGCCAAAAGTAACAATAGCCTGTTTAATTTCTTTCAGATCATTCATTGCTATTGGCATCCATCTAGCTTCTCTGACTCCCTTTGAGCCTTTAGAAGTTGACGCTTTGTCAGAATTAAGTATAGGGTATGCCGCTAAAACCCTGGGTAAGCCAGTTCTAATAGCTGGTGTTGGCTTTGTATCCTGGCCTTGTGCCTTATTATTCTGTTCACCAGTTCCAATCATTTTTTCAAGCATTTCAAGTCTTTTTATTATTTTGTTTATTATTGCCTCTTTTGAATCCTGAATCTCCTGAATCTCCTGAATCTCCTGACCTGCATGAGTTCTTGAGAGTACCATAATCATTCTAAATGATAGAATATTCAAAAGAATACTAAAACCTAGTAACCAGTAAATTAAGTTATCCTCATAGTCATATAAATTTTGCATGATTAGACCCATTGTATTGGTATCCCAAACTGTGAAAGTCATGTTGGAAACAAAAACTGCCATATTACGTATTATCCAGCTGTCCTCGAACTCACCGAAATCCAAAATCCGCCTGTCTCTGCTTCCCGAGGGCTGGGATTAAAGGCGTGCACCACCACCTGTCCGGTCGAACTCACAGAGATCCGCCTTTCTCTGCCTCCCGAGTGTATGCCACCACCACCTGTCCGGCCTCAGAGATCGGCCGCAAGGCGCAAGCCCGGGCAGAGGAAGCGAGGGCTCATTCCTGCCAAGCCGAACTTGCGGCCGGCAGCCGAGGGGGGGGGTCCTAAAAGCCAAACGTTCGTCGGGCGCCAGGTAAAGGCGTAATGCACGAACAATGCCACACCAGTTTGTAATTACTATTACCAGGGAAGTATTTATTTAAAGAGGAAAAACTTACAGATCAGATCCCAGACAACAGCTCTCTGCACAACTAGAAAAAGATTCTAGTCGCCAGACCAGCAGGAAGTCAAGAGAGCGCGAGCGGAAGGAAATAGAGGCTTTATGAATGGAGAGAAACCACGCCCCAATGGGCTGGTGTCTCAGCAGCTATTGGTTGGAGGGGCGGAAAGACCTCCTGCAACACATCCATCTTCAGCCTACAGGCCCATAGTGTCCAGCAGATTTTCCATGAAGCAGGAAATTTCTTTTTGTCCATCAGAATGTCTAGCAGACCCTTTCATAAAGCAGGAACCCTGAAGCATCTTGTCATCTTTAGGCAAGTTCAGCAGTCATTTCTCTGAGGGTACCGCATGTCTAGTTCATCAAGCAGACCAGACAAGAACAATTTCTTGCCCAAATGGTTAGCAAACTTCTTAAGGAGCCTCATTGATGTCCATCATCCTCTTGAAATAGGTTGGTGCTGCCAAAAGCAGATATGTCTCATTGTCATGAAAAGTCCTAAGTTTCTAAAACATTATTAATGGTATATTCTGTAGTCTTTGAAAGGTTTGAAGAATGCCTATCCATCTGAAATATATCTCTGTATATCTAGAAAATATAACTAACATGACTACAAGCTTGAGTATTATAGATGACTCTCTATTAACCTATATTTCTTAGTTATACATTACATTTTTAAATGAGCTGCATAAACACAGTACCTTAATCAAGAGCAGAAATATACGTATAAAAAATTGATATTAAATTTGTACCTATAAACCAAGATCTATACCAATGAAAATCTCTATAATATACCCCCCTTTAAATGGAAACAAACATTTATAAACAGTATTTGGGAATATGGGCGTAGTTTTCTCCAAACTTCTTCCTGCATTTTGTTGGGTGAAGTGGTTTTCTAAGTGGTATTCAGGTGATTTTTTCAGAGGGCCTTGGTCCATCAAACACATTAATCTGGAAGCAATCCACAGATCCTCATCTTCTGTCTAAACAAAAGAAAAACCTCTTTTCCAAAGCAACATATCCTTGGACTCAAATTCTGAAGTCAAGATACCTTTAAAGTATATGTGTTGGTTATTTAACTCCTTCACAGTCACAAATCCAAAGAAAACACAATAATATGCATATCCAGGCTCTCTGTATATATTCCATTTTTACACAGCTTATTACTTTTTTTTTACTTCTTTAGTCTATGACTGACTGTACTGTCTTTTTAAAGACTTTACCTTTTTTAATACTATTTACTTCTTTTTATAACTGTCTATATTCTTTGTCTTCTCTCCCAAGCCTATGTATATTTATCCAACACTGTGACCTATTTAGAGGTCTTTTATGTCCTATTGTATATCTGTAATTTTCTACTGTCAATGAGCACGCTAAGTCCTTCTTGTGAACTTAAGTGATGCCATTGCTAGGGGAAATATGGCAATGCCTGCTTGCTCTACCCAGTCCTGCAGGACAGAGCTGTTTTCTGTATCTGAGAGCCATGGTACATTGTCCCATTTTCAGGCAAAGAGCAAGCCTGTGTTGTCATGAAGCAGTTTGTAGCAGTCTGCTCACAAAACCCCATTTAAATGCTCAATAGCCAGACCTCCTGAAAAAGAGTTAGAGCCATTTGTGCTGGTGAGCCAGTAAGCTGCTGCCTTTTTCTTAAAGAAGCTGTACAGTTTTTACTGCACCTTTCTTAAAGTAGCCAAAGTGCCCTGCACACCATGAGCATATCTAGAAACAAAAATGTGGCTACCAAAAGTCGTGCATGATTCTGTTCTTTTGTGTCTTTGAAATTCCTTTTTAAGCTTTCTCAGGTTTGTATGTGGATGTAGCTACCTGCATTGGCATTCCAATTTGTTGGGGGAGGGCCACTTGTTTTGCTACTGACTGCTCGGCAGCTCAGACCTGAAATAATCACACATAAACTTATATTATTTAAATCACTGCTTGGCCCATTAGCTCTAGCTTCGTATTGGCTAACACTTATATCTTAATTTAACCCATTTCTAGTAGTCTGTGTATTGCCACGTGGGTGTGGCTTACCAGATACAGTTCCCAGTGTCTGTCTCTAGTGGGGCTACATGGCTTCTTTTGACCCCTCCTTCTTTCTCCTAGCATTCAGTTTAGTTTTCCCCACCTAGCTAAGCTCTGTCTTGCTATAGGTACAAAGCAGTTTCTTTATTCACTAACTGTAATCACAGCATACAGAGGGGACTCCCACATCACCTTAAAAAGTTTATTTGACCCATCTGCACCAATGTGCTTGATCACATATAGGATCGTGGTATGTCAGGATATATGCTTTCTCCTGATTGGACCGGATGGGAAATGCAATCAATTATGGGTTTCCCTTGTTAAGCCACTACAAACTATGATTCTGGGACACCTCCCAGGAACCTAGTTATGGACCTGGTCAGAGCCCATCTACCTGGCTAGTATTTAAATAAAGCTTGCTTCAAATTAGAATCACAGTGGTGGTCTTATTCTCAATCAGTGGGATGAACAAAGGCACATCAGATCTTAATTAGCAACCACCTGAGGGGAGTGTTGTAAAGACTCATTAGCTGGGAGTTGACATCCATCATGACTCTCTATGAAACCATACAGTGGAGAGATAGGGATCTGGCCACAGATGCAGCTCATGGGCATTGCCAGGTCTATGAAAAAAGAAAGTACAGGAGAAACAACAGCAGTAATATCTGCCAGGAAACTAAAGAAAGCTGTAAATAGCTGTCCACAGATAGAGACAGGCATGCTCTGGGGACCTCTCCTGCCATAACTCTCCAGAACATTCTCAACATTCAATATCTCACCTGACATCAAAGAGAAACGCTGACTGAATCCAGCTAGGGACTTACTTTTATTTTGTTATTTTTTTCCCTCTGTGTGTATGTACGTATGTGTGTGTAATCATGAGTGTGTGTGTATTGTTATCATATCTAAAGAGGTGGGGGAGCAGTCCCATGAGGGGTGGTGGTGGGCCACCCAAGGTCTTAGCGAATCTCCTGGTGGGTGGCCTAAGATCTCAGCAGGAGACAGACAGATACATAGATAGATATACCATGCAGAGAAAGCTTGGGTATAGAGTTTATTTAGTGGGTTGTGGAGGGGAAAGGGAAGAGGAAAGGGAGAAGAAAAAAGGGGAGAAGGGGGAAAAGAAAGAGAGGCAAAAGTGCCTCTTCAGGAGAAGGGCAGACAGAGAGAGATGGAAAGAGGTTGGGAGTGGGTGGGGCTTCTCTGTTAAAGGGACAGGATACCCGGGTGACAGAACGGGTAAGCAGATTACACATACCCACATTTTTTCTTATAATAAAAGGTAAGGAATTCGGAATAGCAGGTTGAAGAAATTGGGACAGCAGATTCTCAAGACTGCTTCCTGATTATATGTGGACATCGAAATCTTTCTTGAGGGGCCTGAGAGGGCTGCTCACATCCTGAGGTAGCTGGTCTCTTTACTCCTGTTCAATATTTATGGTGTGAACTTTCTGGTGTCTCTTGGACTTGGTAAGGTGTTGGCAGAGCAAAAACTAAGTTAGGTTTAGGAAGAAAAAAATTTTAGGACCAGGGAATTGAGAGGGGTGTATCTGACCTATTTTAGGTGAATCTTTCAATTTGGCCCTTTGGAACTCACATGAATTTTTTTGAGTTTGTGAAAATGTAAGTTTTAGACATGTACATTATATAAATAGCAGCATATTTACACCAGAATGACTGTGATAGATGTTTTTATACAATGAAAAGTATCTTTAAGACTATGAAAGGCAGCATGAGAGGTAAATTTGATAACTTGTATTTGTTCTTACACCTTTATAACTTGCAAGCACACACCTTAATTATTTGCATTTATATATCTTAAAACACCTTTTATTTAGAACATATTAAGAAATCATACTGAAATTTGTTTGGTTATTTGTCCTTTTAAAATGACAGAACCTGTCACGCTGCATCAGAGATCTTTGAGAAGGATACAATTTTACCTGAGTTATTGATTTAAAAAATGACAGAGAATTTACTCTATTGACCAGTTATAAGGATGAAGTCACGTGAGTTTAGGATGTAGATGATCACAAGGACAACTTGTCTTGGAAGCAGGATTCTGAATAATAAGGGATAAGTTGATAGTAATCTGAACCAAAACCCACTCCTGTCTTTGTACCTGGGAGGAAGACAAAAGCACATCCTAAGAAAACAATCCATGTTATGGAGGCCCAGAAGGTACAGAGCTC
This sequence comes from Microtus obscurus, assembly GCA_963919715.1. Classification (NCBI taxonomy): domain Eukaryota; kingdom Metazoa; phylum Chordata; class Mammalia; order Rodentia; family Cricetidae; genus Microtus; species Microtus obscurus. The sequence continues at coordinate 532,810 of CAWTZC010000312.1, forward strand.
TGGTCTTAATTCACAAGCCCTCAGGCATTTCATACAGTCTGTTCCAGAGTACCTGGATTTTTCACATGGGCTTTGGAGATTGAACTTGGGTCCTTAAATCCTTTACTAACCAAGCCATCCCCCAGATATTTAGTTTATCACTTATCCAACAGTGACAAAGGCCTTGGAGTCCAAAGATTGCTTGATTCCTCACTTAGTACTTTCTTTTATCTTGTTAAAGGATGTAAACTGGCTAGGCGGTGGTGGCACACACTCAGGAGGCAGAGCCAGGTGGATCTCTGTGAGGTCAAGGCCAGCCTGCTCTACACATTGAGTTCCAGGACAGGCACCAAAGCTAAAGAGAAACCCTGACTCAAAAACAGAAAAACAAAAATTTAAAAAAAAAAACAAACTAAAAATCAAAAACAAACAAATAAAAAACAAGGATTATACTTGGGTAAGGCAAAATCAGTCTTTGGGAACAATTATGAAAAGAATGCAGATGAGATGAGAAGATTAGGCTTCCTCCTATGATTGTTAATCTCAACCAGGCTAGAGTAAGACCACTATCAGAATTTAAAGCCAAGTTGAAAGCAAGTTTTAATTAAATACTAGTCAGGTACATCTCTGGTTACCACACCCCTCAAAAAAAAAAAAGGCCCTGAATCACATTTTGCAGCACTTAAGTGCATCCCATCAGGCTCAATCAGCAGCCAGCATATCTGACATACCTCCAGTCTACATCCAATCAGGGGTGATCGTGTATCCTGACGTATTTCTTGTCAGTGAACCTTGCCCACATGTGATCAAGCACAGCAGGTGCACATGGGTCAAACAAACTTGTTTAGGGAAGTGACGATGCACGGCTTTTTACAATAGTCTGCAGCATTTCAGGAACTATCTGTCCTTGGGCAAGGGGCTCGCAGATCACCTCGCAGATCAAAGGCATTTTTCTGTTTTGTTTTGTTTTATTTTAGGGATCTTTAAGGCATAGCAATTAATAATGTAACTTTGGCTCATACACTTGTATAACTTGTGGCTCTTTCATGAGTGGTACATCTATAGCACCTTTCTGAAGGTTTCTGACCTAGCTCCTCAGAAGCTGTTTTCATGGTGAGTCTCAACAATTCAGCACGTTAACTTCCACATCATGCAGTACACCACAGTGTAGCTCTCTAAAATACCCCAGGGAATGCAACACTGAACTACAGGCATTTTTCAGATTCTTCCTTCTCTGGATCTTTGAACACAGCTTAGAATAGTGTATCTGTTATTTAAAGCCAGATGTGGAGCTACACAGCTAAAATAAAAGGTACAATGTTGAAAAGAATTATAAGGGCCAGTATAGAGTATGTGATGATACTTTGTCTCAAAACACATCAAACGTTATACATAGTTAAAGACTATTCTTAGTGTCTTTAAAGTCCTCTTTAATTTTGCTAACCAATGCCAGTTACTGAAATTCCCTGTTACATTTAGTACATTTTTATATTGATGCTCCTCTGTTGAACTTATCATATGGCTTCTGCTGAAGGAGCCAAAAGGACAGCAGAGCCACTCTCACCCATCTCTGCTCATCGCTGCTTCTCAAAGGAAGCATTTAAAGTTCTTGTCTCCTTCTATGTGCTTAACTTCAGAAGATAACTCTGTTTTTATTGGGCTTGTACATTATAGATATCTATTCTTTTCCTATGGTCCCAAAGACAGCAATGACATTATTTTGTTAAATTAATAGTGTTATGATCTGCTGGTCTGATATGTCACCTGGGTACCCTTTCCCTTTAAGAGACAAGCCCCACGCACTCTCACCCACCCCCATCTGCCTAAGCAAGTGGATCTCCCACTTCCTCCAGCCTGTGCTCTCTCTCTCTCTTTCCATCTATCTCCTGAAGAGGTAACTTCTGCTCTCTCTCTACTTCCTTCTCCCCCCTGCCTCTTTCTCTTTTTTTCCCATCTCCCCTTCCCCCTTTCCTTTTTCCTCCATAACCCACTAAATAAACTCTGTACGCAAACTCTCTCTGTATGATATATCTATCTGTTTCTCACTGGCTTCAGTCTCATACTCGCCAAGGCCTCAGGGGACTCGCCGAGGCCTTGGATCACTCACTGCATTGTGGGACTGCTATCCCTTATAAAACCAGCCTTCCCATCCACCCTTATATCTTTAAAAAAGAATAACAGATAGTATTACTTAAATTATTATTACTATAATTATGACCACCATGCCAGGTGGTGGTGATGCATACCTTTAATCCCAGCACTCTGCAGGTAGAGGTAGACGGATCTCTGTGAGTTAGAGGTCAACTTGGTCTACAAGAGTTAGTTCCAACACAGTTAAAATTGAAGCAAAAGATATTTTATGCTGAACTGGTGGAGTGCTTGTATGGCAGGGCTAGTATCAAATAAACCAGGCATTATAGTGCAGAACTGTCTCAGAACCAGAAAAAAAAGACCACCAAATATAGATGCTATAATTTTATTTCTTTTTTGTTTGATTAAAAATAGTTTTGAAATTAAAAATTGACTTTTATGTAATTACTAGCATTTGTATTTTTAAGATGTTCTATTATAGTGCATCTTTGAATTCGGGTCCCTGTAGAATCAGCCGAATTAAATGTACAGATTGTGGTCAGAGATGTTTAACTGTCCTCTCTGCCTTCCAAACCTGGTGTTGACTCTCACTAGGGATGTGACTGAGTATGAACATGTTTTTTAGTTTACAGTGCTCAACCTGTTTTCTTTTTACAAAGTGACTAGAATGGAGTTGTATGCTGTGGTTACATCTGATCACTGAAATTCTGCACTCCTTTGTTTGCTCACACACAGCTCTCTAGGACTAAGGTCAATTACTTGTATTATTCCTACCATACATCTGTTCAAACCTGAAATAGCTGTTGTTTCTCAGGGACTTTGTGAAGACATCTTATGTCATGTTCCCTGGAGGATATTTTCATAACAGGAGAAGTGAAATTCCTCATCTCTGCTTTTAGCCTATTCACTTTGATCAAGATGAACCTTTTTTTTAATTTAAAATCAACAACAAAATCACCACGATGCTGTCTGTATGACTCTAGTTTTATTTCTTTATGCCTTTCTGTGAAAACATCCTGTATATTATTAGATATTTGTTTTCTTAATGGAGTGAAGTGACATAATAGTGCACAATGTGACTCACACAATCAAGGACACCTGAAGTTCCTTTCTTAACCACCTGTGCATTTTCTAAGCTGCTCCAGGTTGCAATGCATCTGGTATGTTTCTCAGTCATGGGAAAAAGCAGTAAACGGAAATACACGGAGCAGACTCTGACTTGTGGGTAGTCTAGAGATGAACAATTCCAGTCACATAAACAGGTTGGCACAGATACATGTGAATTTGTAAGAAGGACTTAGCTTATGTGGAAGGCTTCACTGGGTGAGTAGGAGTTAATGAGGCAGTGGGAGCAGGCCATCCGTCATCTGCAGAACACTGATCTAAAGATCTGACTAGCTGTATATAATGCAAGAGACCATAAAGCAAGTGCAAGGAACCCAACAACTGCATGGGTGACTGGCAAACAGTCCAAAAAGAAGAGTGGCAGGCATAGGATGTGGCTTCCAGGGCAGGATAGCTGAACATTATTTGCCTTTTTGATCATGTTTAATCCAAGAGGATGGAGGGCAATTTCCAAAAATTTGGGCAGAATGAAGGACACAATATTTTACTGTGAAGACTTAGTGCTGGGAGTCGGCACTGGAGGGAATGATTTAGAAGCCAAAGTAGATTCCATGAAGGCATTTGAAAGGGTAAGGGACTGGGGAGATAACTTAGGGGGTAATAACTCTTGTTGCACAAGTGTGAAAATCTGAGTTCAAACCCATGGAACCCACATATAAATGTGGATATGTCCTCACAGGGCTGGGGGTGGTGTAGAAGGACAAGGATAACTGAGGCATGCGGAAAGCCAGCCCAACTCTGGGTTCAGTGAGAAACTGCCTAAAAAATGAAGATGTACAGTGACAGAACAGGATGCTACTAACCCATGGCATACCATTCATGGGATCATTTTCTCTCTTCCCATGCTCACAAATATTGTACAGAAATAAAAATAAAATAAAAATTTCAAATTATACAAAGAACTCAAGAAATTGGACTCCAAAAGAACACATAATCCAATAAAAAAAAAATGGAGTACAGACCTAAACAGAGAACGCTCAACAGAGGAATCTAAAATGCCTGAAAGACACTTAAGGAAATGCTCAGCATCCTTAGTCATCAGAGAAATGCAAATCAAATAACTCTGAGATTCCATCTTACACCTGTCAGAATGGCCAACATCAAAAACACTGATGACAACTTATGCTGGAGAGGCTGTGGAGAAAGAGAACGCTTCTTCATTGCTGGTGGGAATGCAAGCTGGTCCAGGCTCTTTGGATTTTAGTGTGGCAATTTTTCAGAAAATTAGGAAACAACCTTTCTCACAACCCAGTAATAGCACTTTTGGGTATATATCCAAAGGATGCTCAATTTTGTCACAGGGACATGTGCTCAACTATGTTCGTAGTAGCTTTGTTTGTCATAGCCAGAAACTGGAAATAGCCTAAATGTCCCCTGATCAAAGAATGGATAAGAAAAATGTGGTACATTTACACAGTGGAATACTACACAGCAGAAAAAAATAATGACATCTTGAATTTAGTAGGAAAATGAATGAAGTTAGAAAACATTATTTTGAGTGAGGTAACCTAGACACAGAAAGACAATTATCACATGGACTAACTCGTAAGTGGTTTTTAAACATAAAGGAAAGAAAACCAGCCTACAAGCCACAATCCCAGAGAATTTAGACAACAATGAAGACACTAAGAGAGAAGTAGAAAGTAGAAAAAGACAAGATCTCCTGAGTAAATTGGAAGCATGGGGACCTTGGGGAGGGTTGAAGGGAGGAGGGAAGAGGCAGGGAGGGGAGCACAGAAAAATGTAAAGCTCAATAAAAATCAATAAAAAATAAAAATAAATTCATTTTGATTATGTTGAGATAGAGTACATCATATATTTCAGGCTAGCCTCTAACTTACTTTAAAGTTGATAATAACCTTGAACCATTGCTCCTCCTTTCTCCACCTCTCCAATGCTGGCCTTACAGGTCTGCACTATGATGCCTGGTTTAGTTTAGCTACAGCCCCAGTTCAGCATTAAATATTTTATCCCTTGTCTTGTTTGCCTCAATTTTAATTAATGACTGCTGGATCACAAAAGGAAATAATTATTTGTCCAACTAAATATTGCCTGCAAGCCTCTGGCTTTGTTATCTTTCAAATATTTGTCCTTCTTTATCATCTGATCTTCTGCCAGCTCCTGGAGAGTCTTGCTGTAAACAGCTGAAGCGTCCTGATACTGGATGGTAATTGCAGTGTAAAATCAAAATCCTCCCCTCCAGCCACACACTGGACATGAATTCCTAACAGCTAGGAAATTGCAGAAAGTGTACAGAAGCACAGTGGAACCAGGATTTCATATCTCCTCCATGAACAAATTGGCTTACCACACAGTTTGTATGACTCTTGCCTCTCAACCAATTACCAAGACAACAGAAAACTGCAAATCCGCTCACGCAGAGAATTTAGTCGTGCCATGTAGACTTGGTAATAAACGTTATTTCCAGCGGTCATGAAAAGTAAACACACTATCTTTGAAAATCACCCAGAAAGTTGGAACAGACATTTTTTTTCTGATTGCACTATATTACAATCTTCAGTTCTGTTACTTAAATTAAATATAATTTATCCTTATTTGCATTCTGCCTATTTTTATTTTTTGTTTGTCATCTTTAGTGGTGTTTTGCTTTTTGTTTCTAAGAGATTTGGGATTGACATCTCCCTCCTAAAACCTAAGGTGGTAATAACAGGGAGAATAACTGTTATCTCAGTTATTGATATCTCAGTTATTATTATTGAGTTAACTCAGTCCCTAACTGAACTGAAGATTGTATGACTCTTTGAATAGAAACTATTATTTCTATTTTGAACACTGCAAGGGGTTATCTTAAAATTTAAAAATTATGTTGATTACAAATGTCTTAAAAAGAAGTCGTGCCTGAGGCATGTTATATCTAGATGTACAAGAATATCTGTGCATGCAAAAGCGTAAAATAAACTGTTCCGCATCATACTCAATTTTTAAGCAGAAATCTCAAATACTGAAAAACTGTTTTACACTTAAGTTAATAGTTACACAGATTCTTTTCTTTTTCTATTTTTAATGAGACTGCAGATTACCATATTATGTCTTCCTACTTAGTCATAGCAGGTATAGCAGTTTGATTCCATGTTATTACATAGTAAAGAATACTATCTTTTTTAATACAGATCAGATCTGATAGCCATTGTTTATCTATTAGCATATATAAATTGCTACCAATCACTTTATATAAAGCTAGCTTTGTTATTAACTGGTGGTATTGTTTGTATATTTTTATATTTACTGAAATACTTTACATTTTCAACTCAAGAGACTGCAGGGTTATTGTAGAGTATTATATCTCTGCTTTTAAAAAAATTATCTACCAGACAAACTTATTTAACAAAATTATGGAATTGGAATTACCAATCACATCTAATGTCTGATATTTAACCCAATTCATTATCACTGGTGCCTTGGTAGAAAGAAGGAAATTTTATCCTTTTATGGAAAGAAGCTGAATTTAATTCTGGAATATAAGGAACAGATAGTTAATTAAATCTTTGTGTATTAGAATTAAATTATAAAATTTAAATATACAGATTTTAAAAAGCAGTGAAAATTACATCACCTTAGCGCTGAGCACATTATAGACAAAGTTTGTTGACTGTTGAAAGGAATTAATATACTATGAAACCTGGATTAAATCTTCTAATATACTATGAAGAAATCTGAAGTAGGAGTGCAGAAAAGGATCTTTCCCAAGATTATAATCAAAGATAGTGACAGGTTCTCTGCAGAAGACCCTGGCATAAACATATAATGGAGTTATAGATTGTAAAACTACTTTTGTTTTGTGTTGTGTTTTGAAGCTATAGCCCCACTCTTAGCCTACAGAGATACTTGGCTTTCTGTGGAAGTCATTCACAGGACAATGACTAAAACATATTTGGAAATATAAACCATGAATTTTCCAGTTAAAAATATATGATGTGTTGTCTAAGAAAATGGAATTAAAATTTCCATGGACATCTATTATAATATATATTCTTGGCTAACATGCTAGTACAACTAAATAAAACTTTCTGCAAAGAGTGTTCTAATTCTCATATTCACTTATTTTTACACCAGGATTTATAGATTTGTAGGACTACTGCATTAGTTGGTAAGAGCAGGTAATTAAACATAGTGTCTTCATTTATCTTTTGTATTGATGTAAGGAGAGCCTGCATTTCACCTGGCTGCCAGCTCCCTTACACCTGAAATAAACACACAGAAATTATATTAATTAAATTACTACTTGGCCCATTATCTCTAGCCTCTTATTGGCTAACTCTTACATCTTGATTTAACGCATTTCTATTAAGTCTTTGTTCACCATGAGGTTGTGGCTTACCAGGAAAGATTCAGCATGTCTGACCTGGCTTCTCCATGGCAACTCTCTGTCTCCACTTTCTTCCTCCCAGAATTCAGTTCTGCCTACCTAAGTTTTGCCCCATGAAAAGGCCATGGCAGTTTCTTTATTCAACCAATGAAAGCAACACATAAACAGAAGGACCTCCTACACCACTCTTGTTACTATAACAATATATACAGTACTATATACCGTAAAAGACAGAGTTATTTATAAGGATAGAATTTTTCAAAGCACAGAACACATCCCACCAGTTAGAATTTAAGGCATCTGACCATCTGATAATGTTATGTATTGTTCTAATATATTTTTCCGTGTCACTAGAAAGACACATTTATATCAGCACCTCTTTTCTTGAAGTCCTGCAAAGACACACATGGTGTGAGAACACAGAGTTAGTGATGCTGTAGTTGGAATTTGAGGTGTCCCCAAGACTTCTGATTTAGACTCTTTGCCACAACTGGAGGTGCCTCTTGGGAAGGCTGTGGAATATCTAGAAGGTGGAGCCTTGTTGAAGAAGGCAGGCCAGGTCTTGGGGATTTACATCCCAGTGCCAATTCCAGCTCAATCAGTGTTTCCTAACTGAAAGTGCAATGTGACAGGCATCTCAGTCTTTAGTCTCTATATCTCCCTTACCATGATTCTTTCAAACTAAGAGTGTATTCTTTCAAACTATTAACTCTCCTTTCTTTGATCTGTGTCTTGTCAAAAATTTGTTTGTGAAAACAAGAAAAATAACTAATATGAATGTTTTTACAATTCATGTTATCTTGAGCCAGTATGTTTCATTTGCTTTCCTTTTAATACTCTGCATCTTTAGTGGGTCTTGTTTAAGTTCTCCTGTCTGCCTTCGCAGTGCAGAAGGAGGGCCCCATTAAAGAGAAGCACCATGCCCTCCGAGGATGGTTACTAATGAGTCCCCGGAAGAAAGGCTGTGCTCCAAGTACCTTCTCCACTCATTTTCCCTCCCTCTACTCACTGTGGGCAATCTGTATTGACTTACTATTTTCTTTCATTAGGGACAACAGAATTCTCCTAAGAGACAAAGTTCAGAGTGTCTCACCAACCTCTCAGAGAATGATTATCTTTTATTGCACAATATAAAATGAGTTATTTTTGTGGCCACATCTGCAAACATTTTGAGTTGATACAGCACTATAGAAATAAAAAACAGTTTCTTTGTGAGATAGAATTCATGTTTACTTCTAACTATCAACAAGAAACTGAGTTCAAATGGAAAATGATGGGAAACAGTACTCTCAAAATGGGACTAAATGTTCTATGGTGATTTGTGTGAAATTCACTGAAATTTCTCTTAAAGGAATACGTCCTCATTGCTCTTCTTCATCAAATTATTTGTTTTTACAAACTAAAGATTTTAAGCAGTGTATTAACCAGATCCAAATCAATCTACTGTTGTTCAGGAAACAATTAGAATTTAGTGGGGAAAGTTACTAGGAAATTACTGATATTAAGTTTCCTCTCAGAGAGAAAAGCTTTTAACTAATAGTAAGACCTCCAATTCAACAATATCTACCAAGCACAGGCAGCAGTAGAATTAACTTTCATGCCATTTAGGTCAATCACCAGCCTTTCCTACACATCCTTCAAAATTTAAATCTGCCCAAAGACAAATATAACATGCTCTTTCATTGCTTGATGTTAGCACCATATACACTGACGTTATGGTGAAAAAGAAGTAGTGGATATAATATTACCTTTGGACTACTGAATGACATACTGAACATGCTGAAACTTTATGCAGTCAGGGCTGAAACAAGAGCAATGAGTAACTATACAATAGTTCAAATGAAAACATTTGATAGTTTTTCAATTTTCTTAATGTAACTCCTTCATTAACCTTTCTGCCTTATCTTAAATGTTCTGCAAATCTTAGCTTAATAATAACTTCTTTCACAGATGTTTTATATGTTTTGTTCATATGCCACATCTGCCTTTTTAAATTATTGTTTGCTTGTTTGTTTTGAAACATATTTTAGTAGTTACTCAAACCTGACCTTGAGCTATCAATGTTTCTGATTATTTTCTCTTAATGCAATACATACATTTTTACATATTTCTGTGTGCGCTTGGTGTGTGTGTGTGTGTGTGTGTGTGTGTGTGTGTGTGGTGTGAGATGTATGGGAGCTCAGGTCTGCAAAGGTCAGTGTACAACCTTGGGGCAAGTCTTTTCCTTCCACCTTGTTTGAGAAAGAATCTCTTTATTGTTCATTGTTGCATACTTCAAGATAGTTGCCTGTATGCTTCCATGGGTTCTCCTGTATTGCTTCCCATTCTGCCATAGAAGTGTTACAATTATAGACCCCTGACACTGCATCCTGCTTTATCGGAGTTGTGGAAATTAGAACTCAGGTCCTAATGCTTGAATAGAAAGGGTTTTGCCCATTGATTCATCTCCCTGGGCTTGTATGCATTTGTTACCCTCAGTTACTCTCCAGGTTCCTTAAGCGGAATACCTTGCCACATCTACCTATGTACCTTATATGCTTAGAACATGTTGGTTAATGAGTGATAATCACATGAATGAGGTCATGATGAATTAATTCGGTTTCAATTCAAGCTTATATCATGGTGGGACAGATTTCCAGAGGCCCATTTACATTTTTTTTCAGCCTGTTGGAAGAGGCTTTGTGAGAGGGTATGAAGCAGCCCTTCATGGTTAGGACAGTAGTCAGATACTGACAAGAGCAACATATTAGCTCTCATTCCAGCCTACCTCTTGATGGACCTAGTTATAAGTCTTTTCACTTGAGTAAGCACGACCTGAGAATTCTTTTCACAAAAATCTCTCCACATATTAGTTGTCCTCAAGTTTCTGTTTCTGTGACATAATACCAAGACCAAAAATCAAGTTGGTGAAGAAAGGGTTTATTTGACTTACACTTCAGCGTCGCTGTTCATCTCTGAAGGATGCCAAGACTTGAACACAAACAGGGCAGGATCCCAGAGTCAGGAGCTGATGCAGAGGCCATGGAGGGGAACTGCTACTGGTTTGCTTCTCTTGGCTTGCTTGGTTTGCTTTCTTATAGTATCCAGAGATGGCACCACTTACCATGAACTGACCCATTTCCTATTGATCACTAATTGAGAAAAAGCCTTACGACTGGATCATGGCCATTCTTACAGGTGTAAGATGATTTCTCAAAGTGGTTTTGATTTGCATTTCTCTGATGGCTAAGAATGGTGATCATTTCCTTAAGTGTCTTTTAGCCATTTTAAATTCCTGTGTTGAGCGTTCTCTGTTTAGGTCTCTGCTCCATTTTTTATAAAATTATTTGTACTTTTGATGAGCAATTTTTTGAGTTCTTTGTATATTTTGGAGATCAGACCTCTGTTCAATGTGGGGTTAGTGAACATCTTTTCCCATTCTGTAGGCTGCCATTTTGTCTTGTGGCGATTTTACCAAAAGCAATCTACAAATTCAATGCAAATCAAAACCAGCAAAATTCTTCACAGACCTCAAAACAACTATAAAAGCAAAAAACCCAGGATAGCCAAAACAATCCTGTACAATAAAAGAACTTTTGGAGGCATCAAAACACCTGACTTCCAACTCTACTACAAAGCTGCAGTACTGAAAACAACCTGCTATTGACATAAAAACAGATAGGATAAACAATGGAACAGAATTGAGGACCTGGACATTAATCCACACACATACTAACATCTGATTTTTGACAAAGAAGCAAAAAATATAAAATGGAAAAAAGAAAGTGTATTTAAACAAATAATGCTGGAATAACTGGATATCGAATGTAGAAGAATGAAAATTAATCCATATCCATCACCATGTGCAAAACTCATATCCAAGTGGATCAAAGACCTCAACATAATGCAAGCCACATTGAACCTCATAGAAGAGAAAATGGGAAGTACACTTGAACGCATTGGCACAGGAGACCACTTCCTAAACATAACCCAGTAGCACAGACACTGAGAGAAACAAATAATAAATGGGACCTCCTGAAACTGAAAAGCTTCTGTAAAGCAAAGGATACAGTCAACAAAATTTTATATATATTTTTAAAGAAACAAATATGCATTTTCTATTTGTATGTTTGTTATTTTCATATGAATAAAATATTTTAAAAATCACAGAATGTGGAGGTTTATTGACTGTAATATATGTCTATTAAGGCTGAGTTTTTATCAATCAATATCATCATATATTAAGATCAATTGTCATTATGGAAACATTTTCTTTCAAAACTAATGGATACATTCTCTGTTTCTAGGTCCAGGATAACGATAGAAAATTTAATGGGAACCCTGAACTAACCACTATGGCTATATAGCATGCAGAATTGAGTGCTGAAAGGAGAGGAAAATACCTGGAAATAACTACCTTTAAATTTTATCTATTGGTCTAGGTGGCCTGCCTGCAGCAGCAAGGTCGGCCCTTTGTTCGCGAGACACCCAAGCAGCAGGAAGAGCAGATCCAGGTGCCAGGAGAGACATCACTGGGGTGAGTGAGTTTCTGACCGCGGCGGCAGCCCGGGACAGGGAACTCAGACGTTCCTCACCCCTCCTGCACTTCCTGGTCAGTCTGCAGGGGCTATACTGCCCGATACTTCCTCTCTATTCCTATCCCACCCAGCTTGCATCCACGGCCCTCCCCCACCTCCTCTGACCCCCCTCCCCTCTTTGAACCACACAACAGCTCCCAGCTCAGCCTGTTTGGGTGCTGGGACAGGGTCCGAATTGGGAGAGCATCCAGGAGGGTAGTAGCTCCTTTGTCTAGGTGGCCTGCCTGAAGCAGCAAGGTTGGCCCTTTGTTCGTGAGACACCCAAGCAGCAGGGAGATCAGATCCGGGTGCCAGGAGAAACATCACTGGGGGTGGTGCTGAGGAGTTCCATTTGGATGGTTGTCCATGTTTGGGTACCGAGGAGTTCAAGCTCAGCAGGACGGTCCCTGCTTCTACACTAAAGAGATACACCCAGAGACTCAGCCACAGCAAAGACTGGACCAAGACACCAGGCCTCTCTTGGCTTCATTTGAAAGAGGAGATGGGAAGGCGCCAATGCAAGAATTCCTCCAACAACCTGAAAGGCAACATGACATCACCAGAACCCAGGGATCCCGAAATAAGAAGAATTGTACACCCTACTCCAGAAGAAGTAGAAGAAATCGACTCAAAAGAGAATTATTTGAAAATAATAGAAGACCTTAAACAGGAGGTGAAAAACTGCCATAAACAATTAGAGATTACAAACAAAAAGGTAGAGGAAATGAATAAATCGCTCAAAGATACCCAAGAAAACCAAGAGAAACAAGAAAATGCAATCAAACAGGTAAGGGAAATGGTTCAAGACCTGAAGAATGAAATGGAAGTAATGAAGAAAACACAAACTGAGGGAAGGTTGGAGATGGAAAATCTGGGTAAATGAACAGGAACTACAGAGACAAGTACTACCAACAGATTATAAGAGTTAGAAGAAAGAATGTCAGACACTGAAGATACCATAGAGAAAATTAACACACTGATCAAAGAAAACAGCAAAACCAACAAATTCTCATCACAAAACATTCAGGAAATATGGGACACAATAAAAAGACCAAACCTAAGAATAATTGGGATAGAAGAAGGAGAAGAAGTACAGCTCAATGGTTCAGAAAATATATTTAATAAAATTATAGAAGAAAACTTTCCCAGCCTAAAGAAAGATATTCCTTTGAAGGTTCAAGAAGCATACAGAACACCGAATAGACTGGACCAAAAAAAAAACATCTCCTCGCCATATAATAATCAGAACACAAAACATACAGAATAAAGAAAGAATATTAAGAGCTGCAAAGGAAAAAGGTCAAGTTACTTATAAAGGTAAATCTATCAGACTTACACCTGACTACTCTATGGAAACCATGAAATCCAGAAGGTCCTGGATAGGTATACTGCAGAAGCTAAGAGAACATGGATGCAAGCCCAGACTACTATACCCAGCCAAGATTTCGTTCACTATAAATGGAGAAAACAAAATTTTCCAGGATTAAAACAAATTTAAACAATACGTAGCCACAAATCCAGCCTTACAGAAAGTAATAGAAGGAAAATCACAAACCAAGGAGACCAACAATGACCACAATAACTCAAACTTCTAGACACCCTTTACCAGCGCAACTAAAAGAAAGCAAACACACAAACTCTATGATTAAAAAAGTGACCGGAGTTAGCAACCACTGGTCATTAATATCCCTTAATGTCAATGGACTCAACTGACCTATAAAAAGGCACAGGCTAAGAGATTGGATATGCAAACATGATCCAACATTCTGCTGTTTACAAGAAACACACCTCAACCACAAAGACAGGCACCTACTTAGAGTAAAGGGATGGGAAAAGGTTTATCAAGCAAATGGACCTAAGAAACAAGCAGGTGTGACCATACTAATTTCTAACAAAGTTGACTTCAAACTTAAATCAACCAGAAGAGATGGAGAGGGATATTTTATACTCATAACAGGAACAATTGATCAGGATGAGGTCTCAATCCTGAATATCTATGCCCCTAACATAAAAGCACCCACATATGTAAAAGAAACATTACTAAAACTCAAGGCTGCCATCAAACCGCACACACTAATAGTAGGAGATCTCAACACACCTCTTTCACCAATGGACAGGTCAATCAGACAGAAACCTAACAGAGAAATAAGAGAATTAATGGAGGTAATGAATCAAATGGACTTAACAGACATCTATAGAACATTCCACCCAAATAGGAAAGAATATACCTTCTTCTCTGCAGCTCATGGAACCTTCTCGAAAATTGACCACATCCTCGGTATCAAAGCAAACTTCCACAGTTACAAAAAATATCCATAACCACCTGTGTCTTATCAGATCACCACGGACTAAAGTTAGAATTCAACAACAATGCTACCCCCAGAAAGCCTGCAAATTCATGGAAACTGAATAGTCAACTATTGACCCACACCTGGATTAAAGAAGAAATAAAGAAAGAAATTAAAGTCTTCCTTGAATTCAATGAAAATAAAGAATCAACATACTCAAACTTATGGGACACTTTGAAAGCAGTCCTAAGGGGAAAGTTCATAGCCCTTAGTGCCCACTTAAAGAAAACAGAGAAAGCATACATTGGAGACTTAACAGCCCCCGGAAAGCTCTAAAAAAAAAAAGAAGCAGACTCACCTAGGAGGAGTAGAAGACTGGAAATAGTCAAACTGAGGGCTGAAATCAACAAAATAGAAACACAGAAAACAATCCAAAGAATCAATGAAACAAAAAGCTGGTTCCTGGAAAAAAATCAACAAAATGGATAAACCCCTATCCAAACTAATCAAATGGCAGAGAGAGAATTCACAAATTAATAAGATCAGAAATGAAAAGGGGGACATAACCACAGACATAGAGGAAATTCAGAGAATCATTAGATCTTACCACAAAAGCCTGTATGCCACAAAACTGGAAAATGTAAAAGAAATGGACACTTTTTTAGATAAATACCATATACCAAAGTTAAATCAGGACCAGGTGAACAATCTAAATAGACCTGTCAGTCGCGAAGAATTAGAAGCTGTTATCAAAAACCTCCCTACCAAAAAAAGCCCAGGACCAGACGGTTTCAATGCGGAATTCTACCAGAATTTCCAAGAAGACCTAATACCTATACTCCTTAAGGTATTTCACAATATAGAAGCAGAAGAGTCATTGCCAAATTCCTTTTATGAAGCTACCATCACTCTGATACCAAAACCACACAAAGACTCAACCAAGAAAGAGAATTACAGGCCAATCTCACTCATGAACATCGACACAAAAATCCTCAACAAAATACTGGCAAACCGTATCCAAGAAAACATTAGAAACATTATCCATTATGACCACGTAGGCTTCATCCCAGAGATGCAAGGCTGGTTCAACATACAAAAATCTATCAATGTAATCCATCATATAAATAAACTGAAAGAAAAAAACCATATGATCATTTCATTAGATGCTGAAAAAGCTTTTGACAAAATTCAACATCCCTTTATATAAAAGTCTTGGAGAGATTAGGGATACAAGGGTCATACCTAAATATAATAAAAGCTATTTACAGCAAACCAACAGCTAACATCAAAGTAAATGGAGAGATACTCAAAGCCATCCCACTTAAATCAGGAACACGACAAGGCTGTCCACTCTCTCCATACCTCTTCAATATAGTGCTTGAAGTTTTAGCAATAGCAATAAGACAACATAAGGGGATCAAGGGGATTCGAATTGGAAAGGAAGAAGTTAAACTTTCGTTATTTGCAGATGATATGATAGTGTACGTAAGCGACCCCAAAAACTCCACCAAAGAACTCCTACAGCTGATAAACACCTTTAGTAATGTGGCCGGATACAAGATCAACTCCAAAAAATCAGTCGCCCTCCTATACACAAAGGATATGGAAGCAGAGAGGGAAATCAGAGAAGCATCACCTTTCACGATAGCCACAAACAACATAAAATATCTCGGGGTAACTCTAACCAAAGAAGTGAAGGATCTATTTGACAAGAACTTTAAGGCATTGAAGAAAGAAATTGAAGAGGATACCAGAAAATGGAAGGATCTCCCTTGCTCATGGATTGGGAGGATCAACATAGTAAAAATGGCAATCCTACCAAAGGCAATTTATAGATTCAATGCAATCCCCATCAAGATCCCATTAAAATTCTTCACTGATCTTGAAAGGACAATAATCAACTTTATATGGAATAACAAAAAACCCAGGATAGCCAAAACAATCTTGTACAATAAAGGTACTTCTGGAGGCATTACCATCCCTGACTTTAAACTCTACTACAGAGCTACAGTAATGAAAACAGTGTGGTATTGGCATAAAAATAGAGAAGTTGACCAATGGAATCGTATAGAAGACCCGGATATTAACCCACAAACCTATGAACACCTCATTTTCGACAAAGGTGCTAAAAGTATACAATGGAAGAAAGAAAGCATCTTCAACAAATTTGTGCTGGCACAACTGGATGTCAACCTGTAGAAGAATGAAAATAGACCCATACCTATCACCATGTACAAAACTCAAGTCCAAATGGATCAAAGACCTCAATATCAATCTGAACACACTGAACCTGATAGAAGAGAAAGTGGGAAGTACCCTACAACAGATTGGCACAGGCGATCGTTTCCTAGGTATAACCCCAGCAGCACAGTCATTAAGGGCAACATTGAATAAATGGGATCTACTGAAACTGAGAAGCTTTTGTAAAGCAAAAGACACTGTCACTAAGACAAAAAGGAAACCCACTGACTGGGAGAAGATCTTCACCAACCCAGCAACAGACAAAGGTCTGATCTCCAAAATATATAAAGAACTCAAGAAACTAGACTTTAAAATGCTAATTAACCCAATTGAAAAATGGGGCACTGAGCTGAAGAGAGAATTCTCAACAGAAGAAGTTCAAATGGCCAAAAGGCACTTAAGGTCATGCTCAGCCTCCTTAGCGATCAGGGAAATGCAAATCAAAACAACATTGAGATATCATCTTACACCTGTCAGAATGGCTAAAATCAATAACACCAATGATAGCCTTTGCTGGAGAGGCTGTGGAGAAAGGGGTACCCTCATCCGTTGCTGGTGGGAATGCAAACTTGTGCAACCACTTTCGATAGCAGTGTGGTGGTTTCTCAGGAAATTTGGGATTAACCTACCCATGGACCCAGCAATGCCACTCTTGGGAATATACCCACGAGATGCCCGATCATATGACAAGGACATTTGTTCAACTATGTTCATAGCAGCATTATTTGTAATAACCAGAACCTGGAAACAACCTAGATGCCCTTCAATGGAAGAATGGATGAAGAAAGTGTGGAATATATACACATTAGAATATTACTCAGCGGTAAAAAAACAATGACTTCGCGAATTTTGCATGCAAATGGATGGAAATAGAAAACACTATCCTGAGTGAGGTAACCCAGACCCAAAAGGATGAACATGGGATGTACTCACTCATAATTGGTTTCTAGAGATAAATAAAGGTCAGTGAGTCTATAATATGATATCCTAAAGAAACTAAATAAGAAGGTGAACCCAAAGAAAAGCATATAGCTATCCTCCTGGTTATGTGAAGTAGACTCGACTGCCGGGCAAATAATTCGGATCGTGGGGGTGTGGTGGGGGGGGTAAGGGGAAAAGGGGAGAGAAATGTGAGAAGGGGAGGGTGGGGGGAACTTGGGGAAATGGGATGTTTGGGATAAAAGAATGTTGGTTAGGGGAGTAGAGAAGCACACATCTTAATTAAGGGAGCCATCTTAGGGTTGGCAAGAGACTTGGATCTAGAGGGGCTCCCAGGTGCCCAGGGCGATGTCCCCAGTTAGTTCCTGGGGCAGCTGAGGATAGGGAGCCTGAAATGACCCTATCCTATAGCCATACTGATGAATATCTTGCATATCACCATAGAAACTTCATCTGGCGATGGATGGAGATAGAGACAGAGACCCACACTGGAGCACTGGACTGAGCTCCCAATGTCCCAATGAGGAGCAGAAGGAGAGAGAATATGAGCAAAGAAGTCAGGACCACAAGGGGTGCGCCCACCTGTGGAGACAGTGGGGCTGATTCTTTGGGAGCTCACCAAGGCCAGCTGAACTGTGACTGAAAAAGCATGGGATAAAACCGGACTCTCTGAATTTGGCGGACAATGAGGGCTGCTGAGAAGCCAAGGACCATGGCACCGGGTTTTGATCCTGCTTCATGTTCTGGCTTTGTGGGAGCCTACCCAGTTTGGATGTTCACCTTCCTAGACCAGGATTGAGGGGGGAGGACTTTGGACTTTCCACAGGGCATGGAACCCTGACTGCTCTTCAGGCTGGAGAGGGAGGGGGAGGAGTGGGGGGAGGGGGGGGGGGAGGAGGAGAGGGAGGAGTGGGGGGAGGGGAGGAGGAGAGGGAGGAGTGGGAGGGAAATGGGAGGCGGGTAGGAGGCAGAAATTTCTTTTTTTTCCAATAAAAAAAATTTTATCTATCATCTATCTATCTATCTATCTATCTATCTATCTATCTATCTATCTATCTATATCTATCTATATAAGTATATGTGTGTGTGTTCATGTGTGTGTGTGTGTATATGTGTCTAAAGGTCTACATATGGAGTTCAGAGCAAGTTTTAGGTGTTAACTCTTTTCTGCCTACTTCAGGATACAGGGATTGAACTCGGGTCACCAGGTGTGAGTTTATTTTTGCTTTGTGGTCTGTGGGCCACTGGGACACAAGGACCGAGAGGGCAGAAGCAACAAGTGAGGCCTTGTTTTTCCAGTGGTATGATGAAATAATCTTCTAGGAAACTGCTTCAATGTTACAGCTCAGCTTCATTCAAGAGTGAGGGCAGATATATAGGGTGAGGGCAGTGGCTGGGACACAACTTAATTGCATTAAATAGCACACTCCTATCACAAAGCACAGTACAAGTCTTAGTTATCATATGTGGAAACACAGTCCTATTGTAAACCTCCCAACTCTGTCTAATTACCATACATGGTCAGTGGGGGAAAACTTCTGCAGAGAATTCTGTCAAGGGTCATATTTGAGATGAGTCAAGCATCCAGACCTAGAGACATTCTTCAAATAAGATTAGGTAGAGAGCAGGAAGTCTCCACTGGGCTGAGAAAGAGTCCTCTAAGTTTTATCATGGTTGGAGAGAGCTTCAAGGCCATGGTAAACTACAACCTTTGACCAGCGGGGCCTCCCAACAGCCATGCCTTTTTTGTAATTGTCCACCGTTGTGTCATTTCACTTGCCCCTGGAAATAGTTCATTATCATTAGATGTCTTGGGCTAATCTTACTTTTTCATTTCTCTGTAATACATGTCAATACAGGCCCTGAACTGAACCACCATTGCATCCTCATTAGGTGATTATAAAAACAAACGCAGTTGCTGTTCACCTTCTAGAAGAAAACATCCTACCACAAAAGTGTTAGTGTGGATGAAATCTTACCCACACTAACGCTATGGAAAAGGAAAAGCTAAATTTAGTATTTAATCATTGGTCTCAGAAGTTTTTCTGAGCACTTGTATCACTGTCTTATCTATATATAAAAGCTCATAATATAAGTACTTAATGATTAATAAGTGCAGTTGAAGGAATCAACACATAAATTTGACAGTTGACCCAAGTGGACAATAGAAAATGAAGAATTGGGAGACCAGGTAGCTTATTCTCCAGACACTCCCAGCTCTGTCTTTTATGGGCCTGCCTTCTCAATTGTGATATTTTTGAGGACAATGCATTTGCTTTCTCAGTCCACGAAGTGATAAATGAATATTTTTTGGCATATCTGAAAAGAAGAGTTGATTCCTGTGTTTTCAGCAATGCCAGATAGTCGAGTACTAAGAAGCCATGATAGGACTTCAGAGACACACTTATAATGCTCCTTGACTTGCAGTACAGTTACATAGGCATAAACCTAGTGCAAGTTTGGGAATAGATCACATCTTGAAGGCACTGAATATATCCCTCATGTGCTGAGAAGAACAGTTTGGTAATGTAGTACATTGTAGAGCAGGGACTGTTCTCCTGTGGTCTTGTGGTGAACTGGGAGTTTTGACTACCTGCTGCAGTGCACAGAGATCCTAGAAGGTACCAAATGTTTGTATACGAGAATAAAAATCAAAGTTCAGAATCTAAAGTATGATTTCTACTGCTTGCCTATCTCTTTTGCAAAGTTAGTCCATCCCAAATTCCCTACTGCTTGTAACTTAATCAAGCCATTTTTCGTCCCTCCTGTTACTTGTTTCTCAGAACAGTTGCCTTTTTGTTTGTTTGTTTTTGAAGATAATCGAGCATGCCTTCGATGCCCTGGGCTGAGGCACCACGTACATACAAAGTGATTGCTGTTGATGCAGTGTTCAAAACAGCTGGCTTCCATAAAATCACTATGCTAATTGCTTAGTTCCAAATCTAGTGTCCATTTGTTCAGAATATTCCAAAGCAACTGACAACAGAATACTTCTGTTCTGGCTCAGCGCTGCTCTACATTTTGATAATTTACCAATGACTTTACCCAGCTTCTTTACAATTAGCTTTTGCAAGTGCTTTCTCTCTCACCTTAGTCCTTAGGAATTGTTCTTCAAATTTTTGCTGTTTGTGAAAACACCAACAGTCCTACAAGCATCCATCACTATTTCATGTCCATGCTGGTATTGGCTTCAGGGGCTCAGAAACATTCAGTTCCAGGACTGAATCTATCTTTCCTCTTGCCAAGGTGTCTGTAACATATCTTACTTTTATATTTCTCTGCAATGTAGCTCAAAGAACCTGACTTCGGTGGGTTTATGAGCAAAGCACTGACAGCAGTTAACATTTGAGTGAAAGCTACCTGTGGATTCCCCTATTTAACAGCTGTTAAATGAAGTTACTTGCCTGCTCCAAACTCTAGGCTGGTGGTTTGTGTATACCCAGGTGGGAATTACAATTCACACATACAACACAGGGATTAAATGAATTGAATAGCATAAATCAAATTGCAATTTTGAAATCCAGACAGTAATCCCAATGACTGAAAAAGAAAAGCCCACAGAGATGGATCAATGTGTAATACATCAGGAATGTTCAAAGATAACCCATGTTTAATGGTCACAGATCTATTTTCCAAGCCTGAAATTGGCTGAGTTCATCTCAGTCATCTAAATCGAAAAGGACAAAACCAGCAGTAGCAGCTTCTTGGCGAGCTAATATGAATTCTCAGATTTCATAATTGCTTTCTAATTGCATGAACTCCTGCATGTGGATTGCCAATGTTAATGATGTGACTAAAACATACATATTTTCTGCACACACAGGTTTAATATTTTGGTGTTTGTTGTTATGGGTACAAGAGAGAACATATCCTACTTTGTAAGGAATCAAAGTGAGCACAAAATTGGTACACTGATGACAGCTTGTGTACTGAATCAAAACACTAACAAATATTTGGTAAGAACTGATTGAGTATAAACAATTTAAAAAAGAATCCACACATTTCAAAGTGAAGATCCTTGTTTGCGACTCAGTAATCTGAATCATAGACATTATCAAAACATCATTTTGACCACTGGTATGTATGTGCCTATGAGACATTTTGAGATTTGAATTATCTGGAGATAAGGGCTCTTAAATCAATTATGTGTTAAACTAAGGATATTTGGCATATTTCTAGCCTAATTGCTGTAGCGTGTTTTATCTTTTAATCTATGCAATAATCCATAGTGATACTGTCAACTAACAAGTGCTTCTGAGTAGAGGTTAGAACACTGAGACATCATACCTACAAGCCACAGGGGAGACTGGTTTATCCAGTTTCCTGACAATTGAGCCTTAGTTTTCAGCTTCTCTCTTCTCATAGTGAAGTTTAATCCCTGTGGTTTTATAATATTTTCCTGGTAGGCATTTCTTTTTCAAGAACTAGGAAAAAATTGGAAATAGGCATACAGACTGAAGTAATGTCTCAGTTGCTTTATTTTGTGGCTTGATGTCAGCTGCCTATTAAAACAGTGGCAAGAGTTGTGGCAAGCCTGTCTGTTTGAGCCCTCTACCATCCCAAAGGGCCGACCTTCCTCATTCAGGTCTTTTGTTCTGTCTTGCTTTACATCTCTACCAATTTTTAAAATTGCTCTATTTTAACAATGGAAACCATTTTCAAGGCACTGACTACTGAAAGTTAATACCCTTCGGGAAAAGGTCATTTTTATTATTTTTCTCTCCTGCAAATTTCAAACAGTTCCTGTCCTTATCGATATCATGCATGTCAATAATGCATGATTGATTTAGTGTGATGCCTGCCATACAAATATATGGTTATAGCATGATTAGTAAAAACTCCGAGACAGATATTGAGGTTCAACCTGAAGACCAGAAAAAGAAAGCAGTTAGCCACTGGCTCATACCTCTACCTCATAATGAGCTGTCTCTGTTGTATGGAGGGAGGCCACAAGTTTGTTCTGAGCCGCTTAGCCCAAAATAGTTACACAGAAACTGTAATAACCTAAGTGTATTTTTGGCTAATCCATATCCTAAAACTAACACATTTCTATTGATCTGTGTCTCACCACGTGACAGTGGCTTACCAGGTAATATTCCCAGTGTCTGTCTCAGGAGAAGAATCCATGGTTTCTCTCTGACTCTGCCCTTTTTTCCTCCAAGCATTCAGCTTAGTTTTTTCTGCTTACCTAAATTCTGGCTTGTTATAAGTCCAAAGTAGCTTCTTTATTCATTAATGGTAATCATAGCACACAGAGGGGACTCCCACATCATGTCTCTTCCTGTTTTATAATCTTCTCTAGTTCTGGGATTAAGAGCATGCACCACTACTGCCTGGTTTCTATGGTAAATTAGTGTGGATATCAGGATTAAAGGTGTGTGTCATTGCTGCCTGGTCTGTAAGGTTGGCCAGTATGGCTGTTTGACTTTTCTGATCATTAGGCAAGCTTTATTTACTAAAATACCATTGAAATGCCACTTATTATATTTCCCATTAATAGTTCTATTTTCTTCTTTGTTTTACAGTGCCATTAAAACAATCAAATAACTATGCATTGTTATTTGTACATTAAAAATATTGATGCAATTATATTACATTTATTAATATGTAAATTGTAGATGAAAGAACTTTTATATGTTTTTATTGGTACAGAAACTTATTGTTACTTTATATTGGTGTGAAAATATATAAATAAAACATGGATAGTAGTTTCTTTATTTAATTAAAACCACAACTTTTATGCAGAACAAAAATGTGTGGTGCAGTCACATAACAAGACTGCAGTTTACAACAGATTAGATTTCTAGACAGTTCTTTGATGGTTGTGTAATGTTTTCCTCATACCATGATTATTTAGAAAAGTTTTATACCTTTCATATTTAGCCTTTGGTTTAACAAACAGTGGATAATGAATAATGAAACTAAAAGATATTAGATATTTCTTTATTTAAAATGTAAAAAATCCTATTAATAAATAAAATTATAAAATTAGGTGTGAAGCAATAGCATATTAAAATAAGTAATTAGCAATGTGCAGCTGTATTGGAAGGAGCTGCTGCTTGTTGGTTCCTAGCCGCCTGGCTAGCTTAGACCCGAAATAATCACAGAGAAACTATATTAAATAAATCACTGCTTGGTCCATAAGCTCTAGCTTCTTACTGGCTAACTCTTCTATTAATTTTATCAATTTCTATTAATCTGTATATTTCCACATGACAGTGGCTTTCTGGCAAAGTTTCAGCATGTCTGACTCTGGCTACAGCTCCATGGTGTCTCTCTGACTTTGCCCTTCTTTCTTCCAGCATTCAGCTTAGTTTTTCTCACCTAGTTCTATTCTGCCCTTGTCATAGGCTCAAAGCAGTTCTTTATTCATTAGCCAAAAAAAGTAACACATAGACAGAAGGACCTCCCACATTACAGCTGCGTATTAATTTGTGTAGCAACTGACTGGGAGCTGAATAATACTGCAGATGTCTTTGGGCAAAGTCTAAAAATTTGATATGTTAGATGTCTGCCAATGCTGTTAGCTGTCAGAAAAAGGCAGATGAGATAGACTTCTGCAGTTTAACATGTTTCACATGAGAAGAAAAAAAAATCTACCCCATATTTAATACTGCAGGCAGACCACCAAATTTTTGTAATAATTCCTAGAATGAATAGAGTGTCCCAAATTAACCTTTCATTAAATATGAATATGTTTTAGTGGTGCACGTAGTGATTTTGAGATCCTAATATACAAGCAAGTGAATCAATGTAGTTTATCAAGCACACATTTGAGATAAGAAGAATGTACTAAAGGCTCCATTCTATGGAGTAGGAAACCGAGGCTAAGAGATAGTCTCTGCTTTTAACATAGTAGCATGATCAGAAATAATTGGGAGTGGTCAACTTTTTAGAGAGTTTATCCTCCTGTTTGAGATGAAAATACTAGCCAACTTTTGTGGGAAAATCAAAGAGAGGAACATTGTTGGGAAGGGCTATGGTGGCTCAGTGTCTATACCATTTCTACAGTTCTCAATCTCTGTGATGAAGACGATGGGATAATTTGAATATTTATCCAGAATATCACAGGAAGATACAGGGGAGTCAACTCTCTGAAGTGAGCAGATGATTCACATCCCTTTGTTTTACATCCCAGAATCAGAGCTGAATCCTCTGCTGAATTGTGCTGTGTGGAAACCTGGTTTCCTTCTCAGCAAATTGTAGCTCTGAGGTTAGACCACACTTAACCTCTGGGGGTTATTCTGTATGTTGGGTATGGTTATGTTATAGAATGTTGGATACTGAAAGTGACCTGGGGGTTCCCAGCTTAGAAGGTTTATTGTGCTGCTTCTTTATCTTTGTGTTACTGGGACTAGGAAGAAAATGAGGAGGATGATACTTGTCTAAAATAAGGCAAGGCATGTGAAACTCACCTTATCCTACCCAATGGCTGGGAGCTCAGTAGAAATCAAATCCATTGGTGCCAACTCATAAAATCCTTTAGGGATGTATGCTCAAGGCTGGGTATTAAGTTTGCATGATTTCTTACACAGATAAAAATCAGCCCATTGAATGATGTTGCCCATAGTCAGGCCAGGTGCTCCTACCTCATTTGACCTGATCTAGACTCTTCCCCCATAGGCATATCCAAAAGTTGTAATTTTAGATATTGTTAAGTTGACAGTCAACATTGTCACCAAGGTTCAACTAAGTGTTCCTGGTTCATCACTAGTTACTAATCTCCAACTATGGGTTCATGATGCATCCCTAATTACTAAGGTCCAACTAAGGGTTCCTGGTATATTGCTAATTACTATCCTTTGGCACTTTGTTCATATTGGTTTCACCATTTATTCCTTATTTCTTTTTTTCTCATCACTTAATACTTAGTGCCTGAACCATGGTTAAGGAAAACTCAGGATGAGAAATTGGAGTTAAACCTGAAGATCCAAAAAGCAAAACAGACAGTCACTGGCTCTTACCTTGACCTTAGTCCCTTAGTCTAAAATGGTGACCCAGCCTACTAAAATCTAATGAGACTGTGTCTTGAAAACTGTTTCCTCCTGTTTTATAATCTTCTCTTGGGCTGGGATTTGTTATGCCCAAATTTGCGAAGTCCCCGCATAGCCAACAAGGAGACTGAGTCTTGTATGTAAAAGCAAAGAGCCTTTATTTTAATCAAGTTTGCAAACCTGGTCTGATGGAGGAGGGTCATTTGTTTATGTGTTACTTTCATCGGTTAATAAAGAAAACTGCTTGGCCTGATAGGGCAGAATTTAGATTGGCGGAGTATACCAAACAGAATGCTGGGAAGAAGGGAAGTGAGGCAGACGCCATGCCTCTCCTCTCAGAAATAGAAGCAGATTAAGAGTTTTCTTGGTAAGCCACCACCTCGTGGTGCTACACAGAATAATAAAAATGGGTTAATCAAGATGTGAGAGTTAGCCAATAAGAGACTAAAACTAATAGGCCAGGCAGTGCTTAAAAGAATACAATTTGGGTGTTGTTATTTTGGGTATAAAGCCCACTGCTCCATTCTACACTGGTCTCTCTGCATGTCCAACATTTGAATAAACGGAGATCCCCAAGCTCAATTAGAATAAGGTTTTATAATAGTAAAGGTGGGGGTGAGGGGTTTCTGAGGTTTTAGGACTTCTGATTGGCTGACATTTGTCTAGGGGTGTCCTGGTGAGTGTGTTCTGGCAGGTGGTCCTATCTTATCTACAGTGATTGGAATGTTAGGCATTTTCTTTGAATGGTCTGTTCTTGAGTGGAGGTTGGGTAATCTCAGTTTGTGGTTCTTCTTGCTACCAGATATTGCTTCAGGGTAAACTACTGAGACTTAGGCCTCCATTTAAATTTATCAATGACCATAGTCCTACTCTGGCAGGTGATAATGGTTGGAAATAAAGAATTTCCTTTGGGTGACCTGCCCATACTTAATTTATCATGGCTGACTCCCACAGGATTAAAAGCATGCACCAGTTTCTATGGCAACTAGTGTGGCTCCTGGGATTAAATGTTTGAATTACCATAGCCTGGTCTGTAAGGACTATTTTACTCTCAGGTCTTCAGTCAGTCTTTATTCCTTAAAATACAATTGAAATGTCATTATAGATGCCTAATCACATTTAGTCATAATATGTTCTCAGCCTTCCCTGGTCAGTGACAGGTTCTCAGACTTTGCTTTTTTAACCATGACACTTTTGTGGATTAATGATTGGACAGTTTGTAGAGTGTTCTTTTGTTGGAATGACTGATGTTTCTCAAGGTTATGTTGGCATTGTAGGTTTTGAGGAGGACGAGTACAGTTAAGAGTGTTATTATCATCAGATTAGGCCAAAATGATCTGCCAACACTATCCTTGCTATGATACTAACTACCCCTTATCTGGTAGCATTTATCAGAATTTTCCATTGCAAAGACATCTGCCTTAGTTTCCACACCATACTTTTGAGCAGACACCAGTTTCTTCATATTCTGTACTTTTATCAAAATGTGTGCATGCTCTTTGTTGTTGCTGCTGCTTTCCACTTTTTATTGTATTTTTTAAAAAAGAAAACACACTATCTCTTTTCCATTTTACAGACAAATTCTAGTTCCCATTTCTTACCCTCCTTCCATTCTCTCTGCATTTCCTCCACACTCCTCCTTGCATCTACTCCTCAGAGAGGGTAATGCACACTGTTTTGAGGAAGGACCACGGCCCTCCCTACTATATCTATACTGAGAAAGTTATCCATCCAAAGAGAATGGGGTTTCAAAAAGCCAGTACAAGCAGTAGGAATAAATAAATCCTGGTGCCATTGCCAGTGGCCCCTCAGTCTGCCCCAGCCATAAAGCTGACCCCCACATTTAGAGGGTTTACCCTGGTTGTATATATATATGCTCTTTAACTTTTTTCAGAACAATACATGTTAACTGGAACTGTAAACTTCAAAGAAACCCTTTTATTTCCATCATTCCCATCCCCTGGAACAAATATTTTGACAATCTCATTTCTGCAAGAGCCAGTCAATCACTTATTGAATATCTGTCTCTATAAGTTTTAATGAAATGATTTTATATACCATATATACTTTATGTTTGATTTCTTTTGTTGAGAATATTTTTGAATCTGTATTCATTTTTACTTTTTATACATTTTGGCTATATTTTTTTCTCCCTTCCATCCAATTACTTTTAATTTTTGAGTTTTCTTAATAAATTTTAAGGAAAAAAATTGTTTACACAATATTATACATGTGTATTATGACATATAATCATATATACTCATCATTTCTCCCCTTGATTCCACCTATGTCCTACTACCAAAAATTTCTCTCAAATTTACAGCTTTCTTTTTTTTTTATAACCCTTGAAATCTAGTTAGTATTGCCCATACATGTGTGGTGTGGTGCCATCCACGGGAGCATAGAAAACCTATAAGCAGTACATTTCCCACACATAGTGGTTCTCTTTCTTCTCTGGCAGCTGTCTGTTGTCAATAACTCTTCAGCAAGGGATGGGGCATGGACAGCACGTACTCCATTTATGTAAGAAATTTTGCTGGCTTATGCAGGTAACTACAACTGCTGTAAGCTGGTTTTAATATCCATGTCCTGGCTGAAACACGGATTTCACAATACTCTCCACCCTTTGGTGCTTGCATTCTATCTGCTTCCTCCTGCGTCTCTGAGTCTTGGGATAGTGGGGTTAACAGATGTTCTGTTTAATGATGAGCACTCATTCTCTTCTTCTCAGCATCTTCCCAGTCTGTCTCTCCCACTGGTGGCTATCTGCTGCATAAAGAACCTTTCTGAGCAAGATGCAGAGAAGCCCAGGCTTGTAAGCACAAGTACAAGTATTTAGAAGGCAATTTAGCAAAATAACAATACAAGCTCTGTCCTAAAGCCTATGACCTCCCTATGGCTTTTGCCATATTTATATTTCAAGGCATGAAAAACCCTCTTGTAGAGCAGGCCTCAAATCCAATAATAAAATGGTTAGCTATGTATTAACTGCTGTGCCAGTATTATTTTAGTAGGCATGTCTTGCCAGGCAGGTTGGTTTTGCATCACACAGTCAAACACATAGATAAATTTTCTATCCCAGCAGTCTTCGGAGCATCCTTATGTCACTATAGAAAATAGTCAGCAGGGAAAAAACTTCCCAGTCAGTTTGAGATTGATTTCTGTATGTCCTTTAGCAGAAGTGTGTTGGTTGTAGCTTCAGTCTTATCATGTGAAAATTGAGGGTAACAAGGGATAATGTCAATAGCCTGTGTTGTTGTAGAGCCCCTTGGGGTCACCCTGGCCAATAGCTTATAGAGAATTATCCAGTATCTTTTATTATGACTTTTATTTAATACTCATGAGATCTGTGATCAACATTGTTCATATAGTGAGCTAATTGCATTTGAACACCTTTTTTTAAAGCTGTATTTTGAAATTAAATTTCTAAGTATTGTATTTCCATAAGACCTTTTCATAGGCTTTTAGTTCTCATTAACCTCCCTGCTACTGTCTTTTCTTCTTTTCTTTCCACCATCCCTGCTTCATTCTTTTATCCTCAGTACTCTGCTTTCATGTCACATGAGTTCTACTATATCTAGCTTTCTGTCTGTCTGTCTATCTATCTATCCATATATCTACTAAGTTGAGCTTTGAGATAGTAGACTTCCTCAGGTTCCAAATGTCCTTCTCTTTTGGACTAACCCTCCCTTTCACTCCTGTATTCTCCCCTATGCTTATTTCCTTCGCTAAATAAACCTTTCCCCCGTTTTCAACTTACTACTTTTATTAGTGTTATCACCTACACATACAGGGTATTTTTTATACTACCAAACATTATTTACCTTAGTAGGTATATCACAGTTTGTTTATCCATTCTCAAGTTGATTACTTGAAATGTCTCCAGATTGGTCTATTATGAGTGATACTCCATAAGAAGTGATATATAAGCCCTGATATGGACAGCTTTCCTTTCTCTAGGATAGTTTTTTTTTTTTGGTTTTATTTATTTATTTATTTATCCATGATGGTTATTGAGCTCTACATTTTTCTCTGCTCCTTTCCCTGCCTCTCTCCTCCCCACTTCAATCCTTCCCCAAGGTCCCCATGCTTCTAATTTACTCAGGATATCTTGTCTTTTTATACTTTCTACTTCTCATGTAGATTATCTATGTAAGTCTCTCTTAGTGTCTATGTTGTTGTCTAAATTTTCTGGGATTGGGGTTTGTAGACTGGTTTTCTTTGCTTTATTTTTAAAAACCACTGATGAATGACTCAAGAAATTGGACACCAAAAGATCACATAATCCAATAAAAAATGGAGTACAGACCTAAACAGAGAACTCTCAACAGAGGAATCTAAAATGCCTGAAAGACACTTAAGGAAATGTTCAACATCCTTAGCCATCAGAGAAATGTAAATCAAAATAATTCTGAGATTCCATCTTATACCTGTAAGAATGGCCAAGATCAAAAACACTGATGACAACTTATGCTGGATAGGTTGCGGGGTAAAGGGAACATTTATGCATTGCTGGTGAGAATGCAAGCTAGTACAGTCCTTTTGGATGTCAGTGTGGTGATTTCTCAGAAAATTAGGAAACAACCTTCCTCACAGCCCAGTAATACCACTTTTCGGTATATATCCAAAGGATGCTCAGTTTTGCCTCAAGGACATGTGCTCAGTTATGTTCATAGCAGTTTTGTTTGTCATAGCCAGACCTGGAAAAAACTAAATGCCCCTCGATTGAAGAATGGATAAAGAAAAATGTGGTACCTTTACACAATGGAGTACTATACAGCAGAAAAAAATGACAGCTTGAATTTTGCAAAAAAATGGATGGAACTAGAAAACATTTTGAGTGAGGTAACCCAGATACAGAAAGACAATTATCACATGTGCTCACTCATAGGATAGTTATCTTAATAAATTATTAGTAGATTATGCTTAAGTTTTTAAAAAACTAGCAAATTATTTTCCTAACAGGATGTTTCATTTTAGTAACATGTTTTATTTAGTAACATTTTATAACTAATTCTCATGAGTAGCATCAGATTTCTTCTAATCCTTGCTAAATTTTACACTTTTGTTGTCTGTTTTCTATTGATAGACATTCAAGTTAGTATAAATTTCTATTTTATTATAATTTTAATGTGCATTTGCAAAATGACTAATAATGTTGGAAAATCTTAACAATTTATTTAAGGCATTTAATTAAATATTTTTTTATTTTTATTGAATAATTTTCTTATTATTTAGCTATCAATATATTCTGCTTGGATGACTTTTATTACATATTTGTATTTTTAAAATATCTTCTCTCAATTTGTGTCCTGACTTTGTACTTTCTTGTTTTTTTTTAGAAATGTGAAAGCATTTTTTAATTGACAATGTGATTTACAGTGAATTAATTTTATATCTATGTGGACAGGATCAAAAAGGTTGTTTCTTGCACTTCTTCTGAAAGTTTTGCAGTTATTTTTGTTCATGAACTAGATAAGAGCTAGCAATTGTCCTTTTTTGTAAAAATATATTCAGTCTTAATCATTTGTGGAAAATGCCATGGTCTATCTGCTGAAGATATCCATCCTGATTATAAGGGTTTCTTTGTTACTCCCAGTTCTGTTATACTGTCCATTGTCATATCACTACCGCAGTGCTGACTTCTGATGTTCCATAGTCATTTTGAGAAAAGTCTTCTTTTTAATAAACCATATTTTCTATGATAGTAATGGTAGGTGTGGAATGTTTTTTTGTGCCTACTCTTTTTCTTTTACAAATGTCTCTTTGTTGGGCACTAACTAATTTTTTGTGCCTCGTCATATTTGGAACTGTGAACATAAAGACAAGACTTGTGGACTTTGGATTCTATTGGAAGGTAGCGTTTGAGCTACAGCCTCTTAATTCTATCTCATATTTTACAATTAGGGAGGAGAGATTACTTGGGACCAAGCTCTTATCACTTTCCAGAGAAGTGTGAAGTGGGCATGGAAGAAGAGCAATGACCCTGACTGAAGAATACAAAACATAATTCAGAAACAGCAGTGATAATTAAAAGTTTTACTTTTGGCTCAAGAATTTAACTCATTTTAATATATCTTTTTAAATTAAAAAATAACTAATTATCCACAAACTTTTGTTTTAGGAAGCCCTGGTTCAGGCATTCTTTTCTTGCCTTCTGTATTTCCTAGGCTGAAATTCTCCTCTGCCATCTTTTCAAGCAGAGAGCAGAGTTTCTTATCTCTGTGTTTCTGAAAGCAGGGTAGCAGGGATGTCTGTTTCATACTGAGTTAGTCAAGTGCCCAAGAAACTCTTTTTTTTTTTAAATATTTATTTATTTATTATGTATACAATATTCTGTCTGCCTGTATGCCTGAAGGCCAGAAGAGGGCACCAGACCTCATTACAGATGGTTGTGAGCCACCATATGGTTGCTGGGAATTGAACTCGGAACCTTTGGAAGAGCAGGCAATGCTCTTAACCACTGAGCCATCTCTCCAGCCCCCCCCAAGAAACTCTTATGGATTTGCTCAAGTGTTTTGTTTTCTCCTTCTGGTCCTCATCCATTTTCCTTCCCTCCTCTCTGTGAGGCAGTCTTAGATTACAAATTGGGATGTCTTTGCTATTTACTATTTGAAACTAGCAGAAATATCCATGCTGGGCAAGTTTTATTCTCCAGTTTTTCTGTCCAGTTTTGTGCTATTAAATGCTTCTTATATAGTGCTTCTACCGAACCATTTATCTAGGTGTGTTAATGGGTTTTTTTAATTTCTATTTTGTCTTTTTTTTTTTTACTTTCCTTTATTTATTTTAGGAAAAATAAATTTTTCCCATGCATACCATTGTGTTGCTCTATCTTCTCATTAATGGGCCTCTTATTTTAATGTTTTTGCTTTTACTTTTGACATAGCCCAGGTTAACCTTGAATTCCAAGTACTCAAGGATGACCTAGAACTCTCAATGCTCCTGTTTTTACGTCCTGAGTACTGGGACTACAGACATGCTGACAAATATAACTGAATAAATAGTTATTTTGGCTTTTAGTCCAGGAGGACATAATCCATCACAGGGCAGGGAATGTTTGGTGGCAGGGAAAGGAAGCACCTGGTGATATTGCATCCACAGTCTGAGCAGGGAGCTCTAAATACTTGTGTTCATAATTTTTTCTCTGTCTTATTCAGTTTGGGGTCTCAGCCATTGAATGATACCATTTTCAGTCACAATTGGTTCTCAGATAATTAACTTAATCTATGTAATCACTTACAGGTAAACCCAGAAGCTTATCTCTGAGGTGATTCTAAATCCTGTCAAGTTGACAATATCAGTCATCACCACTGATAACAGTTGTAGTAACAGCTGCTATATAAGCTATTCTTGCTTAATCATTTTCTACTACTGTGCAGACCTTCAATATGTCGAAATATCTTGTGTCCAAGCTAATGCTCATTATTCAGGAGTTTTAAGGACTATGTTCTAAGAGCATCTAATAATTATTCCTACTGAAATCAATTAACACTGAGGTAGGCAAGTTCTGTGCATAGTATTTTGTAAACTCATACTTGAAATAACTAAGAAGAAATGGCCCAGATTTTCCTATTAAACATTATTGTCTTCAATGCCTCAATATTTGAGTATTTTAAACTTGTTTAGTTTTGCCCAACTCTACACAAGAATTCTTCAGTCATGGCTTTCAGTAGGGGAGACCTTTATCTCTCAGAGTATATTTGTCAATGACTATAGATGTTTTGTTTCTCATGGATGCCAGGTTAGGGAAGATGACATCCAAGTTGGTGGAGAACTGGATTTTACTAAACATCTGACCATAGGCATGATGCCTCCTCCCACCTCCCTCCACCTCCCCCACCCCCCACAAAGGATTGCCCAGCCAGAAATGTCAGTAGTACTCACTTGAAAGCATGCTGCTATTGACAAGGACTCTTTCCTTGACAAAACCTTTAGCTAGGTTTTTCAACCTTCTTGAGGCTAATGTGTGTACTTCCTTGTAAAATGAAATTCTACTAGTCCATGCTAAGTCATTTCATCCAGAACTTTCTCATTCCTGATATGATGATCTATTTTAATTTTCAATTTGACTACAGTTGGATTCAGCTAAAACCTAAAATGTTGGGCTTTCCTCTGAAGGATTTTCTTAATCAGATTATTTGAAATAAATTTCCATTGAATCTGGGCCACACCTTCTATTGGTAGCCCCTATCAAAGAACAGGAAGATAGAAGCTTTGCTTTTTGCCTGCTTTCCCTACTCTCACTAGCATTTCCATCGTTGCAATATTTTTTTCACTAATATTGAAGCCTCCAGTGACATACCTTCTCCTTTAAGACCATACTTCCTAATTTTTCCTAAACAGTTTCACCAACTGGTGACCAAGTATTCAACTATACATATTTACAGAGGCCATGCTCATTCAAACAACCACATACAAATGTATGTTGCTGTTGATATACATGTGTGTGTATTAATATAATGTGTAAATAAAGAAACATATATGTTGAAACTGGGGGCACCGGGGTTGTGTCCCCAACACCCCGGCTGCCTGGCTAGCTTATGCCCAAAATAACAACACACAAACTGTATTCATTTAAACACTGCTTGGCCCATTAGCTTCAACCTCTTAACCCATTTCTAATAATATGAGTAAGCACCCCAAGGTGCGCTTACCAGGAAGATTCTAGCCTACGTCCATCCTGGGTTGGAGCTTCATCGAGAGTGCCTCAGAGAGCAGAGCCATCCCGTCTGCCCGCTAGACAGGAGCATGGCGTCTCTGTCTGAAGCGTCTGGCTCTGAGCAGAGCTGCAAGCTTTCTGACTTCACTTCCTCTTACGCCCAGCATTTTCTTCTGTTTACTCCACCCACCTATGTTCTAACCAATCGGGCCAAGCAGTTTATTTATTGCTTATCCAATGAAATCAACAGATTGATATATGACACTCCCACACCACATATAGACACATATATGCTTGTGCTGATTATATATGAACAAACACACACTCATTCTACCAGTGATATATTTTTAGAGAAACTTGGTTAATGTATCAGATTGCTGATCATGATTGATAACTATTCTGGTTGTCTTAGGTGATGTCTGATCACTTGGGCCTCTGTTCAACAAGAATTCTGCTAGATTGGTTCTTCCAGCCATCCTTAGTCCAGATGTTTTCTCTTAGCCAGCTTCTTCCTCTGTGCCCTTCCTACTCCTTAATTGCAATGCTAATTAAGAGTTAAGTCCCATATTTATTACCCACTGCAATCCCCAGTAGCAATGATAATGTTGTTACCACAATTTAACATGCAAAAATAAATAATTTTAACACAAACCAGGACATTATTTTTTTTCCAGGAAAGCAAGAGAGTCCATTTTAGAGAGTAGTATTAATAGTACTTTTCCAAAATATTATTTGTAGTTTTTCTTTACTATTAAAATCTTTTCAATTCTACTTATTATTGTATGTTCATATGATGAATGGAGATGTATGTGACACATCATGCATATAGAGGTCAGAGGACAACTTTGTGTTATAACCTTCATGTGGATTTCAGGAACCAAACTCATTTGTCAGATATTCATGCCAGTCCTTTCACCCATGGAATCATCTGGCTGCACAGCTATGGATTACAATTTTTCCACTTTTTTGAACTAAATATTGTTCTCTGAAACTTAATATATTTTAAGGCTTTATAGTTTCAGGTTGCTGTATTTGTATCACCATAGTTTCATTTTATTATTTTTGATGACTCTGTAATATTATCCAAAATATTTTTTTTATATTTCAGCATAGAATCATGTAATTAGGTTGTAATGATTTTGCTTTGAGACTTAGAAATGAAACAAAGGCAAGTTGCAGGTCCATTGAACATAAAGCAGCTATGAATAGATACATGTAACTAATTGGAGTACCATTTATGAATATCCATGACTATTCAGGTTTACCACTCTGTTTTTAGTTTTTGCTGCCACCAATGAGCATATACTAAAAATTACAGTATGTTTTGAAGTCTGTCATAAGGGTAAGAAGCCCAGAATTTGTAGTGGCTAATTTTTGATAGCAGAGGTCACCTTACCTGGCAATCATGCCCCATGAGCACTATGGCCAGCTGGGCCATATCACCTTTATCTGTCACTCTCTGGGAGCAGGAGAGGAAGTGGCTCATTAAATCACAAGCATAATTAAAAAGTTTTATTCTTAGAAAAACTTAGCACTTGTAATATTGGGAGCCAATCTATGAATTCTTTTATTTTCTGTCTTAGATCTTGATAAGTAATTTTATGTTTATAGGATTTTAATTAAAATACTATGAATTTTAGTTTCAAGTAAGAATACAATGATATAACCTATAATGTTGTATTTGTCACCCTATGGGAGATAGACTTATAAGATTAATTATAGGTTGAAAATTTCTAATGCCTTATCATATTCCTAGCAAAAGACATTGCTCACTTTTATGTTCATGTGGGTTTAAGCAAGAGCATGGTACTATAATTATATAAAAGTTTGTCATGTGTAGTTATGGATGTGGTAGCTAGTGTTATTAGATCATAAGAATATTTTATGATGCTTGCACATTAATAAAATCACCTAACATATTTCTCAAAATACAGCTCCTCCTATTTTTAAGCTACACAGGGCTTGTACCAACATACCTGAATACGATGTGATTTCTTAACTGTTGGAAAAATTTAAAGGTCAAAACTGTAGTACCATTAAGTCAACTATGAAACATATGCTTGTATTATGCCTAGATCATGGAGTCCTCCCAAAAAGAACCAGGAGACTGAGTCCCATATGTGAAAGGAAAGAGCCTTTATTTTACACAAGTTTGTAAACTCGGACTCCCCATGTGTCCATCTTATTCAAGTGGTGGGAAAACCCTGAACTAATTAGAGTTGATTTATTTATTTATTTATTTATTTATTTATTTAAGATTTCTGTCTCTTCCCCACCACTGCCTCCCATAACCCCCCCTCCCCCAATCACCTCCCCCTCTCTCATCAGCCTGAAGAGCAGACCGGGTTCCCTGCCCTGTGGGAAGTCCAAGGACCTCCCACCTCCTTCCATGTCTAGTAAGGAGACCATCCAAACAGCCTAGGCACCCACAAAGCCAATATGTGCAGTAGGATCAAAACCCAGTGCCATTGTTCTTGACTTCTCAGCAGTCCTCATTGTCTACTATGTTCAGAGAGTCCGGTTTTATCCCATGCTTATTCAGACCCAGTCAAGCTGGCCTTGGTGTGTTTTCTATAGAACATCCCCATTGTCTCAGTGTGTGGGTGCACCCTTGCGGTCCTTAGTTCCTTGCTCGTGCTCTCTCTCCTTTTGTTCCTGATTTGGACCTTGGGGTTGTAGTCCGGTGCTCCAGTGTGGGTCTCTGTCTCTGTCTCCTTTCGTCGCCTGATGAAGGTTAATATCCAGGAGGATGACTATATGTTTGTCTTTGGGTTCACCTTCTTATTTAGCTTCTCTAGGATCACGAATTATAGGCTCAATGTACTTTATTTACAGCTAGAAACCAAATATGAGTGAGTACATCCCCTGTTCCTCTTTTTGGATCTGGCTTACCTCACTCAGAATAGTGTTTTCTCATTTGCATGCAAAATTCAAGAAGTCATTGATTTTACTGCTGAATAGTACTCTAATATGTATATATTCTATACTTTCTTCATCCATTCTTCCATTGAAGGGCATCTCGGTTGTTTCCAGGTTCTGGCTATTACAAACAATGCTGCTATGAACATAGTTGAGAATATACTTTTGTTGTATGATAGAGGATCTCTTGGGTATATTCCCAAAAGTGGTATTGCTGGGTCCAGGAGTAGGTTGATCCCGAATTTCCTGAGAAACTGCCACACTGCTTTCCAAAGTGGTTTTTATAGTAACAAAGTTGAGGGTGAATAATTTCTAGGGTTCAGGACCGCTGATTGGCTGACATTTGTCTAGGGGTGTCCTAGTGAAAAGCAATGGGTGTGTGCTGGTAGATGATCCCATCTACAATTGCTTGAACATTAGGAATTTTCTTTGGATGGTCTGTTCCTGGATGGTGCCTGGGTAGTCTCAGTCTGTGGTCTTTCTTGGAACCAAGTATTGCCTCAGGGTAAACTACTGGGACTCAGGTCTCTATTGAGTTTGTTATGGCTGTGTCCTACATGCTGAAATTATGATCATGTTGAAATTATATTCCCTAATATAATATGTCAAAAGATCTGTGGAGGTAACTGGGCCATAGGGTAGAGTCTTCAAGAATGGGGCCAATCCCCTTTAACCTTTTATTTTGCTTTATTTTATATTTGTGTGTATGGTGTATATGTGTGTGACACATTAACATGAGTCCCATGTATCCCATATGAAGCAAGAGGAGGAAACTGTGTGTCTCGCTATTGCTTTTTACCTCTTGGTCTTGGTAAGGTCTCTCCCTTGTTTACCTGTATGGCAGGGTACTAATCTAGCAAGCTGTCTCCTCCTGTCTTGAGCCTATAATGCTGGAGTTATGGGCAAGTACAGTCATAACTGTTTTTGTTTCTTTTGTTGTGTTGAATCTTGAAGATTCAAACTCAGGTCCTCAAGTTTGCCCAGACAGTAATATTAGCTAAGGAGCCACCTCTCTAGAAATTACAGGGCCATTTTAAGAGGAGAGATTACTTCCTCTCCATATGATCTCTTTATGTAAAAATATGATAGAAGACAGACATCTTTAAAGGAAGAAGAAAGTCTTCATCAGACACAGTATGTACTTGATTTGGGATATTCTATCCAGAAGAAATATAAAAAATTCTTTTCAGTCTTCTTAAATTAATTTCTGTTGTTATCTTGTTTTAATGGTCCCAATGGACAGAAGTAAGACTCCAGGAAGTACAAAACAAAACTAAATACAATTAAAACTTTTATTAAAGTGTAAGGGAATAACTACCTTGTTCTTCTCTGAGGGCAGAGATCTAAAATTATTCTAAAAAACCCAAGTTTCATGTGGAAGAGAGTACTTTGAAACTGAATAGCCAAGAGGTAGTATCAGTTTGTCTTTGAAAATATAACGCGAATAGATACTTAAATGAAACAAACTGGATTAGTTTTTGTTTGAAAGGGGGTTATATGGAAAAAGCCATATTTTCTCATGAACCAACACTAACAGAGGAACAGAATATTTGTATAATATGCATCCAAAGTCATCAAAAGAGGCAATGAGCCTCTAGCAAGTCACTTTGATGAGAAACATAGAAGATGTGAACATAAAGAGTTCACATTTTTTAGCCAGTGAGAATTTTAGTTAAAGTAAAGCAGACCATTAAACTTAATACCCCTATGACAATGCAGGAGGAAGGAATTGTAAATAATATAAGTGGGTTATTTTTTTTCTTGAGATGAAAGCTAAAGTGACTCAATATCAATTGGCTACTCCAAGAATATATAAAGACTCCCTATGTCCTAGTGTTTCCCTCAATCTAAAAATTACATATAGCTTCTAAAAATAGCTAAATGAGTAAAAGAAAGTAACAGAGGTGGACCAGTTCACATAGGACCATATCTCTCAGAGGTCTTTCTGTAGGAAGAATTAAACTAGCTGAAGGAAAATGGAATAGAGTTTTCTTTGATGATAAAAATATAATAACTTAGTACAGTGGGTTTAGATTTTCTAGGTTCCAAGTTTGCCTGCTAAATCTGGTTGATAATAGCCAACTAAATGAGCAACAAAGGAAAATATTTGGTCTGCTTTAAGACTGAATACACTGTTATAGATGTAATCTTATTCTGAGTTGTGCAATGATAGTCAAAATACTGATTTACATGTTTGTTGTATTCACTATCTCAAAATAATCCTTCACATTAAATGGACTGACACATGTACAAGCACAACTACTTATCAGAATATTCTTGCAGTTGTTTCTGTATCAAGATGGGCTGATGTCAGACCACTATCATCATGACAGTTACAGTCATGCCTCTTGATGACCAATTTGCTTCTTATGCTTGAAGAAATGGAAGTCACTTTACATCTTAATCTCCTTTGAACTGTGATTTTTGTCCTGTCTTATCCTGAAGAGAACTATGGATGGTCCCATTCTGCCTTAGTATGGGATGGTATAGACATCCGGTCATATACTATTATTGTCTACAAAATTCTTCCTTTTAGGCAGTTTAGTTTTTCTCTCTCAGTGCTTAAGATGTCATTACCTTGCTTAGTCAAATGGGACATGAATTACTTATCACAAAAAACAATGCTCATGTTTCATTTTTAGACCCAGGGAAACCTGACAACAATGGCAGGTTATGCATTACATGAAAAAAGAAAAGCTTAACCCAAGAGGAAAGTTATTCTTGGTTTTGAATGTCTCCATTCTTCTCTTTACTGGAGACCTACACTTTTGAACTATTAACATCTTAGCTGTCTTTTTTTTTCACTTTTTCTCTTTATTGGCATCTATACCTATATTTAGGGATAGATATATTCATACACATATTTGAGGAGTGGTGTTTCAAAAACTATCATGTGCGTAAAACTCACTACATTGAATAAAATGTGGATTCAGACAAAGGAATGTTTGAAGTCCTGGAAGATTATCCCTTAAAGCAGGTGCACACCATATGATTAAGAGAAAATCTGATGTGAGGACCAGAACTGTGACTCATTGGAGGTTGCACCTGTATCTTGAAACTTAAATAGGAGTGAATTCTTTTTAAAGAAACTAGAGTATTTTTTTAAATATAAATTTGGCTGCAAAAGCTATGTCTAGGATAAAAAATGAAATGTTAATCTAGGGTAACAAGTGAAATAAATTTTCTTTGATATATTTATATGATATAAATATATTTATATTTATTCTCACATGATATATGATGCTTTCAGCAATCAAAACACGGCAAATGGAACAACTATAGCAGGAAAGCATGGAATGCTAGAAGACTATTTTCATCTCAAAGACCTAGAGTGCTGGAATTGCATCTTCATCTCAGAATATGGCTTCTCTTCTCATGAGGCTTCCTGACCTTTGTCTCATATCTTCTTGTTTCAAAGGGGTGTGAATTTGAGTTTGTGATTATGTTTGTGAGAGTAGGTTCTCTTCTTTGTTTAGTGTTGTGTTTTGAATATGAATGACTGCTATAGGCTCAGAAGTGACTTAATCATTATTCAAAATGATAAAGAGGTGTGCCCCTTTGGAGAAGATATGGTCTTGTCTTGTAGAAAGAAGTGTGTGACTGGGGATGGGTTTTGAAGTTTAAAAAGCCCACGCCAGGCCTGATCTCTCCTCTCTCTCTCTCTCTCTCTCTCTCTCTCTCTCTCTCTCTCTGTCTCTCTGTGATGGAGGAGGGTCATCTGTCTATCTGTTGTTTCATTGGTTAATTAATAAAGAAAACTGCTTGGCCTGATAGGGCAGAATTTAGATAGGCAGAGTAGACCGAACAGAATGCTGGGAAAAATGGAAGTGAGCAGACGCTATAGCTCTCCTCTCCAAGATGGACACAGGTTAAGATCCTTCCCAGTAAGCTACCACCTCGTGGTGCTACACAGATTATTAGAAATGGGTTAATCAAGGTATGAGAGTTAGCCAACAAGAGGCTAGAACTAATGGGCTGAGCAGTGTTTAAAAGAATACAATTTTTGTTTTGTTATTTTGGGTATAAAGCTAGCCGTACAGGAGCTGGGTGGGAACGCAGCCTGCCAGTCCTTCACAACATCTCTGTGTCTCTCTCTTTCTGTCCTTCACTTTCTTTCTCTTTCTTCTCTCCCCACCCACCTTCCTTATGTATCATGATGTAGCTCTTAGTTGCCTTTTCAAGATCATGTTTGTCTGTAGCCATGCTCCCTGCAACCATGCTCCTTTTCTCCCTACCATGATGATAAGAGACTAAACCTATAAAACAGTAAGTATTTGCCCAATGAAATGTTTTCTTTTGTGAGAATTGCCATGGCCATAGGGTTTTCTTATAGCAATGACACTAAACTAGTGAGTGAGTCTCTAACTGGAAAGCAGTTAAGAAGTCAAGCAGCCAGCATCATCTGTCTGACAGAGCAAGACTTAATATTCTTTTTGAAAAAAAAAAACAAAAAAAAAACAAAAAACAAACAAACAAAAAAACAAAAACAAAAAACCAATGTGTAGTTGAGAATGCAAGAAAAACAGATATTTGTTCAGGATTCAGATTTATATTTTAGGTCAAAATGTTGGTCTATTGGTCTTCTGAATGTCATCAACTGTAGGTGAGATAACACAAAATATTGACTTTAAAAATCCATGGATTTAAGTCTAACTGGACTTTCTCCCTATGATTAAACATTTTATTCCCTTAGATTCTAGAAGACTACTTTTTAAAATTAATCTTCTAAAATATTTAAGATAATTAAAATACTTCATAAGCAGCTGTGAGCTAATATATTACATTGATGATCATCTAAAACACTGTGAGTTAATTATGATCAGCTGAGAGTAAAAATGGCTTTCAGTAAATGTTTGTGAAGGAAAGGTTTACTGAGAATGAAGGAATTCCAGAGTCTAAGAAGATGATGCTAAGAGGTGTCAGGGGAGAATTCAATGTAAATAAGAGAATTGAGAAAGGCCTGATTACTCAAAACAACAACACAGAACTAAAGGATAAAAAGTGGAACTAAATATGATAAAACCATAAATATAGTAAAAACACAGAGTAGTATATGGAAAGTTTTTGTATTGAAGAGCAATTAGGTTATTATGGAAAAGACAACCCACAAACAATAGGGATTTCTAGCGAATGAGAAGAGAAAAACAAAGTCATATTTCTTATGAGAATGTAAATTAATATAGGAACAGTGAAAAAATAGTGTGGGTGTTCCTAGAGAAACAGGAGTAAATTGTTGCACGACTCAGTAACCTACTTCAGTGTCTACGTCTAACAGCAAGAAAATCATTCTGCTGAAGAGACAGTTGCACCCCAAATCATCCTGCTGAAGAGACAGTTGCACCCCAAATTTGCCAAGACATGGTGCTGTTTCACATACCTATCAGCAGAGCATGAATAACGAAAATGTGGTTTGTATACACATGGAATATTATTCAGTTCTTAGGAGAATAAAACGGTGTCACATGTGGATAAATGGGTACAAGTGGGAGATATTACATAAAATAAACAATATGTAGATGGTAAAAACAAAATTGATCTAAACATGAAATACTAATTCATAAAGGTTGCCAAGTGGGTGGAAGAGTCAGTACACAGGAAGCATGGTTAAGAATATAAAAACACAGAGGGGATAATTTTGAGTGCCCTATGGCACAGTGTGGGGTTTGTGGACAGTAGCTTGTTACACCATAAATGAAAAACCAAGGAAAAGGAATTTGAAAGCTGGACACAGAACAAAGAACATGGAACTCCTAAAACCTTGATTTGACCAGCACACAACATACGCAGATGTTGAAATATTACCTTGTACCCTAAAAGATGCGAAATTATTGTACAGTCATGAAGAGTAGGATTAGCAAAAATTGGCAAATACAAAATGGTGCCAACACCAAGGACTTCTATCTGCTATAGGCCTTTTTGTGCAATCAGGTTGGAGGTATTACCAAGTGTCCATGTCTCCTTTTCTTCTAAAAAGCAGTGAAATTCTAGACAGTGAGTGGAAGTGGGAAGGAGAGACCAAGAAAAAGCCCTGCTATGGATCAGGATACTCATGTTACACGTTGTGACAAAGGACTTAGATTCTTCCCTTTTAGAGAAAAGAAAAGGAAACAGTTAAATCTCACTAGCAAAACTTATGCCGATCCCAATGCTTAGACATTTCTTGTCTTTTCCCCCATATGGCACATCTTCTGTTGGTGGGTAATGATGAACTAGAGGTACCCAACCAATCTTATTAATAGGACCAAGTTTTTATAAGGCAGTGTATCAAGCTGTTGTGGATCTTAAGGGTATTTATCCATCTTTAACATAGTTACAGTTCTAGAAAAATATATACACAAACTTGAAATATGCATATTGCCACACAAACACATTATTCTCTAAAATAATAATTTTAAATTTGTGAAATATTTGCACAATGATTTACTAAGGGATTTTATGATTAATGTGATTTTTAATTTTTTAAATGAAGAAAAATTATATAATGAGGAATAGATCTCCCAAACAGTATATGGAATATGATGCTATGGGATGTGGACATGGTTAGAGGGGCGGGGCCACTTGCATGCAAACTAGAGGATCTCGGTTTTTGTTCCAAGAACCTAAATAAACCAGACATGCTAGCACACGTCTAATTTAGGGATTCTACAATGAGATGGGAGGAAAAGAGTAGAAATTTCTTGAAAGCGTATGAACAAGAGAGACTGATAGTGAACAACAAAGAGACCCTGTCTCAAATAAGGGTGAAAGTTGAGGCCATACTCACAAACATGAACACACACAATATATTTACACACATCAAACACTCACATTATGAAAAGAATGATGATATGATTTTATAAAATATAAATAAGATAGAGAACTATACATATAGAAGTTATTTTACACAGTATACTATAAATAATTTTTTAATTTTGTAATTTAAACTTTTACAGTGATGATCAAGTAGCTTCTACATTACATTACACTGAGATTACATCAGATTACACTGAGCTGGGTAGCATTCCTGAGAAGACAGCTATCTAAAACAGACCACATTATGAGCTTTCAGAGTTTAGCCAGATGCTGAGTGCTTTGAGTGACATTTGGTGAAATGGTTTCTTGGTTTAAGGTTCCCTCGACCCAATTCTTAAAAGTTTGTAGAACAGATGGCTTCAGTTTGCACGATATATATGATGCTAAACAAGACAGAAGTGTTCCTTTGAGCTCCAGAAAATAGGGCAGTGGACAGGGGAACAATTAGAGTTCTGCTTTGTTTATTTGGCTCTTTCATGCACAGAAAAGATAAAACCAATGCTTTGAGAGATCTGTAGATTACTTAAATGTGGCATGACCTAACAGATGAAACCAGAGAAGGTACAGGGAGACAGTCAGTGTGTGCTAGAGTGTGCTGCAGTA
The DNA here is from genome assembly GCA_963919715.1 of Microtus obscurus. Taxonomy (NCBI): domain Eukaryota; kingdom Metazoa; phylum Chordata; class Mammalia; order Rodentia; family Cricetidae; genus Microtus; species Microtus obscurus. Next base: position 577,326 of record CAWTZC010000312.1, read on the forward strand.
ATGACACCCTTCCTGAGGCTTCCGTGTTTGTCCTCCCCTCGTAGGGAAGGTATAGAGAGCAGGGATATGCTGCAGTAAGGACACCCTTCCTGAGGCTTCCATGTATAATCGAAGGGGACACATTCAGCTAGCTGCCACCAGAACCATTTCCAACTTATGGTAAACTCATCAACCTGCCCAAACTTGCAGTCACACACAGTAACTCAGGGGAGACAGGAAGGAATATAAGCAGCCCCAAACACTGAATTTAATTCGCACTAACAGATGGAGCCAGTGAAGAATCCAACTGTTGTCAATACAGAGTTCAGTAAAGGTTTCTCTAGAATTCAATAAAAACAAACTCTTGTAGTTACAAGTTTTAGGATGTCTCCCCCCTTTTTTACGTCATCTTTGTTGGCAGGAGAATTGGCAGAATCATGTGTCAGCTATGACATACCTCAAGTGCAAGCACTATAGTAATACAGTCAGCAGCTTCCCACAATGACAGAGCCTTTAAAAATGTTAACCAGAAAAGGAGCTGTGAATGGAAATGTAACTCACTTGCACCTATACACATGCATGCACATGCGTACATGTGCATGCATACACACACAAACACAAGATTACGCTTGTGCATAGAAACAATATTACATATTAGTGTCTTGGGGATTTCTCAAATGCTTAAGGATTTTCAAAAACATCATGGATAGTTTTTGTAGGAATTTTGGCCATTGTCTGGAACAATAAAGGTGGGGTGAATTTGCTGGAAACTATTCAGACCTTTTCACTAATCCCTGACAAATTTCTGAAGTATAGAGGATCTGTTTGACCTGCTGTTCTATTTTCTTCACTTTTGAGAAATTTCGTAATCACCTCCTCTTCTTATATTGGCCAGGATCATTTCAGTACAATTTTAACCTCTTCCAGGTGAATATATACAAATCATTAACCTCTTCTAGAAAGAAAGGCTTTCTATAAAATATAAAATTGAAGAAGGACGCTTAAAAGAAATCCCACACTAGCTCAGAATTGAAAATAATAGAGGGTTATTTATTTTGAAATAGACCTAGAATTCACAATCCTCTGCTGGAATGGAGAACAGCAACCAAATCCTGCAGCAGGGAAAGAGACCAGACGCATGCTTTATATCAGCATATATAGTATAAGAGGCCACACCCAAGTGGGTGGGTAACTTAAGGGCTACTGGCAGTAGAAATTCCTACAGCATAAAATATTTCCCACTATAATTTAATGATAAAAACTTATTACTTAATTTATAATTTTCTATCCATGTACTATGGCCTGATTTTTATATTGTACTCAGAAAAACTATGAAAACTGAGCAGAAAAGCATAGGAAACAGGTCTCCCTATGGCTGTTTTCTGAAAAAAATATAATTGTTAATTGTGCAAAATTGAGTTTTATGGGAATAATTGAGAATACTGACATTAACATTGTCCCAAATCTCAGAGTTCAATCCATTTCATTAAAAAATGAAACAATGCTAGACTGACTTTGAGACTTATTTTGACTAACCTAAAGCAGTTTATTTGAGGCCCAGCTTCTACAGGTTGTGAGACCTTGAAGAAGTTGCTAAACTTCTTTACCTGTCTTAAAAGTTTCTTTGTAATAGTGTGTTTGTGTGTAAGGGTTGATATAACCATATTATTCATTTCTATTGGGAAAATAACTTAAAACAGATGTATTATGTACAATTTTATGAGCATACGGCTTTAAAAAAGAATAATGAATGAAAGTGAGGCCCTATCTCCAAAACTAAACAAGAAGGATTAAATAGGATAGCCCATATAAAATAATCTACTCAAAACATAGATGGAACTAACAGCATAATGTGAACTGACCTCTTAATAAAGGAGAGAGGTTTTATTTTCCACTTATCATTGGGGTGTTGAGAATGGAACCCATGACTTCACACATGGTAGGCAAGAGTTCTGACATGGAGCCACATACCCAGCGCTGTTCATGAACCAGCTAACCATGGTCCTTGCGTCCTGGAACAACCTGAGTTATATTTTGGTCCTATTCCATGTTTTACCTACACAGATATTCCATAAGCGTATAAAACATTCATTTTATATCACTTATTTTTGACACTTGCTAATAATTTTTTCCTTGAATTAAAAAGAAAAACAAAGTTTGTCTACAAGAGAAAAGAATTGAGAACTTCTAGAAAGATGGTAAGCAAATCAAGAATAAAATAACGAACAAGAAAGAGACAATACTTTTGAGTCACAGAGGTCTCAAGGTCTTTCTCAATATCACTTTGTAGTAATGATGTTGAAATTACTATAAATAAGAGCTCAGAATGTTTTCTTAAAATTTTGTTCTTTAGACAAATCTATCTGCATTGAAATGAAAAGGACAACTGTTAGAGTCAATATTGAGAGGCATGATGATGTCTTCAGGATGTAAAGGAGATGTATGCAAGGAGAATCTGCACTCACAACTTGTCTTATTTATAGGACAAATGTAGAGAGGAGCTGAGGGCTGCTTCCTGCTGCCCGGCTCCTGACCACTGGCTAGCTTTATACCTGAAACAACAACACACAAATTGTATGCATTTAAACACTGCCTGGCCCATTAGCTCTAGGCTCTTACTGGCTAACTCTCATATCTTGTTTTAACCCATATCTAGTAATCTGTGTAACACCATGAAGTGGTGTGTTACCGGGAACGATTCAGCATGTCTGACCTGGCGGCTGAGTCCATCGCATCTGACCTCATGTCCCTTCTTCCCAGCATTCTGTTCTGTCTACTCCACCTATCTAAATCCTGTCCTATCAAAAAGCCAAGGCAGTTTTTTTATTAACCAATGAGAGTAACACATAGACAGATCATTATTTCCTCCATCAGACAAATACTCATTGGTTACTATGTGTCTATAGAGTCTTGAAACCAGATACAATTGCTTAAATAGGTTTTCTGAAATATAAACTAGTTCATCAAATATGTCAAACAGAACAAAAGAATAGTGTACGTTTTAAGAGTTTAAAATTTGAATATTTAAGTTTTAGGTTATAAAATCTATGCATATGCAGAAATACTGCACATTGTCTGATGATACGTTAGTACTTGTCACAGTCACAGTTCCACTAAGTTGGAGTAGATTGAACATGCAAGGATGTGACATATGTCACTCAGCTCTGAGATACAAGTCAGGAGCTCTGCAATGCCCCTCCATCACTGCTTACATACTCATGTATATAAATATATCCTTGTTTGAGCATCCTAATTTTAGAACTTACATAGTCATCCCAGAGTCTTAGAACTTTTAAAAGTGCTACATATTCTAATTCTTCTCACTTTAAAGTAAATTGATACCAGAAAAGCCAAATGATCCCACCGCCAGACTTAGAGCTAGCAAATGACAAACCTATAATTCAGTTTTCGGTATTTCCAATGCCAAGCTGTTTTCATTGCCTTATAATGATTTCCTGTTTTGTTCCTAAAGAATAACTGAGATTTGAAAGAACAAGAATGTTTAAATTGCAGTGTCTTCAATATATGGAAAAATGAAGATTGATGATTTGGAACAATTTTAATAATATAGATTATAGACATTGTATTTCAATTCAATGATGTTTTAAACATAAATTTTCAAGAGTTGAGTTGTTATAAGCCCATCTATTATTATTGATCCTTCTTTCTAAGTGAAAGGATTATCAGGTAAGACTCATGAGTTTTGTAAGGTTCTTTGTATTAAAAGTTTTTTTTAATGAGCTGCATTACTTTCATAAATAGATAAATGAAGAAATGTAAATCAAGCAAATAAACTGCTTTTGATTAAATTATACTATCTAATTAACTTATCACAGTATAGTAGAGTGTGTTGTAATCAGAACATCTTAGAATAAAACCTCTATGAATTAACATTTGCATCCATTGATGACTGATTTTGGAACCAGAGAGAATCTGCCCTCTCCAAGGCTTTATTTTCTTATCTGCAAAGTGGAATTAACAACCACCCTGAAGATTTTGGGTTGCAATTAAGTGAGATCATGCATATAAAGTGCTTCCCAAAGTGCACACATGGTGGCCATTCAGTAAATGTTAGTTCACTTCCATTTTATGACTTCATAAATTTTTATTAATGAAAACTGCTATAAAATGCTATTTCCATTAAAGAACCACAAAATTTGATTTTAAAAATCAATTATACTGTTGCCAAAATGCCTTATTGCAGAACATAAAGGGCTAGCAGGGAACATGAGGGCGTAAGTGACCGTGACACAGAAGTGAGAATGCAATGCCACGGGAAAAGGTACCTACGGTCTGAAAAATCTTCAACTGCTCACCTCCCAGCACCAGAATTCCTCAATATGCTTGGTGAAAATTCATTGTTTGGTTCTACTAAGTAGAGGAAGCTAATGGGTTGAAAAACATCTCATTTGTCCTCAAGGTAATTTGCTGAATTGCATGAGAACCATATATAAGGTGTCAAGCAACCCTATCTCATCAGGCTAATGATTTCTATGTGAGAGAAACAGCATCATCCAGATGTTGGAAAATACCTATGTGAGCCAGTACCAGGCTGTGCTTTAGTCATCTAGCAGCTGGGCGCTCTTACTGCCTTGGCACTCAGTAAAAACACTGTAATTACTGAGCCAGTATTTCCATACACCTGCCATGTGATGTGAAGAGCCTCTGGGTTGTCAAGGAAACGTTGCATGGCACTCAGTCTACATAAGATGATACCTCTACTTAGGTAGATTACAACTGCATATGTGACAATTCTCTGATTAAAACATCTAATTTTCTGGAATATTTCTTTAACTTGCAGTATCAGAAAACAAGGGCATAAATATAGAAAAAACTACATTTTTATTTGTTTCTTTATAAAACACAGTAGTTGTAAGAATGAGAGTCGGGGTGGAGTAATGGGTACTCTGGGTGGAACTCACAATGTCAGCAAGTGAACAGACCCTTCTAAACTCTTGTTTCACACATCCTAGGTTTTGTTTCTGACTCAGAGCTCTTTAAAATACTGTGCAGTCCAAAGAATAGACAAGGAATCTGAGAAAATGCTGTGTCTTCAATCCCGGGATCAAACTTCCAACACCATGGATTATCAGTCAGGATGAAAGAAAGGAGTTGGTTTCTCTTGTCACAGCTGCAGTTGCTGCTTCTTTCTCACAGAGAGTCATTTCTGTGTCACTAGCCTGGTGTCTGCTGGAGAGGTGTGGTGGTACTTGCGACTTTAAAACTGATGTTTTGGTCTAGCAGAGACAAGTTATTGTAAAGTTTTAACCTAAACTAAATGGAGAATGGATGCTGGCATTTCCTTTTCTGTAACCTACAATAAGAATATTGAAAAAATGATTTGGATTGAATCAAAGGCAGGCTTTTTCTTCCAAAACTGGCTAAATGTCATTTTAATATATGGCCTAATTTTTCCTATTGGTAGACTTGATCCTGTGAAAGTAACTCAACAGCACACACTGCTCTGTTCCAGTGAGATAGGCAAGCCAGCTCAGGGACTGTCATTAATATGGGGCTTTTAGAGGAAGCAAAGGTTTGCTACAAGGACTTAGTTCCACTTACGGAGCTGAATTCTGCCTGCCACAGTTACATAGACAGAAAATAACACTTGGAAGAGTGGACTCCCTCCACCCATGTGGAGCTGCTTTTGTTTCTATCAGTTTCCATTTTTCTTCTTTATGCACAGACAGGTACCAACTTGAGGCTGACTGATAGCAGAAACAGAGCAACTATCTTGAGTGACATATTTCCCTCATGGGTGCATCTCCCGATTTACCCTTGAACTATGGCTTTGCCTTGATCAACGGAAGGGCACAGACTGAATATGATGCAGTAAAAAATGCTAAGCCCAGGACATCTCCAGTCACTTTGCTTTCAATTAAAATGAAGTCTCTAAATCTTGGCTTCTTTGATGCCTGATATGGCTATTACCTTGAGTCATGTCAGAAATACTGATTTCTAGTCTCTACATTGAGCTAAACTGCTGAACCAGAATCCATGTAACTAAATATGATGGGATCATATCTGACTAAATGCAAGTCTGGCAGCAAGGATAGTAAAAGGAAGTGAAAGGTTTATAGCCTGTCCAAGCAAAGATACCACAGGTTCATTTCCAAAGCAATTCTCTCTCTGGAACAAAGGAAGTACTTGCTGACAAGTGCCTGGGTGTGGGGTCTTCCAGGCAACCTACCAGAGGACATACCTCTATAATGGATCTGTTCTCCTTCTTACCCCTGATTGAGCCATTACCAGTTATGGGGAAAAGATATTTAATATTCAAGCATGTTAGATGAGCTTATATTCTCTATATATTAAACCTCATATTCTATATTCCAACATTCTCAGACACAGTGTTAAAGCTACACAAAAATCTCAAAATGTGCTCTAGCTATTATTCTGTCATGAGAAAACATAAAAACTTTGTGTCTGCTCCCTACTAGCTGTGTAAAGTATAAGCCACTTTTCCTTCTAGCGTGGTGTCTCAAATCACATAATAGTGGTTTGTATTGTCCCAGTAAATGACTTTACTGGTTAGTTATGTGAAGTGTGGGAGACAATGTCTCTGAGATTAGAGGCATGTAAGAAGCAGCATTTATAGTTGACTAAATTTCAGTTGTCTACAGAATTCTGTTTAAATATGAAGTGATTCTTAAATGTTTAGTAAAAGTACTCAATGATTTTGCTATATTTGGCAGTTTTTTTAAAAAAAGATATTGTCAAAAGGGAATTGTGTGAAATAGTGATTCAGTGGTGAAGAACACTTGCTTTAAAAGCATGAAGACCTGAGTTACAGTCTTCAGATCACAGGTTAAAAGCTATATGTGACTCCTCTGGTCAGGTGCAGGTCACATAAGTCAAAAGAACAGGTCTGCCAGCTGAGGTGCCCCACTTCCTAGAGTTGTTTCACAGAGAACCATCTCACACCCTCCACCTCATCACCCACCCCACAACTGACCCCTAACCCCAATGCTGGCAGAATTCTGCTGTGTAGGTGCTGGTCACACTAGTCATGAGAACAAGTGCAGAATACATGACACAGAAGAGCACAGATTGCCCCCTCCCTGCTCCCAAGACAAAGCTAGCTGCTGGAAGTGCAGGCCCCAACTTGGACAGAGACTACTCACAGGATCAGAGGTCACACCAACCCCCAGAAATCTGGGCCACAAAGACCAGAAGACTAAAGAGGAAATGGGAACCAGAGAACCAAACAGCCATCCAACAAAGACAAGCTAAGAAATCAACAACCTAAACGTATAATCATTGTAAAACCCAGGTGCATAAATGCCAATAACAGAATGGTCAACGTGTCATGATCAGAACCCACCTATTCTTCTGCAGCAAGACATAAATGTTTCAATGCAGTTGAAACAGAAGAAAATGACCATAAAATCAAATTTATGAAGATTATCGAGGTCCTTAAAGAAGAATTGATAACCATCCCTTAAAAAATGAGTAGAAATAAGCAATAAAATGGAGTAAATCAATAAATCCCTTAAACAATGCCAAGATAGCCAAGAAAAAAAAAACAGAAACAAACAGGTGAACAAAAGTGAACAAATGAAGGAAGCTGCTCAAGACTTGTACATAGAAATGTAAGCAATAAAGAAAACACAAATCAGGGAATTTCTGGAAATGAAAACTCTGGGTAAGCAAACAGAAACCATAGGAAATAAATAGCATCAGCAAAAAACAAAGAAGGAAAACATAAACACACACAAACACATACTAAAACCACCACCATTATCAACAATAACAAAAATAACAGTAATTAACATTAGTCATTAATATTTATCAATATCAATGGACTAAATTCCCCAGTAAAAAATGAAGCAGGCTAACAGAATGGGTAAGAAAAGAGTATCCAGCCTTTTACTGCAAAAGAAACAAACCTCAACACCAAAGATAGACATTACTTAAGAGTAAATGGTTAGAAAAAGATTTTCTAAGCAAATGGACCTAAGAAGCAAGCTGGTGTAGATATTCTAATACCCTAATAAAATAGACTGCCAAACCAATATTAATCAAAACAGATGGGGAAGGACATGTCATAGTAATCAAGAGAATGACTCATCAAGAGAACATGGAAATTCTTAACATCTGTGCCCCAAATACAAGGTCATTACAGTTTATCCAGACAAAAACTAACCAGTATATTAATGGTGCCAATAGATGTTATGATCTTAATGGGTCTACCAGAACATTCCATCTGCTTTTCAACTCCTCACAGAATTTTCTCTAAAATTGACCATATACTCAGTCACAAAGCAAGTCTCAACAGATTCAAGAAATTTAAAATAATCCCTGGTACTTTATCAAGAGCACCATGGATCAGGGGTTGAAGCTGGATTTCAACCAAAGAAACAACAGAAAATTTCAAACTCATGATTGAAAAATTCTCTATTGAATAACTATTTAGTCAAGGAAGAAATAAGAAAGAAATGAATGACTTTCTAGAATTCATTGAAAGTAAATGTGCACACTACCCAAACATTTGAAGCACAATGAAAACAATGCTAAGAGGAAAGTACTCCTAGGTGCCTTCAAGAAGAAATTAGAGGGATCTCATAGAAGCAACCTAATAACCACCTGAAAGCTCTAGAAAGAAAAGAAGCAGACACACCCAAGAGGAGTCGATAGCATGAAATAATCAAACAGAAAGCTGAAATCACTCAAATAGAAACAAGGAGAACAATACAAAGAATCAATGAAACAAAAATGCAGGTTTTTAGAAAGAATCAACAATATAGACAAACCCTTATCCAAATTATTCAAAATGCAAAGGAAGAAGATCTAAATTAAAAAAATCAGAAGTTAGAAAGGGGATTATAACAGAAAACACCAAAGAAATTAAAAGAATTATTAGGTCATACTTCAAAAACCTATAATCCACAAAATTGGAAAATCTAAAAAATATGGACAACTTCTTTGAAAGATATTACTTACTAAAATTAGATCCAGATATACAATGTGGATGGAGTCATAATGCCTATGGAAATAGAAGCAGTCATTAAAATTCTCCCAAACAGAAAAAGCATAGGGCCAGACACTTTTAGTGCAGAATTTTACCAGACTTTGAAAAAAGAGCTAATATCAATACTCCTAGAATTATCCAACAATATCAAAACAGAAGGAACATTGCCAAATTAATTTTGGGAGGCCACAGTCACCATGATGCCCAAATCACAAAAAGAATCAACAAAGAAAAAAATTACAGATCACTTTTTCTCATGAACATTTATGCAAAGCTTTTGAGTATAATACTTGCAAATTGAATCCAAGAATACATAAAAAAAAGATCACCCACCATGATCAAGTAGGCTTTATCTCAGAGATACAAGGATGGTTCAACATACAAAAATCTGTCAATGTGATCCATAATATAAAGAAATTAAAAGAAAAATATATGATAATCTCATTAGATGCTGAAGAAAAAACTTGACAAAATTCAACAGCTCTTCATGATAAAAGTCTTGGAGATATTAGAAACGGAAGGGAAATAACTAAGCATGATAAAAGCATTCTATAGCAACCAGATACCCAACATCAAATTAAATGGAGAGAAACTCAAAACAATTCAACTAAAATCGGGAGCAAGACAGGGATGTCCTTTCTCTTCATATCAATTTAATATAGTGCATGAAGCTCTAGTTAGGGCAATAAGACAACAAAAGGAAATCAATGGGATGCAAATTCTAGAAGAGTAATTCAGAATATCACTATTTGCAGATGATATGATAGTATATATAAGCATCATCAAAACTTCTATGAAGGAACTCTTGCAGTTGATAAACCCCTTCAACAAAGTAGCTTGTATAAGATTAAGAAAAAAAATCAGTAGCTCTCCTTTATACAAATGACAAATGGACTGAGAAAGAAATCAGAGAAACAGTATACTCCACAATAGCCTCAAATACTACTAAATATCTTGAGATAAGCATAACCCTGAATGTGGTAGTATTAACATTGTAAAAATGCCTTTCCTGGTCTAGGTGCCCTGCCTGCCCTGCGGCAGCATGGTCGGCCCTTTGTTCGCTAGACACCCAAGCAGCACGGAGACCAGATCCCGGTACCAGGAGAGACATCACCAGGGTGGGTGAGTTTCTGACTGCGGCAGCAGCCCGGGACAGGGAACTCAGACGTTCCTCAATCCTCCTGCACTCCTTGGTCAGTCTGCAGGGGCTATACTGCCCGATACTTCCTCTCTATTCATATCCCACCCAGCTTGCATCCACGACCCTCCCCCACCTCCTCTGACCCCCCCGCCCCTCCTTGAACCACACAACAGCTCCCAGCTCAGCCTGTTTGGGCGCTGGGACAGGGTCCGAATTGGGAGGGCAGCCAGGAGGGTAGTAGCTCCTTTGTCTAGGTGGCCTGCCGGCCCTGCGGCAGCGAGGTCGGCCCTTTGTTCGCGAGACACCCAAGCAGCAGGGAGATCAGATCCCGGTGCCAGGAGAGACATCACTGGGCAGTTCAAGCTCAGCAGGACGGACCTTGCTTCCACACTGAAGAGATACACCCAGAGGCTCAGTCACAGCAAAAACTGGACCAAGACACCAGGCCTCTCTTGGCTTCATTTGAAAGAGGAGATGGGAAGGCACCAATGCAAGAATTCCTCCAACAACCTGAAAGGCAACATGACATCACCAGAACCCAGGGATCCCGAAATAAGAAGAATTGTACACCCTACTCCAGAAGAAGTAGAAGAAATCGACCCAAAAGTGAATTATTTGAAAATAATAGAAGACCTTAAACAGGAGGTGAAAAACTGCCATAAACAATTAGAGATTACAAACAAAAAGGTAGAGGAAATGAATAAATCGCTCAAAGATACCCAAGAAAACCAAGAGAAACAAGAAAATGCAATCAAACAGGTAAGGGAAATGGTTCAAGACCTGAAGAATGAAATGGAAGTAATGAAGAAAACACAAACCGAGGGAAGGTTGGAGATGGAAAATCTGGGTAAACGAACAGGAACTACAGAGACAAGTACTACCAACAGATTACAAGAGTTAGAAGAAAGAATGTCAGACACTGAAGATACCATAGAGAAAATTAACACACTGATCAAAGAAAACAGCAAAACCAACAAATTCTCATCACAAAACATTCAGGAAATATGGGACACAATAAAAAGACCAAACCTAAGAATAATTGGGATACAAGAAGGAGAAGAAGTACAGCTCAATGGTTCAGAAAATATATTTAATAAAATTATAGAAGAAAACTTTCCCAGCCTAAAGAAAGATATTCCTTTGAAGGTTCAAGAAGCATACAGAACACCGAATAGACTGGACCAGAAAAAAACATCTCCTCGCCACATATTAATCAGAACACAAAACATCCAGAATAAAGAAAGAATATTAAGAGCTGCAAAGGAAAAAGGTCAAGTTACTTATAAAGGTAAACCTATCAGACTTACTCCTGACTACTCTATGGAAACCATGAAAGCCAGAAGGTCCTGGATAGATGTACTGCAGAAGCTAAGAGAACATGGATGCAAGCCCAGACTACTATACCCAGCCAAACTTTCGTTCACTATAAATGGAGAAAACAAAATTTTCCAGAATAAAAACAAATTTAAACAATACGTAGCCACAAATCCAGCCTTACAGAAAGTAATAGAAGGAAAATCACAAACCAAGGAGACCAACAATGACCACAATAACTCAAACTTCTAGACACCCTTTACCAGCGCAACTAAAAGAAAGCAAACACACAAACCCTATGACTAAAAAAGTGACCAGAGTTAGCAACCACTGGTCATTAATATCCCTTAAAGTCAATGGACTCAACTCACCTATAAAAAGACACAGGCTAAGAGATTGGATACGCAAACAGGATCCAACATTCTGCTGTTTACAAGAAACACACCTCAACCACAAAGATAGGCACCTACTTAGAGTAAAGGGATGGGAAAAGGTTTATCAAGCAAATGGACCTAAGAAACAAGCAGGTGTGGCCATACTAATTTCTAACAAAGTTGACTTCAAACTTAAATCAATCAGAAGAGATGGAGAGGGATATTTTATACTCATAACAGGAACAATTGATCAGGATGAGGTCTCAATCCTGAATATCTATGCCCCTAATATAAAAGAACCCACATATGTAAAAGAAACATTACTAAAACTCAAAGACGCCATCAAACCGCACACACTAATAGTGGGAGATCTAAACACGCCTCTTTCACCAATGGACAGGTCAATCAGACAGAAACCTAACAGAGAAATAAGAGAATTAATGGAGGTATTGAATCAAATGGACTTAACAGACATCTATAGAGCATTCCACCCAAATAGGAAAGAATATACCTTCTTCTCTGCAGCTCATGGAACCTTCTCGAAAATTGACCACATCCTCGGTAACAAAGCAAACTTCCACAGTTACAAAAAAATATCCATAACCACCTGTGTCTTATCAGATCACCACGGACTAAAGTTAGAATTCAACAACAATGCTACCCCCAGAAAGCCTGCAAACTCATGGAAACTGAATAGTCAACTATTGACCCACACCTGGATTAAAGAAGAAATAAAGAAAGAAATTAAAGTCTTCCTTGAATTCAATGAAAATAAAGAATCAACATACTCAAACTTATGGGACACTTTGAAAGCAGTCCTAAGGGGAAAGTTCATAGCCCTTAGTGCCCACTTAAAGAAAACAGAGAAAGCATACATTGGAGACTTAACAGCCCACCTGAAAGCTCTAGAAAAAAAAGAAGCAGACTCACCTAGGAGGAGTAGAAGACTGGAAATAGTCAAACTGAGGGCTGAAATCAACAAAATAGAAACACAGAAAACAATCCAAAGAATCAATGAAACAAAAAGCTGGTTCCTGGAGAAAATCAACAAAATTGATAAACCCCTATCCAAACTAATCAAACGGCAGAGAGAGAATCTGCAAATTAATAAGATCAGAAATGAAAAGGGGGACATAACCACAGACATAGAGGAAATTCAGAGAATCATTAGATCTTACTACAAAAGCCTGTATGCCACAAAACTGGAAAATGTAAGAGAAATGGACACTATTTTAGATAAATACCATATACCAAAGTTAAATCAGGACCAGGTGAGCAATCTAAATAGACCTGTCAGTCGCGAAGAATTAGAAGCTGTTATCAAAAACCTCCCTACCAAAAAAAGCCCAGGACCAGACGGTTTCAATGTGGAATTCTACCAGAATTTCCAAGAAGACCTAAAACCTATACTCCTTAAGGTATTTTGCAATATAGAAACAGAAGAGTCATTGCCAAATTCCTTTTATGAAGCTACCATCACTCTGATACCAAAACCACACAAAGACTCAACCAAGAAAGAGAATTACAGGCCAATCTCACTCATGAACATCGACGCAAAAATCCTCAACAAAATACTGGCGAACCGTATCCAAAATACATTAGAAACATTATCCATTATGATCAAGTAGGCTTCATACCAGAGATGCAAGGCTGGTTCAACATACGAAAATCTATCAATGTAATCCATCATATAAATAAACTGAAAGAAAAAAAACATATGATCATTTCATTAGATGCTGAAAAAGCTTTTGACAAAATTCAACATCCCTTTATAATAAAAGTCTTGGAGAGATTAGGGATACAAGGGTCATACTTAAATATAATAAAAGCTATTTACAGCAAACCGACAGCTAACATCAAATAAACGGAGAGAAACTCAAAGCCATCCCACTTAAATCAGGAACACGACAAGGCTGTCCACTCTCTCCATACCTCTTCAATATAGTGCTTGAAGTTTTAGCAATAGCAATAAGACAACATAAGGGGATCAAGGGGATTCAAATTGGAAAGGAAGAAGTTAAACTTTCGTTATTTGCAGATGATATGATAGTGTACATAAGCGACCCCAAAAACTCCACCAAAGAACTCCTACAGCTGATAAACACCTTTAGTAATGTGGCCGGATACAAGATCAACTCCAAAAAATCAGTCGCCCTCCTATACACAAAGGATATGGAAGCAGAGAGGGAAATCAGAGAAGCATCACCTTTCACGATAGCCACAAACAACATAAAATATCTCTGGGTAACTCTAACCAAAGAAGTGAAGGATCTATTTGACAAGAACTTTAAGGCATTGAAGAAAGAAATTGAAGAGGATACCAGAAAATGGAAGGATCTCCCTTGCTCTTGGATTGGGAGGATCAACATAGTAAAAATGGCAATCCTACCAAAGGCAATTTATAGATTCAATGCAATCCCCATCAAGATCCCATTAAAATTCTTCACTGATCTTGAAAGGACAATAATCAACTTTATATGGAATAACAAAAAACCCAGGATAGCCAAAACAATCTTGTACAATAAAGGTACTTCTGGAGGCATTACCATCCCTGACTTTAAACTCTACTATAGAGCTACAGTAATGAAAACAGTGTGGTATTGGCATAAAAATAGAGAAGTCGACCAATGGAATCGTGTAGAAGACCCGGATCTTAACCCACAAACCTATGAACACCTCATTTTCGATAAAGGTACTAAAAGTATACAATGGAAGAAAGAAAGCATCTTCAACAAATGGTGCTGGCACAACTGGATGTCAACCTGTAGAAGAAAGAAAATTGACCCATATCTATCACCATGCACAAAACTCAAGTCCAAATGGATCAAAGACCTCAATATCAATCTGAACACACTGAACCTGATAGAAGAGAAAGTGGGAAGTACCCTACAACAGATGGGCACAGGCGATTGCTTCCTAGGTATAACCCCAGCAGCACAGTCATTAAGGGCAACATTGAATAAATGGGACCTACTGAAACTGAGAAGCTTCTGTAAAGCAAAAGACACTGTCACTAAGACAAAAAGGGAACCCACTGACTGGGAGAAGATCTTCACCAACCCCACAACAGACAAAGGTCTGATCTCCAAAATATATAAAGAACTCAAGAAACTAGACTTTAAAATGCTAATTAACCCAATTAAAAAATGGGGCACTGATCTGAAGAGAGAATTCTCAACAGAAGAAGTTCAAATGGCCAAAAGGCACTTAAGGTCATGCTCAGCCTCCCTTAGCGATCAGGGAAATGCAAATCAAAACAACATTGAGATATCACCTTACACCTGTCAGAATGGCTAAAATCAAAAACACTAATGATAGCCTTTGCTGGAGAGGCTGTGGAGAAAGGGGTACCCTCATCCATTGCTGGTGGGAATGCAAACTTGTGCAACCACTTTGGAAAGCAGTGTGGCGGTTTCTCAGGAAATTTGGGATCAACCTACCCATGGACCCAGCAATGCCACTCTTGGGAATATACCCACGAGATGCCTGATCATATGACAAGGACATTTGTTCAACTATGTTCATAGCAGCATTATTTGTAATAGCCGGAACCTGGAAACAACCTAGATGCCCTTCAATGGAAGAATGGATGAAGAAAGTATGGAATATATATACATTAGAATACTACTCAGCGGTAAAAAACAATGACTTCGCGAATTTTGCATGCAAATGGATGGAAATAGAAAACACTATCCTGAGTGAGGTAACCCAGACCCAAAAGGATGAACATGGGATGTACTCACTCATAATTGGTTTCTAGAGATAAATAAAGGTCAGTGAGTCTATAATTTGATATCCTAAAGAAACTAAATAAGAAGGTGAACTGAAAGAAAAACATATAGCTATCCTCCTGGTTATGGGAAGTAGACCAGATTGCCGGGCAAAAATTTGGGATCTTGGGGGTGTGGTGGGAGGGGGAGTGAGGGGAGAAGGGGAGAGAAATGTGAGAAGGGGAGGATGGGGGGAACCTGGGGAAATGGGATGTTTGGGATAAAGGAAGGTTGGTTAGGGGAGCAGAGAAGCACACATCTTAATTAAGGGAGCCATCTTAGAATAGAAAAAAATAAAATAAAAAAAAAACAGTTTCCAATAGAGAGAGCTTAAAGCTGCCTAACAGGTACTCAAACAGGTAAAATATAAATCAACAGGTAAAGTATACAATAATCAACAAATACAGTATATTAATTATAATGCAGCTATGGCAAGTGTGCATATTAAATATAAAACTTATTCTACAACATTTTTATAAAAAAATGCTGTTTATGGCAAAATCTTCTCAAGTTTTGCCAATTAAGATATTAAACTCTTAATTTAAACCAGTAGCCTCTCTGGTACAAAAGGGCAGGATAAAAGCTAAAAAATGGCTTGATCCCCAGATGATTATTGCTACAATTCACACAACTGTATTTTGCTAATGTTATAGCAAAAAAAATCCCTTATAGGATTTTATGCTAAATTTTACAAATGGCTCTTCCAATGGAGGAACTGCATATATGGCTAATAATAATAAAAAAAATATTATGGAGCATAATAAGGCTCGTTGTAAGCAGCTTATGAAACTTGCAAGTAGATCCAGATGCAAACGGATCTGACATGATAACACCAAGCTGACCTTTGCTAGGGCAAGGTGGAAAAGCCCTTGCAATGCATTATGAAAAAACCCGACCTATATATATTTGGGGTCGAGGATACGTTTATGCTTTTTTCACAGAAAGAAAATAAAAGCTGGGCCTGATGTCGAGGCTGCGCTGCGGACACAGAGGAGTTCTTGAGGCGATTGCAGAGAGGTCCTTAGTCTGGCTTTTCCTGCCCCCAAGGAGAGGAGTCCCTGATAACAGAACCTGCTGCTCCACTCTACAGGGTGTCAATTCTGCCTCCTGAGTCCAGGGAGACCCGGCTGAGATAATGCCAGGATGTGCTTCAGATAGCTGAATCCAGCTCACCTCACCCAGGAATCCCACCGGCCCTGAAGCACAAGTGCTAAACTGCTTCTGCAGCTTGAACTCTGGTCTGCTTTGGAGCTGAGATGCAGACTGGACATCAGACTGTTTTAATCTTTGGGACACAGAACTCATTTTAATTAAAATACTAACCTCTTCACTTAAGAAGGGGAAAGATTGGGGTTCCTGTGACTGTTGCTCAGAGTCTGGAAATGGTGGTATTTGACAACAATGTATGTCATTTTACTCTTACTGAAATTGATCTAATGATATTTGTAACTGCTTATAGATGTTGGGAAAGGTTTGACACATGCTGTAAAGTGTTTGGGTTTAATGCATATGTTAAGAATTTTAGATTTTGATCCCTTTTTCACCTCCCTAATTGATGGCAGGCAAGCACACGTAACTTTTTGTGGAGTAGGCATTTAGGAAGGAGGACATACCATGGGCCAGACTAAAAGGTGAATACTGGGTTTGGAAGGTGCCCCTTTCTTCTTGTCTGGAGATGGAGTTATTGGTGCCAAAATTATATCATATCTTTTGTTTAAGGAGCACCTCACAGATTTTTCATTAATGATAGATACAGGGGCCCAATGACGGGAGTTAGTGTGGATCCTCACCTAAATTTCAAACCATACAGAGGCCGTACAGGCCGGCTCAACATGGCATGGTTTTTAGGTACGAGGGCGCTCTCCACATAGCCTAAGACAGGGTGCCCTGTGATCTGCTTACTTTAATCCTACTAGATACCTTTTATTTGAGAAGCTCCAAGAAACTAATGCTACTCATAAGGCACCCCTCTGTTCCCAGGAGAGGTAAATTGCTTCACCAGTCAAGAGGAGGGTCTCTCCTTGTCCCAGTCCCTTCTCCTTTAGATCTGACACCATGGTTGACTCTGTCTTGGTGCCCTCCACCTATAACTACTTGCCTTTATATAAGAAAGGAGGAATATGTTGGGAGCCATTTCCCCCCCTAAAGATTGTTACAGAAACCATCACCTTGGGGAGCCTGCAGGGAACCCCAAACCCATAATTATGTTAAGAATAGTCCTATTGGCAAAACCTGCCCCACACCCAATTAGCTATTCGCTAATTGCTAACGAACCTAATCTGATAGCGGAACTGCCTTAAATTCCAGCTATCCAGGGAACTAGGTGTGGCAACTCCTGACTTCTTGGCCTACCTGACCGGATGTAGGTTACGTGACTGGGACCACGCGGCCAGATTCCATGCTCCTGTGCCCTGCTCCCCAAGCCCTCATTCAGGGGGTATATAAGTTGTTACCCTGTCCCTAATAAACGGAGGCTTTGACAAAAAAAAAAAAAAAAAAAACTTACTTAGATAGACCCTCATACTTCCCTTTGGCTTCCGTATATTTCTGCATTTTTTGACTAAACTGGAATTATTTCCCCATGTCTTTGTTAATTCACTCATGATGGATCTTCTCTTGCTGAATTCCTTCAGTTTGCACTGTCTGAAGTATCTTTCTGTAGTGTTTGAGGACATTTCCTGGGCCAGACCTCTAGAACATCCTTGCTGCTATAACTCTATAGTTGTCCTGATCACACTGTTTTCAACAGAAATCAACTGTGTTTCTCACACCTTCTCTGAAGAAAAAAATCTGCTTTCCCTATTGATAAGTGAAAAAAAAAATAAATAAATAAATAAATAAATAAGAAGTCAAAAAAAATGCCTTTCCTACCAATAGTAAATTACAGATTCAGCATAAACCCCATTGAAATTCCACCACAATTCTTTACAGATGTTGAAAGGAAAATAGTCAACTTCATATGGAAAAACAAACGAACAAATAACCCCCCTGGGATATCTAGGACAATCCTATACAATAAAAGAAATTTTGGGGGTATCACCATTCCTAATTTGAAGCTGTAGCACAGAGCTGTAGTGACAAAAAGTTTTTGTTATTGGCAGAAAAATCATCATCAATGTAACTGAACCAAAGACCAAGAAATTGATCCACACACCTATTTAAAATAAAGAAACATACAATGAAAAAGGAAATCGTCTTCAACAAATAGCATTGGTCTAACTGGATGCCTGCAATTATAAGAAAGGAAATAGATTCTTATTTATTATTCTGCACAAAACTCAAGTCCAAATAAAACAAAGAACTTAACATAAAACCATGTACACAGAACCATATATAAGAGAAAGTAGGGGATAACCTTGAAAACATTGGCTCAGGAGACAATTTCTTAAACAGAGCACCAATAGCAGAGACACTAAAATCAACAATTAATAAATGGATGTTATGAAACTAAAAAGCTTTTGTAAGGCAAAGGTCTGTCAATAGATCAAAACAGCTACCCACAGAATAGAAAATAGTTTGGC
The DNA here is from genome assembly GCA_963919715.1 of Microtus obscurus. Lineage (NCBI taxonomy): Eukaryota > Metazoa > Chordata > Mammalia > Rodentia > Cricetidae > Microtus > Microtus obscurus. The sequence continues at coordinate 596,396 of CAWTZC010000312.1, forward strand.
CAACTCCACATCTGACTGAAAGCTAATATCCAAAATATATAAAGAACTGGAGAAAATAGATACCAAATAAGCTAAATAAACCAATTAAAAATGTAGTACAGATATTAACAGAATTCTCAACAAAGGAAAGCAAAATGGCTGAGAAACACTTGAAGAAATATTCAAATTCTGTAGCCATCAGGAAAATGCAAATCAAAACAAGATGAAATTGCAAAGTTATTTTGATTGGGCATATGTGCAGGAGCAATACAACTGGGTCTTGAGGTGGATTGATTCCAATTTTTTAAGGAACAGCCATATTGGTTTTGATATTGGCTGTATAGTTTCATACTCTGTCTAGCAACGAAGGAGTGCTCCTCTTGCTCCACATCTTTACCAGTGTGAGCTGTCACTTGTGTAAAATGACTAAGGGGGAAACCCAGTGCAATGGAAAGGCCATGAAATTTATGGGAGTAACCCTAACAAATACTTCTGGTAATGGAGGACAGAAAACCCGAACTGTCCAGTTTCTGTAACCAGACAAGGCCTCAAGTGGAGGGATTGAGAAACCAACCCAAGAACAAAACCTTCACCTATAGTTTGTTCTGTTTGTAGAGTGTTCTGTGATGGGGATCTAGCAGAACTGTCTTCAAACAGACCAATGTGGCTTCTTTCAGCAAATGATGGGGGCAAATGCAGATTCCCTAAACCTAATATTAGGCAGAGCTCAGGGAGTCCTGTGAAAGGGGAGGAAGAAAGATAGGATGAGCCAGAGGGGCCAGGAACACCATAAGAACACAGCTCACAGAATCAACTGACTGGGATGCATGTGTGTTCACAGAGATCAGCTTACCTGACCTAGGTTATGCCTGAGTAGCTTAGTTTTCTAACAGTAGGAGCAGGTACTGTCTCTGACTCTTTTGCCTCTTTTCCTCTCACTGGCTCACCTTGTCCAGCCTTGACGTGATGGTATATATCCTTCAATATTTGGTTGATGTCCCTGGAATTTCTGATCTTTTTTTTCAGGGGAGACAGGGTTGAGGGTAGCAGGTGCAGGATGAATCTGGGGGAAAGAAGATATGAGGGGGAGTAAGTTTGGTTGGGATGTACTGTAGAGACAATTTTTAGAAAACATTAAAATGCATATATTAAAGGGAAAATAGCTATATCTGGTCATATCTACCTATAGGCCCAGCACTATGGAGGAGGAGAGCAGAGACAGGAATATCATCCCTGGGAATTACCAGCCTAGTAACAAGTTCAGTGAGAGATTGTGCCTGCAGGTAGAAAGTGATTGAATAGGACATCTGGCTTCTAGGTGTGTGCACGTGCTTACAAACCTGTGCATTTGCAAGTAGTCATATACCACATTCACACATTTATGCATACACACATATACACACATATCAAAAGAATAGACCTACAGAGTAAAATATAATTAGTAAAGATCCTCATCACTCATTTTTCATAGACCTTTGAAAACTGCACTGTCTTATCAGTAATGGTTATGTTATATTTAGCTTGAAGACTCTAATTTAGCGCCCAGCTTTTGTTCTTTTTGGTGAACTTCAGCTTCTTGTCTGCCTTATCTTCCTTAAATAAATAATGGTAGGCAGAAGTGTGTGTGCTGAAAAAGTCTGCCAGGTACATTTTCCTATGAGAAATATCAAATTCAAAGTAGAGAAAAGTAAAAATTCATACGATTGTGTATAGTGTCATGTTCATTGGATAAAATATTCAGAAAGGGCTTCCTAAGCACTGGTATATACATGTCTGAGCAGGAATGATAGGAACCAATGGGCAGTACATACACAGAGAACAACCCAGGGACTTGTCTTCAGCTCTGTGGCACCAAACATTGTCTTGATCTGGGGTTGGAATTATAGTACCAGGAAAAAAAATGGATTCCATGACTTCCATTAACCCCCGCGCCCCACAGTGGCTACAATTGCCTAAACAGATCTCTTGAGACTGTTCTTGACACATGCATTCCAATTCCTACCAGCTATTAACAAAATCATGAAAAGCAGGTGTATGTGAAAAATGAATCCAGAATGTTCAAAAAGGATCTCCAAATACTCATTTGTAGCTGGCTGTCAAGAATGCATCCCCTAGTTTCTCAGATGTTTTTTCCCCACTACTTTATGTTGATCCCAGAAATCTCAATAAACAAGTTATTGTCTCCACTCTAAATTTTCACAGTATTGTTGTAATGCCATTTCCATGTCAGAAGTTCACTTACTGTTTATTGTATTTTCAGAATTGAGTGTCATCTTTATCATATAGCTCATTATTGTTGATCTGTGGCTCTGGTGACTGAATGCAGGGCCTTGCATAGGGGAGGTAAGCCCTACATTACTTCTCTCCAATACACAGACACTTTTTACTTTGAGACAGGGTCTCACTATGTTCTCTATGCTTACCTCAAAGTCCTTGGCTCAAGTCACCCTCTTTCTCAGCTTCTTTCATGCTGGACCAACATGTGACTGTCATCGGCCACCCTGCTACCATTATCTAATTCTAAAAGACGTTCATTACACCAGAATGAAACCATAAATGGAAGAGACTCAAAATACAATACTAAAGGAAACAAACACAATGGCGGATGTTAAATCCACGTTCTTTGTGCACTCAGCTAGGCACTTTGTTTTTATTGTAGATTTCCGGTATTTTGAATTACTCAGTTTTATGTGACTTTTTAAAAAATACTGTAATTTGGCTCCACATTCATGACTCCAAACTTAGCCACAAGTGGCTTCCTCCTCTTTTTACCACAGTCATGTGGTCTAGTTCACAGTCTTGTCTTCTGTTTTTCTAACAACTCTGAAGCTACTTGCTACAGGTCTCTCCGTTTTAAATTCTGTTTCCAGGAATCTGTGTACTTCAGTTTACTGATATCAATTATAATAATAAGATTTCTTTTTATTTATTAGTTGAGTTTGAGTTACATTTTACAAACTCTTCAGAATTTTGCAGCCACCATACCTGATAAACTGGTACCCTTAAATCAATGTAAGAAAAACCTAATCCCAAAGATTAGGATCACAACCAGGTGCAAAAGAATTGGGATTCATATATTTGACCATAAAGAGAGTAAATTTCAACAGGAGAAATGAATTCTACAGATTAGCTGTATAGAATTTGTTTGTCTTTCAAAATCTATATTGCTTATTTACCTTCATTCCTGTGGAAGTCTGAAATCCCCATAAGATGTGGACCACAATAAGAAACAGCACAGATGCTCTAAACTGGCATGTCCTGGATAGAGCTACCGGAGGAAAGTTGCTGCCAGAGAAACCTCCTCCAATAATCCTGTACTTCATTCACCTTCTACAATGGTCTCCAGATTTCTGCCACAGGGCTGAGTGCACCTTCTGTTCTCTTAAGACTCTTAGAAGGAAACAGATGTCATGCTCACTTGCCAGGTTCATAGCAGGGTTGTGAGCAAGGTACATGCCAGCTCACTTCTATAGGATCAGGTACCAAGCTCAGCTTGTCAAATTTGCCAAGCAACACAATGTGAGGATCTGCTCTCCAGACCCTTCCATTAACAATGTGTGGAAGTGTGACTGGGGAATGTGGCTGTCAAGACCAAGAACACAGGAAAGACTGTGTACCTAACTCATTACATGAGTCAACTCAGTAAATCATCATGACAGCCACGTTGTATCATCATTCTTGCTATATCTGATAGATGAGAAAATAGAAAACAAGTGTATCATGACAGAAGGCAGAGTTTCTGTCTGATATATAATCAACACCATGAAGACCCCAGATCAAATCATTTAACACACACACACACACACACACACACACACACACACACACACACACACACTGCGGGAGCTCCTTCCACTCCTTCAGCCAATAGCCTTTAAGATACAGCTCCTTTTTCAAGCCAGGAAGACCATGCTGTGTGGTCCATCTCTTGCTTCGGACTGCTCTTCTAGCTACCAGATGCTTTTCCTAGTTGAGCAGGAGATTGTTGTCTAGGATGGTGATCTGTAAGTTTTTCCCTTTAAATAAATAACCCTTTTATTAATCATAATTCCAAACCGGTGTGGGATTGTTTTGTGACTTACTCCTTTACACACACACATACATGCTTACCACACACAAACCACACACACAATTTGACTGTTACAATATTGACATAAAATGTGGAGACATTAATTTAAAGTTACTTTCCATAAATTTAACAAAAATTTATACATCAGCACATTTTATTAGCCCTTTTCTATTAGGTAGAAATATACTTAATAATGAGGGGCCAGGTAACGACCTTGCTTTCTTGGGTACTTAAATCTAATTTATTATCTAGTTATATCAGTCAAACCAAAGCATCTATATATTCCAATAAAATGTATATGACTTTATTTGTAGAGGCCATAAAACATTTAATAACTGCTTTTAAACATTTAATTTTTATTTAATTGGAATCATTATACTGTTTAATGTCTGCTCTTCTATGTTAAATATCCTTTCTATATTGTAGAATGTGACATTCTTTCATATAGACTCATAGGGAGTTTCTGAACGTGTGTACATTCTGAAATTTAATCTGCATGTGCATTTAGGTATTTGTACAATGAGCTTGAAGTATAAATGGCCCTGGTTTGTCATTTCAACTTATGCTGTTTTTCTGAGTATTGATTCCAAGTGTATTTGGCTATTCTACTGACATTCTTCAATTAGTAGTAAGGAGCACTTTGCTCTTTTCAATAGCTGTGAGGGGTTTTTGTTGGAATATTTGCCCATGCATGAAGCACTTAATCTGTGTTATCACTTAAAATGACCTTTCTTGACAGAATTTTAAGATTTTTATTTTATTTTTGGTGTGTGTACATGTGTGTATGCATGTGTGTGTGTGCATGTGTGTGCATGTGCAGAAGTGAATGCATGTGTGTTTTTGTATTTGTGTCTGTGTGTTTATATACATGTGAGTATTGGTAGAAAACAATATCAAGTCATGTAGAAGTGGAGGTACAGAAGCTTCTGAAAAGCCTGTGTTGGAAATCTGTCTCTGATTCTTTGCAAGAGCAGCAATTGTTCTTAATCACCATTCTGTGACAAATTTTCATCTTTATGTTCCTAAGCGTCTCAGTTCCTTTTTCATTACCTTGATAAAACATCATAGCCAAACACAACTTAAGAATGAGAGAGCTTATTTTGATTTACAGTTCCATAGTAAAAAGAATCAATGTTGGAAGAGTGGAGTCATGACAGCATGCAGCAAACATGGCAACAGGAGGAAGAAGTTTAGAGATCACATATTAAACCTCAAGCATAAAACAGGAAGAGCAAACTGAAAATTACTAGGATCTTTAAACTCTCAAAGTTCCCATCTTTTGACATACCTCCTTGAATAAGGCCACGCCTTCTAAAACCTTGATGATCTGCCCCATTGGAAAAAAGAGCTAGAATAGATTCAAAGTATACAATCCTAGGATGGAGCTGATGGTGGGAGAAAGCTTCATAGAGAAATTCTGACTGTATGTAGAGGACCCAATGGAGAACTGTGTGCCAGTACATACATATAAAAATACTGAGCAAAATGTTAGAAAATGGAATTCAACCACATGGAAGAGTACAATATATTAAACAACATAGTTGTCACTTCAAGCATAATTCACAAGTCAATAAATGTATTCCACAATACTACCAGTCTAGAAATAATCTGATCATCTGTTCATACAGTCTCTTCATGAATTTATGGAAGGTAGATTTAGCCACAGAAGGACACTACAATGAACAGAATAAATAGTGTGAGACTCTTCTAGTCTCTGTGATCAAGAATATGGTCACAGTCTCTTCTACCCAACTAGCATGGTACTGTGGAGTCTTGTAACAGACAAGAAAAAGCAATGAAGAGTAAAATTTCTTCTTATTCAGAAATGAAATAAATATCTTCATTGGCAATTCTGGGAAGTATCAAAAAACTACTCAAGAACAGTGGGATGGTTCAGTATTTAAGGATATTTGCTCCCAAGCCTTATAACTGACAAATCCTGAGAACCCACATGGTGGGAGGTGACAGTTGATTACCACAAGTCACCCTCTGACTTCCTCAAATGAGCCATAACTTGTGCACATACAAGTAAACATTTTAAAAATTAAAAGGATCTATTTGAACTAATATGATTAAATCAAGATTCTAAGACCTAAAGGTTCTATACAGAAATTTAATGAACAGCTGTGAAGTACTTACAGATATTTCTAAGAGCACATACAAAATTGGTGTAAGAAAATGTAATGAAATGTGTCTGAGAGAATATGAAAAAGGCCTAAAGTAGCGAAATATGTCTTCATTCACTGTTTTTGAAATGCAAAGTGTCCATGGAGGTGTGTCCAAACTGTATCATATCAGCAATAAGGAACCAAGAATGGTTCCAAATATGGCCCAAAACAAAGGTATAAATTTACTTAAAATATTAAAATATCAAGACGTTTTGCTACAAAAATTACAGAATTTTGATGAAGCAAATCTCAGGTGTGAGTTTGTATGATGTCAAAATGTTGGACATTGTTTAAAGATTTATAGTAATTCATAGCCTAAAGTCTAGTAGATTTCTCTGAATATTGAAAAGTTGATTGCAGAATTTATATGTACATTAACAGGAGACAAATAGCCTTAAGTAAAACCAATAAGCAAAGCAGCAACATATGAAAGAAAAAAACAACTAGCCAAATGGCCTACACTGCCTGACTTTAACATTATGATGAAGATAATTATCCAGCACTATCTATATTGTTGTCAAGATAAAGAGTTGACTAGGATACAATTCAGAAATGAGTCATCACAGGCCTATTGACTAGGGCATGGACATAGATGTAAGTTCTATTCAGTAGTGTAATTCTCTTTTTTAGTACATAGAGCTGAGATTTTGGCTATCCACAATATACAATGTACATTGTACAATATATATTTAACTCTAAATCACAAAAGTATTAACCTTATATATATATAAATTGATAAAATAATGATGGGATATTAGGCAGTCTATGACAACAAAAACATGATCTGTAAAGGAAATTATAAGTTGGACTTCAAACATTTTTTTTGCATTTGTATTTCCAAAATAACTTGAAAGTAAATGAACAGAAAAATTAGTATAAAATAACAATAAATAATGTATTTGCTGAGGGGCTTATATGCAGAATATATAAGAAATTTTAAAAATAAAAATAAGAGAAAAAAGTAAAACTCTATAACAGTTTCTATTGCCAAAAAATAAAGAGGATACATGGGTGGAAGAAGCACTTATATGCATCATTAATTGTTATGGAACCACAAGTTATAACTACTGTGAAGTGATGCTATATGCTTATTAGAAAGATTAAGACTAATTTTAAAAGATTTATTTATTTTTATATGACATGTATGAATATTTTGCTACATGCATGTCTGTGTATCATGTTTGTGCAGTGCCTGAAGAGGCCAGAAGAAGAGATTTCTTAGGACTGGAGGTAAGATATTCAGAGCATCAGGATTTTTATTTAGTAGGGGGTCCCCACATCCACATGGCAGCTAACAATGACCTATAACACCAGTTCCAGGGAACCTGCTACCCACTTGAGCCTCCTCAGATTTCAATAATTTCTTCAGGTTTAAGTATAAAACTCAGTTCCTTCATTCATACGCATTTAGCCAAGATTAATAAAGGCATATATTTAGTTAAAGCCTTATACATGCCTATTTATATTACCTAATAATATCAGCATGTGAACATTTTAAACATGCTTTGGTATATATAAAATGGAAAAGTACTCAGCAAGAAAGAGGAACAAACTTTTGAGGTATTTGCTGGGGGAGCTCCTTCTGCTCCTTCAGCCAATATCCTTAAAGATACCAGTCCACTTGGGCATGGTCTCCTTTGCATTAAAAGGCAGGGGTAGCCATGTGCTTCCTCTTTTGCTTCTGGCTCTGCTTCTGCCTACTAGACTCCTTTCCTGGTCATGCAGAGGGCTGTTGTCTAGAATGGTGATCTGTAAGTTTTTCCCTTTAAATAAATAACCCTTTTATTAATCATAATCCAAGCTGGTGTGGGATTGTTTTGTGATATGCCTTCATCTGGTGCCCAATGTTTGGTTTTAGAATGCCCCAGCTTGGCTGCCTGCCGCCAGCTCAGTTTGGCATGAGCCGTCCCTCAGTCGCAGCCTTGTGTGGAGCCAAAGGTTCAATATAGAATATCTCGCAGTGGCTTTTCTTGCTGCTTTTTTTTTTATTTTCTCTTTACATGCCTCAGATTGGCTTCAAGTCCCCATGCACCCTATCCTTTTCCTCACCATGTGGATTTAATCTCAATGCCTCCCAGGCTCTGTGGGCCTTAACAGTCTTAGTCCACCTGGTTTGCTCTTTTCTGAGCAGTTTTTAAATCCCCCTTGTAGCACAGCACTTAAGCAGTGCAAGTCAGAGCACAAGCAGTTGATACACGCTGCAACCCCTTGGGGCAGCTCTTTGTCACGTGTAGGCACACATGGCTTATGGGTTGCTGTTCTCTACCCCTGGATTCTGGGTTCCTGGTTCCATGTATGGAATTGATTTAATTACATTTTCTTTGTTGAGCAACTCATATTTCCCAGTTTTTAACAAATACTAAGGCAGACACTGAAACAGGACCCCATTTCTGTAACCTTTGCTTTGGTTCTAATCATAACTCTGCAACATCGCCACCTGCTGGATAATAGGTTATATGGCAGTTTTCATTTCCATTGCAAATCTTACTGCTTTCTTTACTAATACAATGGATTATATCATGCAAGGTTTATATGACTATGGGGATACCTCAATTTACTGGTTACTAGGTTTCAGTTTTCTTTTTCATATTCTATCATTAAGGAAAAATATGGCACTCCTAGGTACGTTAAAATTTTTACAGACTAATAATGAATGGCTAGTTGAAAGGATTAAAATTATTGAAAATCAGAAGTTATCTGAACAAGTGTATACTATGATAGGCAAAATTGTCTCCATGTCCAAGGGTACTAGTAAGTTATCTGAAAGGATTTATATTGTTGAATTTGATGTTCATTGGATGATGGACCTTCCTTGATGTTTGGAATTTATTTCAGAGAAGAATCCAAACATATGGAACAGCACGGAAGAGCAAAAGGTCTGGAGGTTTCCCAAGATCAAATTCTTATTGTAGGAGCCCATGCTGATGCACAGGTCCAAACCCTTTACGACGAACAAGTATTGTCCCTATGCCACAAAGCAGCCTTGAATGCTTGGGACAGGATACAAGAACTAGGGGAAAGGATCAAATCATATACCAGGTTATGCAGGGACAGAGAGAATACTTTACTGACTTTTTGCAAAGATTAATTAAGGCTCTGCAAATAGGAGTAACAGGCCCAGAAGCTAGATGAATAATTCTTGAATCTCTGACTTTTGAAAATGCAAACTTAGAATTTATAAAGATAATTGGGCCTTTAAGGTCTAGATCAGCACCTATGGATGAATGGATTCAGCATACGATGAATGTTGAGATGTTTGGCTATAGTGATGAATCATGGTGGGTGGTATTTCTGATGTGTTTTTGAATTTGATTTCTAGTATTTTATTGAGTATTATTGTATCAATGTTCATGAGTAATATTAATAGTGTCTTTGTGTGATTTGAGTATCAGGATAACTCTAGTCTTGTAAAAAGAGTTTTGCAATGTTCCTTTTGTTTCTATTGTGTAGAACAATTTGAAGATTATTGGTACTAACTCTTCTTTGAAAAACCCAAAGAATTTGGTGCTGAAATCTGGGCTGTTTTTGTTTGGGAGACTTTTGAGGACAGTTTGTATTTCCTAAGCATTTATAGGTCTATTTAATTTGTTTATCTGGTCTTGATTTAATTTTGGTAAGTGATAGTTATCCAGAAAATTGTCAATTTTCTTTAAGATTTCCAATTTTTTGAAGTAAAGGTTCCTAAAGTATGTCATGATGATTCTCTGTATTTCTCCCATGTCTGTTGTTATGTCCCCATTTTCATTTTTATTTTGTTAATGTGGACATTCTCCCTTTGCTTTTCCATTAGTTTGCATAAATGTTTGTCTATTTTGTTGAATTTCATGAAAAGCCTACTCTTTATCTCATTGATTATTTGTATTGTTTTCTTTGTTTCTATTTTGTTGATTTCAGCTCTCAATTTGATTATTTCCTATCATCTAGTCCTCCTGTGTGAGTTTGTTTCTTTTTGTTCTAGAGCTTCCATGTGTTCTGTTAACTCATTTAGTGTGAGATTTTTTTTTTAGCTTCTTTATGTAGGCATTTAGTGTTATGAGCTTTCCTCTTAACACTGCTTTCATTGATTGTGTCCCATAAATTTTAGTATGTTCTGTGGTAATTTTCATTGAATTTTAGAAAGTCTTTAATTTCTTTATTTTTTCCTTGACCTATTGCTGATTCAGGTGAACACTGCTCAATTTCTATGTGTTTGTGGGCTTTCTGAAATTAATGTTGTTGTCAAATTCTAACTTTAAGCTTTGGCTATTTGATAAGATACTTGGAGTTATTCCAAGTTTAATAACTGTTGATGTTTGCTTTGTTACCAAGTGTATGTTTAATTTTTAAGAAGGTTCTATGAGGTGCTGAGAAGAAGGCATATTCTTTTATGTTTGGATGGAATGTTCTATATATGATTGTTAAGTCCATTCATTAATAACATCTGTTAGTTTCCTTATTTCTCTGTTAAGTTCCTACTTGGCAGTCCTGTAAATGTGGTGTTGAAGTCTCCCACTATTAGGTTGTGTGGCTTAATGTGTGATTTCAGTATTAGTAATGTTTCTTTACATTGCTAAATACAAGGATGCCCTTGTATTTGGGCTATAGATGTTCAGTATTGGATTTCCTCTTGATGGATTTTTCCTGTGACAGATATGAAATGTCCTTATTTGTCTCTTTTGATAGATTTTAGTTTGAACTCTGTTTTGCTAGACATTAGGATGCCTACACCAGCTTTTTTCTTAGGGCCATTTGATTGGAATTATTTTTCCCTTTAGTCTGAGGCAATGTCTGTTTTTGAGGTTGAGTTATGTTTATTGGATGCAGCAGCAGAATAGATTTTGTTTTTATATCCAATCTACTAGTCCGTGTCTTTTTATAGGTGAGTTGAGTCCATTTATATTAAGGCATATTATTGACCAGTGATTGCTTGTTCCTTTTATTTTAGTTCTTGTTGTTAGGGATATAATTATGTGTGTTTTTCTCTTCTTTGAGATTGCCTGCTATGAGATCATCTATTGTTTGTATTTTAATGGGTGTAGCTGATACACTTGGGTTGGAGTTTCTCTTCAAGTATCTTGTGTAGGGCTGGATTTGTGGCTAAGTGTTATTTAAATATGGTTCTGTAATGGAATATCTTGCTTTCTCCATCTGTGGTGATTGAACATTTTGCTGGGTATAGTAGTTTGGGCTGGCATCCTTGGTCTCTTAGTTTCTGTAGAATGTGTACCCAGGACCTTCTGGCTTTCAGAGTTTCCATTGAGATTTCAGGTGTAATTCTGATAGGTCTGTTCATGTTACTTGGCCTTTTTCCTTTGCGGCTCTTAATATTCTTTCTTTTTTCTATATGTGCAGTGTTTTGAATATTATGTAGTGAAGGGCCTTTTTTGTGCCAGTCTATTTGGTATTTTGTATGCTTCTTGTACTTTCATAGTCATATCCTTCTTTAGGTTAGAAAAAAGTTTCTTCTATGATTATGTTGAATATATTTCCTGTGCCTTTGAGTTGGACTTCTTCTATACTTATTATTCTTTGGTTTGATGTTTTCATTCTGTCCCAGATTTCCTGGATATTTTGTGTTATGCTTTTGTTAGATTTAATTTTTTCTTTGACAAATGATTCTATTTTCTCTCTCGCATCTTCACTGCTTGAGATTCTCTCATTTCTTATATTCTGCTATTTATGCTTGCTTTTGTGGTTCCAGGTTTTTTACCCATACTTTTGTTTGCAGAATTTTCTTGGTTTGAGTTTTCATTGGAATACTTTTGATGACTATTTCTATTTCTTTAGCAGTTATAAATCATTTAATTTCCTTATCTGGTCTTGATTTAATTTTGGTAAGTAATATTTATTCAGAAAATTGTCTGTTTTCTTTAAGTTTTCCAATTTTGTGGAGTACAGGTTTTTAAAATATGACCTGATTTCCTCCATGTCTCTTGTTATGCCCCCCCTTTTCATTTCTGATTTTGTTAATTTGGATATTCTTTCTTTGCCTTTTGGATAGTTTGGATGAATGTTTGTCTATTTTGTTCATTTTCTAGAAGAACCAACTCTTTGTTTCATTTATTTTTTGTATTGTTTTCATTGTTTCTATTTTGTTGATTTCAACTTTCAATTTGATTATTTCCTGCATTCTAGTTTTCTTGGCTGAGTTTGCTTCTTTTTGTTCTAAAGTTCTCAAATATTTTGTTAATTCACTGGGGTGGAGTTTTTTCCAGGTTATTTATGTAGGCATTTAGTGGCTATGAACTTTCCTCTTAACACTGCTTTCACTGTGTCCCATAAGTTTACATATATTATGTGGTCAGTTTCATTGAATTTTAGGAAGTCTTTAATTTCTTCCTTTTTTCTTCCTTGACTCATTGATGCTTCTGGTGAGCATTGTTTAATTTCCATGTGTTTGTGGGCTTTCTGCAATTAGTGTTGCTGTTAAATTCTAATTTTAAGCCATGGTGATCCAATAAAATACATGGGATTATTCCATTTTTTTGTGTCTGTTGAGGTTTGTTTTGTTACTGAGTATGTGGTAATTTTAGAGAAGGCGTCATGACATGCTAAGAAGAAGGTATATTCTTTTATGTTTGGATGGGATGTTCTACAGATATCTGTTAAGTCCATTGAGTCATAACATCTGTTAGTTCCTTTCTGTTTTTGTTTGTTTGTTTGTTTGTCTGACCTGTCGAGTGGTGAGAGTGGAGTATTGAAGTCTCTCACTACTAGTGTTTGGGGTTTAATGTATGATTTAAACTTTAGAAGTGTTTCTTTTACATATGAAGGTCCACTTGTATTTGGGGTGTAGGTGTTCAGTATTGAGATTTCCTCTTGATGGATATTTCCTGTGACTAATATGAAATGTACTTCTTTCTCTCTTTTGATTGACTTTAGTTTGAAGTTTATTTTGTTAGATATTCGGATGGCTACACCGACTTGTTTCTTAGGTCCATTTGATTGGAAATTTTTTCTCAACCCTTTATAAGAGGCAATGTCTGTCTTTGAGGTTGTGTTGTGTTTCTTGTAGGTAGCAGAAGGATGAATTCTGTTTTTGTATTTAATCTGTTAGCCTGTGTCATTTTATAGATGAGTTGAGTTCATTTATATTAAGGGATATTAATGACCAATGATTACTATCTCCTGTTAATATAGTTTTTGTTGGTGGTAATGTATGTTATTTTGTGTGTTTTTCCATTCTTTGAGATTTGCTGCTGTGAGACCATCAGTTGTCTGTGTTTTTGTTGATGTAGCCAACTTCCTTGGGTTGGAGTTTTCCTTTTAGTATTTTGTGTAGGGCTGGGTTTGTGGCTAGGTGTTGGTTAAATCTGGTTTTGTCATAGAATATCATGATTTGTATTTCTATGGTGATTCAAAGTTTTTCTGGGTATAGTAGTCTGGGCTGGTATCTTTGGTTTCCTAATGTCTGCATAATGCTTGTCCAGGACCTTCTGGCTTTCCAAGTTTCCATTGAGATGTCAGGTGTAATTCTGCCTTTATACATTGCTTGGCCTTTTTTTTCCTTTGCAGTTCTTTATATTCCTTTTTTATTCTGTATGATTATTATGTGTGAAGGGACTTTTTTATTGATCCCATCTATTTGGTGTTCCGTGAGCTTCTTGTATATTCATAGGCATATCTTTCTTTAGGTTGGGAAAGTTTTCTTCTATGATTTTGTTAAATATATTTTCTGTGCTTTTGAGTTGAATTTCTTCTTCTTCTATACCTATTATTCTTAGGTTTGGTCCTTTCATGGTGTTTCAAATTTCCTAGATATTTTGTGTTAAGCTATCATTAGATTTAATGTTTTCTTTGACCAATGAGTCTATTTCCTTTATTGTATTTGTAGTGCTTGAGATTCTCTTCCATCTCTTGTATTTTGCTGTTTATGCTTGCATTCGTGGATTCTGATCATTTTCTCATGACTTCTGTTTCTACAATACCCTTGGCTTGTGTTTTCTTTATTGTCTTCATCTCAGTTTTCATGCCTTCTATAATTTCTTTCATATGTTTGATTGATTTTTCTTGTTTTTCTTTAAATGAATTGCTTATTTCTTCTAATTTTTTTTTGTGTCTTATCCAACATTTCTTTGAGAGAAGTTTTCATTTCCTCTTTAAGGGCCTCAAACATTCTCCTAAAGTTATTTTTAGGTCATTTTCTTCTGCTTTATCTATACTTGGTTGTTCAAGTCTTGCTATTGTAAGCGTCACTAGCTTTTACTGTTGTTGTGTTGTTCTTTGTGGTGTTGCATGTGTTCTTACCTTGTCTACTCATATTTTCCTCCATTTGTTGTAGTTGGGGTTGCCTGTGACTCTGGTGATCAGTCTTCCATGTGCCAGTGGATCCAGGGCTCAGACGGTTTCTCCTCATTATACAGTCAGTGCCATGTTTCCAGTCACTCAGTCATCTTCCTGGAGGTTGCTTGATGCTCCCAGGGTTTGCTCTTCTCCTGTAGAGGGTTCTGTCTCAGGCCTGCTCTTGCCTAGGTTGCTGGCTCAATCCTGTTTCTGTAAATGTTCTTGGTTTGTATCTGCTCCTGCAGAGGTTCCTGGCTTGGGATTGGTCCCACAAAAGTTTCTGGCTCTAATCTACTTACTAGGAGTTCCCAGGCTTGGGTGTGTCCAGACTCACAGAGGTTTTGGCTCAGTCCTACTCCCTCAGAGATCCCAAACTCATCCCTAACCTACAGAGGTCTCTGGTTCCTGCCTACTCCTTCAGAGGTCCCAGACTCACTCCTGGAATCTCAGAGTTCCTAGGTCAGATTTACTTCCTTGGGGGTCACAGACTCAAGCCTGGACCACAGAGGTCCTCTCTCAGGCCCACTTCCTCAGTGGTTGCTCCCCTGTACCTCCTTCTGTTGAGTTTGCTCTCTCAGGCCTACTCCAGCCTAGGTCACTGGCTTAGTCCTGTTTCTGTACATTCCTCTGGTCTGGATCCCTTAAGGTCATGTTCTTGTGCTGCATCTTGTTGGAACATTCAAGACTTGCTTTAGTGGAATAGCTGGGCTGTAGTGCTTATTACCCTACTGGTGTTGATTGTATTCCTACACTGGTATCTAGGCAATTTGGTTTTGGGTGATTATAGGTCTAGGTGTTGATTTCTGAGTTTGTCTTGGTTAGATGGTCATTTTATTCCTTGATTTTGTTTCCTCTCTGGTTTTCTGGCCTGTGGTAGCTTTGATTGAACAGAGATCTTCACTAGAGTTGTTGGCTGGGACATGGTGTGGATGGGGGAGGGAGTATTGTTATAGTATGGGGGAGGGTTCTGAGAGAGTGGTAAAAGTTTGAGAACTGTTTGTGTACCTGTACTTCTGATGGCTAGTGTGGCCTCTGGTCAAGCAGGGAGTCTCTGAGTTGGGGGCTGGGACAGGGTGATGAGTATGAGACGAGTGACTGGAGATAATGTTGGGAGGAATCACTGAAAGTGTAGAGGAGGTCCACAGGTGGGCGGTGGGGTCTCTAGTCTACCAGTGAATCTCACTCTGAGTTTGTGTACCCATTCTACTGGGTGATGTGGCAGCCCACTGGAGTTGAGCAACAAGGGTTATCAATGGGGGTAGAAAGGTAGTGGTAGATTGATTGGGTTTTTGGGAACTTAACTGATGAAGAGGGAGAGTTCTGTGGACAGGCAGCCTACCTGTTCTTCTGATTGGTGTGACCTGTACCTGAACAGGTGATGTCTGCCTGAGTAGGATGTGGGAGCAAAGCAGTGAAGTTGGTGAGTGGGGAAGAAGGGGTAATGAAAGATTGCATCTTTGAGAACTGAATTGAAGGAGTGTGAGAGTTCCGTAGATGGCCAACCTACCTATTCTTCTGCCTGGCATTTCTATTTCTTTTTTATAATTTGTACTTTGAGTATCTTCCTGTGTTTATGTCTCTGTACCATGTGCATTAATGGTGCCCATATAGGCCAGAAGAGGGTATCAGATCCGCTTGAACTGGCATGGCAGATTTCTGTGGTTCACCATGAAATGCTGGGAATTGAACAAGGGTCCTTTGTACTCCAAACTTCCAAGCCATTTTTCCAGGTCCTAAATTAGGTCTTTATTTCTTTAAAAATTTTTATAAAACTATATTCTCTCTCCAAGCACTGCATTCTATGAATTGAAATATTCACCAATTTCTGAGTATTTTTAGTTTACAATTTGACTTTCATCTTTGACCACATAAAATCAATTCTTATTATTTAGTCTAAATCTGTTTTAATATTTATTTACCACTTCAATCCCATTGTGACCACAAAACATAATTTCTTACTTTTTGTTTTGGTTTCTCTAGCTATTGCTGTCCTAAACCTCACTCTGTAGACCATGTAGCCTGGAACTCACATAGATCTGCTTGCTGCTGCATCCCAAGTGCTATTACTAAAGATGTGCTCTTCCATGCCTGGCATTTGTTCCATTTTTTTCATTCATATTTACTAATTTTACCTTTTGTCCAGTGTGTAATATATTTTGGTGAATTTTCTATGAATACTTGAAAGAATCATGTATCTATAATATTTATTTCATACTCTTTTCAATTAATTTATTTATTTTTATTAAAAATTTCCACCTCCTCCCCTCTTCCCATTTCCTTCCCCATCTCCCCCTCACCTTCCCCCTCCCTCTCCAGTCCAAAGAGCAGTCCTCCCCCCTCCATCCAGGTCTAGGAAGGTGAACATCCAAACAGTGTAGGCTCCCACAAAGCCAGTACATGAAGTAGGATCAAAACCCAGTGCCATTGTCCTATGCTTCTCAGTCAGCCCTCTTTGTCTGCCATGTTCAGAGAGTCCAGTTTGATCACATGCTCCATCAGTCCCAGTCCAGCTGGCCTTGGTGAGCACCCATTAGATCAGCCCCACCATCTGAGTGGGTGGGTGCACCCCTCGCGGTCCTGACTTCCTTGCTCATGTTCTCCCTCCTTCTGCTCCTCATTGGACCTTGAAAGCTCAGTCCAGTGCTCCAGTGTGGGTCTCTGTCTCTATCTCCATCCATCACCAGATGAAATTTCTATGGTGATATGCAAGATATTCATCAGTATGGCTATAAGATAGGGCCATTTCAGGTTCCCACTCCTCAGCTGCTTAAGGAACTAGCTAGGGACAACTCCATGGACACCTGGGAACCCCTCTAGAGTCAAGTCTCTTGCCAACCCTAAGATGGCTCCCTTAATTAACTTCCCTGCTCCCATATCTACCCTTCCTTCATCACAACCCTCCCATTCCCCCAAACTCTCCCCATCTTCCCCTTTTCTCACTTTTCTCTCCCCATCTTCCCTCACCCCCACCCCAACCCCACCCCCAAGTTTCCAATTTTTGCCTGGCAATCTTGTCTACTTCCTATATCCAGGAGGATAACTAAATGTTTTTCTTTGGGTTCACCTTCTTATTTAGCTTCTCTAGGATCATGAATTATAGGCTCAATGTCCTTTATTTATGGCTAGAATCCACTTATGAGTGAGTGAGTACATATCATATTCATCTTTTTGGGTCTGGGTTACCTCACTCAGGATAGTGTTTTCTATTCCATCCATTTGTATGAAAAATTCAAAATGTCATTGTTTTTTTACCACTGAGTAGTACTTTAATGTGTACATGTTCCACACTTTCTTTATCTATTTTTCCATTAAGGGGAATCTAGGTTGTTTCCACGTTCTGGCTATTATAAATAATGCTGCTGTGAACATGGTTGAACAAATGCTTTTATTGTATGATAAGGCATCTCTTGGGTATATTCCCAAGCATGGTATTGCAGGATCCTGGGGTAGGTTGATCCCAAATTTCCTTAGAAACTGCCACACTGATTTCCAAAGTGGTTGCACAAGTTTGCATTCCCACCAGAAATGGACGAGTGTA
Organism: Microtus obscurus; assembly: GCA_963919715.1. Lineage (NCBI taxonomy): Eukaryota > Metazoa > Chordata > Mammalia > Rodentia > Cricetidae > Microtus > Microtus obscurus. Next base: position 614,412 of record CAWTZC010000312.1, read on the forward strand.
CCACTTACTCCACAACCTCTCCAGCAAAGACCATCATTGGTGTTTTTGATTTTCGCCATTCTGACAGTTGTACGATGATATCTCAAAGTTGTTTTGATTTGCATTTCCCTGATGGCTAAGGAGGTTGAGCAAGACCTTAAGTGTCTTTTGGCCATTTGAACTTCTTCTGTTGAGAATTCTCTGTTCAGTTCAGCGACCCATTTTTTAATTGGGTTAATTAGCATTTTAAAGGCTAGTTTCTTGAGTTCTCTATATATTTTAGAGGTCAGACCTTTGTCTGTTGCGGGGTTGGTGAAGATCTTCTCCCAGTCAGTAGGTTGCCTTTTTGTCTTAATGACAGTGTCCTTTGCTTTACAAAAGCTTTTCAGTTTTATGAGGTCCCATTTATTCAATATTGCCCTTAATGTCTGTGCTGCTGGGGTTATACGTAGGAAGTGGTCTCCTGTGTCCACGTGTTGGAGAGTACGTCCCACTTTCTCTTCCACCAGGTTCAGTGTGTTCAGATTGATATTGAGGTCTTTAATCCATTTGGACTTGAGTTTTGTGCATTGTGATAGATATGGAAATATTTTTATTCTTTTACAGGCCAACATCCAGTTATGCCAGTACCATTTGTTGAAATGCTTTCTTTATTCTGTTGTATACTTTTAGCTTCTTTGTCTAAAACCAGGTGTTCATAGGTTTGTGGGTTAAAATTCAGGTCTTCTATTCGATTCCATTGGTCAAAATCTCTGTTTTTGTGCCAATACCAAGCTGTTTTCAATACTGCAGCTCTGTAATAGAGTTTGAAGTCAGGTATGGTAATTCCTCCAGAAGTTCCTTTATTGTATAAGATTGTTTTGTCTATCCTGGGTTTTTTGTTTTTCCATATAAAGTTGATTATTGTTCTCTCAAGGTCTGTGAAGAATTTTGTTGAGATTTTGATGGGGATTGCATTGAATCTATAGATTGCTTTTGGGATACCCTTTAATTGTACTTTTGTTACTTTCATGATGTTTTCACAATCTAAATCCTGCACAGATGGACATGCATTTTCTGCTACTTATAACAATTTCATAATGAAGACTATTGAAATACTCAGTGTTCAAAATATTTTTTTAGTTTCTTATATTTCAGCACTCCATTTTTATTTTTATTTAGTGTTGAGAATGAAACTCAGGATGTTGACATACCAGTGGGCTACATTTCTAGCCCCAGGGTTAAGTAGCTTCCTCTCAGAAATTTTCTTTACTTATGTGGCAGAACCTTTTATGTGTCACAGAATCTAAACTAACAATTATCAATTTCCCTGGTGGGGAATAAGCTTCTTTTTTTTTTTTGAGCTGTAGAAATCATTCTTTTCTTCCAGCAGCTTCACTCTACTTGGTTCTATGTCATATTTTGTATGCATGGATAAAAACTAGCAAAAATTCTGAAATGAAATTACAAAATGGCATTACTTATTTTAATGAATCTTTCCTTTTCCCATATTTATAAACTGGGAACTTTGTGATGTATGAATCTCCAGTGTCTGAATAGTTCTATCTTGGTGTTGCTACAGGTTTTGGTTTAACTCAGCTTTTTGGATTATTTTAAATCAAAAGTAAATTTGGTTCAAAAACTCTATCTTAGTAATCATGCTTTGTTTATTTTGACTCCTTTATTAACTTTCCTCAGTGAGCGTAGGATAACATCTTTGATAATCCCCAGAAATCGTGTTCCACTGGTAAAGCATCACATATTTTACCAGTGTGTCTGTAGTTAATATAATTTGGCTCTGTTTCTTACTCTTCTTCATCCCCAATTTCCCCTTCTCTCTGTCTCTCTATGTCTGTCTCAGAAAATCAATGCATTGCAGCTGGAAGTTGATGGATGCTTGGCCCAAGTTTTATGCTACAAAAAATAAAAATAATCTTTGGAATTATATAAATACATTATTGAATAGGCTTTAAATCATGTTACAATCAAATTATTAGCAAGACATTGTACAAAAAAACGTATCACGCTTTGTAATGTTTGTTTGAGAATTAAGTGAAATAATGTATTTTGGTTTCAAGATGACAGTGAGACTTTTTTTTTTTTTTTTTTTTTTTTTTTGGTTTTTCGAGACAGGGTTTCTCTGTGGCTTTGGAGCCTGTCCTGGAACTAGCTTTTGTAGACCAGGCTGGTCTCGAACTCACAGAGATCCGCCTGCCTCTGCCTCCCGAGTGCTGGGATTAAAGGCGTGCGACAGTGAGACTTTTAAAATTCTGCATGTAGTTAAGTTACAAACATTTTAGTTGTGGCAGCTGGTCCGCTCATTTTTCTCCATACAAGAGCAATAGTAACAGCAACCTGGGGTAGAAGTGCAGTTTAATGTTTATGGATTGAATGACAGAAATGACAGAGAGATTGTTTTATTGTTTTTGTTTTTAACAGAAACACTTCAATGTTGCTTCAATTTTATCTGTAGCTTCCAGGGAAACTTGCATAAATACAAAGCACAGCCAACCCAATGAAAGCCAAATGTTTGCTTTTGTCTCACATTTAGCAGTGTATTTCTCTCTGTGTGAAACAGCAGTAGAGTTTGAAATCTAGCTTAATCCTGTGCACAGTGTCATTTTCTCCCCTCGAATCAAACTGCTTTATGTCAAAGAGAAAAATTAAATCAGGAGATCTCTTTTCATGCAGCTGAACTCAGCTTCATCTGACCCTAAAAATGAAGCATTGCAACCCATGAAGACAAAAAATGGATGGCGTGTCACTGAGACTGAAGCACAGGCCCAACTTATTATCTAAACAAGCACTGCCTCTATTCACCAATCTACATATATATGAGACAGAGCTCACCTCTAGGAGTCTGCATCTGCTGGTCTCATCTCTAGATCAATTTTTGTACTTTATATAACTTGTCATTAACTTCTCCTTACTTCTAGCTTAGGGAATCGGCTAACCATGAGTTATGACAGTGGAATCTTTAGGGCTTTAAAATGGTTTTGTTCTAGAGAAAATAATCTCAGGAATTATGCAAATAGATCACTTGAAAAGAGTTATAATCAAGTACTTGAGAAATATGTTATTATGGAAACATTTATATCTCCCTTTGTGGATTACAGCTAAATATTAGGTATGAATAGAAAAATGTAAATAAGCGAGTTTAATACGAAGGAAAGAGATAAAATGTTCAAGATCTCTCAAAACAGTTTAGTGCAGGGATATTAAAGTTTAATTGAAACATTGATAATAAAATTTCTCCAAAGAAGTAGTATTAAAGGAATTATGAGAAATATGACCATTGCTAGGGAAATCCCAGTTACTTTTCGAGGTTCTTTATATCAGTTTGATGTGTCTTTGGGTTGAGTTTAATTTCTTTCTACTTGTAAATTGAAATGACACCATAATAAACCTCATTATTCAGTGTTGGCTGTGAGTAATGTGATCAATGGTGTGGTACCCTCTTTCCCATCTCCTAATTCACCTTTTGGCTTCACTCTCTGAACTTATGTAGCCATTTAAAGCTTCCGACACAAATATTTGACTTTCTGGCTTTCCTGCATTTGCCTACCAAGTTAAAAGAGGAGCTATGCATGGAAATCCTTTATCTATTTTCTTTTGTCTCTGTAAAAAATGGAAACTTTACTTTCCTGTACCTTAGACTATCATACATTTATCCAAATATTTAGTCAATAGTACAGTTTAGAAGCAAGCCACTATTATTGGTTTAAAGACTTAATTAAGTAAATGAATAAAACATACAATCTGAAATAAGTATGGATCTTACATCCTGGAATTGATCCATATGTATCATGGGGAAATTGGCCCTTTATGTAATGGTTTTGGTGACTGGTGTTGTTTAATTGTATTTGTAAGTATATTTTTAAAAATCTTTTCAAATTTTTCATTTATGAAACATATAATGGTTTGTATTTTATTGTTATCAATCACTTCAATCTATATTAAAAGTAAAAAAAAAATCTAGGTGTAGTCAAAGACTGCTATTTCATTTCCAGGCTGCTCTGACCAGAATAATCTCACAGAAGCAATATTAATTACAACATTAATTGGCCAATATCTTATGCATATTCCTGGCTAATGTTTATATCTTAAATTAACCCACTTCTATTAATCTGTATCACTAATTACTTCAAAGATGATGATGGACATCAAAGAAACTCCACATAGAGTTTGTTTTCTTTATGCCAAAATTTAGCCATGTGGGCAAAGTAGCTGACTTTGCCTCAGCTGCTGACAATTACTATCCAAACTATAACAGCAGGACACAAGAGAGGAAACTGCCGAACTTTGTAAAGACAAGGCAGAACAGTCCTTCAAAATTTCCTGCTTCAGAGGAAAGTTTGTAGACATCCTAGGCCTTTAGGTCAGAGTTGGATGCCCCAATGTTATAGAGGAACTTTTGATGACTGTCTAGGAAGCATGGTGTCCCTGCCATTAGGTAACATTTCACTGTTCTGGGGTTTGTGATGGAGTTGAAGACTAAATAGTTATAATTATAGCTCTTCTTCATTATAATAGAAAATTAATTAGATATAAAAGTTTAGCCTCACTGAAGGATTAATCTAATTAATCTAAATCAATAATGAATTGGGAGTCAAACATTGGGGGAAACTTAGAACATCAGAGAACTAGGAGCAATTACAAAATGTTTCCACCTGTCTCCTTCCTGTATCCAAAAGGATGAGATTCTGTCTACAACTCACCTTATCATGTCTTGTCTCCACTTCCTGAGTGCTAGCATTAAAGACATTAGCCATGAGTGCTGGATTAAAGGTGTGTGCCACCACTGCCCAGCTTCTATGGTTAACTAGTGGCTACCTCTGCCCTCTGATCTCCAGGCAAGCTTTGTTTGTCAGAACACAAACAGAATATTATACAATAATAATAGATAATTAAATATGTTTGCTAACTTTGAAATGTAAATTAATTAGGTATTGTTACTGTAATTCTTAATAACTGCTTTTGTTGCATATAGTTTTACTACATCAAGGTTAAAACCTTTATTTTTAATTAGACAAAAAGGGGAAATGCTGTGAAACAATCCCTTTCTACACTATGAATATGTATTACTCTCGTTGGTTAAAAATAATCCGGCAAGCAAGTAGCTGGTCAGGAAGTTAGGTGGGAAGGCCAAACTGAAATTGATGGGAAGAAGAGGGGTACAGATGAGAGAGATGCCAGTCATCTATTAAGCCAGCAGGGTGTATTAAAATAAGGTAAAAAGTCATAAATTACATGACAAACCATAAATAGAAATATTGGTTAATCTATATTTAAGAGTTAGCTAGTAACAAGCATGAGGCATTGGTTGAGCATTTATAAGTAATATTTAGTCTCTGAGTCAGTTATTTGGGGCAGGGTGGTTGGGACAGAAAGCATTCCTTTACAAGACATAGTAGCTTAAACTAACCAATGAACTAACTAATGAACTAATAAGAGAGTTTCAGCCTTGAGGAAGGGAATCTAGATGATTGTCCATTGTTGCTAAGCTGTTAGCTTATCCATCAGTGTCAGAGAAAATCTAGTCTATGGTCCATACCTGGACAAGATATTCTAGGTTTCTCTGTTTTCCATGGCATTTGGGGCAAAAGTATCAGGACAACAGTATTGGCTGCCAGGCCCAGTAGATTTATCTGTGGAGGAAGAACATAGGAGAACTGACCTCACCTTGTCTAGGCAAACTGGGGCAATCAATTCTCCAGTGTTCCTTTTGTCCATGTTTAGGGACAAGCCCTGGCAGCAGCTGAAACACTGGGGCTGTCTTACACAGTGGTTTGTTATCCATTATTGTGTCCATTGTCTTCTTGGAGCTCTTGGGAGTCACTACTAGGATTTGAAAGTCTCTGTCTATCATATAAGTTTAACTATCTTAAATGCAATATTCAGCATCTCTCTGACAGTTTTAAGACTTAAGTCAAGCAATCCTTGTTTGATTTTAGTCATTTGTTTTAGGCTATACCTTGAAAGCATATAAGAGGGTATATAAGTTTTTCTCTACTTGATTACATTAGTACTTAGCATGACTTTTAAGTATAGTTCTGAACATCTCAAGGGTTAATCATCTTTACCAATTTATAGTTAAGTTATCCTTTAAAATGATAACTTTTAAATTGAAGCACTAGTATCGAGATAAGACTTTAAATTTATAAAGATAGTCAAAAATGAGACTGGTAACTTTCCTGAACCTTACATAGTGTACCATTATAGATTATAACAAATTCTTATAGAACTCAGCTTAGAAAAGCTACTTCTTAAAAATACTAGCAAAAATAAGAAGATTAGACATATATCTTTAAACCAGTTTTTGTAAGCTTGAGTAAACCAAAAGGGAGATACTGTGTAAGCCAATGGTTTTTAACTTTTTATAAAGCATTGTTATTTAAACCTCCAACATTGAGGAAAACCAAGACTACTTCTCTAAAATGGTATTTGACTCTGAAGTTTGAGAAACCACTCTAAGTTCTTTGCCAAATTGTTTAAGGCCACAGGCTTAGTGCATCAAAAGTAGAAATATCCCATTTTTTGTTGCTTAGTAGTTGTGAACCTAACTTTAGTTGGCCAGTGACTATACTGGGTGTTTTGGATACCAGTGCAACCTTTGGTCTTTCTTACACTGAGCCTTTAAGCATAAAATTCATGTTTTGGATTGACATATTTCAGTTAACAAAAATGATCACAATCAGAATTAAGGGGTTACAAGGCAAAGTTAGCACATTTGAACATTTTACCAGAACCATAGACACTGATGGAATACTTCTTTGTTTTAATATCTCCTATGTAACTTTCTGACTTTTAATCCTATGTTAAAGCTTTAATTTAACTCTTTCTTTTACAAGTATTACAGATTTTTAACCACACCCAGTAATTTATACACCAATAATTTCTTAGCTTCCTTGCTCTTGCATCTTCTCCCCACCAATTTTTGTCACTGGACACAGAGACATTAGAAGCAAACCTGGGTCTGAAAAGGGTGGGTCATAACCCAATCAAGAGCCAGTTTATTAATAAAACAGCAGAAAACAATTTTAATATTATTCATACCCAAAAGACATTTTAATCCCTATTACATTAGTTCCAATGGCTAGAATATCCAGAGATGAATTCTGAGCCCAGGTGACTGGCTGCAACAGTAACAGCTAAACTGTAACCAAGACACAGGGAACACAGTAAACTCACACCTTCAAGACCAGTCAGACACAGACTTGCAGTGGATACATTATTGCATTCAAAATAGACAAAACTTTCCCTATTTCCTCCCGCTGTAATTTCAAGGGGGAATGCAGGATCTAATTGATGTTGAAGTGGGAGCAGTTCCCTACTTCTCTTTTGGAGACTGTGTGTCTTTAAACTGCCTACTAATCCCAAATTGTAGGCTCTAGTATCAGTTTAAAGGAGTCAAAGTGTAGTTCTTCAAGAGCAGTATATATTTTTAAGTTTCTAAAATGAGTTAATACCAAGTCAGGGGGTTGACAGACGAAATTTGGCCCACTTTCACAAACATAAAACATCCAATAACAGCCGAGAAGCTAAATGAAACTACAGATACAAACTGACAGACAGCAAGGTGGACAAATGCACTGACTAGACAACAATAAGACAAATGGACAGGGCAGACAAATAAGATGGATAAGATGTCAGCCAATAAAGACACTCTTTTAATATCATAACTAAGGACCCGGTTCAAGCTGGGGAACCCCCAAGATCCTGTCCCTCTTGGGATACCAGTCCCTGGACACTGCTCCACCTGGGATAGGCTCGGTCTCTCCCACAACTGGAGAGACTGGGTCAGAGCCAGGATCTCCTGGAACAATTGAGGTGTCCCAGACATGAATGTTGCTATATCAGAAATCCTTACTGAGTCCAAACCTTGTAGTCCAAAGTTGTCTGCTTCCAGAGGACTCTAACTCCCCCTACGAGAGTTCTCTGTTTGTTCCTTAATAGGGTATATCAGTGGGATCTCTGAATGTTACGCTTAGCCTGTTAAGGTGACATGAGAAAACAAAAAACACTCAGGGGTTCCAAATATTTCATTAAATCACCACATGGGGAGGTCACTGATTGATCCAGACTACAGGAATAAGACTCGGGAGTCTTGTTCTTCCTGACAGCGCAGAGCAGAGGCAAAAGTGAGGTTTATTAATAACATCGCAAGCATTTGTTACCAAGTGACAGTTACATTTTTTTTTTCACCAATAAGGACTTAGCAATTACAGAATTCTTTGTGTATTCCACATTGTTAACTGGTATACAATGTAAACATTTCAGTCCAACCAATGAGATTCATTTGCTTCTTCTGTTGTTAAAACATAATGGTCTAAAGAACTGAAAATGCATATCTATTTCTGTGATTTAGGGTGGAGGTTGGTCAGTAATTGGAAAGTTCTCAGCTCCCCTAGGGCTTGGGAACCTGAACTATTTCGCCCTAAAGTTAATGGAGCCTGAAGTCAAAATGGCAGTACTTAGACCAGAGTGCTTTTGCCTGTTCCCTTCACTTTATATGTGATTTGGTCTTTTTCTTTGGTGTTTTTAGTAACCTTTCATTGTTCTTTACATGTACCAGTTTTCTTATTATGTGTTTTGGGGAACTTCTTCTGGTAATATATATTTGATATTCTGTATGATTCTTGTATTTTGATTGGAAACTCAATCCTTAGATTGGGCTTTTTTTTTTCTCTGTGTTTTACTAAAACGATTTTTTGTGCCATTGCATGGGTCTCTTCTTTATCTATCTAGTCATAGTGTCTGAAAGTTTAGTCTTTTTGTAGTGTCCAAAATTTTCTAGATGTTTTGTTCTTTTTTTTTTTTTTTTTTTTTGGTTTTTTCGAGACAGGGTTTCTCTGTGGTTTTGGAGCCTGTCCTGGAACTAGCTCTGTAGACCAGGCTGGTCTCGAACTCACAGAGATCCACCTGCCTCTGCCTCCCAAGTGCTGGGATTAAAGGCGTGCGCCACCACCGCCCGGCTAGATGTTTTGTTCTTGAAATTCTTTATATTTAACATTTTCTTTGAATGAACTACCCATTTTTTTCTGCCTTATCTTTGAGATCTAAAATTTCTCATCTAATCTTATAATCTTACCTCTGATGATTTTGTTTGGAATCCTAAGGTTTTTTGTTTCCAGATTTATTTCAGTTAAGATTTTATTTTGTGATTGTAAGTCTACTTTCATGTTTGAAATGTTTTCATTCTTTCATTTAACTGCTAGTTTCTGTTTCTATGCCTCTTGCATCTTGATAGTCACTTCCTTTTATAAGAATTTGTTCTTTAACGTCCTTGAACATATTTATAATAACTATTTTGAAGTCCTTGTCTTCTGTGTCCTTTGAGTCAGCTTTTGATCATCAGGTATTCTTTCTATCAAGGATCCCCATGGCCATAGTAACCTGGCATGCAGATTGAAGATTTTCTGTATCCCTCCTCTCCTCCATTCTGATATTTCGAAATTTACTTTTGATTCTGTATCATAAGCTTTTCTCCAAGCCTACTACACTCCTCTGGAGACTCCACCTCTTTGTATGAATACAAGGTTCTCTTAAATCTTGCCTGCTTACTGCCTCATGTACTAAGAGGAGCGGCAGGGCTGTGTCCCCGGCACCCGGCCACCCACATGGCTAGCTTATGCCCTGAAATAATTACACGGAAACTCTATTCTTTTAAATACTTCCTGGCCCATCAGTTCCAGCCTCTTATTGGCTAGCTCTTACATATTAATCTAACCCATTTCTAATATTCTGTGTAGCCCACGAGCTGGCTTACCAGGAATGATCTTAACCTGCGTCTGCCTGGCATGGGAACATCATGGCGACTCCTGACTCAGCTTCTTTCTCCCAGAATCCTGTTCTGTTTACTCCACCCACCTAAGGGTGGGCCTATCGAATGGGCCTAGGCAGTTTCTTTATTAATAAGAAATCACTCCCACATCAGTCTCAGCCTTCCCTTCTAGTTCATCTTCATTTCTCTATGTCAACATAGAAGCACATTTTACCTGGAAGCCCAGGTGACCACACTGATCTGAGAAAAAGGAGATGGTTGTCATCATCTTTCTTGTCAACCATTTACTCTCCCAATACTCACTCTTAGTTTTGTAGCAACCTAATTGCAGAAGTACCTTCTGTCACCCCCACACACCTCAATTGCTTGGGGATTTTATCTTTTGGTGTGGATCCAGGATCCCCCAAGAACCCTTATTCTGGTCTCTCCAAACTTCCTCTTCATCTTACTGAATATTGCTTTAGGCATCCTTTTTGGACCCTGCATTCATTCCCAGAGGACTCCTCTTCCTCTTGTATGAACCTCAGCACCCTATCTATTTTGCACTGCCTCTCTTTGACTTTTCTCTTAGTTCATCTCCATTATGATGTGTAAACTAACAAACTGCATAAACACTCTCTCCCAGGAACCCCACAGCTTCCATAATTGTCTAGGATCCAGTGTGACCAATAGGAACCAAAGAAAAGAACACTTACCAAACAAACACAATATTAGACTAGAAACAACTCTAATATCATAATTCTATAATGCAAACACAACAACCAAGATAAAATACCTATAACCCAGTAACCCTCTTGCAATAGGTTTTAATAGGCCTAATTTTTGTCTCTATGAAGGAGAAAATTCTCTGATTTTTCTATTGATAATCTTCTGATGACAGGGTATTTTTTTTTCCATACTAAGACTTATTTATTTAGTCAAACAAGATTCATACAATAAGAACGCTGAGTTTTTTTTTTTTTTTACATTGGCAAAAATTAATGAGAATATAGCTCAGGGGCTTGGTCATTGAATTTAACAATAATAAAAAAATGCTTTGTAGAGAATAAATTAGAACTTGAAATACTTTCAATAAAAGTATAACTGTTTCTCCTTATTTATCATGTATCCCATGGTGATATATGTTTACACATTTCACCAAAACATCTTCATTCCTATCAACAGTGGTTCACCATAGAGACTCTTTGTAATCCAGATGATTTTTCCTGTCATATTTATGCATGAACTTGCCAGTAATCAAGAAAAGAAATGGATAAAGACCACAAAAACACACAAATATGTGTACTCGGCAAAGTGTGTATGTGGAGGTCAGATAAGACCTTGTAGAAGCTGGCCTTCTGTTTTCACCATGTGGGTCCTGGGTATTGAACTTGTGGCTATCATATTCAGTCACAGCTTCTATTTTTTAAAAGCTTCTTTGTTCTGATGTAAGACATGCTATATGCATTATTTGTACTATTTAAACTAGTATTATTATCTTTTGCTAGAACATAACACTGGCAAATTTATTGTTTATCCCTTACACCATAAATCCATACATAGACATCTACGATTTTAGGTATAGGACTATTGAATAGAACATGACTTTAAATACATTTACAGAGCAATTTTTTCTGTGTTGATGACACACTCAACATTCTATGTAATAAATTATGATAAACTTTATAAATAACATTTGACCAAGCTATGTGAAGTCATACAACTCATGGAGAGCACTGAATTTCGTTATAGAGTTCAGTTGCCAGCCTTACCACCAGGGAAGTTACTATCCAAAGACATTTTTTATGTATAGAAATTAACATTCATGGTTGTAACGTAAAATTCTGTAAGAGAAAAAAACTTTCTTTGCCATAGTTATAGGAAAGAAGACAACATGGAGATTAATTTATCTACTATAAATTAGACATTGCTGAGTTAAAATGGAAGAGAGTTTAAGGAATTGAATATTAAAATCAATATGTCTCAAGATGGTTTTGTGAAACCACAGAACAGAAGCTGACTCAGTGTGTAGATAAATAAGACATGGTAGAACTCATCTCTTGGATCAGGAAGCAAGTAGAAGGTGTCAGTTCTCAGTGGAGAGGCACTGTCCTAGTTGGCTTTCCCCTTTGCTGTGATAACACACTGATGAGAAGCAACTTGTGGAGGAAGTGTTATACCACTTATATGTCCAGTTCACAGTCTACCACAGGGGGAATTCAGAGCAGGAACTCAAGCAAATATCATGGAAGAATGCGGCTTACTGGCTTGCTCAGATATCTTTCTTATGCAGCCCAGTCCCAGTTTCCCAGGGATGTTACCACTCACAGTGGGATCAGTCCTCCTGCCTCAATGAGAAATTATTAAAATGCCCATAGACCAAACTGGTGAACGCAATTCCTCAATTGAAATTTTCTTTTCCCAAGCATATCTCTGTAACAAATTAAAAAATTCTGATATTAAACAGAGGTAGGACATTCTTATGACCAGTAATTTAAAAGGCTGTGAGAGTTGATTGCCCTTTGGATTGACTTGATTGTATGTGAAAGGGTGGTGTGTATTGAGTCACTTCATAAAGTTGGACAAGTTGCCCACAGACTTGGAAACTTTCTTTATTAAAACTCAAGCATTCATCATGAAGTTTGTATATGAAATACATTTCTGTGCACCCTTTAAAAACAACTCCAAAATCATGAATTCCAAGAAAATGGGAAGAAAATACAAATATAAGTAAAAATGGACAATTAAAAAACAACAAAAAGTGATATGAAAATTTTAAGCAACAGCCTACCAGTGTGACACTGACAATTAAGAATACCAAAGAAAAATTAAAAAAAAAAACAAAAAATATAATATCTATATAGATGTTCATTGAGATGCATCAAGTTTTAAACTTGGTTAAGTGTTTTACAGACTTCCTTAAACTAGCTGTGTGAATGATTTTTATTGGTGAGTTAGTTAAAATATATGATTTTATTTAAAAATGACTTCAATATGTATATAAAATTATAACAACAAATAAGAACATTTTAGAATAAATATAAAACAAAGGTGCCAAAAAAAAAAAACCCAAGAGTAATCAGTTCTATAAAAGACTCAGGCTCAGCATATATGCTCCCTGACTGAATCCAGAGAAGTCATATCAGTGCTTGAATCTCTGTAGCCTCCATATTTTAAATCCAGGTTAATTGAATTCTAATTTATATCTTTCAATTTTCTTCAATAGTTTTTGTTCTTTTATAGGTATCTCTTTTTCTTTTTATTATTTTGAAGATTCAGTGTATCTGGAGGTTTTTTCTTACCTGATCCTACAGCCACTTTTAAAATAACCACTCAGAGGTTTAATAGTAATTACATATTGTTTGACTTAATAGCTCAGACTTATTGTTAATGACCTCTTACAACTTAAATTAACCCATTTAGATCAGTTTATGTTTTATCACGAGGCTTATGGCTTGTTACCTTACATCGCTCTTCTCTGGTGGCTGCTGGTGGCTTCCTGACTTTACCTTCTTTTTCCCTGTATTCAGTTTGGCTTTCCCACCTAGCTATATTCTGATATATCATAGGCCAAAGCATCTACTTCACTAACCAATGGTAATATAACATATTCACAGCATACAGAGGAGCATCCCACATCATCTTCCTTTTTCTCTCCAATCTAAAAGAAAGGTTTTAACTTTAACATATAACAAAATGTTTATTAAGCAAGAATTACAGTTTCAATATTTAGTCTATTTGTATTTGGCAAAATTAAAGAAAATACTTTATCTTTTAGCCTATCTTTGTGAGTCTGAAGTTCATATCTATTTTATTTTTTATTACAACAAAGGAAAACTATAACTATATAGTCTTCAACTCCATCAAAGACCACAGAGTAAACAGAAAGTTCACTGCAAGCAACTAGAAATAGCAGAGACACCTGGCTGCCTGAACAGTCATGCAAAGTTCTTCTGTAACTTTGGTAGATTCATCTTCAGCCTGTAGGCATAGAGTGTCTGGCAGATTTCTCAGGGAAGCAGGAAATTTGAATGGATTGTCCACCTTTCGGGAAATGAATCAGTTTCCTCTGTGTCCTAAAGAATGTCTGACAGACTCTTCCATGAAGCAGGGACTCTGAAAGACTGTCTCACCTTGTTTTGGCAAGTTCAGCAGTTGTTACCTGTGGTTCCTGTATGTGCAGTTTATACAGCATATTGTCATTAGTCTAGGCAAGAGCACTTTCTTGCTCAAATGGCAAAAAGACAGCAAACTCCATAAAGAGCTTCTTCAATGCCAGTCATCCTCTTTAAGTAATTGGTGTTTCCAGGAGCAGACATCTCTCATCATCAATAAAATATAAGTTATTAAAATATTTGAAATGCCACATTCTGTAGGTATTTAAAACATTTGAATATTACCTTTTAATCTGATATATATTTCTTCATATCTAGAAAACTTAACATGACTATAAGTTTGCTATTATAAATGACTATTAATTTGTTTTTCTCAATCTTACATTACATTTTTAATGAGCTGCATAAATATAATTCCTTAAATAAGAGTAGAAATATACATATAGTATAACAAAATTGACCTTAAATTTGTATCAGTAAATAAAATGATTATTACATGCAAATGTCAAATAATTTGAGATTAATAGCTGTTTTTGAATTAAAGTAGATTTAATAATCTATCTTTTTATCATTTCTATACCATATCCCCCTATTTAGAAAGAGATAGACTATGACCATTTATCATTTATAACCAAACCTTTAAATGAAAACAAACATTTATAAACAATATTTTGGGAATTCTGGAGTAGTTATACTATTATTTCCTGCTGATTGGGGGCACTGGCAATCTTATGGGGATCCTGAGAAAATTTTAGAATTATAGTTAAATTTGATTGTAGTGATACTGCAGTCTCAGTCAGTTGCTTTGAATCTGTAGTATATTTGAAGATAATGGAGAAAAATGCAGTAGTGGGCTTTGAGGGAGGGTAGGCCATCTGAAGATTATGGAAAGATTTAGGTTAATTTATACACTTGTTATAAAGAGTGTCAATACAGTTAATGAAAGCATATCATGCAATAAACAGTAGCTCAAAGACAGAATTTCAAATGCTCTCACTGTGAAGTATTAGGGAATATTTGATATAAGGGCTATCAGTATCCTGAATCTATTGATACACAACATATAAACAGACTAAAATACTACTCTGTATCTCTTTGAAATTGAACTGTTCATATTTTTGGATTTAAATAAATAGATAAAAGTGGAAAATGCATTTCCAAGAAACCTATTGAAGAAATCACATCAAATAATGCACATTTCCTTAGAAGGTCACTCTGCCAACCAGAGAAAAATGGCTGTCTTGCAAAAAGCCTGTTTTGGGCTGAACGAGATGGCAATGTGCCATTTAAGTTCAGTCTGGCTAAGACGCTAGATTTGCTAATGTTTTAAAGTTAGGAGTTGCTGGATCTGACATAAGCAGGGTATGAGAAATGTAGGAAGGATGGAATCCTGTAGTGTCTCCAAAGTTTGGATGGGTCATTTGTGAGTAATGTTATAACTTACTGAGGGAAAATATTAGAATATGGACAGATTTGGGGAGGTTGACCCAAGGTCCATTTTAGGTAACCAGGAATTGAGGTGACTGTTAAATGTCTAGAGAGGATTTTCAGTTAAATTATTTTTCTATAACTTAGAAAAATAGTCGTAGGCAGGGATTTTGTTTCTTAAAATGGTCCCTCCTATCCATGTATTCCTGACAGAACATGACATTTCTAAACCAATATCAAGACTAGAAGTGAATGGTGTTACCATTTCTATTTATTGTTGTATTGCCCAATCTAGCTAATGCAGTAAGAGAACATTTGTTTTCAGTTTATTATTTTTTTAAAAAAGAAGGCAAACTATTTTTTTTTCATTTTATATACCAATCCCAGTTGCCACTCCCTCCACTTTTAGATGGAGTCATCTTTGTAAATTTCTGAGAATTTCTCTTGTTCCAGGTTTGTGGCTAGCCCCACAATGGGTTCCTTAATCAAGATATCTCTTTCCCTGCTCTCATCTCTGTCCTTCCTTTATCTCAACTATCCCATTCCCTCAAGTTCTTCTTCTCTTTTTCCTTCTCTATTCCTCTTCCTTTTCCATACTCCCTTCTCCCCAACATCCCCAATTTTATCAGGCAATCTTATCTACTTCCCCTTTCCAGGTGGATCTATGTATGTTGTTCTTAGTGTTCACCTTAGCTTCTCTAGGGTCATGGACAATAGGCTCAATACCCTTTGTTTTACAGCTAGTATCTACTTATGAGTGAGTACATACATGGCCAGTTCTTATAGCAACAAGCTGTTTATTGGTTCCCAGATATTTTTTCTTTTAAACACTGCCTGGCCCATCAGTTGCAGCCTCTTATTGGCTAGCTCTTATATATTAATCTAACCCATTTATAATATTCTGTGTAGCCCACAAGCTGGCTTACCAGGAATGATCTTAACCTGCATCTGCCTGGCATGGGAACATCATGGCCACTCCTGACTCAGCTTCCTTCTCCCAGAATCCTGTTCTGTTTACTCCACCCACCTAAGGGTTGGCCTATCAATGGGCTTAGGTAGTTTCTTTATTAATAAGAAATCACTCCCACATCATTTCTCCTTTTTCAGGAATGATCTTAACCTGTGTCTGCCTGGCATAGGAACATCATGGCGACCTGGTTCCCAGATATTTAGCCCTAAAATAATCACACAGAAATTGTATTAATTAAATCACTGCTTGGCCCATTAGCTCTAGCTTATTATTGACTAACTCATATCTCTTAAGTCAATCCATCACCATTAATCTGTATATCACCACGTTACTGTGGTTTGCCAGGTAAAGTTCCCAGTATCTGTCTCCAGTGGGGACTTCTCTCTGACTCTGCCCTTCTTTCTCCCAGCAATCATTTCCACTTTCCCTGCCTACTTAACTTTTGCCCTGCTATGAGGCCAAAGCTGTTTCTTTATTCATTAATTGTAATCACAGCATCCAGAGGTAAACCCCACATCACCTCCCATTTTCTATTTAAATGAAAAGGAAGGCTTTATCTTCAACATACATATTGAATACATAATACAAAATTACATATAACAAAACAGGTATTAAGTAAGAATTACAGTTACAGTATTTATATCTACTGTATCTTTCATGATAACTAAGAAAAATTATAACTATTAATTCTTTAACTCCATCAAAGACTCCAGAGGGATATACTATTAGCTAAGTAACCAGGAAGTGCTTTATAAAGAACTTAACAAAACTCTAGAATTGGCAGAGACATCTCACTGCCTGGAGAGTCACCCAAAGTTCTTCTTTACTGTTGGGGCATCTATCTTCAGCCTACAGGCCCATAATATCTGACAGTTTTTTCCATAAAGCAGGAAATTCCAAAGACAGTTCCACCTATATTGGCACTTTGTCAGTCACTTTCTTCTGTGTCCTGAATGTGTCTGGCAGACTCTTTCATGAAGCAGGAACCCAAAGGCCCTTTCTCACCTTTAGACACATTCAGCAGTCATTTCTCTGTAGGTCCTGCATGTCCAGTTCATCAAGCAGTCCAGGCAAAGGCAGCTTCTTGCCCAAATGGCTAACCAGTTCCATAAAGAGCCCCTTTGATGCCCATCTTGCTTTTGAAGTAATTGGTGCTGTCAGGAGCAGACATGTCTCTGTCATCAAAAGTCCTAACTTCTTATAACATTTTAAATACCATATTCTGTAGTCTTTAAAAGGTTTGAAAAATACCTATTTATCTGAAATACATCTCTGTCCATCTAGAAAATCTAACTAACGTGACTACAAGCTTGACTATTATAGATGATTATCTATTAACCTGTAGTTCTTAATTTATGTGCAAATCAATACCACACCAGTTATGATTTAAAGGGATATTTATTTAGGGGGGCAAAACTCATGAAACACCAACTGTCAGGAAAGGAGCCTAGTCACCAGAGCAGGAGCAGGAACCAAGTGCCAGAACCAAGAGAGCTGACCTAGCCTTGCTGCTCTTTTTTAAAGATAAATAGACCACACCCCAGTGGGCTGGTTTTTCAACAGCTATTGGCTGAAGGAGTGAAAGGTCCTCCCACAGCACTTAATTATACATTACATTGTAAATGAACTGTACAAACACAATACCTTAATAAATATCAGAAATATGTATATACTGTATAACAAAATTGACCTTAAATTTGTAGCAATAAACCAAGATTCATATCAATGCACATCTCTATATCATATTCCCCTTTAAATGTAAACAAACATTTATAAACAATATTTGGGAATATGGGTGTAGTTTTCTCCAAACTTCTTCCTGCTGTCTATTAGGCAAACTATTCATAGAGACCTTTCAGATGTTCTTTGTGCATCAAACCACCTTAGCCTGGAATGAATCCACAGGTTCTCATCGTCTGTGAAATCAAAAGAAAAACCTTTTTTCCAAAGCAACATATACTTAGACTCAAATTATGAAGTCAAGATACTTATAATACACATGCTGGTTTAGCATAGCAGCCCATACAATAAAATGTCTCTTTCTACTTAACTTCTTCACAGTCAAAAAAATTCAAAGAAGACATAATAATATTCATAATCCAGACTCTCTGTGAATTTTCCATCATTACATCGCTTATTCTTTCTTTATTCCTTTTAATCTATGACAGTACTCTGTCTCTTTAACGACTTTGTTTTAGTTTTTAAAAACCATTTATTTTTTATAACTATATTCCTTTTCTTCTATCTCCCAAGCTTATGTACATTTATCTAACACTGTGAGTCATTTGGAGGTATTTTATGTCTGAATGTGTCCTATTTTGTATCTGTAATTCGTTACTGTCCAGGAGCACTTTTAAAAGGCAAACACTTCTTAAAAACTTAAGCTGTGGCATTGCTAGGGAAGACATGGAAGTGCCTGCTTGTCCTATATAGTCTGACATGGCAGAGCTATTTGTTGCCTCTGAGAGCCATGCTCACAGCCCTACTTTTAGGAACACAGCCAGTCTAGTTGCCATTAACCAAGTTGTAGCATTCTGTCCAATACTGATTCCCATTTAACTGCTTCATAGCCAGACCTCCAGAAAGAGTCAGAGTTTGTGCTGGCAGCAGAGCCCAGAAAGCTGGCATTTCAAAACCACCACTTTTTTCCTGCTGCTGCTGAATCAGGAAAACCTCTCTTAAAGGAGTCACAGAGTGCCACCAGCAAGCAAAGCCCATTCGGGGAAAATTAATGTAGTTAAATTTTGTTTTTTACTGTCTAGAGTTTTACATGGATTTATCCCACCACGTCGACCACCAATTTGTAGCAGGAGGCTGCTTGTTGGTTTCCGGCCATTTAGCCCAGAAATAATCACACAGAAACTGTATTAATTAAATCACTGCTTAGCCCATTATCTCTAGCTTCTTATTGGCTACCTCTTACATCTTAAGATCTATCTCCATTAATCTTTGTATCATCACCTGGCTGTGGCTTACCCAGTAAATTTCCCAGTGTCTCTAGTGGAGGCTACATGGCTTCTCTCTGACTCTGTCTTTCTTTCTCCCAGCATTCATTTCCATCTTCCCTGCCTACCTAAGTTCTACCCTGCTATAAGTCCGAAGCAGTTTCTTTATTCATTAATAGTAATCACAGCATACAGAGGGAAATCCCACATCAAGTTCTTTTATTATAAATTTTATTTGGCTTCCACTTGCCATTGCTAGTCCTTCTATGTTTGATGGAGGTCAGGCAGAAACTCAAGTTAGGAACCAGATGCAGGAAGGTTTGTTGCTGATTTGCTCACAGGTTCAAGCTTAAGTAGCACTTTTATATAACTCAAGACCACTTTTCCAGGGAATGGTGTTACCCACAGTAGGCTGGACCACCCTTTCTCAACTAACAGTCAAGACAATGCCCCACAAATATACCCACAGGTCAGTCTGATCTGGGAAGTTCCTTAGTAGAGAATACCTCCACAGTGGCTTTAGGCTGTGTCATGTTAATAGTTAAATATACCTAGCAAAAGCAATTACAAAACACTATTGAGAAACACAGTATGAGACCTGGATTAATAAAAAATATGCTTTATGTGAACTAGATAAGACAATGTCACAAGTGTGTCAACCTTCTCAAATAAGCATACACATTTAGTGTAAGCAAAAAGCTGATTCTAATATCTAATGATCCAAAAGGAAGATTCAAAATTGGGCAATATAATTTTGAAAAGGAGAGATTCTTACCATAGATCAATACATATTATATCACAATTGAAAGAAGAGAACATTATAAAGAAACATTAACAGTGAAGCATGTTTAAATTTTTAATTATAATGATTACTAATATCAACTGTAAAATTAATATAATTTCCATATGTGCATATTTCACAATTCAATCATGTTTCTTCACTCTTCTACTTTGACTCTATCATTCTTCTCCTACTCAGAACTTCCACAGTTTCGAAAATTCCCTCTTAGTTTTTCTCTTTCCCCTTCTCCCTAATATCCCCTCATTTCTAGTGTAGGGTTGAGGCTTTGTGGGCTTTTCCCAAACAGTTTGGCATATTCACTGGTGTTATCCTTGCTCAATCCATGTGTAGTGGTCATTTGATGAGACTGTACAGGTATAACTTCTTATGTTATTTTGGTGACAAAATCTCACAGCAAGCTTCTTGATCCTCCAGTTTTTACAATCTTTCCATCATTTCCTCTTACAATGCTACCTGAGCCTAAGTAAAGGACTGGTTTGTAAATATAATCACTGGGGTTTGCCTCTACAACTCTGCATTTTGATTGGTTAATGTGAACAAGACTCATTTGTAGATATAAGCACTGGGACTGGACTCCACAACTCTGTATTTTGATTGGTTAATGCTTTCTGTAGTGGTCTTTGTCAACTGCAAAGAGAAGTTTCCTTAATGAAAAATGAAAATTACACTTATCAGTGAGTATGAGGATAATTTATTATAGATTGGTATTAAGAATTATGCTATATTAGTAAATTAGATGTCATAGATTCTCCTCTATAACCATGACTTGGTTAGCACAGAGTAGTTGTTAGGTATTTTCTTCATTATCATTTTTAAAAAAAGTGACATTCACAAATTTTGTTCTGATCTTCTTGGCAGGCATCCATGTGCATAGTGTTTTCTCTCTGGTTCATCATCCATGAGAAGCTCTTTCAGTTGGTTCATCATCCATGAGAAGCTCTTTCTGTGGTTATGAGGCAGCTTTGGGAATTTGCTTTGTTTCTTGCATCATCTTTCCTGGTATGGATTCTATAATGGTAACAAAAGAAAGATCCTTATTCTCTGTGTTTAAGACTTTCTTTTGTCAAAATGGATTTCTCAAGCACCCTTACTCAATGCTTATCTGTTCGATTGGTATTTTGAGTTGGATCAAAATCCATGTTCTTTGTTATTGCAGACTGTTCCGTCTGAGATTTGACAACTTTCTGGCTATAGAGAAGAAAGCAAGATTATACACGGTTAGAAAGAGTAGCAGTTATGTTATCTGATTTTCATATAGAAGGTTTAAGTTTCAGGGCAAACACAAGATACAATATTGGGACTATGAGTTGGTTCAGCAAGTAAAAGAATTTCTGAACACGCCTAATGACCTGAGCACAAACTCTAAAACTGACGTCAATCAGAAAAGAATTAATTCTGACCTATACACACATAGTCTATTGCCACACCCCTACACATGCATACCATATGCATAGACACATAGTACAGAGGAGAGTAATAAGTGAGTAAAAGTAAAATATAATGGAAAGAAAATAAGATGTATCAGGTCTTTTATAAAGACCCACTTTGATATTTCTCATTTAGTTTACTCTCTCTGCTCTGTCAGGTTTTGATGTTCCTTTTGTCCTTGTATTTTTAATACTATTTCTTTCACTGATATCTGAGGACAATATTTACTAACCTTGATTTGAGGTTTTCAGTTGTCTTATGTAAGTTAGCAAAAATTCTTTGTGAGGTTGGAACGTTGACATCTTTCAAACTGCTGTATATTTTGTTCCTGTTACTTTTATCTGTGTCTCTGAGGCAGAGATTTCCTACAAGCAATTTTAGTTACAATGATGTCACTGTTTAAATCCTTCCTCTGACTACTGATAAATGTGATGAAGACATATTGAGGCACTGGCTAGCACAGAGGTTTGTCTCCAAGTACGTCACCTGCATCCTCCCATCATGTTCGGTAGGCTTCTGCGTTGACTCCATATTTTCTCTATTGTGCACAGCGCTGTAAGGCACACTGGGTCTAAGCTTAAGGCATAAAGACTGTATAACCTTGAGTATAGGCCCAGTAGTAAACATCATATAAACATTCTTGTTTTCTTTATTTCTTTCTTATTTATTTTTGAGGAATTACCTTCTGCTTCACAATGACTGTATAAAGTTACATTTCCAGAGAATAAATAATGGGCTTGGATTCTTTATTCTCTGCATTCTCACCAAAATCTTTTGTTTGTCTTTTTAATAACAGCTCCTCAACTATGGTGAGTCTATATGAGGTATTGCTTTAATTTGCTTTTTTGTTTATATTACTGAAATCGAGCATTTCCATGAATTTGTTGTTTGTTTGTTGCTGCTGCTGTTGTTGTAGCTGTTGGTGATGTTTTGCTTGTTTTTTATTTGCCTTTTGAGACATTTATCTAGTGTTGTAGCTTTAGAAAGACTTGTTTGACTTCTGGTGTTTGTTTTGAGTTACGTACATACATTTAGGATGTCAATATTAGTCAGATGTATTCTTTTGAAATAGAGGTTATTTCTTAATCTTGGGGTAGGAGAATTTAAACAACAACCTGAAATCATGCAACTCTGTTGTTTGTATCAGTGGAAGTTGACAGGAACCAGAGATAATATATCTCAAAACACAGAATATTGAGCTAAAATAGCGACACTATGCAACTTTTAAGGTTTGTGTTTGCGGTTGGTATGAGGAAGCAGGGAAAGTACAGAAATGTGGGAGAGAAAGAGTTGTGCTACGAACTGACGTTTGAGAAACGGGAAACAGATCAGTGGTGACAGTCTGGAGATCATGGAATAATCTTCCCCAGAAACTATGACTTCATATATTAATGTTTTCACTCTTGGATAAGTAAAAAATTGAAGTGAACATGAAAAAATATAAGTCTTTGTTTACTCTGCTGAAGTGTACTTCCTGGCTGCTTATAATCTGTAATTTTCTATATTTGCACCTATTAAATAGGAAGAGAGAAAAACATCAGAAAGAAATAGACTCTTAAGAGCCAGAAATACATAATTTTCTCTGCCACAGGCCTTGACAGCAAATGCTATTGGAAGCACTCTGTATACACAATTTTAAGTAAATATCCATGGTAACCATCACACCATGCTGCACAGGCTCCCTGGACTTATTTTATATGTAAAAAAAAAGGTGGATATTTGTGATCAGGGGTGAGGTATGGTAAAGCTAGCATCATTTCAATTAAATTAGTTTTCTCCTCTTAAGGTTAAAATTTTAAAACATGTTTCTCTTTTAAGACTTCCAAACCAATGGACAATAGAGTAAAATAAGATCACTTCAAAAGTGAAGGAAAAGTGGTGTTTAAATGAATACCTGAAAGAAGCACCTTTGTCAGATGAACCGGGCCACACATATCAAGTGTTGAAAAGCACAAGGCATGACAAGCTCTGGGTTTTCAGTGTAGTATCAGCTCATAGAAGCCTCTGCTAGGTAATCCAAGAAGACTGCATAAATAACGAATATGTCTAAGACACGGACAGTGACAAAGATGCTGGTGAACTTGCTGACTTGTGACGGTTTCAGTTTTTTTATGACTCTCAAAATTTGTTTCCTCTTTCATTTTTCTCTTCTAACAATCAGTCATTTATTTGCCCTTCAGATGATATTTTTGGTACAGCATATCTTATGTTGTTTTAGTGGGAGTAGAAAAATAAAAATAAAACTATAATTATCTTAATTTATGTACTATTTCCTCATGTCCAGAAAGTTGTTAATGTTTAATAACTATGTAAACATTTTAAATCCCACAGAAGGCTTCTTTTCTGGAGTCAACACAGCTTATCAAACAAAAACAACAACAAAAAAAAACCTGGAAACATGATGAAATGTGGGTGCCCATTAAGCTTTTGTCTTTCCTTTAATGGTAGATACTGTATGGGTTCTCTTATTCCTTTAGCACTCAATTATAACACAACATTAGGAATTATATACGCAAGGCTGTTCTCCCTTTTAGACACTGAGTGAGATCTATATAAGGACTATGACTATTTGAGAACCCCAACACCTTACTTAACACTTGTATATTAGGCACTCATTAAACATTTGTGGAATAAATAAAAGTGTAGTGGTGTATGCTGTGTTTGGGATACCATTTCTATTGCCCCTTATAGTACCAAGAAATTTACTTTTAGAGCAAGACTCATGGCGAATCATAAGAATGAGTGGGCCTAAGTAGACTCTTTTTCTTCCATGATGTTACTGTAAATTTCGTTTTTGTTTCTGATTTTAGGGTTAGCGATATGTTGGAGGATGTTAGGTATTATTTGTGCCTGTTCTTTAAATGTAAGCAAACAGAATGCCTGAGAGAGTTCAGTAGTTAAAATTCTGTGTAGACAAATTTAACTATTTCCCTCCTGAGAGAAGAGAATCAGCTTCTACAAGCTGTCCTCTGATCTCCATATGTGTACTGAAAATGTGCTTACAATCTTATGGGCACACATACACTCACACATGAATAAATAAGGAAACAAACAAATTTATTAAAAATATAATTTTGAGTAAAGAGAATGTTAGTTAAAAAATAGGCATTATTAGGTTCAGTGGTAGAGTACTTTTTTGACTTGTGAAGTTGATAAGTTTAATCCCCAACACTGTAAGAAAAAGAATACTATATTTGATAATTAGATCCTATAAATGATTGCATGTGTGTGTGTATATGTATGTGGGTGATCTATATCCAGGTCAACATCGGCAAGAATAGATACAGACTATGATTCTGAAGAAACGAATGTCCTATTTCCTCACAAGAGTGACAAATGGGTTACCAACATTTGTCCATTCACTTAAAAATAACAGCCAGAAAACTAGAGAAGCTGATATGGTTTGGCATATTAACTTGTTGTCATATATATTGTAGCTTTAGATATTTGCCAATACTGAATGGTAATTTGGCTCTTTCTCTTGGCAACATGATTACTATGCCAGACAGAGTCTTGGTGCTTGAATCTGGTATTTCTTTATCAGGATTTTTAGTAATTTTTCCTAAGTACTAGATACCCCTCCTTGTCTTGTTTATGTTTACTTGGTACTACAGGAACTGTAGTAACTTAATTCATAACCTAAAAGACACACATTCACATTGGTTTTAAAAAATGTAATAATTGAGAGTCATGGTTCAGCCAGACCTACGAGCTTAGAATACAGTTCATCACTCTGGGTCTTAGAAAAATTGTGTAAATTCTCTGTGTCTACTTTTCCTTATTTGGAAATGGGAGTTAATATTTCCAGGCCATTGGAATGATTGTAAAGATCACATGAGTTAAGCCATTCAAGACAATTTTGATAAAGTCAGGAACACAATACTGAAAAATAGTATATAAGTGTTGCCTATCTAGGAAGAAATGTTCATAGTTTATAGTTGGTGTGTTGTTGATACTCAGATAGCATATTTTAATAACCTCTCAGTTTGAACCTGTTAGCGAATGATGATTAGCTCCTTTTAAAGTCATTCCTGAGCAGAGATAGACAGCAGTGTGTCAATGACTCATATGCCAGAGTATGATGCAACTAAGAAGCAGTTACATGTAATCCAGCATCTGAAAAACACATAGCATAAACTGATTTCAAAGAAATCAAATTTATTTTCCATCTATATTTTAGGCTTTGGAAAAAAATAGGCCATGGAAATCCCTAAAAGAAGTACCCTATAACTATCACAGATGTTGGAAGAGTTCCTTAATTTGAGTTCAATGCGGCTGTCTCTTATACCAAAAAAATGAAAGATAAGCATCAAAACCAGACAAATAAAGCACATAGCAATTAAATAGTAGAAATAGCAAAGAAACCAAGTTCCCAGAAAAAGTGAACGCATTAATGTGTCTGATTTCTTCTTTTATGTCAAATGATTTAATTCACAGAAACACTTATGAAGAAGCTTAATTTTATTGATTTGTCAGATTACCATAGGAACATTAACAATAGTGTAAGTGTAGATATTAGCTTCACAGATCTCACTTCCTCTAAGTGCAGATTTTCCATTTCCCATCCTTCTAGCTTTTGAAATAAAAACTTGCATTTCTTCTGAAGGAGACATAATTCAGTATGCATCTGGCTATAATTCTGAATGCTGATGCATTGGGTGAGCTTGCTCTGTTTCACAATCCCATTATCTCAGGCACAGGAAACTGTGCTGTAAATAATGGCATTTTCATGACAAAACCACTTACAGCCACCTTGCCACTTGACATTTCAGATACTAGTGATAGAAAATACACCTTTTAAAATCTGTATAATACCCCCTATCTAAATATCAATTTTTATATTTTGATTAAAATATTTTCTAAAGCAATTTCACATGACTTTATTTGCATAGATGTTCCTCTTTATTTTAAAATATCTTTCAAATACATATTCTAAGTATTTACCTTTTGAAAACATTGAACAATATCTGTCTATTCAAAAGTTTGAAATTCTGGTTTGTAGTTGTTTAACCTACATCAGTTGTAGCTCTTCGTAACTGAAGGACCAGGTTATGAACAAATCACAGTGCCTCTATCAACTTGACGGGTCTGTACATGAAGATGACAGAATGGTTAATGTTCCCTGTGATTAAGTACAGGCAGGGACGTAGGAGCAATAGAGGCAAGCTTTGACTCAAGTGGAATATCCTAAATAAACCAAGACCTAGACCACATATATTTAACTACCTTCTGTAATTTGAAGAAAGGATGGTGAAACTGAAGAGAGGGACTTGATTCATGTTTCAGGTGAAGTCACATTATTTATTGTTTGCTGTGCATTGACTAACTTATGGAGCACAGGCTGCCTTAAAGTCCAACATCCCCATGGGCAGTTGACATATCTGATGGCCTTTGGGCTGAGACACAGCATAAATAAAACTATGCTAGCTTGCAGTATATTACAACCAAGAAGGAAGAAAAAAAAATCAATGTTTTTTTTTTCTTCAGATAGAAAAGAATGCAACTTATAAAGGAATAACTAATATTATCCAACAGGGTAAAGGTAGCTAAAGCATACCAAGTTCTTTAGAGTTTATTTAAAGTTGTTGATGTTGCAAGTGCTTATTTCATATGCTCTGAGAGAGTATAGTGTGTATTCCATAATCTATTTATTTACTTTGATTTCAGAAGGCAGCCAGTGGAGTACATCTTGCTAATCCCAATTGGATGAGTGCATGGTGTTGTAGTGTAAGGAAACAAAGATCAATGTTAGAATGACCTCAGAGTCTGCAAGGACAACAAATCAATATCGCGTAAGCCATAGACCTTCATCTTCTTGTTGAATTCTTGTAAAAAGTAAATGAATTCTTCTGAGACGTTTTTCTACTCTCCCAAATGAAGTGTAAATTATCATGGTCAAATAAAAAGCTAAATTGTTCTTCCTACGGACTTCAAAATGCCTTAGGGCATCAACTACCTTACCAATAAAACCAAACCAAATTAAAGAGAAAACAAAAACAAAAACACAAAATGAATGAATGCACTTTGTACAAATAGTTGGGCTAAACAGGAGTAATATAGGCAGTGTTACTATACTCAGAACCAAAATAGTGGAATAAAGGACAAGTTGTCATGTTTTACCTCAGGCCAGATGACTTCCACAAAAGATAGTTCTATATAGGTTATTAAGCAAGTAAAGTTTCTCTCTCTCTCCCCGCTCCCTGTCTCTTACCTCTTCAAGTTCTTTGACATAAGGTTTTACAAGTATGGACTCACCTCAGATTCACCATGTAACCAAGGACAGCCTTGAACTTCTGATCCTCTAACCTCTATCTCTGAAGTGCTGGGATAGTCTATGACACTGGAAATGGACAGAGGGTTTCACACTTGCTGGGAAAACACATTGCCAACCTAACTACAGTCCCATCTTATCAAGTGGGTTTCAAAATTAGGAATCCTTTCTCCTTAGATGTATTCAGCAAATAGATGGATTAATAGGCCAGCAGAGGTTTAACATTCTGCTTGGGGTGCTTTTCCTCCTGTCAAGTTTCTGCCATGTGATAGTGGTTAGGAGGAAGCTCAGACCAAAGCCTTTTGACCCGTCAACCACACTGTGAATTTACAGCAGAGCCATCTTCCTCTCCTCACCTCCTAGTGAGGCTTTTTATTCTCACTGAGTTTCTCACGCATCTACCCTTGAGTTCCTGTAAAAACATTAAACATTCATTTTTAAAGGGAAAAGCATGTCACAAGAGATTTGTTTCAGATAGTGTTTAAATAACATTAAGCAAACCAAGCAAAAACGAGATGTAAATGAAATTAGTGTACTCAGATTTGAAACTTGGTAAAAGTCAGCAAATCCCTGAAGTTACCAAAACATCTAATATGCTTTTCTTTGCAGAATTTTGGGAAAATGTATTCGTGCCTTAAAATAGTTATTGTACTTTAATTTTTTTTGAACTTCTTTTTGTTGCTGTCTCTAAAGAATGAAAAAGTCATTGATTATTCTGTGTTTTGTAAAACAAAGACAAAGCTGCCCCTTTATTCCTACCCATCTGTTGATTCTAAAACACTACATTATACAGTATATTTGTGAGCATATGTGCCTATATACTTATGGTGTTACTAGTTTACATAATGGAGTTAAAAGATTCTTCAGTATCACATATCAAATATTTATTTCTTTAATTTTAATATTTATGATAATCATATGAAATAAACTATTTTTGAGGATCAGTGTTTTAGTTTGAAAGATAATGGGCCCTTAAAGAGTGGCACTATCAGGAGGTGTGCCTTCATTGGAGTAGGTTTGACCTTGTTGAACGAAGCTTGTCATTGTAGGGGTGGGTTTTGAGTTCTCATATGCTCAAGCTGTGCCAAGTGTGACATAAAGTCTCCTTTTGCTGCCTCTCAATCAAGATATAAAACTCTACACTCCTTCTCCAGGACCATGTCTGTCTGTACAGTAGCATGCTCCACCATGACAGCCAGCCCCAGTTAAATGTTTTCCTTTATAAGAATCCTTTGGTCATGGTGTCTCTTCACAGAAATAGAAACCATAAGTCAATAAACAAATTCAGAATAGTTAATTTGCTTCTCTAATGATATACAGTTATAAGAGACAGAGTAAGGGCTGGCCTGAAAAAAAAATTGCTGTCCAAGTTTATTAAAAAGCAGTGTAAGATCATTTACTAATCTATATACAAAAGAAAACTGTAGAACAAAGTCCAGTATTCATCTTGCTGTAGTGTTCCATCAAATGTGTGTGTGGGCAAGAAAGCATGTGCACCTAAGAGAGGGAGAAGTGTTAAATCAGTTATAACAAACTCAATGGTGGAAGCCAAACTCAATAGTTGAAACTTCACTGGAAAGGCTAGGAGACAAAGATGGCCAGAGTTAAGAGAGCATACTGCTCTTGCCGAGGACTCAAATTCAGTTCCCAACACTCATATCGGTTGGCTCAGATCCAGCTGTAACTCTGGTTCAAGGAGAATTCAATTCCTGAAGCCTCCATGAGCACCTGCACTCGTACACACACACAGAGAGAGAACCACATAATTAAACATCGGAAAAATAAATCATTTTCAAAAGAAAATTTGTTTGTGCCACTAAACAGGGATGAATACTACCTTATGGAGGAGCCAGGGGAAGATAATTTGTGGAATTGTTCAAAGAGAAGCAGCCACATGGGCTTGCCATACACAAGCAAAAGACATGAAGAAAGAGGGGTTGAGCAGCATCCATGTTCACTAGATGTCAGCTGCAGTTTGTAGCCTCAGCATTGGCAAGAAGCAAATGAGAGTAAAACACAAAAACCATCATGAGCTTCAGAGTTTTTTCGTGTCAAAGAGACACCTGAATTTTATCTTTAGTCAACAGGGAGTAGTCAATCCCTGCAGCTTTCATGGGCACCTGCACTCATGTCCACACACACACACATACACACACACACACACACACACACACACACACACACACACACACACATACACATTAACCAGTAAAAATAAAAATAAACATCATTAAAAAATAATGCCATTAAAAATTTTGAAATTTACTCTAAGCTTGAACTTTGCTTCCTCAAATGAAATGGAGCAATTATTTGTCTTGATATAAATGCTGTGTTTTGAGTCAGAAAAGGACATTTAAGAACAACCACAGAAATAAAGTGCACTGGTGATGGCTAGATGAGCATCCAGATGATTGGCTGGAGGATCTCTCCTAAAAGGATGAGAGACAAAAGCCCCCCCCCCAGTCAGCCATAGCTGGAGAAGGATCTCAACTCCTAAGAGCTGTCCACATTGTCTTCTCAGAGCAAGGTTTCTAAATGCTGCTCCTACACACATAACTTAAGATGCATAGTGCAGCACATTTTCTGTATGTTTGCTGTGAGGATAAACAGAAATCCAAGCAAATTAACCCACCACAGAGCAGGTTTATCTCAAACATTTAATAGGTATCCATGTCACCATCAATGTCATTCTGGCCTATAGCAAGCTAGAGTAGTTAGATCAGAATACTTAAGTTAACTGCTCAAATGGCTGTGATCATCTTTGTAAGTGGCTGGTTATTGAGACTAGCCGCAACCCTCCTTGTCACATCTGCAGTTAGCTGAAGTCTATTAGACTGAAAACTCTAAGCAAAAAGAGAAGGCTTTGTAAATAGCTTTGACATTTAGAATGTGATCTGTGTGTAATCCCAGTATTTGGTAGGGAGAGACAAGAGGAATACTACAAATTCAAGGCTAGTCTGGTGTATACGGTGAACACAAGACCAGTCTTAGCCTAAAACCCTGTGCTCTCCTCAGCCACCTCCCAATAATTGAACAACAAAACAGGCTAGAATATAAAGTAAATTACTATAATTTAATATTAAAAACACATTTTCTTTTTAAATAATCCAATTTAAAATTTTAAGGTGATGTTAATAATCTTTGTAATAATTTTAAATGAGAAAAATTATTGGTTTTATAACAAGTTGATAGTTCTGTTGGAATGTTGTTTCAAAGACACTGTTTTGTAATTTCAGTCACTGAAACTTGGAGAAAAACATTGTTCTTGTTACATAAGAAGTGGAATAAAATTGATGCAAGAACCTTTCAAGGAGATTTATTTTCACTTATAATAAATATTTTGTTGTTCTTATAAATAATTTAAAACTGTTTAATGGACTAATTTTACTTTATAATGAAGCAGCCAATTGATTGTCCTGATGATGATGCGGGATGATGGCTTCTTTTCTGCTTTTTGCTACATTTTTACACACTCTATCTTTCATATTTTTGAGATTGTAATTAAAGTAAAACATTTCTCCCTGTCCTTTACTCTCTCCATTAATTATGTAAATAAGAATGACCTCCATAGAGTCATATAGTTGAGTGATTATTCACCAGAGAGTGGCACTATTTGAAAGGATTTGAAGGATTAGAAAGTATGACCTTGTTGGAATAAGTATAGTATGACCTTGTTAGAGGAAGTACGTCACTAGGGGTGGACTTTGAGGTCTCCTAAGCCCATACCTGGCCTAAGTTCTCTCTTATTCTACTTGCACATCAGGATCTAGCTCTCAGCTTCTTCCCAGCATCATTCCACCCTGCCATCATGCTCTTTGCCACAATGAAAATGGACTAAGCCTCTGAAAGTGTAAGCAAGCCCCCAATTAAATGTTTTTCTGTTATAAAAATTGTCTTGGTAATGACATTGTTACAGCAATACAACACTGACTAAAATAACTAATAACTAACTAATATTCCCTACCTATTCTCATTTAAATTCATGGCCTCTTTGGATTACTAGTTGTTATTGTATGAAGGTGTGTATTGTTCATTAATAGCAATTGTTTTCTAAAATAATTTCATTTATTTTCCAAACAGTGCATTTTATCCTTCAGGGTGAGCTGAATTTGAATGAGAACACAACACTCATGCATATTCATGTATTATATTCTTATAACTAGGTTGAGGGTGACCATATCAATTATAAACATGTATATTCAGAGAAAACATGGAAAACCCCCTCTCTTAAAATGCTTCATACATAGAATTAATATTCATGCTTGATATTTGATGATTAAAAGTATATTTAATTAAATATTATATCTTCTAATAGTGAGATTGATTATAAAATAAATAATTTTCATTGAGCCACTAAGTCGACATTCTTATTTGTTGAAATGAGGAGCGCCGCGGCTGTGTTCCCGGCACCTGGCCGCCCACATGGTTAGCTTATGCCCTGAAATAATTACATGGAAACTGTATTCTTTTAAACACTGCCTGGCCCATTATTGGCTAGCTCTTCTCCGCTAACTCTCGCACCTGGACTAGCCCATTTCTTATAAGGTGTGTAGCACCCCAAGGTGTGCTTACCAGGGAAATTCTAGCCTGCATCTGTCTGGCGTGGCAACATCATGGTGACTCCTCTTGACTCAGCTTCCTTCTCCCAGAATCCTGTTCTGTTTACTCCACCCACGTAAGGGTTGGCCTATCAATGAGCTCAGGCAGTTTCTTTATTAATAAGAAATCACTCCCACATCATTTCCCCTTTTTCTGTTTAAACAAAAAAGAAGGCTTTCATTTTAACATAGTAAAATTACATATAGCAAAACAGTTATCAAGTAAGAATTACAATTACAATATTTATATCTACTTTCTCTTTTATCATATCTAAGAAAATTACAACTATGTATCCATTCTTCAACTCCATCAAAGACTCCAGAAGGATATAATACTAAACAAGAAATAAGAAAACTCTAGAAATGACAGAGACATCTCGCTGCCTGGACAGTCACCCAAAGTTCTTTTGTACCGTTGGGGCATCTATCTTTGGCCTTCAGGCCCACAGTATCCAGCAGACATTTCCATGAAGCAGGAAATTTCAAAGACAGTTCAGTCACTTTCTGCTGTGTCCTCCAGAATGTCTCGCAGACTCTTTCATGAATCAGGAACCCCAAAAGACCATCTCACCTTTAGGCAAGTTTAGCAGTCCTCTCTCTGTGGGTTCTTTGTGTCCAGTTTATGCAATAGTCCAGGCAAGAGCAGTTTCTTGCCCAAATGGCTATCAAACTCCATAACGATCCTCTTCCATACCCATCCTCCTCTTGAAGTAGATTGGTGCTGCCAGGAGCAGACGTGTCTCATTGTCATGAAAAACCCTAAGTTATTAAAACATTCAAATGCCATATTCTGCAGTCTTTGAAAGATATGAAGAATGCATTATCTGAAATATATCTATGCATATCTAAAAAATCTAACTAACATGACTACAAGCTTGACCATTATTGATGATTATCCATTAACAACCTATATATGTTACATTTTTAAATGAACTACATAATCACAATACTTAATCAAGATCAGAAATACATATACATGTAACAAAATTCACCTTAAAATCCATACCAATGCAAATTATTCATATCTATATCATATCCCCCTTTAAATGTAAAAGAACATTTATAAACAATGTTTTGGGAACATGGGCGCAGTTTTTTCTCTCTAAACTGCTTCCTGCTGAATGGGGGCGCCGTTAATTAGGTCTTTCATGGTATAACCTGTGTGCCAGGGTCATCTCAGTTGGTAGTTGAGTGAAGTAATTTTTTGAGGGTGTTCACAGGAACCTTTCAAGAGGGCGTGGTCTATCATACCAAATTGGAATAGAAGAAATCCATAGGGTCTGGTCCTCTGTGAAAACAAAAGAAGACCCTTTCTGAAGCATCATATCCTTAGACCCAAATTCTGAAGTCATACCCTCATGATATCCATTCTGGTTCCACTTGGCAGCCCATATAATGAAATGTCTCTTTGTACTTAGCTCCTTCACAGTCAAAAATTTTAAAGAAAACACAATGTGCATAATCCAGATTCTCTGTGAATTTTCCATTTTTACATGGCTTATTTTTCTTTATTTCTTTTAATCTATAACTATCTGTACTCTGTCTCTTTAAAGACTTTACCTTTTTTTTAAAACCATTAACTTTATTCTCTCTCTATATATATATTTTTCTTTCTCAAGCCTTCGTACATTCATCCAACATTGATCCACTTAGTGGTCTTTTATGTCTGAATCTGTTCCATAGTGAATCTGTAATTCTTTATTATCCAGGAGCACTTTGTTTTGCGCCTCTAAATCACTAAGGGCTTAAGAATCTAAGCTGTGACATTCCTAGGTTAAAAACAGGTACTGCCTGCTGGCCCCGCCCAGTCCAACATGGCGGAGCCGCTAGTGCCTCTGATCCTTGCACATTGCACCACTAGCATGGCGGAGCTGCTTGTGCCTCTGAGCTGCGGCACACAATGTCCCCCTTTTAGGCACACAGCAGTCTAGTTGCCATCAAACAATCGTAGCACTTTACTCCAAATGCTCCATTCAAAAGATCTGTCTCCCCCAGGAGCCAGACAGAGATCGCAATGGCGGCACAGCCCAGAAAGCCGGCATTTTAAAACAGCCAGTTTTTTCCTGTTGCTGAGTCAGGACAATTTCTTTGCAGTATGCAACCCAGAAACAGCAAAAAGCTGTCTTAAATTCTCTCTCTGTCCTTTTTAAGCCCTCTCAGGTTTTACGTGGATTTAGCCCATCACGTCTGGGCACTACTATTTACTTTGTAAACCTTTAGTATGTTTTGTTTTTAATTGTAATTGACAAAAATAACTTAATTATATATATTTGTATTGATAATATGGTAATTTGGTATTAATGTTTATAGTTATAGGTAGAATAACTATGTCAAACTAATTAGAATATCAATTGTCTCATATACTATCAAAATTGTAAATTATAATTGTGTGAGTATACATAATATGTATGTGTTTTGGCACACATGTCACAGTACATGTGTACAAGCCAAAAGACAATCTTTAGAGTCACTTCTTTCCTCCAATCTTTAAAGGGGTTCTAGGGATCAAACTCAAATCGCCAGACCAAGCACTTTGACTTGCTGAGTCATCCAGCTGACCCCTATACACTGTGTGTTTTAGAATGAGAATGTTTAATAGAATGTAGATTGTGCAGTGGGCCTCCTGGCCACTGGCTAACTTTATCCAAAATAATTACACGGAAACTGTATTCTTTTAAACACTGCTTGACCCATTAGCTCTATCCTTTTACTGGCTAACTCTCACATTTTGATTGTTGTTAATGATAGTTATTCTATTGTTTAATAGGTTCTTGTTTAGCTGAAACATATAACTTTTACTAATAATCTCTTTAATTTGTTGTATAAAAACATGTGTGAAATCAAAGAGCACCAGCTAATTTTTTCCTCTGAAGAAGGAATTTAGTACGCTTTAATGTGCTTTAATCTAATACAGCCTTCTTGCTACTGGTTAGAAGTCTGGTGTTAGCAACTCTGACTTTTATCTTGGAGAAGCTCCAGCAGGTGTGCTTTAGAGCTGGTGGTCTACAACAGACCAGAAAGTAATTGATTAAGTTGCCTGTTTGTTGTAGTTGCTTTCTTCTGTCATCTCATTTATGCAAGTGATTTACCAAATTCAAATGAACTAAGCAACTAAGTAGCTAAATAGAAATATCATATCTAAGATCATAACTAGTTGTGTTTTTATGTTCTAGTCAAATGAAATTCTGAAGGTGTTACTAGCATTAATTTTAAATTTGTGTTGCTGAGAGGCAGAGATTATGGTGGGATCAGATATGCTAGAGATTTACGATGAAAATGCACAGAAGTGGAAAAGGAGGCCTAAACTCAAGTAATCTGTTACCCAACATGGTGACTAAAAACAGCATATTATGTCTAAAAATTTTCATCTCTCTGCCATAGAGAGTGATATAAAGATGCAAATTGGTATATGTGTTTATTGCCTCAATCAGCCATTTTACAATCATCTGTATTTCTAAACAGTATGCTGTATGTGCATTATAAAGTTTTGTTTGAAGAAGAATCATGTCGTACATCTTCAAAAATAAGCACATATCTGCCAAGTTTAAATTAAAAATAAAGCGGGGAGTAATTACAGGAATAGTGAAAAGTGCCCACATATGCTGCTTGTCTGACTTTTGTGAAAGGAGTGGGGAAAGGAAGATATCCTGGGTTCTCAGAGAGCTGTCCCTTCTGCAGAGAAGAGCAGTGCCTTTTATGACATCATGTCCTATGGGGAACTGAAATGTGGAGGGAAGAAGATGAGAGGGGGATTTGTATGCTAGCCAAGCCACTGAGAAGGTGCCTGACTTTGGGCAGACTAGGTTGTCTTCTGTAAAATGGGACTACATGTTGCCCATACGGGTACGGAAACATATGTAAGGAGAAAGAGAGCGAGGACTGTTACAAACATGACACTAAGGACTAAGGTATTAAAGAAAGGATGACAAACAGTCATGGCCACTAGATTGAAATCCAATAAATCAGGGAGATGCATTGGATGTTTCCTAGTTTTTTGTTTTGTTTCATTTATTATTATTATTTTCTTTTTTGCTTTTTTGAAAAGAATCTGCAACATGGGAAGAATGGGATTGTCCTGAGAATTTAATTTAATTTGTATGTAAACTGAATACAGAAATTTCTATTACATAGTAAATGGAATATACATGGACATTTAATACTATTTTGGCTGTGGAAGTATTTATGCTGTGTGGGGATTTTATTCATTGTTTTGACTGATTTTATTATATATTTGCTTTGCTCTCTATTTTTTCTTTCAAAATCTTTTTCTTAAATCTGTGTAATTATTTTCTCCTTGATTTACCTGAACTTTTTTCCAACAGTAACCATTTGGAGCTAGTGGTCAGCTGGGACAGAAGAATTGACCGTTTTTCAATGTTATTCACCTTGATATATCACTGATACATGATATTATTATGATATATTTCTAGATGTGGAGGATGCTCCCTCCTGATGGCTTTCCAGGCTTGGTTTTCCAGAAAATTGACTTAACCAACAATGTAAGAGGCAAGCAGTGTGGAAGGTCAGCTGAACAATTCCCAAGGTACTAAATTGGAGCAATTTCATGCTTCAAAGCTCAAGTCAGGCTGATTTCTACAGTGCTTATTCTTCTTTCTTCCTTTAGTGTAAATTAAAAACAATCTTATACTTGTCAGACTTGAGTGGAATTCAGGTAAAATTTAGGATACAATACAGTAAAATTAAAATAATGACAACAACTAAAATATTCCCGTCTTTTGAGGAATATTTATTTAATTTTTAAATTTTCAATTGTCTGTAATGTTAATTTCAACCCATATAAAAAAGATTCGTTGTTAAACTCATCTTCGATACAATGATTAGCTTGAAAAGCTAAGACTCTTAACACTGTGGATCTGACCTTCAGGGAAACAGTTTGAAGTCGTCCTTTTTCTTCCCTTGCATTCATCTGCAGCAAGAAGTATTTGCAGCCACTAAGAAGGAGGTGCACCCTGGAGTGCACGTTGGAGACTGAATGACATCTGTTTCCTAAATGGCTCAGCTAGCATCACAGGCAGGGAGTCCATGAAGCAGGCTCTGATGTCTAGAAGGAAGGAAGAGGCCCCGCGTCAGCACCAGTGATTGTAAAGGAGAACAATAGAAGGGAGAAGTGCAGCAGGATGACAAACTGAGTCGGAAGGGGCCGTTATCACTCATCACCTCTGAAAGCCCCCATGGCAGAAAGATGGATTAAGGTTGTCAGAGGTATTATCTATGCCATCAGCTTTATTCTGTGGTAGAAAGCCACCTGTCACTTCCTTGACTGCATGCAGTACCCAACTATCCTTCAAAGCAAAGCAAAGCAAACATTTCCCAAGATTTCTTTCTGAAGGCTTCTAACACTTTTTTCCGTCGCAGGTAGACCCATCATATGCATTTAACTTAAAAAGTCTTAACAAACAGAATTCCTGTAGAATATAAAGAATATAAAGAGCTCACAAAACAAATGCTACTTTTTATCAACTCTAATGAATTTCTGTAAATGTCTTAAAGAAATTAATAATAAAATTCCAATGATCATCTTACCATAAATACTGTTACGTTATTGTCTATTTATGGGCAATCTTGTTTTCCCAGATTATATGACTCCTCAAGGATTTAGATTTCGGTGGGGTGGTTTGCTGGCCAGGAGGTGGCAGTAGTAATCTATTTCCATACAAAGCTGTGTAAAGCAGATTTTTCCACCAAAATTAATTAGGAGCCAAAAGAATTGTTTTTTTCCAACCCGTTTTTCAAAGCAAAATTGTACATTTTAAATTCTCGAATTATTAAACTGTGTCTAATCATTGAAAGCCTGAACTTCACCAAAAAGTGTTGTCAAGACAGCGTCCCCAAGATCCAAAATAATTGCTTTGCTCTTCTGCAAACAGTAACATAATTTGGAAAAGAAAATATATACAACATGTACAATCAGATTTCTATAAAACCACAGACAGTGAAAAAATCAGGAATTCTGTAAGACTGTGACTATTTCTACTCAGCCAAGGATCACCAAGACAGGAACGAAACAGAACACCTCTGAAGCTGTTGCAGAGCCCTGTGGTTGAGATAGAGCCTGCCTTCTGCTGTCAGAGATTCTTGTGAAGCTGCTGTCATCATTTATCCCAGTGAGGCCGAAATGGGGCTGGGAAAGCAGAGCCCTTCCTGCCAAGGCAGTTTGTACTTCTTTTTCTCTGACTCTGAGAGCTGAAAAACCCAACTATATTCTGTTCTCTTCAACATCTAGCGAGCTCAGAAATATTCTTTGTTTGCTTTGTTTTCTGTAAGAGTTTCTTGGTACATTTTTACTTAGTATCCTTGTATTATTAATATTTTTAATTCTAGGTGGTGGTCATCTTTCTTTCTTTGTGCTCTTATTTTAGTTTGTGTTAAATCCCCTTTAGAAATATGTATGACTTATGTCTACAAATACAATGAGATCACTTGGTCTGTATAATAACTGTAGCCATCCTTTGTGATGGCTTGTGCCTTTATCTATAGATAAGAAGACAACTCCCTCAAGATCAGAAAGGAACAATTTTTGTTGGAGTATATAGAATAATTCTTGGTGCAATCTCTCAACAGAGATATTTTAAAATTAAATAACCATATGTTCTGTCCTGCCTGGTTCCTGCAGTTGTTAAGTCCCAAAGAAATCACACAGAGGTCTAAATTAGTTATAAACTGATTGGCTCATTAGCCCAGGCTTCTTATTAACTCTTATAACTTATATTAGCCTATTACTCTTGTCAATGTTAGCCATGTGGCTTGGTACATTTTGGCGAGGCAGTCACATCTTGCTTGTTCTGTGGCTGGATCAGGACTACAAACTAGGTCTTCCTTCTTCCCAGAATTCTCCTGCTCTCATTGACCCACCTCTACTTCCTGTCTGGTTTTCCTGCCTATAACCATATTCATGGTATTATTAATAAAATTGTTTTTTAATATGTTCTCATTAACATTTCCACAAATATTGTCTGTGAGCTATTTTGTCTAAGTCACAGCCTATTGCAAACTCTTGGGACACTGTGCAGTCTGCTGTAGACAGGTTCTAAACAGACTTGAGGAGTCTATATGAAGCATAATTTAAGTAAAGAGAATCAGAATTTAATATATTATGCTTTCTCCATGATTAAAAGTAATACTGGAGAATGTTATAGAAATAAACTAAAAATTAGTAAGGTTACATTAACTATAATGTTGCTAGATCCTGTATCATTAGTTAAACAAATGCTTAAATAAATTTGTTTGAGACAAGATCTTTTTTATCTTTTATTTTTAAATAAAAATATAACTACATCATCCTCCCCTTTTGTTCTTCCACTCCCCCATGTGTCTCTTGCCCTTTCTCAAATTCATGCCTTTGTTTTCTGTAATAGTTATTGTTGCATATAAAATACAAAAAATATATACAACCTGCTAAGTATGTTTAGTGTTGCCTGTATATGTATATTATTTCAGTATTGACCACTTGATCTTGAATAACCAATTCATGGGCTTATTCCTAGAGAAGACTCATTTTCCTACTCTTCACACTTTTTATTGCCTGCAGTACTTTGTCTAGGGTTAGGGCCTCTGGAGGCTACCCCTTCCTTTTTATCATGCCTGTTAGTATTGTTTGTGTTCATTTCGGTTTAGGCAGCCATATTGTTTGAAGTGTTATAGTTGAGCTTTCCCATCATTTCAAGGAGACATTGTTCCACAGCCTCGTCTGTCTCGTACAATCTTTCTATCTATTTTTCTGCACTGGTCCCTGAACCTCAGGTACAAGAGTTGTATTATAAGTGTGTCCAACAGGATTGGTCACTTTACAATTAGATGTTTTCTATATTTTGGCCAGTTGAGGTTTTCAGAGACAGGGTCTTACTATGGAGCCCCAACTGGCTGCATTTTCTCAATCTTTCTGCATCCATTGCCTCAGTATTGAGATATAGCTGAAATCAAAATTTTAGGATAGGTTATTAGTTGTGCTGTGATATATGATTAAAATATAGATTTATCAATAATTGTTTTCACATATACTTAATTTATGCTTACTGAACTATAAAGATATGCTGACAAATTCATAATGAGTTTCAAAATTAAAATTATAACTTTTAGTGTAAGATGTATTTAACACAATTTTATTTTTACCTTTAACATTTAGACTTGCTGTGACAAATGGACATTATTCACATGTTTCTTAGATGAGATTAAGATGGAATCTGAACTAGTCTTGGGTCAGTTCATCTTTCTCCTCTCCCAGTTCTCTTTAGCACCACAAGTGAACCTCACTTCCACAGGTCCTGTGGAGGTTTCCCTCAGCTGGCCTCTGGGGTTCAGCTCTGTGGAGGTTTCCCTCGGTTGGCCTCTGGAGTTCAGCTCCTCCCAGTATTTTCAAGCCTTTGTGTTTCTAGCCTTTACCGTTAGTGATCTTTGTGTGGCTTTACTATTCTTTGTTTCATGTCTCAGCATCTCTTTACCTCTGCAATTGATTTTTCTTCAATTTTTACTCTTATTTAAAAAAATCAGGAATAGTTTCTATTTTCCTGGCAGAACATGACTGTATGATAAGACCCCATACAAAACACACTTAGCATGATCCATTTTCTGACAGTGTGTTTTTGTGAGTTCATGGTTTTATACATTCTTTAAATCAACTCAGATTTGTTTTCTGGGTCCCTCAAACCGGATTTTGTAGGCGTCATGCTTCTGAGGAATAGGACCTAGCACTGGGATTGCACGGTAAAGACAGGTGGGGCATTGAAGGAAGGGACTCCAGAAAACTCAAACATAGCAAACACAATTGCTAGAAAAATAATAACGTCAAGAAAGCAATAGAGAGTTTTGGGGTAAAGACAGTTATACTATCCAGCTGGCTGATAGGAAAGCTAGCAGAAAAGGTAGCCTGTGTGTCTTTTAGTTGAATTTGCTTAATCTTTGTTAAAGGCTGTTTGAGGAACAACACAGTCTGTGTCATGGTGTAGAAGGATATATACTTTACGGACAAGTTAAACACAGATTTTGTGAATATACCTTTAATAAATATGGATAGGCATGGATCGCTGTAGTAGGACAGAGGGACTGTGCCCAAGAGTGTTATACCTGAGTCATAGAGTAGTTCTACTGAGGGAAAGATTTGTAGAAGATATATAATCAAAAGACATTGTATACATGTGCTAAGTACCCAGAGAATAAATAGAATTATTTTAAATATCAGCAACAACAAAGTGAACAAATGTTAGTGTAAATATTTAAAAGGAAAAATGTGAAATACCTGCCCCATTCAGTGTGTATGCAAAACTGTAAATTAATAGTCACACATATTTACCATGTTTTTCTTAAGTTTTGGGCTTTCAAACTTTGTGGAATTTTTCTATCTTGCCAGCCAGTTCCCAAATAACTACAAAAAGATTTATTATTAATTATAAATGTTTGACTG
The DNA here is from genome assembly GCA_963919715.1 of Microtus obscurus. Taxonomy (NCBI): domain Eukaryota; kingdom Metazoa; phylum Chordata; class Mammalia; order Rodentia; family Cricetidae; genus Microtus; species Microtus obscurus. Next base: position 656,108 of record CAWTZC010000312.1, read on the forward strand.
ATAGGTCAATTTGTTATTAACTAGCTCTTATTATTTAAATTAACCCGTATTTCTTATCTACACTCTGTCATGTGCACAGTGACTTTTCTCAGTACAGCAAGTTCATTTCCTGCTTCCTCTGCATCTTCTCATGACTCCCAAGACCCCTCCGCTTCTGCACATTTTCTGCCAGACCTACCTAACCTATTCCTGTCCAATTAGCTTCTTTACTAAGCCAATCACAGTGACATATAGTCACACAGTGTAAAGGAATATTCCACAAAGCCTCTGCTGCTTTCTACACCTAAATTCTTCCTAGCCACCATCTGTCGTCAGTAGTTACCTTATCTATCTATCTATCTATCTATCTATCTATCTATCTATCTATCTATCTCTATCTATCTATCTATCTATCTATCTATCTATCTATCTATCTATCTATCTATCTAATTATTCTGGTTTCTCACAGTTTTTTTTATTATTTTTGGTTGCTTTGGGACTCTTCACAGAACTAGCTATAAAATTTTGATTTACATTCAACACATCTTGAATTTTGTTTTACTTTTTAAATTTTGTTACACCTTTGATTTGGCAGGTAAATAGCTTCTCTTCAGAGGCATCTAGAAGCTTTCAACAGAACCTACCCTCACAGATGCCCTTCAGAACTTACTTGAATTCATCATACCAATTCTTCTCAGTTTTGAAAACCTGTGACCAGATCAGAAATGATCTGTTATATGTGCCCAAACTGTCAGTGACTGCTGCTACACAACCCACTTCTCTGCCTGGAAACTGAAAATTCCGTTTGGCATTGATTGATGTATCCTCTTTGGAGAGACTTGCTGGTGTGAAGTCTCAGTGGATTAAAGCTTTATGAAATACATCGGGAAGAGGGCCTCACCTCACCAGGTCAAACTGTATTTTTATTTCAAATTTTAGCAAAAGTTTTTGTGTTAATAATATCTGAACATACTATTCAAGAATATTGTATAAACAAAGTACACATGAATAGGACTGAACCTAAAAGTCAACTATTTCTACAGTTTCACTCCTTTCTCTCTATATTTGTCCTCTGCAGATGTAGTCTATATATTTCATATGTATATTCACATGCATGCATGTGATACTTGCTTTAAAATACAGATAGTTGGTATGGAAGATAACATAATATCTATGTTTCTTTGACATTTTTCTTTATACACAGTTCAGAAACTTTTGTCTATCACTCATATTGTAATATGTGCTATGCATGCTATCTGGTAGGTATGCCCTCAAATATTTAATCTTCCTTCCATTAAGCAATACATGAGTTCACTGCTGATGTTAAAGACATTACAGAAAATTTCCTGTAATTATGTGTTTTCAGAATCTGTTAAGGAAACAGATATACGCTGAGGCAGATTTGTCTCTCACAGTCCATGCACATATTCTTCTCTAATAAAATTTGCGTTCTGTCACTAGTTAGACCTGCAAACTCTCTATACCTGACACGGCTCAGTCCTCTGATTATTCTATGATTTCCATTTCTCAGTTTTTTAATTTATCTTTCAATTTGTTTTAAACAATCAGACACAGAGGAGACCTCAATTTTTATTATCATTTGTATTTTTCTGATTTTTGAACCATTTATTCTGTAATAGTCCAGTTTTGCTCTTTGTCTAGTTTTTTTGCTGAATAGTTTTCTTTCTTATTATGTTATATTTAAGAATTAATTTTAATCAGAATTAATCTTTTAAATGGGATGCAAATAATTTTACATGTTTTAATTTTATTTCTAAAAGAAGAATTTAACTTTATAAGAAAATAAAATACAATTTTTTTTCTGTCTTATAGGTTTGTATCTAATTTATCCTTTTAATCCCTGATGAGATTTGCAGTAATTGTACAGAGCAGATTTCTCTGACAGGAAACACAGCTGCAGAGCAATCAGATTAAAGAAGCTGGGTTGACCAGAGTGACACATTCCACTCAAGGGACAGCCAGGGTACTGGAAATGTACGGTGTCTGGAGCAGGGTGGGCAGCTTAGCTTTGATGAGTAAATCTGGAATCTATGCTGACTGTGGCGCAGCATCTATGATTGTGAAGCTTGGTGAGGGTCATTTTTGTTCTGTCATTGTGAGATAGGAACAGGTATATACAATTTTCTGAACCGTGTGTGGACATGGGACCCATCATAGTCAGAAGACAGGTTTAATGGACAATACTGATGCCCTGAACTGTATTCACTTTTCTCCTACAAACACCACCACATTTTTCTCAGATGATTATTAGTGAGTTGAACAACCCTAAGGAAGTACAGCTTAGCCTGTGCTTATGAAAAGATTCAATTACAAGATAACTTCTAGAACATTATAATACCAATATTCATGTTGCTAAGTTTAAAAATTATGTTGTCTATCTGATAGATTGTTATCCATTGAGCCTATATGCAGGTGATTTAAAATATGATCCTTATTATAAATTGTGCTTGCATGTACACCTGATGTGCTCCATCATTCCCCCGTTAACAGATTTCTTCATGGCTATGCGAATTTCACAGAGCTTTGCTTCATACACTTTACAATAATTACATTCCTTGTCTCTTCTTCTCCTAAATATTGCTCACCATTCATAAAACTACTTTTAAAAGTAATCTTTTGCATGGCTAGTTTTATTAAAATCATCTTGTTTAAATTGAGAAGGCCTTAAATTTATAGGCTAATTATAGAAATATAGTTTTAAATTATTAAAATTGCTTAGAGGAAGAGTGTCCCTCTCCATTTAAATATTTGCTTTTTTAATTAAAAATTTACTTTATTTTTATAATATTTCTTCAAAAGTTTGTCCATAGATACATCTTTCATTTCCCTCTTCCTCCTTTTTACCATTTTTCCCTCCTTCTTGTAGCCCAGGTTGGACTTGTGCACCTTATGCTCCTACACCAACCTCCACAGTGCTGTTGCTATGGTAATGTGTCTGCACTACCACATCTGGATTTGTTTCATTTTTCAATCCTTTAATGTTTCTAAATCATTACTAAATCCCAAAGAGTTTTGCATTTTTGTTTTTCCTATCTTATAACATGCATTCTCTGATTATAGGATGCCTTCTCTTCATTTGCTAACTTCATTTGCTGTCTGTGTTGGCTTCCCATTAAGAGCTATCTGTTTCATGTTCCTGAAATAATTGCTTTTTCAGGTTGAGGAATTCCCATCCAGAACAGTTCTTTTTCTTAATAATTTATTTAGGTTGAGATTTTGAGCTGATAGTGTGTCCCACTCAATAGGTTTACCATCTTCTTTGGTGTAGAACTCCTAGTAAACCACAGATAGCTATAATCTGAAGGCATTTATTTATAAATTCCAGTCTTTTCTTCCCTTGTTTCTCATCTTTTAAAGATTTAAGTTAATCGACATTTGAACATGATGAGAAGTTTCTTTTTTTCCCCTATGTCCTAGAATAAGTCTGACAAGCTGAAACTTTAAATTTTTATCTAATTTTCTCCTAAAACTACCATGAGTTAGGGTCCTTTCTATAGCATAGTAAATATTTAATTAATTCTACAATTCAATGTTTACCTCTATTGATATATTTAGTTCTACTTTTTTAAAAGGCAGCTAAAATCAATCTCATTAATTTACAGATATGAGTATAATTTACCAACTATCCTTTTAAGTCATGATAAAACTATGTGCCTTTCTTATTGCTGTGCTTCTATTTCCTCTTTTTGGGGTTACTATCAGACTTGGCTCAAGCTTTTTGTGCTTATTGATATGCTTACTACTTAGCTTTTAAATTTTATGAATCAGTCTTTCTCTCTTTCTCATTTTTTAAAGCATCTTTCATGTATTCTCTTTTGTTTGCAATTTTAGTCCAACATTTTAAATGTATTTTGGTACTTTCTGCTCTCATACAGTTGTTTGCTTTTCATGATGATTATTCTCCCACATTGCCATCCACTTATGCATATTTAGATCTTCCAAATGTTCAAGTTGAGTTTTTTAAAATCTCATTGGGTTATATATTGATCCTTCTTTTTTTTATCCATAATATTGTTTGTGTTTTTGAAATTTATTGAGATTGGGCTAGTGGTCTAGTACTCTTTAGAAAGAAGGTGTATATGGTTTGCACCATATAAATTTCCTTATACTATGTTCAAATTTAAGTAATTCAAGTCATCTATGTTCTGATTATTTCAGATAATTTAACCAGCTAACTTCTAATAGGTCTTTGTTTCGATTTTGATGACTGCATAATTTCTTTGTTCTTCCCCTCAATGAACATTTTGTTTATTTTTAGAAAGATGATTCAGTAGATTTCTGTTGAATTCCCTTGATAGAACATGTTTTTCATTAATACAAAATTTTGCTAAATATATAATATTTTTATTTTCTTTAATAATAATTGTTAAGCCATATGCTTTAACTGTGTGCTATTTTGTGACAAATGCCCATAAAATGTTTTTTTTAAGGTAATCTGGCCATTGTATCTCATTGATATGTTGAGAGTACAGCTATTTTCTAATTTTGTATTATTCTCTCTCTTTTTTTTAGAAGGAGTAATTTAAATAATTCTACTTGTTGTTCCAAAATTTGAAGTTGGGTCTTAGCCCAGGTCTGTCTTACAATTTTTACTTGTTGTTCTTTCTTGGTGGTCTTACTTCATCCTTTTTGTGTATTTTGATGGTTTTGTATACTTTCCTTTCCCACGTTGCCTCTCCTCAGAGTAGGACTGCTGTGATTTATTCTAATTTACTTTTCTAGTGGTTATTTTTGTTGTTTAAATACATATATTTAAACTTGAAGTGCCCTGCTGCAGATGGAAGTCATAGTAGATATGTTCTTAATTACCATGACAAAAAAAATCTATGTAAAATGACCTAAGAGAAGCATGACTTATTTTGGCTCATGATTTTAGAAAGAATGTTGTTCTTCATGATGGGAAGGCATGAGCAGTGAAATCAGGAACCAGCTTGGCACCCTGTATCACATACTGATGCTTACCTGCCCTCCTCCTTTTCTTCTTTATTCATTTTGGAACCAGCTCCAGTTCTCAGCAGTCAGGGTGTGGTGGGGGTCTCCGTAAACTCTGGAAACAGTCTCATAACCATTCCCAGACGTCTGTTTCCTAGATGATGACAAATCCACCCAAGCTGACAGTCGGGGTTCACTGCCTCAGTGAAGGCTAAGGGCAAAGAGCCCTTCTGCTTTTTCCTTTGTTACTTCACTTAGAGATTCCTATGAAAAGTCCTAATAAGGAGTTCACAATTAGTTTGGCATAAAGCAATTAACAATATGATCTGAACATTCTAAAAAGTTGTAAGAATTGTGATTTTTTTTTTAAACCAGGATATTTTGTATACAGATAAAGGTCAAAGGAGGAAGATGTATCTTTTAGTATAAATAAGTCTGAAATAATCCATAGTACAGCCTTGTAAATGTTTGTGGTTATTTGCTTAAATTTGAAAGTTACCCAAGATTTTATTTTGTAGCTTTTCTACCAGATGCTAGTCTTCCTTGGTTTGATTAAACTAATGCAAAGTTTTGTAACTTCTACACTTACTGTTTCTTGCAAGGTAAATCAAATATTACCTGTACCAGAAGACATCCAAAGTCTACCAGTTTGGAAATCATTTCTTCCTTTGCTGAGCTTTAGTAAAATTAATTTACTTGTGCCATGGAAAGTGTTCAACACTGAATTAGAATTACTTCTATATGCATCTCATCTACTCAGAGTTATTGGATGGCAGGCGGGTTTTGTGAATTAGTTTTCTATCATGTCTATGATCTGCTTAAGCAGACATTCTGAAAAACACAAACTCGCTCTCCTTTGATCTGGCATATAGGAGGAAAACATCCCCACATAATAACCAGCAAAGACAGGAATAAGGATAACACAGTCCTGTATCACAGAGCAACTCTGAATCATTAGCAAACTGTTCTGGGTTTTCTCTCATGCTCCTTCTCCAGCACACTGCTGCTTTGACCTGCACTAAAACTTCATCAGCAGGCACAGGCTCCCCATTTTCCTGATTTATTACAAAGGATTAAAGTGCTCACTGCTATTTACTTTTGATGATTTATGCCTAGATTATATTTACAGTCAGTGTGGAAGAAATATTGAAGGGTGTGTTCACACCAACACTTTTCAGAAACAGTCTGGCTGAGAGCAGACTGTCGGTGCATAACAGAAAGACATAGAACCAGACTCACTTCCAATAGCATCAGTACTAATTGCCAATGAAAGATTCTCTTTATTCATTCCTTCAGTTATTCGGCCAAACACCACTCCAATATTCACTTAATAAAGTGCAACCAAAGCTGGACGTGCATGTGTGGACAGGAACTGTTTGCTGTATCTTTAAGGCCTTTCAGAGAACTGGTGCCTTTACAGTTAAAATCCTGCAGGATTCATTTGTGAAGAACTCTAGCCAACCTGAGAACAGCAAATATGGCCCTGGGAGGCCTTGCCACTCCACCCCCCACCCCCATTCTCTTGGCCTTGCTCCAATCTTTTAGATTACCTGCCTAAAGCTAGTCACAAGATCTGTTCCTTTGTTTCGTTACTTCCTCCCCCTGAAGCTGACAATGTGGCCCAGCTATCAAAGTATTGGATTCTAGCAATCAATCCTCCCCTTTGGCTTACCTAATCAACATACCCAGTTAAAATTAAACACCCCATCCTACAACAGGTTTTCCCCTTTTACCTTCATAAACCATCATTTGCCTATGGGCCATGTCTGTCTCCTCTCTACCCAGAGATAACAAATAACAGCAAATAACCCTTTTCCTTCTCTCTTGCTCTTCATCTGTTGTCTTTGTTTTTTTATTCCCTGCCCTTTGTTCCTCTGGGCCAAATAAATTTTCTTTGGGCTGATAACTTGGTCTTGGGCTGTCTTGAGCCTGTACTTGTTCTCACACTTTGTTAGTGTTCCTGCTGAGATACAGAGCTAGTAGCCTCCCCATGTTAACTATCTGTATATTAACAAATGCTCTTTTCCCCAAACTGTTAACTTTGTCTTTTAGTTTGCTCAATATTGTTAGTTATAACAATTTCTCTTTGCTCATAGGTTGGAAAATATAAACTTAAAGAGTTCCTTGTGTGGCAGCTTCTTAGATCGACAGGACCTCCCCAGTTGGCTCAGGGGATTTTTGGTAATCCTTCTGCAGTAGCTTCTAACTGTTGGGATTATGGTAGGTACTACAATGCCAAACTGTGGATCTTTAACATGGAGAGGCTTTTCATTTCATCATAGTTTCATTTAGTATGACTTGCTTGTTGAGACGTTTGAGAAGCAAAAGAATTCCATTAAGTTTTTATTGTATTTTTTTGAATGTCAAAGGTTAGAATGTGTTTGCAAGTGTGTGTGACAATTTATGCCATAACAGCTATTGCATTATAATTAACATCTTCAAAGTATCAGCTTAGCAAAACTTCACCAATAAAAAGTGATGTGTAAGATGTGGCAATTAACGTGCTAATTGGATGAATTAGTAAAGGAGGCAGAGGCACTCTCCATGTTGTGACATGAAGCATGCATTACAGAAATGCCAGGAGCCACAGTGTAGGGGTTACTGGGGAAGAAAAGTTTGAAAGGAACAGTTAGAGGATCAGAGAAAGTAGCTCACAGGCTTTGCCTAAATTAAGGAAAGTTAAATTCTAGACAAAGGCTACCTACCAGGAAGGGCTGGCAGACACCTCCAAAAGGGTTTCTGCTTCTGGAACAGCAGACCATGAACAAGACAAGCAGACACTGCTGGATGAGCAGTGTGGTCAAGGGCAGTCCATGGATTGCCTGGCCCTGTGCATCTCTTCCACATCTATAAACTGCCAGATTTACAAGTATGATCATGCCTTCTGGCGACCAAATCTCCCATGCACACTCTTCCTTTGGCCAATTGTAATAAGGAAATAACCAGGGATGGGATTACAGGAATGACATTCCAACTCCCACAGATTGATTGGTACTAAAGCTGCCACTGTGGAGGAAGCATATGTTCTTTCCTCTTCAGGAAATACACTTTGTACCTGGCATCCTCTCCTAGATCCCTTTTCTCTGCCATTATGGCTTGCTGAGTATTCTGGGCAAGGGGCTGACTTGAGAAAGAGCTTAAAGTTCATATTAGTTTTCTCATTTGCTAAAGCGGAGAAGCCTTGGAGCCCCTTGGACCCTTCAAATTTATGAGATGAAGCATCTTCAGTTTACTCCTGCTCACATAGAGCCATGATAAGAGGCTGTAAAGGTACAAAAAAGATTACATATGAATATAAGAAAAACTATGCTAGGAGGGATAATTCATTAGGTTCTATCTAGAATCACAAAAAAAAATTGGACAAAATTGGTTATAATCTCTAATCACAAGGGCAAGCTTAAAACGAAAAAAAAGATTTCACTTCATTCTTGCCTTGAGATTGCTTTTAAAAAGGAATAAACAAACAAAAACAAAAAAAAATGGAAAACAAACTTCCTGATGTCATTTTCACCAAAATTATAGGGAATATATTAAAGAGGTTTTACATGCTTGGCTTTTCTTGCTTGGTAGTTTCTTCAGTGTGTTATGTGAGATAAACTTGCTTCATTGGTGAAATTAATTTCTATGTGAATTTAATGATTGATAGAGGAAATGGTTTTGACAATATTGGAATGAAATTGCTTTTGCTATAATTAGAAGAGCATTCATATGTAACACAGTTACTTTTCTCAAGCATTCATGACACACCTACCATGTGCCAGTACCTGCTAAAACTGACCACACACTGCTCTAAAGGAATGTAAGCAACAGGCTAGCCTCAGGCTCAAACAGCATGCAGGTTGCTTGTCTGGAAGGAACTGCAGCCTATGGTGGAATTAGTTACATCCTTGGAGAAGAGTATAGGGAGCAAGAACAGAAAGGATCTTCAAAGAAATGATGTCTGGTAAGAGCTGACTGTTCCTGCTGGCTAAGTTTGCTTCATTTAATAAAAACAAGCTAGCCTGACCAAGGGAAGAGAACACAAACAGGAAATCTCACAGATCCTCACTGAGGGGGAGGCTGTGGAAACAGAGGCTCACTGCAGAATTACTGTTTCAGGCAAATGACATGAGGAACATTAGTTATTTACACTAAAATGATGGGTAAGATAGACCATATCTTTCACAAAATTTAACTTGGAACTGAATGTGAATCACAAAACTATGAAGTGATTCCAAGATAACAACATTCAAGTCAAGGATGGTCAAGAAAGTTGGTTTCTTTCTCAGTTCCTACTATTAAAATCTGAAATAACAGTGGAACCCAGGAAAGCAGGATTTCTGTGCAACTATAGCCACGTTTAGTATGAGGGACTCTTGATGGAATCAGGGAGGGAGGAAGTTTTAGTTAAAAATAAAGTACACATTTTGTTATTTAAACTGAGCAGAGAGGACTAACAAGAAAGCAGAGAAGAAGGCTCACAGGAACTAGTTTTATTCAGAATATATTTTGTTCTCACCATCATCCCCTTCTCACTTTTCTCTCCCCATTTCTCCTTACCCCCATCCCACCCCACCTTCAAGTTCCCAATTTTTGCCCGGCAATCTTGTCTACTTCCAATATCTAGGAGGATAACTATGTTTTCTTTGGGTTCACCTTCTTATTTACCTTCTCTAGGATCACAAATTATAGACTCAACGTCCTTTATTTATGGCTAGAAACCAATTATGAGTGAGTACATCCCATGTTCATCTTTTTGAGTCTGGGTTACCTCACTCAGAGCTTGGGGGAATGGGATGGTTGGGATAATGGAAGGGTGGAAATGGGAGCAGGGAAGTATATTTCTTAATTAAGGGAGCCATCTTAGGGTTGGCAAGAGACCTGACTCTAGAGGGGCTCTCAGGTGTCCAGGGAGATGTCCCCAGCTAATTCCTTGGGCAGCTGAGGAGAGGGAACCTGAAATGGCACTATCCTATAACCATACTGATGAATATCTTGGATACCACCATAGAACCTTCATCTGGCGATGGATGGAGATAGAGACAGAGACCCACATTGGAGCACTGGACTGAGCTCCCAAAGTCCAAATGAGGAACAGAAGGAGGAAGAACATGAGCAAGGAAGTCAGGACCACAAGGGGTGCACCCACCCACCAATCTAATGGGAACTCACCAAGACCAGCTGAACTGGGACTCTCTGAACATGGCGGACAATGAGGGCTGATGAGAAGCCAAGGACAATGGCACTGGGTTTTGATCCTACTGCATGTACTCGCTTTGTGGGAGCCTAGCCTGTTTGGATGCTCCACCTTCCTAGACCTGGATGGAGTGGGGAGGACTTTGGATTTCCCACAGGGCAGGGAACCCTGACTGCTCTTTGGACTGGAGAGGGAGGGGGAGAGAAGTGGGGGAAGAGGGAGAAGAGTGGGGGGAAAGGGAGAGGAATGGGGGGAGGGGGAGGTAAATGGGAGGCGGGAAGGAGGCAGAAATTCTCTCTCTCTCTCTCTCTATATATATATCTCTATATATTATATATATATATATATATATATATATATATATAATATGTTTTGGTTTTGTTGTTGTTATTTCTGTTTTCTTTTTTGAGGTAGGGTTTTATACTGCCCGGCTACTATTCTTGGTCATTCTCCAGATCCTGACCCATGTACTTCTACTTCCTAAAGACTGGGATGACAGACATGAAGCACCATGTCCAGATGAGATTTTAAAGTTCACTATTTTCTGTCAGTACTGTTAGGAATATTTCCTAACGCGAGCTCCCTGCCAAGCAAAATTCCCAATCAAGATGAATCAAAACAAGCCAAATTAAGAAATATCCAGGTTTAATTGGAGTTCTGCATTCTCAGGTGGCCCCAGGGGTAATGGGGAAGCAGCAGAAATGCAAGACCAAGTGTTCCTTTTTCGGGAGATCACTTAAATACCCAGGGAGGGGCCAGGATTTGGAGGCCAGACCAGGCCTGGGGGCTGGGATAGATGCTTGAGGGGCTGGGGCCTATGCTCCCAACTTGACTAGTACCATTGGGAAGTAGCATGTCTTACCTTAGAGAATATAGAATGTTGTACCTTAGATAATATTGAGAGTATTTTTGCAGTTAGTAAGCATATTCCTTTTTTGTTTAAATGTTCACATCCCAGAAGGTAAACTAAGTCTTTTCATTGCTGGAGAATGTATTGTAACAGTGTCCCCCATGATTGAAACATTCTGTCATGCAGGTTACCTTTCTTAAGCAGGTGGGTAAACAACCCAAAATAGATTCAGGAAATCTCTAAAATTGATAAGACTCACTAGGCCCCCTCACTGTCAGAGCAAGCAAGCCAAGCTGCTGAGCTTCCTCTCAGACAAAGTTGGGAGGACTCTAGACCAGGCTAGTTGCTTGGAAAAGGTTGAGAAGAATTGATCCATTTTAAAAGGCCACTTTTCTGATGTAGGTGGGTCTTCTTTCTATGTGTTTCTTTCATTGGCTAATTAATAAAGAAACTGCTTTGCCTGATAAGTCAGAACATAGGTGGGTGGAGTAGACAGAACAGAATGCTGCTAAGAGGGGAAGTAAGTCAGACACCATGATTCTTTGACCCGAGATGAATGTAGGCTAGAATCTTTCCTGGTAAGCCACCACCTTGTGGTGCTATACACATTAATTGAAATGGGTTAATCAAGATGTGAGAGTTAGCCAATAAGAGACTAGAGCTAATGGGCCAGGCAGTGTTTAAAAGAATACAATTTGTGTGTTGTTATTTCAGGGCATAAGCTAGCCAGGTGGCCAGGAGCCGGGCAGCAGGAACGCAGCCCGCTGTTCCTTCTATACTTTTCTACTGTTGAGCTGCTCATAGGCCATGGAGGTTCCCAGGTTTTGTGAGTTCTCATTGGTGTCATGGTGGGCCTTGATGCAGGTGTCTTTGAATCATACACCCTCTCTGTTGTGGAACAATCTTTATAGACCGAAAATATGTAATGCAAGACATCCAGGTGTGGCAACTGAAAAGCATGGGTTGAGTAGCAAAGCCAGTGCCAAAATGAGATGAAGCATGGTACCTAAAAGAGTGTGCAGGTGGAGCTGGGAACGGGATCCCGGCAGGTTGCTGCCACTTGCCTCGGCCAGGCCTTTGACACAGGTTTGCAGCTCTGCTTCCAGTTTGTCACTTTGCCATTCTCTGGTGAGGCCAGGACAGTGGCCTCCTCCCCAGCCCACAGCCTGCCCACCCTGACAGGTTAGAGTCAGACAATCAGAAAAGAGCAAACACTGCAAGAGAGAACAGTTTTTGATACACGTCCAGTCTGGGCATCTCCAAAGGTGCCACAGCCAATCACATTTAAACCAGTGTAACTATTGCTTGCTTTACAGATTGTGTTTGCTCGAGAACTAACTGTCCCTGGAATTTCTTTAGCAGTGTATAAAAGAAGGCACAGAGCTTCTTGAGGGATGGCCACCATTTTTGTGTATGGGTCACCCATACAAAATGGAATTTGTCTGAATTTGTCTCAAGAAATAAAAGCTCTTGGAGAATGCATGTGAGTGGTGGTATTTGTGGAGTATCTGTGGACCCTAACATGCTGCTCTCATTGTTAATAGAAAGCCAACTGGCCAATACCTAGGTAGGATTTTCAGAACAATGCTGGGAAGAAGAAGGGCCAAGACAGAAATCACCAATAAGATGGAAAGGAAGCAGGTCACACAGGAGATGTAAAAGCCATGAGCCTCTGGGCAGCATAAAGGTTAATAGAAATGGGCTAATTTAAGTTGTAAGTGTTCGACTGTTCATCAGCCTACCCCTGCAAAAGCCCCATCCTGTCTCTCTAAACCCTGCCATCCCAGAGAATCTCCAGAAACAGAGAAGAGCTGCCAAAATACCCAGTTCTTCATTCTTGGTCACTGGCGGCTCCTCCCCTAAAGTTGCCAGCTACCCAATAGCTGCCTCATGTGTTCTAATTAGGTACAAATCCAGCTTGTAAAGGACACGTTATTAGCCCATGCCTACAGAGTACATAGGCACCCTAACTTAGATTGGTCATGTGATTTTTGTTTCTGCCTCCCCCCCCAAGTCAATCTCTAGGGACTGAAGAAGTCACCCCATGAGTTGCTTTGCTCAGAATAAATCTGGTCTTTTGCTTTTTTAAATGTGACTTGGTCTGGCTTACTGTGTTTATACCGAGAAAAATATTATTAGGGTACAGACAACCTATTAGTAAAAGCTAGTTAGTAATAAACCTGACTTTGGTCAAACATTTATAATTAATATTAAGTTTCTGTGTGGTCATTTGGGAACTGGCTGGTGGGAAAGAAAAGGCCATCTACATCCCTAACCTATATTCCTATAAGCAACCCCAATAAAGCTCATTGATTTACCAAGTTGAACTTTGGTGGTATCCATACTTTGGTTGATTGTAGTCTTCCCCTTTAGGATAAGTAGATATGTGTGTGTGTGTGTGTGTGTGTGTGTGTGTGTGTGTGGTGTGTGTGTGTAGCATCTCCCCAGTAAAAGTCTTGTCACACAGCAGCATACTACAAATCTATGATGTCACCCTAATAATAGCTTATAAAATACCAGTGTTTCTTTCAACTTCAGCTTCAAAGACTGATGAGTCAGATGTGGAGAATTTCTCTTGTAACACTTGACTCTGTTTTCATGAACTTATTAAATCATTTGCTTAGTTACCAGTAAGTCATTTGACAGACTTTGTCATAATGTGGTTCCAGGGTTAACAAGGAGGCAGGATACCCTTCCAAGAACTCATCAGTAAACAAAGTAGACTTGAACTGCATGAGAAGGTAAAATTGACAGCTTGAATAAAAACAGTAAGAACTATAGCGAGAATGGGTATAAACTATGTGTAACTAGTAAGAAGACAGAAGTGAGAGGCTGAAGTTGCCAAGGGTTGAATACTGGTGTAAGAATGGTTTAGACAAGTCAATTTTGTCAGATGTTTATCAAACACACAAGAGTTTATATAGGGACTGTACCTAACAGTCCTGAGATGATAATAGAGATATAAATAACTGCCATGTGAAACCATGAGGAACAAGTGATTTGTTCAAATTAAATGAAAAGTGAAGAAAAAATATCAAAATACATGCAAGACAATGGAAAGAAATGATCAATAAAGTATGGAGGATGGAATTAGTGGTCTCCAGGAAGTAAGAAGTTAAGAAGCAAACATTACTCTGAAAGATTGGAGAGGGTAGAAACCCGGAAGTTACCAGTTGTGGAGATTGGATTGACCTTGGTTTATCACTAAACACATTCTCTGAGGTGATTTTAATAACATCAAAATTAAGGAAAAGATTTATTTTTATGTGTATGTTTGTGTATATCCCAAAAGATGGCATCCATTGCCCTGCTGGGATTACAGGCAATTGTGATCCATAAGAAATGGGTGCTGGGAACAACTTCATCCTCTACAAGAGCCGGGAGTTCTCTGGATCACTGATTGATTTCTGCAGACAATCTTTTGTTGTCATTTAGCAAACTTGAAACAATAATCATATGAAAAATATATTTTCATCCCTTGCAAATTGTTGAGATGATGTGATACACACAATGTTTTATATACGACTCTGTGAAATTCAATTCCTTTAAGATGCCAATGTGAGAAATACTCCTGCCATGTCCAAGAACTTTTTTGTTTTCTACAGTATTACGACAAGACAAGATGCCTTTTTTACTTCACTTTTTCTTCCAGCTGCCAGGAATGTCAAGACTAAGGGCAGCATTTTATCACTTTCTGACCCCAGACTTTGGGTAGAAATATCTCTGTCCCTTTTCATTGTCTTTGTCCCAGTCTCTTTGCCTTTATCTTTCATTATTATATGTGTTGAAAGTTATTTTGAAAAGATGGATCAAAAACACAGCCACCATGATGTAGTTTAGAATTCACTTAATTTTCTTCTGAAATAAGATTTAGGGCTTCAGTTGGTGGTTAATATTAATGTCTAGAAATGAAGGCTAGCATTGTTGGTCTTCATTTGTGTGATCTGTGTGACAGGAGCTCTTTATTCAAACTATTTTAAGGTTTGAGCTCATATCATTAATGATTCAGGTGCACTAATCAAATAATAAACTTCAAATCCACACTGATTTCAATCTTTATTCAGGACACCAGGGAAAATAATCAGTGTTTGCTGAATGAATGAGGAAAATTGGAAATGAAATAAGCGTCATTTTTAAATCCCCTTAGAATATATTGCATAGGGAGGAGAGTTTGACGGCTTTTTAAAGGATGATTGACAGTTCTTCTTAAAAGCGTCATTTTTCTTATTACTATTGCAATCATGACATAATGCACTTAGAGCTTTTAGTATAAAACAGTATGTTTTTAATTGTTTTAAGAATGTTATTTAAGTTTATCTTGTTAGTCATTGGCAAGATTTAGAAGCTGTATGTTTCTTGTGCTTTCTGCCCCCATCCCCGTACCCTTTTTTTGAAAAAAAAAAAATGTTTTGTTAGGTATTGAAAGGGTATGGAGTTGGGTGCATAGGAGGTGTGTAGGACCTGGGAGGAGTAGATAGAGAGGAATCCTTGGTCAGAACATGCATGCTATATAAAAAGATGTCAATAAAAAGTTAATAAAAGATTTAGAAGTTTATTAGCTTCCTATTGCAGTCTTGCTTACGCTCAAGTGGCAGTGGCCAACATTCCATAGCACGGTTAATGAATTCAAAGAATGGATAGAAACAGATCCCAGATAATAACAGGAAAAGTCACAACTGCAGTTTTAAAGGTTTTTATTTATATTGAGTACATAGAGATGTTTCCTCTGAATTGGAAGTTTCTCTCCTGGAGGGAAGAAGGGAAGCTCCTGAAACTCACAAAGCTTCATAAACTCAAGAAAGTTGTCAGATTAAAAAATTCCCCTCCATTATACAAGGAATAAGCAGTAGCTAGAGACAAGAGACAGTCATATGCTGGGGAACTCCAGAGATGCAGACTTTTAAGTTATCACTCATGTTGGGGTGGACTTTTCAGGGATGCTGCTGCCTTTAAGTCATCAATATTCTTATAAGAAGCACTCATCCATCTTCATCTATGTTCCTGTTAGTAAGTAACTACCCCTCAAAAAAAATCACAGTTTAACCAAGCTAGACCTTGATAGAATTGATATATCACCAGTACCCTATCTAGTATCACTAGATTTTTATGTTTCCCAGAAAAAGTTATGCACCATAGGTAACATGCATTTTTGTATTAAGTCCTCACCAGGATAATTATCCTTAGACAGAAAGCATCACTCAGTCCTCAGTGACACAGTGCTAAAATGTAGTTCTAATCTGATGTTGTATTGACCTAAAAATCCACACAGATGCTTCCTTTTTATTCACTTTAAAAATGTAATTACTATCTATGTATGTTTATTTAATAATTTTAATATTTAATGTCTCCACTGGTTTCCAGCTCTTGATTAGGCTTTGTTTTTATTTCCCATTTACTTCAAAAGCATTTTTTTTAATTTCTACCATTGTAGAGTCAAAAGACAGAATAAATCTGCCTTAAGACGTTATCTCAGGGATTCTGCCACAGACATAAACAGGCTAATATATAGTTATCAGCATTTAGGTAAAATAATTCATTTTTATGAAAACTGTACTCCTAATGGAGAGTTAGAAATTTTTTCACAGAAAAAATTAACTATATATAATTTTAAATATTTATATTATATATGTATATACACACTTAAAGTCATCAGCATGATATGGTTATTAGAAACAACTATTGATTGTTACTGAAGTCATGACATGACAATTTGACCAGAACAGCATGGTCATATCAGCAAACCTTGTGGCGAATTATTCTAGGGAGCAAATGAATTATCTAAGGATCAAATAGACACCATAGAGCTTCAAAAGTAATAAGCTAAAATACACAAAATAATTGATGTAGTATTATCACCAAAATAACATTTAACAAATGCAATCTAATTTTTAGACTATATCTGTGGGTTTACACAAAATAATAGGAAGTAGAGAAACAGAGTTTCATGCTGAAGAAATCACATGGAAGTAATTACTCAAACCCATAGACCTTCTTTTTTTTTTTAAAAAAAAAGATTTAGTGTGTTGTATGTGTATGTGTGTGTGTGAGAGAGAGAGAGAGAGAGGGAGGGAGAGAGAGAGAGAGAGATAGCTGGGTAGGTGGGATGTGTTTGTAGCACGCATGTGAATGTGGGTGCCTCTTGAGGTCAGAAGAGAACATTGGGCCCCCTGAAACTGGAATTTCAGACTTTGAGTAACCCTACTTAGGTAATCAGAACTGAACTCATCCTTTTAAAGAGCAGTAATTGCTCTTAACCCTGAGCCATCTTAATAGCCTTGTCCATGTGAATTTCTAAGGGATCAACATTTGAATTATTTCAATAAACACAGTAACAAAGGATTTTACACAGGATGTCTGTCTTAGTCTTCTGACACTGCTTAGATGGCTATAATCCCTGACCAACTGTGAACACCACACATGAAGAGGATAGTCATCATTACATACAACTCACTGGGTATTTTGTCGTTTCTTTTAATATTTAAAGTTATCAGTAAAGTTAGTGCTTCAGTTACCATTCCATTGCTGGGATGAAGCAACTTGGTCAAGGCAACTTAAAAATGAAGTATTTAACTGGATGCCTGCTCACTGTGTCAGTGTGTTAGCTATGGTCATCATGGCAGCACAGTGGCCCTGGAGCAGCTGCTGAGAGCTCACAAGTGATCCAGAAGTTGCAGGCAGAGAGAACAAGACTGTACATGGTGTGGGCCTTAGAAACCTCAAATCCCACTCCTAATGACACGCCTCCAACCAACAAGGCCACACCTCCTAATCCTTCCTAAACAGATTACCAATTAGGAAACAAGCATTCAAATATATGAGCCTATGGAGGCCATTCTCATTCAGATTTTCACAGTGATAGGAGAAGAGATGGCTAGTTGACAAATATATCCATGCTTCTCATTACTATGTGGTTGGCAACTCATCAGATGCCTTTCCAGCCACCTTTTCATGGAAAATGGTTACAAGACTAGTTTTTACAGTTGAAATTTCAATGAGAGAGAATGAGGGAGAAGATGAGCAAGGAAGTCAGGAACACGAGGGGTGTGTCCACCCACTGAGACAGTGTGACTGATCTAATGGGAGCTCACCAAGGCCAGCTGAACTAGGGCTGAAAGAGCATGTGATCAAACTGGATTCTCTGAATGTGGCTGACAATGAGGGCTGACTGAGAAGCCATTGATAATGGCACTGAGATTTGATTCTACTGCATGTACTGGCTTTTGGGGAGCCTAGTCTGTTCGGATGTACACCTTCCTAGACCTAGATAGAGAGGGGGAGGGCCTTGGACTTCCCACAGGGCAGGGTACCCTAACTTCTCTTAGGACTGGAAAGGGAGGGGGAAGGGGATGGGAAATGGGAGGAAGGGAGGAGATGGGAAATTTTAGTAAATAAATAAAAAAAAAGAAATTTCAATGAGAGAATAACAAGGACTGTGTTGAGCAAATGTGATTAAGCATTATGTGTAGCACTCTTTTTCTGATTCTTTCCTAGATGCTACATGGCTGAGAATCACATGATGCAAGCAGCTTGAGTCTCAGTGAGTGCTATAATGAATGTTGTCTTCACCTCCTAACAAGGAATGGTTATATTATTGTTCAACTCATGGAAATTTTTAGGGTAGGCAGTTACAATAAATTGATTATTCTGATTAACCTAGTTGTATGTGATGAACTTCATTTTAAAATAAGTAAACCAGGATGAAAACTGCTGGATAGCTTGTCAATAGAACAATAGTAAATGAAATAAGACTGAGTGTGAATCTAAGTCCATCAATCCTTGAGAACATGTTTCAACAAACTGACATGCTGCTTGAGATATTCATGTTGCTGAGAGAGAGAGAGAGAGAGAGTTTTGAGACTTTTTGAGGCAATATAGCCCTTGGTTGTCTTGGATTCTCTAGGTTCAGCAACCTGGTCTCAACCTTTTCACTCTTCCTCTGCAGTGCTGTTATTAAAAGTGCTTGTAATCATACTTGACCTTTATTTTACTTTTAATTTGTGTGTGTATGTGTGTGTGTGTGCATGCATGTACATGAATAAAGTGCTCAGGAAGTAGGTGTCAAATTTCTTGTAACTAGAGCGGGAGTGACAGTGTGCGTCTTTGTGTGGGTATTAGGAACTAAATGTGTGTGCTGTATGTAGCAGTAGGCACTCTTAAACACAGAGCCATTGCTCCACCTCCAGTCATTTGTTGTTAAATGAGACCAGATTGAAACAGTTGATGGAGAAGATCTCTTGTCTCCATCAGGTTTTTGTTTCTCCTCTAAGAAAAGATCAGGCAGACTTCCACTCTCCCACTTTAATAGGCCTACTCATCTTACAGAAAGATGTCATTTGTTTGCATAAAAATAAAAGGATTTCCACAGAGTGCAGCAGGAGGCACAGCATGCTGGTAGGCAAAGTAAGACCAACACAGTGAGGTATCTTGTTTCTGTTTGTGATTAAGTCACATTCCAACTTGGAAAGATTTGCCTGTTCTATATTTTTAATTGTATTTCCCACTAAACATGACATACTGCAGTATTATTTCTTTTCTTTTTATACTCAAATGAAGAATCTAGTGGATAATTATAAATGTACTTATCTTAATGGATTTATTCAAATCTATTTTCCATTCACAGCAATAAATGGACAGGCTCTACTTGAGTGAATTCTGATTTTCAGCGGAAGTACAAATATAGCAAAACGTTAACAGTAAATTCTGGGGGAAATTGGAGTTTCTCTGATGACTACAAATGTGTTTTCATTTTTAAAATAGATGAATTCAACTGCATAAAAATAAAACTTTGAGATAGGCAGATGGCTCAGTAGTTAAGAGCACATGCTGATTTTGCAAAGAGCCAAGATTTGGTTCCTAGCACCTATAGGGTGGTTCACATCCACTATTGTTCAAGGGATCTGGAACCCTCTTCTGACCTCAGGCACCAGATACACACTTGGTCTTAATTCAAAAGATGTGAGAAGGAAGACCAACTCCCCAAATTATCATGGCCAATTTAATTTTAACAAGTAATTAATTAAAGCAAACATTTTTTATTCTTGCATATGGTATGCCTCCCCGTAAGGTGGGGTTTGAGAAGTCAGCATTAGCTGTGAGAAAGACAAAGTTTGTATAGTGGGTTCTAAATGGATTATTTAGTGGGCAAAATAGGCAGGGTTATAAGAACAGAACACAAGCATAACTAGTTATAACAACCTCCTGAAAGAAAGACATTATTGCAAGGTGGGTTTAACAAGGTAATCATAACAAATCCTGAAACAAAGACAAGGTTTCAAGATAATTTACATAACTTTTGAAACAAAGGCATGCATGGTTGACTTTTCCTAGAACAGGCAATAAAGAACAATTACTAGTTAAGGTTACAAGTAGGGCATAGTCCAACTCTTGAGAAACAGAGATTTAATCATAAACAGGAATGACCTTGTCCTGTCTTTAGTATAAGATGGTTTCTAATCCTAAATTGGAGACATGTTGGTTCATCATTCCCTCCTTGTCTATGTGCTCTTGTCAAATCCTTCATTGGGTCTTAGCGTTCCTTATCTGGGAAAAGGTGGAACACCTGTAATGCATCAGAGGATACATGGCCCATTTATAAATTGTACCTCTTTGGTTAGCATAGAAAAAACAAACAGTTTAAAGCCGTATAATATCGGAATGCCAATAGGGGATACAGGCAGCCATTTTGTCTCCTTTTCCAGTGAGTTCCTCTTAGTCCTCATATTCCTGCCCTTTGTTGTGGACAAAGAATGGTATACTCTTCTTTGTAACTACTTCCTGATGAAGTTAGGACTCTGTTGTCAGGTCCAAGAAAGGCTAAAATATTAGCCAAAGGCCAGGAGAGGATTAGGGCAAAGTGGTATTCATCAGAAGCATCTGATTTGCTGACTCAGCTCAAGAGCTAGGGAATCATCACATTGGACATAAGCATTCACATCTGTTTGTAGCATATATAGGGCTTTTTGAATTAGCCTTTCTTAGCCTAAACAGACTTAGGTAAGGAGAGACATTTCACAGGCTGTTGTCAGGCTGCTTATTTTGTTATTGCCTTGCTGCATCGTAAGATAGGCAGATCAGAGTTTCTGGTATTTAGTAGTTGTAGCTCTAACTTTAGTTGACCTGAGACCTAATTGGGTGTTTGGTATGCCAATGTAGCCTTGAACCTTTCTCAGGGTGAGCCCTAAAGCATTTAATTCATGTTAATAAGAAAAGTTAGTGAAAAGTGGAATTGCAGGTGTTAAAAAACTTGGTTAGTAAATTTTGAGACCTATCCAGAACTATAGATATTAATGGATTAGGTCTTTGCTTTAAGATTATCTATGGATTGCTCTAATTATTAACCCCATTTTATAAGTTTTAAGTCAACTTTTATTATATATTCTAAAGAGTTTTAGCTGTATTTAATAAACTTAGAAATCTTGAGGTACAGAGTATTCATTGTTGTAATATGAGCGGCAGGGCTGCATTCCTAGCACCCCAGCCGCCTGGCTAGCTTATGCCCCAAAATAACAACATACAAATTGTATTCTTTTAAACACTGCTTGGCCCATTATATCTAGCCTCTTCTTGGCTAACTCTCGCACCTGGACTAGCCCATTTCTAATAATGTGTGTTAGCACCCCAAGGTGCGCTTACCGGGAAGATTCTAGCCTACATCCATCCTGGGTTGGAGCTCCATCGCCTGTGCCCCCGGGGAGCAGAGCTATCCCATCTCCTCAGGAGAGGGGAACACGGTGTCTCTGAGCTCATTTCCTCTTCCTCCCAGCATTCTGTTCTGTTTACTCCACCTACCTAATTTTCTACCTATCAGGGCCAAACGGTTTCTTTATTATAATTAATCAATGACCTTCCTCCATTATTTCCCCTTTTTCTGTTTAAACAAAAAAACAAAAAAAAAGGAAGGCTTTAACTTAACATAGCAAAATTACATAAAACAAAACAGTTATCAAGTAAAAATTACAATATTTACATCTATTTTATCTTTATCATAACAAAGGTAAACAAGTTAACTATCTATCTATTCTTCAACTGCATCAAAGACTCCAGAAGGATATAATATTACCTAAGTAAACAAAAAATAAGCAACTTTCAAAACTCTGGAAATGACAGAGACATTTTGCTGCCTGAACAGTCACCCAAAGTTCCTCTGTACCACTGGGGCATCCATCTTCAGCCTACAGGCCCATAGTATCCAGAGACGTTTCTATGAAGCAGAAAATTTCAAAGGCAGTTCAGTCACTATCTGCTGTGTCCTGCAGAATGTCTTGCAGACTCTGTCATGAATCAGGAACTCCAAAAGATCATCTCACCTTTAGGCAAGTTCAGTAGTCCTCTCTCTGTGGGTTCTTTGTGTCCAGTTTATGCAACAGTCCAGGCAAGAGCAGTTTCTTGCCCAAATGGCTATCAAACTCCATAAGGATCCTCTTCGATGCCCATTTCCTCTTGAAGTAGATTGGCACTGCAAGGAGTAGAGTGTCTCATAGTCATGAAAAGCCTTAAGTTATTAAAACATTTAAAAATGCCATATTCTGTAGTCTTTGAAAGATATGAAAAATGTCTATCTAAAATATATCTATGTACATCTAGAAAATCTTAACTAACATGACTACAAACTTGACTATTATGATTATCTATTAACAACCTATATACATTACATTTTTACATAAACTATACAATCACAACACCTTAATCAAGAGCAGAAATACATATAACAAAATTGACCTTAAATCTCTATCAATAAAGCAAAATCTATACTAATGCAAATTATTCATATCTATATCATATCCCCCTTTAAATGCAAAAGAACATTTATAAACAATATTTGGGAATATGGGCACCGTTATTTCTCTCCAAACTGCTTCCTGCTGAATGGGGGCATCGTTAATTAGGTCTTTCATTGTATAACCTGTGTGCTAGTTTCATCTCAGTTGTCAGTTGAGCGAAGCAATTTTCTGAAGGTGTTCACAGCAACCCTTCAGGAGGGCGTGTTCCATCATACCATATCGGGATAGAAGCGATGCACAGACTCTCACCCTCTGTGAAAACAAAATAAGAAACTCCTTTCCAAAGCATCATGTCCTTAGATTCAAATTTCAAAGTCAAGGCATTTTCAAAATATCTACGTTGGATTAGTTCAGCAGCATTTATAAACAAATATCTTTTAGCAGCTGTTGCTCCTTCCTCAGCATTCAAACAATTCAAAGAAAGCATAATAGCATACAGTATCAAAATTCTCTGTTTATTTTCCATCTTTGCACAGCTTTATTTTAACTCTATTTTGTTTATTTTTACTTTTAACGTTTTGCTTTGAGTCACGTTCTCTGTATCTTTGACCTGGAATAACTCTGTAGACCAGGCTATCCTTGAACTCTCAGAGATCCGCCTGTCTCTGCCTCCCAGGCATTCGAGATTAAAGGCATGTGCTACCGCACCTTGAAGTCACAGAGGTCAATCTCCCTCTGCCTCCCAAGTGTTGGGATTAAAGGTGTGTACTACCACACCCAACTACTCTCTTTCTTCCTTATTTTTGTTTTTTACTTTAAAAACTTTAACTTTTAGTCTGCATATATTTTTAATACTTTCTTTGTCTTTGACACTCTCTTTACTGTATCTCTCTCTGTTTTTCTGACCACATGAGTCTTTAATTTACCAAGCAAGCTCAGTAGGACTAAAGCTGTGGCTTTGTCGGCTAGATGTAGCCCATTCCTTAGCTTTCTGCCATTCCAACCTTGTTGCTGAGGTACAGGCCAGAGCAGCATTCAGTGCCACAAGTCTACAGTATTTCAAGGTCTTTGCCATCAAACAAGCTGCAACAGACAACATTCAAGTCCTCTCTCTGTAGCTGGCCCTCCTGCCTCAAACAGAGTTTGCCCTGGCAGGGCGGCCTAGAAAGCCGGCATTTTAAAACAACACAGATTTTTTCCTGCTACTGTTGAAAACAAACAAGCATTCAGTTGGCTTTTATCAACACCATTTAAATGTTTCATGGCAGGACCTTTTAAGTGCTGCAGGGTTTTGTAGCTGAAGCTGAGTCAGGAAACCTCTCTTAGATGAGAGTGCTTGCTTGCTTCTAGCAAGCAGAGCAGACCTGAGAAATCGCTGCTAACAAGAAAACATGCTTTACTCTTTCCAAGCTTTCTCAGGCTTTCAGTGGATTCAGTTGTCCACACGTCTGGGAGCCATTCTGTTGTAATATTAATGGTGGGGCTGCGTCCCCAGCACCCTGGCCGCCTGGCTAGCTTATGCCCCCAAATAACAACACACAAATTGCATTCTTTTAAATACTGCTTGGCCCATTATATCTAGCCTCTTCTTGGCTAACTCTCACACCTGGACTAGTCCATTTCTAATAATGTGTGTTAGCACCCCAAGGTGCGCTTACCGGGAAGATTCTAGCCTACATCCATCCTGGGTTGGAGCTCCATCGCCTGTGCCCCCGGGGAGCAGAGCTATCCGATCTCCTCAGGAGAGGGGAGCACGGTGTCTCTGAGCTCATTTCCTCTTCCTCCCAGCATTCTGTTCTGTTTACTCTGCCTACCTAATTTTCTACCTATCAGGGCCAAGCAGTTTCTTTATTATAATTATCCAATGACCTTCCTCCATCAATTAATATGCTAAGTCTTACAAATCTTAAGGTGTACATCTTAGCAAAACTTTTAGACAGTTAGATGAAACCAACGTTCTATATTTTTTAGCTGCTCTTCATTGATTTTTTATTTTATTTTATTTTGCTTCACTGACACAAAGTCAGGTGGATTGCTGGATATAGAACAGACACTTCTGCTTTTGAGGCAACCTTTCAGTGCAGCAGAAGAGCATAAACAGTGTTTAACCTTCTCTATTTTCCAAAAGACATTTGAATTCTTGAAAAACTGAATCCAGTGACTAGAAAACTCAAAGGTAGGAATTCTGAACCTTAGCTATCAAAGGAGTCACAGCAAATAGCATTGTCAGCTTTGGCCATGGGTGTTGGGAGCACATAAAGTCACTTAAATTTGGTATGCTGGGGAGGGGGTTCTAAATTTCACCATCCTAGTTGTGTGAGAGTGGCAGCAGCTAAAGCTTGGTCTGGCTCCTAAGTCCACCTGTAGCTGAAAAAGATTAATGAGAGAACAGAAATACATAAAAAGAAAGCAAAAATGAAACCAATTCATAGAACATATGAAAGATGGAGACAACAAAAACAAGGGCAATAAAAAAAAAACAGGGACAATGAAAACAACAACTGGGGTCATTCAGAAATTCACCATGTAAAATTGTAAAATCGAGGAGAAAAGAACACCAAGAAGTAGAATGGAAAAAAAAATCCTGTTTTTAAGGAAATGACCAGATTAAGAAATGAAATAAAGTGAGTGTTGACCTCAGGACACAATCCTACCCAGATAAGTTATCACCTGTGGAAACAAACTAAAGAAAAGCTTAAAGCTAGGTGTAGTGGTGGACACCTTTAATCCTGGCATTGGGAAGGCAGAGGCTGAAGCATCTTTGAGTCTGAAGACATTCTAGTCTACAGAACAAGTTTTAGGACAGGCAAGCGTAGGTAGTGAAAGATAGGAAGCTGGTAAAGTAACTGAACATCTCTGAGTTCAAAGTCACCCAGGTTTAAAGGTCCAAGGTCAAGACTAAGCAGTGAAGAGACCATGCAAAACAGAAAGTTGGTGAAGTATTTAAACCAGGGGACCATGTACTAGCCCCAGTATGTAGCAGATCTTGGCAACTTTGGCCACATGTTTCTGACTTTAGCAGTAGAAGAAAGATGTATAAAATATTCCTCAGTGACTAAGAAGAGCTGCCAAGGCCAGCCATGTGTCGGGGATGTCCCTGAATGGAGGCCTGGAGAGGTAATTTTGTGAAGTTGTGAAAGCAAAACCTGGATTGCCTTGGAGACCCCATGACGTTGGAAATGCCAGAGCCATGGGATACCTGCCAAGGAATCTGATAACAGGAAATGGAAACATTCCAAAAGAGAGAAGTATGTTTCAGGCAAAAATGCTGCAAGGAAATGAAGATCTGAAGAGTTTTGACATCAGACACAGAGATACTGAGTTTGCCCAGGTGGTTTTCGGTCTCACTTTGGTCAAGTATTTCCTCACTGTGCTCCCTTCCCTGTTCTGGAATGGTCATGTATATTCTGTGCTTGTTGGTTTTGATTTTCTAGGGAATTGATGTTAAGAGATGGCATGTATCTCAGGAGAGACTTTTAAGTTTAGACTGTTAAATAAGTTTGAGACTGTTATAGACTATGGGGACTTTTGAAGTTAGACTGAATGCATTTTTATTATGCTGTAGCTACAAGTCTTCAGGGGCCAGAGAGTGGAATGTGATGATTTGAAAGAAAATGGCCCTCAAAGAGAGGGGCACCACTAGGAGGTATGTACCTGTTAGAGTAGGTGTGGCCTGATTAGAGGAAGAGTGTCAGCTTTAATGCTTCAGATGATAAAGCTACACCTAGTGTCACAATCCACTTCCTGTTGCCTTCTCATCAAGACGTATAATTCTCAGATCCTTCTTCAGCACCATCTGAGCCATCACACTGCCATGTCCTACAATGATGAGAATGGACTGAATCTCTGAATTCTAAGCCACCCCAAATACTTTTTTTTTATAAGAGCTGCCATGGTCATGGTTTCTCTTAACAACAATAGAAACTTCAACTAAGATAGAAGTGGGAGAAAATGCTGTACACCATGTATTATATCTGCTGTAGATTTGCTGTACAGAGTATATGAAATGTATCGTGCCAAAATTATCTCAGGGCCTGTACCTTGAGGCCTGTAGGATAGAGAAAAGCCTGGCTTGAGTTTGAAGGATAGTCTCAAAGCTACCAAGTGAGGATGAGATAGCAAAATCTAGGAAGACACCCCTTCAGCCAGAGGGAATGCTTGGCTGTCTCTCATTGGCTAGAGGTAACCCCACATCATATAATGTCACTTAACCTATACAAGCTGATGCTCACAGCAATAAACTGAGTTCCTGCTTTGACTCTACTCCCTATAGGGTCTGATTATCTTGCTTCGTGGGGCTGTGGACCGGATTGTCCTGCATTGTGGTGCTGCAGAACAGATAGTTAGTGCATGCATTTTTCCCTGGAGAAAAAGGCTAAGGAGACCTAGCAGAAATACTCATGCAAGGTAAGTAAAAAATTGATGAGAAATTGCTGAAAGTTCTTTAATGTATATTTTCTCCTGAAATGTATATACAAGTTCATAATTAGTAAACAAAACATATATTTAATCAGGACAATTGAAAACCATATAAATTACTACTTCAGAACCCATACAATAGTAGATGTTATGAGGATACAGAAAATTTGGGAAGCTTTGTATACTGTAGGTAGAAAAAGATTATTACTCCAGTGGGAAAAAGAGAGACAATCCTTAAAATATTAAATAGAATCAATATATGATCAAGCAACTCCACTGGATAGTCAGAAGAGTGCATTGGATCCCTTGAAACTGAAGTTACAGGTCATTTCACCCAAAGTGGGTGATCAGAACTGAATAATTATGGTTTTTTTAAAAGTGGCCTTCATTCCTGAGCCATCTCCCCAACTTCATCTTCAACACTTCTGAATTTCCATTTTAAAAACTAGAATATGGTATTAATATCATCATATGTCTATATAATTAGTTTTTAAAATTTATATTATTCAAGTTATTTGATTTAATGGTTGTATGTCCTAAAAGTATATTCTCATTTCCTGGAACATTGTCTGATACAGAGCATGCACTGCAATTGTAACTGAATAGTGAATACATTTTTCTGAATCTGGTTGTGAAGAAGTCAAAAGATAATCAATATTTTTCTAATATTACATAGCCAAGCCTGAACTTCATCAGTTCTGATTTTCTGAAAGAAAATCGAGGAATTGCCATAATTTCAATTACAGGGTCTCCCAGATGAATTTGGGAGGTGGTGTTATCTGTGTGGTTATTGATTGTGGTTACCTTCCCTTGGTAAGCATAATGAGTCTTTGAATCCTTGAACACTGGATGAGAGTAGAGATAGTGGTTTGTGTTAGGTGACCAAGTGGTACTGAATTATACTCACACAAAACTGATTACGATTTAGGATGCAACTAAAGTCCTTTTTTATTGTCCTTTGGCTGAAAAAATTCTAGTAACAGTTTTCTTTCTGTATTTCTATGTGGGGAAATGAACCAGTTTTTCAGAGATGAGTACACCAATTTCACCAACAAACTGTCTTTTTAAGTAGAGCTAAATAACAAGGCAAAATAAAGTACTTTACTAACAAACTCAGCCATGTCTTAAAGAGGGAAAATGCAAAAAAAAAAAAATCCTCACAAAATCATGAGATGTGCTTCAAATAATAACTTTGCATCTTTCTGAGCAGAAAACTTATTATTGGAGAAAATTTTATATTATAAGAATTCTGAGTTGAGAGCCACTGTATGAGTTTTAAGGTGAATCTCTGTAAATCAACAACATTTGATCTGTTGGTCATGTGAGAAATGTATTATCTGGAAAGGTTAGCTGTTGGCTAAGATGAGCAAAGTATTTTTTCTTAGAAAAATTGGTTGCAGATTTTTTTGAGGCAGTTTTAATATTTATTGATCAATGAACTTGTATTATCACAGAAGCTTTCCAGAAAATAATGTTATTCGAAAGGTGGGAAAATACCCTCAGCTCCCTGTCCTATTTACTAAGCTGAGATTGTGTGCATGACCTCAATTCTTACCATTTTAAAAACACTTCTTAGCCTCAACTCAGGAAGTGATAAGATGTTGTGGATATATCCACTTTCCCAGGGAGGTAGCAACTTGTAAAATAAGCAATGTATGATCCTGTTTATGTCAGGTAATTATATTTATGTTGAGTCGATAGTGATGTGATGACATTTAGCTGCTAAAGATCACTGTTGAAGATAATATGTCTTCAGAGGCAAAGATTACGATACCAGTTTATACTTCTAATCTAGAAACCTAAAAGGCCAAAATTAAACAAAGGGCACCACATCTATTCCTAATCTGAACAGTTTAAATTTAAAAAAAGCATATATATGAGAAATAAAGGGGTGGATCACATGCATTACAACAAGCAGTTGGCTCATTTGGCCAACAGAATGCACAGAGCACCCTTCTCAGGGTAGTGAATAAGTAGGACGGAAGTATGATTACAGTCGGAGACTAGTGGCCTGGGACCAGGACAGTTCTGGGTATGGTTCCTTCCAGTCGAGGCCCATCTGTCTTGATATTCAGTATAAGCCTATGTTGTAAAGAAAAAGAATTTTGCAAAAGAAACTGTCTTTCACTCTGAGGGGTCAATCTTTGTTCTGTCCAATACTGTGATTGATTAATGAACTTTATCCAATTTAGGACAGACAATCTGAGCTATTGCATCCACCACATTTAAATGTTAATTTATGTAGCCAAATACCTCTTCACAGAAACATTCAAGATAGAAATATATTGATAATGGTGTAGCCTATATCTGTGGAAATTTATCATCAATATTTAACCATCACTATAGGCAAAAACAAAATCACCCATGCTCATTTTTTTTGCTAGCATTTTTTGATAATAGGTAAGATACAGGAGGTTTTATTTCAGACATAAGTGTAACATTCTTCTAAGATAGCACATGTTCCTATCTATAAAGTTAGTTTCTCACATTAGATTCGATTGATTTATATCAGGAACTGCATGGATTTTTTTCTTTTCCTCTATTTTTCTGCTGTATGTTGAATGATATACCTTGTTAGGCTGCATGATTTAATGTCTAAAATGAAAATACGAGTTTCCTTTATAAAAATTTGCGTGAAATGAAGCTAAGGCTACTAAAGTGCAGAGTTGTTTGCTTTGAAAGCATTTTCTTGTGAGCCAGCCATTTGGCTCAGCATGTAAAGGCACTTGCCTCCAAGTCTAATGACCTGAATTTGATCCTCAGGATCAATAGAGCAGAAAAGAGATTTAGTTGCCCAAAGTTGACATCTGCAAATGCTTCAGTGTGTTAGTGCATGTATGTTCATGCATGTGCATGCACACACATGTACACAAATAAAAAAAGAAGTTCATAAAATATAATTAAACTAATATTATATTTGTCATTCTTCTCCTTGTTATGATCCAATACCTGGTTGATGTGGGAAATCCTTCTGTATATGTGCTGCTTTTATTGGTTAATGAATAAAGCTGTTTTGTAAACAGAGTAAAACCAGGAGGGAAATCCAAACAGAGAGAAAGAAGGAAAAGTCAGGGAGATACCATGAAACTGCCAAAGGAGATATATGCTGGAACCGTACTGGTAGATCACAGCTTTGTGGTGATACATAGAATAATACAAATGGGTTAATTTAAGACATAAGAGCTAGCTAGGAATATGTTTGAGCCTTTGACAGAACGGTGTGGTAAATAATATAATATTTGTGTGTGATTATTTGGGTCTGGGTGGCCTGGAAACAACAACAACAAAAAAACACAGTCTTTGTTAAGAAATGGCACCAATGTCGGGCAAAAAATTTCATATAAAGCTCGAGAAAGCTTTAGAAAAAAAGAATTCTGGACAGACAAGGACAAAGTAGCCATCTTTTCTCGGGTAGGCTCTGTTTGCTGCCGTGAGCAGAGGCATGGCTCATTTAGGAGGGCCTTCCTGATTCAGTGTTAGCAGCAAAAACCTCACAGCTTTTTTAAGAGGCCTTGCCACAAAACACTCGAAAGGTCACTATGAGCAGCTACCAGCATGCTTCTTGGTGATGGCATGAACCTAGAAATAACACAGAGTTATGGTAAAAAACAAAATACAACTTCTGCCAGTACTTCTGCTATAAAGCTAATCTTTCAGGAAGCCAAAGAGTGGGATAAACTTAGTGACAAAATCGTGGCTTTAATCCTAGTCATATTGCTTAGCATATTAAAGACTCATATGGTCAGAAAAAGATAAAGATATTATATATATATATATATATATATATATATATATATATATATACACACACACACACATAGATATATATTATAGTATATATACACATAAACACACACACACACACACATATGCATGCTCGGGAGAGAAAAGAAAAATGGTAGAAAAGTCCTTAAAAAAAATATAGGTGGGTATGGTGGTACATGCCTTTAGTCTCAGCACTTGGAAGGCAGGCATATCTCTGTGAGTTCAAGGCCAGCCTGGTCTACAGAGTGAGTCCCAGTATAGTACACAGAAAAACCCTGTCTAAAAATAAATCTAAAAATCAAAAATTAAATAATAAAATAAAAGAAATACAGTTTTAAAAATCCATGTAAAGATGTATAATACACAAAGAGTCTGAATTATGTATATTATATTCTCTTTGAAATTTTTGACTGTGAATGAGATAAGTACAGAGACATTTCATTGTATAAACTGGTAAGCTAAATCAACATATATATTTTAAAGGTATTTTGACTTCAAAATTTAAGTCTAAATAGAAGCTACTTTGGAAAAGAGGTTCTGCTTTTATTTCCACAGAGGATAGAAAGCTGTGGATACCTTACCAGATAATATGGTTTGATCAAACAAGACCCCATGAAGCAATGGCCCACATAGTCCAACATCCATGACAGGACTTCAGGACTTCTGACTGAGATGGGCCAACCACAAAAACTACCCCATAAAAGACCTGATTAACAGTGCCCCCTAACCAGCGGGAGGTAGTCTAGAAAACTATACCCAAATTCCCTAATATTGTTCACAAATGTTTGTTTACATTTAAAATATATTGATTATAACTGATTAATGGTCACAGTCAATTCATAAAAACATAATAAGGTGGATATTCTATAGAAATGAATATTTTGCATTGGTATGGATCTTGCAATTTTGATACAAATTTAAGGTTGATTTTGTTACACTGTGTATATGTATTTCTGCTCTTGTTTAAGGTATTATGTTTGTCCGGCCCACTTAAACATGCAATATATACTTAAGAAATAAAGATTACTATATAGTCATCTATAATAATTGATTTTTAATTGTGTTAGTTAGGTTTTCTAGATATACATAGAAATATTTCATTTACATATATAAACTTCAACATTTCAAAGACCTACAGAATGTGGCATTTAAAATATTTTAAGGATGTAGACTTTTCTCGACAGTGAGAAAAATCTGCTTCAGGGAGGTCCTTCTGTCCATGTGCAGCTATCATTGGTTAATAAACAAAGAAACTGCCCTGGCCTGTTGAAAGGACAGAACTTAGGCGGGAAAGATAGAACTGAATTCTGGGAGGAAGAAAGCAGAATCAGGGAGATGCCATGGATCCTCCGCCTGAGATGGACTCCAGTTAGAAACTTAGCCTGTAAGCCACTGCCATGTGGTGATACATAGATTAATAGAAATGGGTTAAACTAAGAGTTAGCCAATAAGAAGTTGGAGCTAATGGGCCAAGTAGTAATTGAATTCGTACAGTTTCTGTGTGGTTATTTTGGGGCTAAACTAGTTGGGTGGCCAGGACAAACAAGTAGGCCCTCCTCCTACAGGGAGCATCATTTAACTCAGAGAGGTTGATGAGCATTGAAGAAACCCGTTATGGCATTTGCCTTCAATGTGACAAGGCTAGCCATTGAAACTGCTTTTACCTGGACTGCTTGATGGTATGCTGTATAAAATGGACATGAAGAACACACAAAAAATGCTGAACTTTCCAAAATAGGGTGGGACAATTATTCAGGGCTCCTGCTTCATGAAAGTGTCTGCCAGACATTCTGGAGGACACAGAAGAAAGTAATTGACAAACTGTCAATGTAGGCAAAAGAGTCCTTCAGATTGCCTGCTTCCTGAAAAAGTCTGCCAGATACTATGGGACTATAGGTTGAAGATACCCAAATGTTACAGAAGAATTTGGGTAACTATCCAGGCAGTGAGATGTCTCTATGAATTTTAGAGTTTTAGAAGTTGCTTACAATGTACTTCTTGTTTATAAAGGCAATAGTTTATCCTTCTGGGGTCTTTGATAGAGTTGTAGACAGTTATAATTATAGTTTTCCTTAGTTATAATAAAAGATAAATTAGATATGAAACTTTAGACTTACAAAGATAAAATACATGATAGAATTTTTTCTTTATTTTTGCCTAATGCAGATAGACTAAATATTGTAACTGTAGTTCTTATTTTAAAACTTTTTTGTTATATGTAATTTTACTATGTTAAAATTAAAACCTTTCTTTTTATTTAGACAGAAAAGGGGAGATGGTATGAATTATTCTGTATATATGTTGCTTTTATTGGTTAATTAATAAAGTTCTTTTGGCCAATAGCTTAGCAGAGTAAAGTCAGATGGGAATTCTGAACATAGATAAAGAGAGAGAAAGAAGGCAGAGTCAGATGACATGTAGTTTCCAAAGGAGAAAGACAGCATGTAGTTTCCAAAGGAGAAAGATGCTGGAACCTTAACGGTAGGCTACAGCTTCATGGTGACACATAATAGAAATGGGTTAATTTAAGATATAAGAGCTAGCTAGGAATACTCTTGAGTCATTGGCAAAATAATGTTGTAATTAATATAATTTTTTGTGGTTATTTGGGTCTGGCAGGGAAATGAAAAAGCAGTCTCCATTAAGACCTACCTGGCAAGAACCTGCTTAAGGGGCAAGGGTTTACCTTGGCTCATAGTTTCAGTGTTGGAAGCCTTCACAAATAGTCTCACCAATTGGAGAGCAAGTCTTTAAATTGCAGAACCTCTAGAGGACTTTTCACATCCAAACTTCAAAATCAGCAACACAATAATAGACATTTTATTGAGCTCTATTTGGAGTGATGTTTTGCTAATTTTCTGTTGGAAGGTAAATTTACTTGAATAGAACAATAGGAGTTTGGGCTTAGTGGTTGTGTAATCAAATGCAAAGTAACTAAGTTATATGGACAGGCAGGAGTAAAGGATGGGAGAATAAACAGATGAAGCCTGCCAGGTTTAAGCTCTGCTTTAGGGATCTAAAATGGGTAAGTTTTATTTTTGTTTGTTTTCATATTGAAAACATTTGGTAAAGGGTAAAGAGGTGACTCAAATGGCAAGAACACTTACTGTGCAAATATGAAGACATGAGTTCAAATTCTAATACATTTCTGGTCATATGGGCTTGTGCCACCAACACTGTAGAGGGAAGAGACAGGGTCATTGAGAACTTGGTGTCTACCAGCCTAGCTCCAGGTCCAGTGTGAGACTCTGCCTCAAGCATAAGGTACAGAGTAGTATAGCAGGACATATAATGTCTTCCTCTGGCTTCTACCCACATGTGCACATACCTGCTATCACACATATATCACATACTAAAAAAACACATATACATATACACATATATGTAAAAAGAAAAAAGAGAAAACCATTTTTCACATGTGTTAGCTAAGAACCTCCATAGAGCAGATTGGCTGGTGGGCAAGCCTGTGGTGCAATTTCTTGATTGATGACTGATATGGGAAGGAAAAGTTAACCATGGGTGGTGGCATCTCTGAGATGCCGGCTCTCGAGTCTAATGATTCTAATAAAGCACTCAAGCAGTCTGATCAAGCCATAGGGAGAAAGCCAATAAGCAATACTCCTCCACAGCATTTGTTTCAGTTGCTACGTCTAGATTCATGCCCTATTTGACTTCCCTTCACGATGAACTGTGATATGGAAATGTAAGCTGAAATATACCTTTGACTCCCCAAATATCTTTCAGTAATATTTTATCACAGTAATAGAAACCTTAACTAAGATGGGTACAATTATGACATTCAGAATAGTAAGCACTATAGGTTTATTTATAGAGCAAAACTTTGTAATGTACAGGGTTTTTACTCAGATTCTGGACAACTTACATAGAGTTAAATATCTATTTTTCAGCCTTTCATAGTGAACCCACATGTGGCTAGAGGAAGTGGCTCTTGCACTTAGAATATTGGTCACTAACTTAGGTTGCCTTTTGAGACCAATTGGCCAGTGACCCCTTGCTTATTGACTGCCTCTGTTAGGAGATAAGGGTTTTAAAGCTACAAGGCAAGTTTGAGTAAAGTTCTTACAGATGGTCTACCAGGAATGGTTCTTCTACTAGGAACCAGTGTGATGACTTCTGACTTGTGATTCTTGGTGTCTGCTGGAAAAATATATCTACCATTTGTTTTCCTCTTTGTAAAATTCTCCCCATAGGTTTAGCATAAAAGACAACCATACCAGGTAGAAACAGTACATGTGCTATCAATAGGCAGACTTCTAGCAAAGAAACGTGTTTAAAAATTGTGATGATAGAGGATTTCAAAAAACACTCTATTTAAAAGATATAGAATACACTCTGAATTTGGGTGTCAATAAAGGAAACAAAAGCTTAGACTCAGCATAATGATCAGTTAGTTCCATGACCCTGAGGTGTACACCTGGTCTGAGCTGCAGTGATAGCACAGGAGGTGTTGATGCCTCCACTGGATCTTAGTGACATACCCATGTGTGTGTGTGTCAGCTTCTAACTTCCAAATGACTACTGAAACATTCCAATCAAAGAATGCTAATTATACTTATTTATTATTTCTATGTGCTGATGTTATGGATTTGTGCCTATGAATGTGGGAATCAGAGCTAACCTTGATGTTGACCTTTAGCAGCAGTTTACCTTGTGTGAGGCAGGGAGCCCCAGAGATCTGCCTGTCTCTGAATCCCAAGAGCTGGATCACTACGCCTGGCTCATATTTATTGATGTCCTAGTTAACTTTACCTGTTGACTGGATGTAGACTAAAGTCACCTGAGAAGGAAAACCCCACTGAAGGATTCCCCAGAACAGATTTTCCTATGCTTTTGGGGGATTGTTAACTGCTAGAGGAGGGCACCAGTCTTCTGTCGATAGCATCATTTCCTAGGCAGGTGGTCCTGTGAAATATAAGACAGCTAGCTGAGCAAGAGTTTGAAAGGAATCTAATATGTAGTGTTTGCCCATGGTTTCTACGTCAAGGTCCTGACCTGATTTCTTTCAGTGATGATACTGTGATGTGGACTTGGAAACCAAATAAAGCCCTCCATTCTTTAAGCTGTTTTGGTTCTGAATATTTTATCACAACAACAGAAAATTAACTAGAACATGTAGTTTTGGGGGTTGAATTCCAAGATTGCACAGTAAGTAAGAAGTAGAACTGAGATATTACATCTAACTGGTGAATTTTACTAGTCAGCACGGTAAGCAAGGGTGAAATTTTTTTTTTCATTCTTTCATCTTTGGGGGCTCACCACCTGACTTCCAAATAAATACACAGAGACTTATTCTTATTCATGAATGCCTGGCCTTAGCTTGGCTTGTTTCTACACTTCTTTTCTTAACATAAATTATTGCATGTATCTTTTGCTATCTCCATAATGGCTTCCTCAATCAAGCAATCTCTTTCCTTGCTCTCCCTCTGTCCTTTCCCGATTTCAGCCATTCTGTTCCCTCATGTTCTCCTTCCTGCTTTTCTTCTCCCTTCCCCCTGCCATCTGCCTCTCTCCCAACCCCCACCCCCACATGCCCCCAATTTTCTCATGAGTTTTTGTCTATTTCCACTTCCGGGATCAGGAGCACATGTGTTACTAGCTTCTCTGGGTTCATGGATTGTTGGCTGGTTATCCTTCGCTTTAACCAAATTTAAGGGACACCATGAAAGCAGTGCTAAGAGAAAAGTTTGTAGCACTAATGCCCACAAAAAAAAATTGGAGAAATCTCACACTTGGAATTTAACAGTACACCTGAAAGTTCTAGAACAGAAAGCAAATTCACTTAGGAGGAGTAGATGGCAGGAAATAATCAAACTCCAGTCTGAAATCAATAAAATTGAAACAAAGAGAACAAACAATACAAAGAATCAATGAAGCAAAGAGTTGGCTCTTTGAAAAAATTACCAAGATAGACAAACCCTTATCCAATATAAAAAATTTATATTGAAAAATATAAATTAACAAAACAGGAAACTAAAAGAGGTACATAACAACAGACACTGAGGAATTGCAGAGACTTCTTAGGTCATACTTCAAAGACCCATACTCCACAAAATTGGAAAATCTAAAGGAAATGATAAGTACCACATATAAAAATTAAACCAAGGTCAGATAAATGATTTAAATAGATCTGTAACCCTTAAGGAAATAGAAGCAATCATTAACAGTCTTCTAATCTTCTAGGCAGTGGTGGCACATGGCTTTAATTCCAGCATTTGGGAGGCAGAGGCAGGTGGATCTCTGAGTTCAAGGCCAGCCTGCTCTACAGAATGAGTTCTAGGACAGTCAGGACTGTTTCACAAAGAAACCCTGTCCCAAAAGTACCACCCCCCCCCCCCAAAAAAAAAAGCCCAGACCCGAATGGTTTCAGCACAGAATTCTAACAATCTAGATGTTCCTCAACTGAAGAACAGCTAAAAATAATGTTACACATACACAATGGAATATTACTCCATTGTTGTAAAATAATAATGATATCATGAAATTTACAGGCAAATGGATAGAACTAGAATAAAGCATCCTAAGCCGGATGGTGGTGGCGAACACCTTTAATCCCAGCACTCGGGAGGCAGAGGCAGGCGGATCTCTGGCAGTTCGAGGCCAGCCTGGTCTACAAGAGCTAGTTCCAGGACAGGCACCAAAGCTACAGAGAAACCCTGTGTCGAAAAAAACCAAAACAAAAAACAAAAAACAAAATAACAACAACAACAACAAAAAAAAAAACCCCAAAAAACAAACAAACAAAAAAAAACATCCTGAGTTAGAAATACGAACATGGTATATACTCACTCTTAATTCTCTTAATTAGGCATAAAGTTAAAAGTAACTAGGCTACAATCCCCAACCCCAGAAAGGCTGTGCATCAAGGATGGCTCAAAGTCAGATTGGTGACTTTCCTAATTGTCATCAGAGTGTCTACAAGCAGTACCTGACAGAAGCAAATGCAGAGATCCACAGGCAAGCACTGGGAAGAGCTTCAGGCAACCTGCTGAAAAAAGGGAGGAGGGATTCTACAAGTCAGGTAGGTCAAGGCCTCGACAGAGAAACCCATAGAGACAGCTTACCTGAGTTCGTTGGAACTCATCAGCTCTGAAACAGAGTCTGCATGGAACCAACCTATATCCTCTATTTGTATGTGACATTTGTGTTGCTTGGTTTGTTTGTGAGGCTAGCTAGCAGTGGGATCAGGACCTATTACTCGCTCTTGAGCTGCCTTTGGGGGACTTGGTTTTCTTGCTGGGTTGCCTGGCCTAGCCTTGATGCAGGGGGAGAAGCTTGGTGCTATCTCAATGTGAATGTCCTGCTTTGTTGATACCCATGGGAGGCCTTCACCTTTCTGAATGGAGACATGGAGTACAAGTGGTGGGGAGTGCCATAGAAGGAGGCAGGGAGAGGAAAAGGGAGGGAGGAGAGACTGTGGTCTGTGTGTAAAATAAATAAAAAATAATTAATAAAAAAGAAAAATAAAACAAGCAGCAAAAAAGATTTAAAAAGTGTGCTTGATTTTTTTCTCAAAGACAAAAGCCTCTTTACTATGTTAGGTGGTAGAGTGAGAGATAAGCTGTTCTTTATGGTTGGCAAGGTTTTTTCCTCAAGTCAGTCAGAGTCAAGAGCATTTGAGGCAGTTCAGATTCCTATGAAAGGCGTTTTTGTAGAAATGAGACCCATATATCTTTGCAAAATGAAGACTAGAACAAAGATGCTGGTTCTGAGAGAAAATACAATTTATAGTTTCTTTACAAAACAGTGCTGGGACTTGAAAAACTAATAACTTAGAAACTTGCTCCAGAATGTGCATTTTTCTTAGATGGTAAAGAAGACTTGACTACTGTTTGTAACACTCAGCTTCATCATCACGGCTTTAAGACCCAAGCTTGTTGTGCTGTGAATCTAAAGCTTGCTATGGCATATGTTTACCTAATTCTCACTTTCTCTGCCTTTCGTGATCTGCTTTAAGTAATACCCTTCACAGGATTGCTTCACTTATTTTCACATTTTGAGACATAATCCTGGGATTGCCTAGGTGATGGTCCCCAAAGTAAAACTGACAAATTCAGTGTTGCTTCAACAGAGATTTGTGATGCTGTTCTAGAGTACATATCATAAAATTATTAATTTTCAAATAAAGTGATTCATCTACATTATAAGCTTTGTTATAATGAGTGTTTTCTAGTGTCCATGGGTCTAAAAGTTTGCAAATAATCACTTCCTTTGTTTTGCTACTACCTCTATCAATGCTGTAAAGTGCCTTCTGTTTTCAGACCAAATTGTTCAAAATTTCAAATTATATATATACATAATCTCCAGCGTTGGACATTTTCTTACATCACACTTGCATTTTTCGTCCTGTGGGGAAACTCCACTCTTGCTAACATTAAGCACCTTTTGCTCATGATTCACCAGTAATCATAGATAATGTTTCATCTTTCCTGGCAAGAATTTTCTTTTATGAAAATAGCTTAAGTAGCAAGATTATTTTTTATGATATTTATATTTTGACAGTTTAGAATCAGGCTCTTGATTAGTGTAAGCACACACACAAAAAAAACAATGTTGCTTACATAAAAATTCTCTTTGGTAGAGGTTCTTCTTTACCCCAAAAGAGTATAAAATTTTTATAAAGTAATGTTACAACAAATAAGATAAAGTTTATTGTTTTAACTATTTCCATATTATCAGAAATAAGCTTTATAATGCATGACTATTATTTATTTTTGACAGTTTTCTATATATGTGCCATGCACTGTGATTATATTCATACTCCTCATAACTCCATGGTATGCCCCTTCCTTTCTTTTGGAACCTCTTTCTACCAAGTGACTTGGTTGGCCAAACCATTAGAGAGAATGATACCTCTTCCTCTAACAACTTTTAGAAGTCCTTGTTCAGTAAGCCGTTGGTCTTCATGCACTTACTCTATGATGGAGAATTCATGAGGCCAGTCTTGTGCAGGTATTAATAGCTGTTGTGTGTCTACATGACGGCATTGCTACACCTACCTCAGTACTCTTATTTCATTCTTCTTGACTTTGCTGAAATGTTTATCCCTCCTGAACAAGAAATAAGTCCATGTGGCTTTTCTTCCTCTTTGATTGCACGCTCTTATTTGATCCTTCTTTATCTCTTTTTTAATTTAGTCATGATAAACAAAAGGCAGAACTTTTATTGAACATGAAACAGTAAGATACTTCAATTATGCCCCAAACTAAAGCTCTTGCAACCCTCGTTTGGACTCATTGACACTACTTGTGGGAGTTCTCCTGTCCCAGTCTTTGATTCGATGAGCATGCTTGCATAAAAGACATTGGCACTGAAGTTCTGCCTCTGCCACAAACTAGTGTATTTTGCTTGTATTCATATGTCTCTCACATGCAATTTTAGGACATCACATCTCTAATATGTCCTGAATGTGAGAAAGCTATTAAGGAGAAAAAAGAGACACTCGACTGTCATACTGTTGAAAAAAATTAACACAAAGAACAACAACAACAAAACAAAGAATAAGAGTGGCTTATTTTTTTTTAAATAAATGGCTTTGGCTCTTTCCTAAGGAAATACAAAAACTAGGCATGTGAGGATTTCAAGTTGTTAGGAAATGATTGCTGCAGATAAAGTATCCATGAAGAAGTCGCATTTAAAGCACACTCCATTAAAGTTTTAAGTGATGTGAAGACATCTGACTGAACAGATATCAGCTAAGGGAGAATAGATGGAGCAGAGAATGTTTATGATTCTGCAGAATC
This sequence comes from Microtus obscurus, assembly GCA_963919715.1. Taxonomy (NCBI): domain Eukaryota; kingdom Metazoa; phylum Chordata; class Mammalia; order Rodentia; family Cricetidae; genus Microtus; species Microtus obscurus. The sequence continues at coordinate 696,731 of CAWTZC010000312.1, forward strand.
ATATTTCTGCAATGCATCTTGACAATGGGCCAAAGGGAATAGTTCTGATTTCTTTACATTACAATCACCTCTAATTATGCTATTGTGAATAGAGAATCTTGTGCTCCAAACAGATGTCTGCGACTCCATTACAGAATCTTAAAATAAAACTGAAAATGTGGTACTGAAATTGACAGGCAAACAGGTTGATTGGTTTAGTTCTCACATTAAGCTCCAATGGCCATAAGCTAGCAGAATGTTTATTTGTTTCTGCCTTTCCACCTTTCTTTTACCAGTAGAAAATTTGGAGATGAATTTTATTGATATAAATTTTTATGATGAGAATGTAAAAGTGTTTTTTTTTTCTCGACTGGCTTACTGAGGTTGGGGAGATGGTTCAGGGGATAAACACTTGCCTTAACAGCCTGAAGGTCAGATATCTGATCCCCAGAATCCATTTAAAAGCATCCTGAGTGTTGAAATCAATCTGTACTTTCAGAACAAGAATGCAAGCAGGATTGCTGCATCTAGCTACCTAATGACACTAACCTCATTGATACAGTCTAGATTTAAATAATAGATCTTGTTTGAAAATGTAAAGTGAAGAGATATTAAGGAAGACACTGAGCGTGACCTTCAAGCCTCCTTATGCGTATGTCCACACAGATACTCGCATATCCACACATGTGCACTTATGCATGCTATACACACAGAGATATGCAAAAAAAAGAATGATTTTTTTTTACTACTTCATGTAATTTGTGACTTTAAGACGCTACACCTTTCAAAATTTTGGAGGTGAGAATGGATTCATGGAGAGGATTTAATGGCAATACTTGAATCCACTTTTTAAATTGAGTTTGAAATTTCATACCCATTCCTTTGCTCATCCTAAACTCAGTTTATTTTAGAAATTAATCATGATGTTGATGAATGGTTAAATGAAGGACTAAATTTCCATAACTTCTGAGTTGGTCATGAGGAGAAATAGAGGTACCGGCATTTTATAAAGTGCCATACACATATGCTGACTATCAACACTGTCAGCCTGCTTTGACCACTCATGTGCACAGGTGCTTTGCTCAGCTTTGATGACGATGACAGCAGTAACCTTCTGGGTTTGTTTTCTGGAGCATATAATAAGCCATCATTTTTGTCACAAATGTTAAAATATGATCAGGTGATTTTGTTTCATTTATAAGGGCTGGCCATTCTTTAATTGATCAAAGAGTTATTCTGGGATGCTTTTATACAAAGTTTTATTACACTCTCTTATTTAATATTGGTGCTTAGAAAAGCTAATTTATTTCAAGTTGCAAACTATCACAAGCAGGCTTAGAATTGAAACATCTAGATGTTTGGCTCTGTGGCTGCTTTCACATCCTGCAGCAGGCTGCTTCCCTGTTTGACACTATCTTTACCCATTAGTTTCTATCTGGACACTGAAAACAGCTTACCCAGTTTTTGAAAGACATTCACCCTCATTCGGTGAATCAACAGCCTAAAACCAAAACAGATGAAGTTAAGACTGAAACAAACAACTACTGTCTACATATAAGGTTGGCTTTGTGGTCTTTGAGAGACGGGTTTATGCGTGTAGGACATCAGCAGGAGAGGACATGACAGCGGGAAGAGGCTGAGTGTCACATTATAAACATCGGAGTTAAAACCCCAGACTCTGAATTCCAGCCTGCTCTGTGCCTCACCTTACATAATTTAACCATAGAACAGCTCATTTCTTCCATCTGGAGGCAGGAACATAAGGATATATTCCATTATATAATGATATTATGGGATTCAAATAAAGTCAGTGTAGCATAAGAAGTCACTATCAATAAATGCAATTTATTTTGATATAAAAAGGAAATTGAATCACTTGCTTGGAATATTCTTATTGTAATATTCTGGTTAAGAGACAAGCCACACCCACTCCCTTCCACCTTGCAGCCTCTGCCCCGCACTCTCTTCCTGTCCCCTCTCTCCCCAATTCTCCACTCCGCCCCCTTTTTTTCTCTCTTCCCTTTTCTCTTCTCTCTCTCTCTCTCTCTCTCTCTCTCTCTCTCTCTCTCTCTCTTCTCTCTCTCTCTCTCTTTCTCACCCCTTTCTCCCGTTTTTCATTCCCCTCCATAATCCACCTACTAAATATCTAACTTTACTCTGTATGGTATGTTTATCTGTCTCTCTTGCCCGCCCGCTGCAGTCACATGGAGCCTGCAGCGTGGTCTCGTGCGCCATCCCTACTTGGGACCCCAGCAGCTTGCAGCAAATCCATCTGCATGGTGTACCTATCTGTCTGCCCCTTGCCCACCCACTGCCCACATGGCTAGCTGCCTGGGACGCCCAAGGGACCAGCCACCTCGGTTTATGGGTACCTGCAGCAAATCCATAACACTTATAGTCAATTTTTCACCCTTTTTCTTTGTTTATAGATTTTTGTTTTATGTTGGTCTTTATTGCATCAATTACCAGCAGTGATAATTCTATTTTTCTGTATGTTCAAAGCATGTCTCATGAAAATAAAATTGAAATAGTGGTTCAGCTCCTCCTAGAACTGTCATGTTATAACCATTAGCATGCTACAGTAAAATGTTTGCAGAATATCAATAATGGATTACAATATAAATATTTATGGAGTGCTGTGAGGTAGTTAGTTTCCATCAAGCTGGGACATGCAAAATTGAATAGATTCTGACACTGAACAAGACTTTGACTAAGTGGTTGTGGCATAATCCTTTTCTAATATTAAACAAATACTATTCTAAACAATGCTTGAGTTAAAAAAGGATTTTAAAACTTTGGTGACATATAAAGACCCTCTAATAAAATCTATCATTCTATTTAATTTTGAATACATGTATGACTTTCCACATATCTATATTTTATAAGTTTGCTCAATTAGTTCAAAAATACTGCTGTATATTAATTTCCAGATACTTTGAAGTAAAAACGTCATATTCTGAACACTTTTGACGATCATTATATCTAGCCCCTATGTAAATTAATGACACATTCAAACATTCGATTTGGGGTTTAAAAAAAAATCTCTATTTTCTGCCTTGTTTCCTTTAGAGAAAGGCTATAACTCTAGAAAACTGTAGCAACTATGCTTGGGCCATCCTTTAACAATTAAGCAGTATATTATATACATTTTGGATAAAATATTAAATACAAACATATTCCTAGCCAGTGTTTAATTAATTTTTATTTAACAGATGTAATGTCTTCTCAGAATTAAATGTCTTCTTGTGATGTGAGATTCAAGTTAGTTCCTGGAGGCAGGAACTCAAGCAATGGAACCAGGAGAAAAGAGCCAAAGCCAGGGCCATAGAGGAACACTGCTTATTGGCTTTCTCCCTCCTGTGACTTGCTCAGTCTGCTTTCATGTAGCACCCAGGATAAACAGCACAGACAAGGCACTGTCTGGAGTGAACTGGACCCTCCCACATGTATCCTCAATCAAGAAAATGCACCATAGACTTGCCTGCAGGCCAGTATGGTGGAGACATTTTATCAACTAAGGTTCCCTCCCCCAAAATGACTATAACTCTCCAAAGCTGACATAAAATTAGCCAGAATATGCATGTACTTTTTTCTGCAACTTGGAAATAAAGTAAAATGATTATTACTTTACTTTAAGCATTTTTACCTTAGATGATTTTCTAGTAAGATGTACAGTAAAGACGGAATCATATAGCTAATAGTCAAAACCTGATAAATGCGTAGCTTGTTTATGGCCCTTGAAAGTTAGAGATAGACATTAATAAATCCTAGAATGGGGCACCATGAGACACTGTTAACTCCAGTGAAGAAGGGCTTTTAGATGACTGTTGAAAGCTAATGGGAAAACCCCACATCTAATCTGGTAGCTTGCTTTAATACCCTTTACAAAATGCTTTGTCTTTCTAATGACTTATTCATAACTTTGCAAGCTAACCTTTCTCCTATGCCATGTTGGGGGTAGAGCCCAGGGTCTGACATGAGACCCAAGTACTCTACTGCTGAACTAACCATTCAGACAATTATTTTACCCAGGACTATCTTCTCTCTTGCTCGCTTGTTTGTTTGTTTTGAGAAATGTAGGTTAATAACTGTCATTGTATTGTATCCATTTTGTAGAAAAGAAATTATGGCTCAGCAAATTTAAATCACACAGCTAGCAAATTTTACAGCTTGCATTAATGTTCATTTCTTGAACTAGAATGTTTGTGTCCTCAACCATAAGCAACTTAGACATTTTCAGGTATCCAGGTATTTACTGAATATATTCTTCCTATCTAAATTAACAATCAAATTCTTATCCTTGCTATGCAATATGAACATACTGTTCAAAGTTCTCTGCCTGTTAGCAGAATTTATAATGTCTTTTTTCTGTAAACTTGTTTTGGAAAACCATTTACTTTAATGTATAGGTTTGCACTGTAGTGCTAATCTCTTCATGCATTCTTTGTGTAGGCACTATTGCAGGAAAATCGTCATATGATTACCAAACAAAGGATTCCTTGAATTTCTTGAGATTTTATGTCACTGAAAATTAAGTGATAGCATAATATTACTTGAAGCACTTAAGGACCATCCCACCCAAGTCACACTGTAAATGACAGTTACAGAGCCCTAGAATGAGGCTGCTGGTGTGTTGTAGACTCCAGTGGTTTTCACAGGTGTTTGCCTTGAAATTTGACAGGTAGTTCAGTGTGATCTGAACTACTATGTAGTTGATTTGTTGTTGACTGTCATAACATTGGTAAGTGAATGCATTTCCTGTGATCATTTGATTATACACCTTTGGTGTCTTGCTGTGGGACAATGGTTTATACCCTGTTAATAGTATTTAATAAAACACTGATTGGCCAGTAGCCAGGCAGGGAGTATACACAGGACAACCAGGCAGGAAGTAAAGGCTGGGCAAAGAGAACAAAATTCTGGGAATAAGAAAGCTCACTCTGAAGTTGTTTCCCAGACACAGATGTGACTGCCTCGTCAAAAAAGGTACTAAGTCACGTAGCTAACACAGACAAGAATTATGGGCTAATGTAAGTTATAAGAATTAGTTAATAAGTTTCTCTTTGGGTTCTCCTTATTTAGACTTGATTGGGGGAGGGGGAGGGAAATGGGTGGCGGTGGCAGGGAAGAGACAGAAATCTTTAATAAATAAATAAAGAATTAGTTAATTAAAAAAAAAAAAACTTGAGCTACTAGGCCAGACCTCTGTGTATTTCTTTGTGACTGAATGGCTGCCTGACCAGGCAAAACTGGCTGGAACAGAAACTTAGTCAACAGAATGGTGCTCAGTCAACAGTGACTTGTCCATGTGCCCATAAACGTGAGAATCCTGTGGGGTGGAGAGATGGCTCAGGGGTTAAGAACATTGACTCCTCATCCAGAGGACCAGGGTTTCAATTTCCTACACCAACATGACAATTTGCAACTGTCTGTAATTTCAGTTCTGGGAACCTGACACTTATGGCAAAACACCAACATATATGAAATAAAAATAACTAAATAAAATAATTAAAAGACTAAGAAAACTAGATTACAGCTTTTTCAAAAAGTGGGAATCCTAGAGGCTAGGATGTCTTCCACTGAAGGATTTCAGTTTTTCTGAGGCAGGAGAGAATTGCCTTCTTAATAGAGATGTCATACATACATACAGACATACATACATACATACATACATACATACATACATACATACATACATACATAGAGACGTGTGTATGTGTGTGGGGGGAGTGTGTGTAATCCCATTATACCTTAGAAAAGAGATTGAAAGGGAAAGAAATCGCTGACCTTGGTCTTCCAAACTGGTCACTTACTCTCCAGGATTAAACGGGGATCTTTCGAGTTGAAACTGGTCAGCTGTGGCTCAAGGACTTTCCGAACGCGTCATAAGAAACATCGGTCCAAATGAGGACCAAAAGGAGAGAGAACATGAGCAAGGAAGTCAGGGCTGCGAGGGGTGCACCCACCCACTGTGACGGTGGGACCCATCTAATGGGAATTCACCAAGGCCAGCTGGACTGGGACTGATGAGCATGTGATCAAACCAGACTCTCTGAACATGGCTGACATGGAGGGCTGACTGAGAAGCCAAGGACAATGGCACTGGGTTTTGATTCTACTCCATGTACTGGCTTTGTGGGAATCTAGTCTGTTTAGATGCTCACCTTCCTAAACCTGGATGGAGGGGGGAGGAACTTGAACTTCCCACAGGGCAGGGAATCCTGACTGCTCTTTGGACTGGAGAGGGAGGGGAAGGAGGAGTGGGTGGAGGGGGAGGGAAATGGGAGGAGGTGGGAATTTGTAATAATAATAGTAATAATAATAATAATAAGAAGAAGAAGAAGAAGAAGAAACATCTCCTTTCCTTCATTGAATGCAAAGTGATGATCTCTACAAGATTTCATAGTCCCTGTAAAGCAATAGTTAGTAGGTTTTATTTTTCCTTGACTAAGGTTATAAGAAACTTTTATTGCCAGCGAATAGAGTTTAGGAATATTATCCAAGTCATCTCTGTGGGATTGGAGTGTTTGTGGAGTAGTTATGCACAAGATCACTGTTGTGATGAAGGAAATTTGTGTACATTAAGAAAAACAGTGAATAGATAAAGCAAGGACCTTTCCTTTATTGCCATCACAACCTAATATATGAAGTGAAATTTAATAAGGCCATGTCCTAGTGACTCCCATGTTCATAAACTACTAAAAGATTCTAACTTAACTTAAAAAACTTGCATATGCCTTTCTAAATCCTGTGTTACTTTCTTAAGATGAATATATTTTAAAACTATTAATGAAATATATTTGGAACATATCAATGGTTTTAGCTAAGTTCAGGATCATACAAGAGAGTTATGTATGACACATAGAAACTCATCCATAGGATACTAAGCTTCAGGGCCATGAAAATGTTGATTGCAGTTTGTCTGTGGAGTTGTTGCAGTTTGTGCGGTTGTTGTGTATTTGTTTGTTTCAGTTAGAGAGGGCACACATCACAGATTAACAGAGATGAATACATGCCATTTTAACATATTATTATCTGTGAGACAGGAGCTCTTATATCTCTAATGATCTTGAATTCAATATATAATCAAGAATTATCTTAAATTTCTACATCTTTTTGTACCTCCCGAGTGTTGGATTAGAGTAGAGGTATGTTACCACAAATACCTAGTGCTAGGGATTGCATCCAATGCTTCATGCATGTTAGGGTAACACTGTACCTACTGTTATCAAATGGGAGTATCAGATGCAAGTGAATATAAATAATAAAAGTAATATTTGTTTATATTTTTAACATTATTTTTGTTATTTATATTCATTATATCTGATGCCATAATATAAAATAAAGTTGCTATTCCTTATTTGCAAATAAAATATTGGCAAGTTGAATGACTTCACAGTGAATGTAGAATTTAAAGTACGGTTCCTTTTACATAAAACTATCTTGTTAATTCCATAGATACCGTAGTCTATTTGCTGCAAAAGAAATCAAAACAGATGTACAGTGTGGGAATTAAACAGGCCATCTGCCTTTTATGTTAAGTGTTGAGCTACTGAATGTAAGAGGTAGGTGGAAAACTTTAAATCCTCAAAGTGAACCTTTAATTGTATAGGCTAAAAAAATAAGAACTTTTTGTTGCTATTGTTTCTTTCTTTTCTTCTCCTTCTTCTTCCTCCTCCTCTTCTTGTTAATTTCATGTGCTTGCAGAATTACTGTCAAGGCTGCAGCTCAAAGACAGTTCTGATTAAAATAGAACATTTTAATATATGGGTTGAAATGTGTGTTATTTTCTGGAACGTCATGGACAACTACAAACTCTAAGGTACAGTAAAGGAAGGTTCTCCTGACATATTTTCATGGCTGATCAAGGTAGATGAGTTTAAGGTACTTAATTTATTAAGCACCTATTAGGTTTTTCTTTGATTGCTTTGTTGTTTTAAAAATTCTTAGTACTAGTGCTGAAGTCTTTATCCCTTTATGTCTGCTAGGCTTTTATTTAGAAAATGCCAAACACAGATTTATGTCATCTAAACATATAACACTGAGTTATGCATTTTACACCTCTCTTGTTAAAACTTGTGACTATTTTAAAATATGCCTGCATGTGGGATTTTGCCTTTCAATCATAATGCAGATATCAAAGTAATGTGACTCTCTAGATATTTAATCAACTCAAACCCATGCAGAAAAATACATGAGTAATTACATTCATACATACACACTTGAGCTTCTATACCCTTTTGTCAGAATAAACATTTAACACATATCTGATAGTAAGACCGATATTTGAAGGTTTTTACTAGCAAAGAAGCATTAAGTTGTATTCTGTCAAAAATTAGTGTGAAGCCCAGTAGCTCAGCAGTAGAGTGCTCACCTAGTGGATGATAGGACCTGGGTTCCATTCCCATTATCCCTAAATGAAGGCAAAACAAACTAACAAGTTGAATTCTTTTATAAGCTGTTTGTTGAAGCATTTTTTTGTTGTTGTTCCTGAGGAAACCAACTATTAATTTACATATCTACTCTGTATTATGTGATTTTTTGAGTGGGTAACACATGGGTGCAAAAGTGGACACACTTACAAACACTAAAAAAAATTTTAAAAGCTGGAGAGATGGCTCAGTGGCTAAGGAGTGCTTGCAAAGAGCATGAGTTAGGTTCCTGTCATCTACATCACATGGCTCACAGTGGCCTGGAACTGCAGTTTCAGGAGATCCAATACACTCTATGACTTCACTGACACCTGCACTCTTGTACACATGCTTACACGTGGACATAAATGAACACACACACATATATAATAATTAATGTCTTTTCTAAAATACTAAGCAAATATCTGTTGCTACCAAAAATCTCCAAGAAGAAGTCTGCTTGTTTTCTCTTCTCTCTTGTTTCATCTAGGTATCTTCTTCTGGCTACTCTTTTATGGAAGCATTGCTATCAGAGAGTCATGTATTTTTGCATTTGTAACCTAAGTGTCCTGACTGACTGATCAGTGGGCTGATTCTCAGTAATGTATTTCTTCTTCTTCTTCTACCTCTTCTTCCTCCTCCTCCTCTTCTCTCCCTCTTTTAAGATAATACAATAGAATATTTGCACTTGCTCTGAATTCCATGGAAATTTGAAAATTATGTTTTAACAATTCTATTATGGTTTGTAATTCATCTTCTCCTCCACAGACAGAAAAAAGGTGACACTGTGACTTTTCAGTTTGTGGCCATATATGTGATTTTTTTTATATTGTTTCAATACAAGGTGATTTGACTTCCCAAATTCATTGCTTGGATGTAAAAACATAATCAAAGTGCTCTTCTCTAGGTTGATAATGCAACTTCATTGATGTGCAAGCTTCACCTTGAATATTTGGAACATCAATGGCATGAGGCAAAAAACAATGAATAGTCATGCAGTTAGAAAGAAGAGTGGAACTTACAGACCACTGTTTTGATACTAGAAAATATGTGTATGATGTAGGGATATGTCCCACCCCTTAGGGGGCGTGTTCGCCTCAGGCTAATGTTTGCCTATAAATTTGGCGAGCATGCTCCCAGCCACTGCTTCTGCTTTCCTGGTCTATTTCTCCATTAAAACTGTATATATTTTTATAATCTGTCTGCATTCGTTTACGCCGTTACAGTATGAAATTATATATTAATATTTGTGTTAACATGAATTTTTCTGACTCTATAGGATAAAGTTAACATATTGTACTTCTTTTGTCAAAAGTACATAAATATCCTATTTAATATAATGATCAATGAAATTGAGAGTGTGACTCATTGTGTGATTCTGAGTTTTATATAGAAGAGAGGCAATAAGCAATGTGGAAGACCATATTCGTGGGCAAATATATGCATATATTTTGTTATGTATATTAGTGCGTGTGAATCCATTTTTTCAGCATTGTTTTAGTTTTTTCCTGTTTGCCACAGAAATTTCACTCCATGCATACCAAGCTGCTTTTCAGATGCTTGAAGAGATGCTGCTACAAACTAAGGAAAAACAAAGGAATATTCTTTTTTTTTGTTAATTTTTTAAAAAATTATTTATTTATTTATTTTTTAATTGGAAAAAAAAAGAAATTTCTGCCTCCTCCCCACCTCCCATTTCCCTCCCACTCCTCCCTCTCCTCCTCCCCTCCCCCCACTCCTCCCCCTCCCTCTCCAGCCTGAAGAGCAGTCAGGGTTCCCTGCCCTGTGGAAAGTCCAAAGTCCTCCACCCTCCATCCTGGTCTAGGAAGGTGAACATCCAAACTGGGTAGGCTCCCACAAAGCCAGAACATGAAGTAGGATCAAAACCCGGTGCCATGGTCCTTGGCTTCTCAGTAGCCCTCATTGTCCGCCAAATTCAGAGAGTCTGGTTTTATCCCATGCTTTTTGAGTCACAGTCCAGCTGGCCTTGGTGAGCTCCCAAAGAATCAGCCCCACTGTCTCCACGGGTGGGCGCACCCCTTGTAGTCCTGACTTCTTTGCTCATATTCTCCCTCCTTCTGCTCCTCATTGGGACTTTGGGAGCTCAGTCCAGTGCACCAGTGTGGGTCTCTGTCTCTATCTCCATCCATTGCCAGATGAAGTTACTATGGTGATATGCAAGATATTCATCCGTATGGATATAGGATAGAGTCATTTCAGGTTCCCTATCCACAGCTGCCCCAGGAACTAACTGGGGACATCGGCCTGGGCACCTGGGAGCCCCTCTAGATCCAAGTCTCTTGCCAACCCTAAGATGGCTCCCTTAATTAAGATGTGTGCTTCTCTGCTCCCCTAACCAGCCTTCCTTTATCCCAAACAT